>CM060975.1:321380454-321987017 GCA_030765065.1 Deroplatys truncata
CAAGGAGTACTGGGTTAGAACCGCCCTAAGAGGTGCAAGGATCATTGGGTTAGGACTCTCCTAAGAGGTGCAAGGAGTATTGGGTTAGGATCCCCTAAGAGGTGCAAGGTATATTGGGTTAGGATCCCCTAAGAGTTGCAAGGAGTATTGGGTTAGGACTCTCCTAAGAGGTGCAAGGAGTATTGGGTTAGGATCCCCTAAGAGGTGCAAGGAGTATTGGGTTAGGACTCTCCTAAGAGGTGCAAGGAGTATTGGGTTAGGACTCTCCTAAGAGGTGCAAGGTATATTGGGTTAGGATCCCCTAAGAGTTGCAAGGAGTATTGGGTTAGGACTCTCCTAAGAGGTGCAAGGAGTATTGGGTTAGGATCCCCTAAGAGGTGCAAGGAGTATTGGGTTAGGACTCTCCTAAGAGGTGCAAGGAGTATTGGGTTAGGACTCTCCTAAGAGGTGCAAGGTATATTGGGTTAGGATCCCCTAAGAGTTGCAAGGAGTATTGGGTTAGGATCCCCTAAGAGGTGCAAGGAGTATTGGATTAAGACTCTCCTAAGAGGTGCAAGGAGTATTGGGTTAGGATCCCCTAAGAGGTGCAAGGAGTATTGGATTAGGACTCTCCTAAGAGGTGCAAGGAGTATTGGGTTAGGATCCCCTAAGAGGTGTAAGGAGTATTGGGTTAGGACTCTCCTAAGAGGTGCAAGGAGTATTGGGTTAGAACTCTCCTAAGAGGTGCAAGGAGTATTGGGTTAGGACTCTCCTAAGAGGTGCAAGGAGTATTGGGTTAGGACTCTCCTAAGAGGTGCAAGGAGTATTGGGTTAGGACTCTACTAAGAGGTGCAAGGAGTATTGGGTTAGGACTCTCCTAAGAGGTGCAAGGAGTATTGGGTTAGAACTCTCCTAAGAGTTGCAAGGAGTATTGGGTTAGGATCCCCTAAGAGGTGCAAGGAGTATTGGATTAGGACTCTCCTAAGAGGTGCAAGGAGTATTGGGTTAGGACCCCCTAAGAGGTGTAAGGAGTATTGGGTTAGGACTCTCCTAAGAGGTGCAAGGAGTATTGGGTTAGGACTCTCCTAAGAGGTGTAAGGAGTATTGGGTTAGGATCCCCTAAGAGGTGTAAGGAGTAGTAATTTTAAGATCGCTACTGCTTCACTCCTCTACTTATGAAGTAATAAAACGAAGTTAAAGTCACGATCTGGGGGAGGTTGTGACTGGGGGACATAGCTTACAAGGAAAGCACAGAGAGACAACTCTGGTGTTAGTTGGATAGCCCATTTATTGAATGTATAGTTTATTAATATCGTTGACATACATGACCCGAAGTGATCGGGCTTGCTACTAGTTTCATCAGTCTTGAAGAGACTTTAGATCATAAGTGATTACTGAGCAAAATACATAATATGAGTTTTCCTCTACGAGGCTTACCTTGGAGGAGACGTAACGAAGCTGTTGAGCGTCGTGTCAAGTGCCGGACCAGAAAAACGAAAGAAAATCCGGTAACTCGGTTCTGACGGCCTTAATATAGATCATTCCTGCCTAGGGGGTCGCAGCAATCATGCTGTAAGCTTTACCAAATATGGTGCACCAACGTCCTAGGCTTGAATTATAACAGCCAATAGCAGCAAAGTGTTCAATATGTTCTAGAACATTCCTAGTGACGCATGACAGCTCAGAGTGCAGCTCTAGCTGTGCAAATCTGCACGTACGCCAGGGAAAGCTAATGTTATGGTAAAATCCCTTAGGATTATCATAGCAAGTTACTCTTCCTAGGAGTGTTAACTGCTGTTACAATCCAGGGAAAAAAATTGAAATTTAGTTTTATGTATGGACGCTCTTTAACTGCTGTTGTCGATAAAGACCAAGAAATACAAAAATATATAATTTATATTAGAACGTATAAAAATATACATTTACCAAAATAAAGATGCGTTCAAAATATAAATATATGAGCCTTGACCTGCTCCTTTACAATCCTCAACAGCTTACGTGACATATCCCCATCGGCTAAAATATCGCCGCCCTCGGCGAAAAAAAAATACAAAGAAAAATGTTAATAATACAAATAATCGCCGAAGGCGACAAAGTATACATATAGATGCACAGGAAGTATATAATGCAATCAATGAAGGATATCACATAGAAATAAGTGGAAATAAATAGAGAGAGGAAAAATAGGAGACAAAAGACAGGAACTCGGAAAGAAAGTAGAAAAGGAGAAAGAAAATAAAAAAAGGACAGATCACAGAAGGACAACACAGACCAATAAAGGGACACAGACCCCAACAAGTTCAATCACACCACGTGCACCCCTGCAGAGAGGAGAATGCTGAAGCTCACAGTTTCCAAACGCACCCACCAAGCTCTAACATTAAAACGCGGCCAAGTGTACCGCACCCCTAAGGCGTAGATAAATCCATTGCATCATACCTCATCTAGAAATTTGCGGTAACTGGGAAACCCAAAAGAGAAAACAAAAAATGGATTCGTGAAGTAAATAGACGTAACCGTTGATCACATCACCAATGCACCAAGCAGTCTCAAAAACGGAGCCGTGTCCCGGAGCACCTATATGTGGAGCATTCGTACCACAGAGTCTAGTGGATATAAGAAGAATTTCCAAGGTGCACTCGAGGAAACGGGCAGCGTATGCAGCGGGGTGCACCGCAATCCAGGCATGTGGCAGGCACAGTCCCGTTCGTGTAACAGAGCCAAACGAGGAAAACAATTACAAAAGTGGAAACAAGTCCAGGTAAAAGGCAATTAAAAACTAGAAATGAGAAGACAGGGGAAAAATGAAATCGGGAAAGGAGTTAATACAAGAAAGAAAACGATCAGTGTGGTACGGGAGGAATAACAATGGAAGGGTGCTATCCACAATATTCACATATAAGTAATAATAAAAATAATAATAAAAAACATCGATGATGAGAAAATTAATACATCAGTGGGCGTAGGAATTACAATGCTAATGAGGGAGAGATAAAAGTAATATGGTAACCAGTAAAAGGAGAGACGTGAGACGTGATGAAAGGTTAGGAAAGCGACAGAAAGAAATCAAAGAGAGCATGTAAAGCGAACGCGCATTTCCCCCAATCATATACAACCAAGACCGATGACTTTCCTTAATATACAAAGGTAGAATATAATTAATATACCCGAATATACATAGACCCAACAAATAAACAACAAAATCAGAAAAGAAAAAGAGCTGAAAGCTTAATTAAGTATAACGTGACCAAATAAGGATAGCTCACACCTGTGAATTAGAAACATTAACATAGGCCTGACCAGTCGGTCGAGGCGCACATAAGTTTAGTCTGTCAGTCTTGGCAAGGTGTAAGCGTTTTCCTCAGGACGGGGCAGTTCATAAAGGTGCATGGGGGAGCATAGAGCACTAGGGGTGGTGGGTAAAGGAATGGGAGTATGAAGGATAACATCATCGCAATCATGGCAAGGTTGGGGAGCCTGGGAAGAACGCAGTTCTCTACAAGAAAATGTAGAGGACCAGGGGGTACGATTGTGTCAGCATATAGGATGTAATCCATTGGTTTTAGCTAACCAAATCAAATACACAATCACTAATACACTGAGAACAAACAAGATAGTAATTAAGATCATGGCATTAAAGGTCAAATACTCTTGAGGATGCCACTTAGGGTTATAGCACTCATCAACTGATGTGTAGGTGGGATATACAGCGGAATAATATGGAGGAAGTATAGTGGTTTCAATTGATGACCATGGGGCCGTTATTAACCGACGGAGCTCTACAGATGGCTGGGCGGTTGAAACGCTTTGCCTGGGTGGAGAAAGCATTAATGGGAAGCGGTTATGTTACATCGGCAGGGAAGCCGAACACGATATGCGCCTATATTGCTCTGTAAATGAAAGGTGCGTTGGAAATTAAGACATTGAAACTGAAAGAAGGGAATTCGAGTGATTGTAAAATCAAAGGCATATAAAAGTGACACCATTGGTCTGTGGCTATTAATGTAGGACATAGGGCATGAACGAGATAAATTAACAACTGAGGCTCCATTTAAAATAGAAAATGCACAAGAAGTGAATAACGCAGAGGTTCCATACGCGGGGATTACTAAGCACAAACTAGACGTAGAAGTGTTGCATTGAGGAAGCAGGAGCCAAAAGCTCCAGAGGTATACAAGATTGCAAAAGCGCGTTCATCCAAATTGATCATGCAGGTCCTTTCTAGATACGCAAAGGAGGTGGGAGTAAAATAATGACCCACCGCCTGCCGTACATCCACTTAGATTAAAGGAATTTGTAAGCCCAGCATAATCAATTGTATAGAAAATAGACAGTCAACGATTGGCGCACTATAACATTTACCAGTTGTTTCCTTTCCCCAAACTAGCTGAAAACCTGTATTATTACATAAGACGGTGCCCAAGGCCTTACTTAGGAAACAAGGCGGTAATGACGAAGGGTGCAGATGACGGAAAGTACATGTTTTATAAAGCCTCTCCACACGATCCGCTTGAAATAAAAGTTCGAATAGTGGGCCAGCACCGGAAGAGCGCAATACCGTGGCATCCTAAAGATTAAAGACTCTGTCACAAAAGGAGGTATTGAAGATGCTAACAAAGTGACGAAATCGGTGTGCTTTCTGCAGTATTCCGCGCATTGCATTTTCCGAATCATACATGTTTTCTAAGTGCTGTTTATCTGCCAGCAAAAACTGAGAGCCAAAAATAGATCCATTACCCCTTAGGGTATTATCGTGTGACTGAAACAAAGATGATACCCATCCTGAATACTTGTAAATGTTGATGACAACCAATTACAGAAAGCAGCATTACTAGTATTAAGTTTACAATAAGGTGATACAGGCGTATGTTCCCAACATTGAGAACCAAAAAAGCATTGGGACTGAAAGTTCATATAAGGCTAGATTCGCAGTACAGAAAAATCAACGCCTGCTGTTACCTCTATAGGCGGAGCTTCGAAGTGTCGTTCACATACATCAGGGGTTGTCAGAGTCAAGATCACATATAAAAACATGCGTACGGTGGCCATTTCCGCAGGCATGAACATTCAATTATAAAACTACATCTTATCGATTGCCGTCGAAATCGGTCCTAGGACTTAAAATACAAATTAAGTTCCTAACGTATAACACATAAATGTGCAATCTAGAAATTATTCAACATTGAATAGCAACCCTCCAAAATAATTCATAGGATCTCACGATATTCCTATAAACAAAAATAACATGTTTGCTTATAAAACAGAATAAAACAACGTAACTACATAGGGGGTCTCACGATGTCCCCTACGAGTAAACGTTATAAGTCCTACCAAAAATTAAAATATTCTGACAAACCCTAAGTATTTACAAAAAAATTACAGTGTAATGTAGATTACCAGATTGTTATTTAAGTGTGATAGCAACTCAAGAGCTGGTAATGACCGGTTTATTCTGAGTAAAACAACAGGAAGCGGTAAACTAACCACTTGCTTAGAAAAGTCCCAGTAATATTGTTACATTCGCCAAATACATGTCACAAGAGTATGGAGTAAAATAGTAACCAAAAAGGTGATATTACCCAGAATATCAATAAATTAAGCTGGCCCTTCCGGTAGCGATTCCAAAGGTGTTGGTGGTATCCTTCTAGCAGCTACTGTTGGTGTTGTATGAAGAAAAACACTTCCCGTAAGCTTATCCCCAATTGTATTAACTTCCGGTCTTGGTACTGTCCGATGAAGGGTAACTATCTGCCAACATAACTTAAAGGAACGATAAACTACTGCATAAATAAATACGAAAAGTAAAATACCAAAAAATATTACAAAAGCATCATAAAAGAAACTTGGAGTTTTTCCATAGGTAACTACGCCCGGTAGCCTCGCAGCGATCAACAGTTCCGGACGACGAAATAATACTACCGCCATTACGATAGTTAACAATGAAGTCGAAGCAATCAATAATGTCTCAAGGGGGAACAATCGGGTACCGTAAAGGGAAATGTTGAGATGCGAGTTACATAAGGAAGGTGAGATAAATTGAAATGAGGTACCTCGACAGATCAGTTGGAATCTAAACATTGGGATAAATTCGTGAAAGTTAAATGTTCAGAATTGGCCCAGGGGGAAATCTTAAGGGACGCTAACGTAGACCAACCCGCTGGAATTAAGTAAAGGGTTTGTGGTTCAGGCACCGAAAAATCTAGACAGGGAAAACGTTTCGGTATCTGCACTACCTGTCCAAATTTAAGTTCACAAGAGCTAGGGAATGTAATTTGTAAGGCGCCGGGGGAATTTGAAGGCAAATTTGCAATTATACGAGTAATGTCATTACAAATGAATTCATGAATTCAATAGGTTCCAATGGATGAGTAACAGTGTACTCATCCCATGCACTTCCTGTAATCGGAATGTTATTAGCGGCATGGCATTGAAAGGGACAGAATCCATTCATTTCCGCTGCCGTCATACCATGTAACAACTTAATAGCGCACATGGGACTAAACAGTAAATCATCACTAAAACGAGGAATACAACAGAGGCCTGTTTTAAACGGATCACATTGCTGAATTGCCGCCCCCGTAATAGGGCGTACATGGGAACCACTGACAGCTACAAAAGCTGTATCGTAAAGTATAGTGCAATTTGAAGTTCCCCATGTGAAATGTGTACTTAAAAATTGAAAAATTTTCCATTATAATCCCCTTTGCTTACCTGGAATTTTGACAGATATAATTAATGCTAAAGGAACATGGCGTAATCTCCAAATAAAAATAACGGTGTATTTCAGTACTGTCAATGACGAATTCAAGGGTTGTGTTCAGCAAACTTTGTTTTAATTGCAACAGGTCATGTTCAAAGAGGTCATAGGGAATAATAGAAATCGGAAACAAGTGATTACGACATAACAACATTGAGTCCATTTGTTTTAAAAAAGTACTGTGTGCACGGATCTCTGAGTATTCTGCAGGATCTCTCACAGGGAAAGGAATTGGTGATCAGTGATTTGATCCAACTCATTACGTAAAGCATTATAAGTATAGTTAGCCGCTCTCGCCACGATCTCCCCCAGGGGCTCACCTTATGTGAGTACGGGTTTGGCATACCCGGGGGTTCCCGAGCCACTCATCGCCACCTTCATCACTTCATCCCCATCCTGCCTAGGTAGGTTCGTTCTCGTGACCGGGGGACACAAGGTAGGATCTCGTGCGTTCTTTGCATTACATTCATACCGCACCTCACCATCGTTACCTTCTTCCTTTGTCACTTTCCGGCCATTTCGCACCACGACATTCGCACATCTCTTTTTCTTCCTCGGCTTAACTTGCGTGCGAAACGCCCACACAGTTTTATTTCTTTTATCTTTTCTTTTAATCCTCCGGGGACACAGCCTGACGGATACCCGCGCACTGGGTGCGCAGCTGGGTGAGTGGGTAATCGCGTCATCCGCACCACCCGGGGTCGTCATGTAGGGTTTGTGTTCGTATCCGCTGTTCAACTGCCGTCCCGCGGGGGGCCATTGCATGAGCTGCTGACTTCTGACGGCGATTGGGTCCCTCTGTCTATGTTCAGGGAGGTGTGACCCTCGGGTGAGTCTGGTATCGATAGGCCACTCACCCAAGCCGGGGTAACGCCCGCGAAGTCAGAGCCCGAGGTCCGAGGCGGTTGCAATGGTGGAGGATTTATTTCGCTATGGAGCACACTTTCTCCATTAATACTAACAAGCGCCGAAAACTTATTGTAACAGAAGTAGCACCGCCTACATCTGGTTGTCACTTGGTCATTTCAAGAACAGAAGAAGGACAAAACTTTGAGAAGGTGAACCCTTTTATAATTCAGAAGGGCGTAGATGCTATTGCTGGTGCGGTTCAATCCTGCACTCGGCTACGGAATGGCTCGTTATTAGCACACTCCAAGTCCGATCAGCAAACTAAGACCTTGATGCGCGCTACGCTTCTCCACGGTTATCCCATCCGTATTGAGAAGCACCGCACATTGAATTCCTGTCGAGGCGTCGTTACCACGCATAGCCTTGATGGTATATCGGAGACGAGGACCTGGTCGAATATATCTCCGATCAAAAGGTGGCCGAAGTGCATCGAGTGCAGGCCAAACGCGACGGCGTATTGGTACCCACTCGTACCCTGTTTCTAACATTTGATGGCGTCGATCTGCCCACGAGCATTTCCGCAGGGTACGAACGGATTTCTGTGAGACCTTATATTCCTAGACCTACGCGTTGTTTTAAATGCCAACGTTTTGGGCATACGCAAGTCACGTGTAAGAGTGACGTTAACATTTGTGCAACATGTAGCCAGCCCTCAAACGAAGGTGCCTGTTCAACAGCCCCCGTCTGCGTCAAATGCAAAGGGTCACATTCTGCTGCATTTGGTGACTGTTCGCGGTATTTGGACGAGAAGGCGATCCAGGAGATCCGGGTAAAGGAGAAACTCTCCTTCGCCGAAGCCCGGAGGCGTTACCATGCGCGCCAAACTTCGCTTCTGCAATCGGGAACATTTAGTTCTGTTGTTGCCTCGCCAATACCCCGGAAGGATGCTGGGACTCAAACTTGGACCATGACTGCCTTGACCGCCACTACCATCCGGCCGTCCAAGTCTGCTACTTTTACCAAGCCCTATAAACCTGGTCCAAAGTCTATGAAGTCACCAGCCACTGAGAAAAAGCCGAAGCAGAAACTTCGAAGAGTAGACTTCTCTTCTGTCACACCACGTACAGCATTCCAGAGTACCTACCTGGATATTCACAAAAGCCGACTGGAGCTTGTATTCCAGACTCGTGCATTTTGACGACCAACCGTTCACCGACATTAACCAACTAGTGCAGCACCTTACGTCTACGATTTTCTCTGCCGCCGAACGCGTAATTCCCCGTTCATCCTCTCAACCTCGGCGAATGCCTGTTCCATGGTGGAACGAGGATTGCCGGGAAGCCGTTCGTGCCCGTAGAACTGCACTTAGGGTGTTTCGGCGACACCCTACACTTGATAATTTGGTGACTTTTAAACAATCGCGCGCCAGGGCTCGTCGCATTATTCAGGATAGCAAGAAGGCATCGTGGGCTCGTTTTGTCGAGCCTTTAATCGCTTTACGCCTTCATCCGTTGTTTGGGATAAACTTCGTCGCTTCTCAGGTAAAGTGTCGCATTGTACTGTTTCTGGCCTTCAGGATTCTAATGCCTCCATAGTGGATCCGGCTGCCATCGATAACACTCTGGGTGATGCCTTTGAGGCGGTTTCCAGTTCAGACCATTATTCCGCCGGCTTTCGCTCTATCAAAGACCGGCTGGATTCCGCCAGCTTTAATTTTAGGTCTGCTAATACCACATGTTATAATGAACTTTTCACAATGAGGGAGCTGGAGCACGCTCTTCATTGCTCTCGGCACTCCGGTCCTGGGCCGGACGGCATTCATGTCCTGATGTTAAAGAACCTTTCAGCCGACAGTAAACTCTTTCTCTTACAGGTCTATAACCGTATTTGGCAAGACGGCCTTTTTCCTTCCGTTTAGCGCGAAGCCACCATTGTGCCTATACTTAAGCCTGGGAAGGATCACCAACTACCTTCCAGCTACCGCCCTATCTCCCTCACCAGTTGAATGTGCAAGGTGATGGAGCGCATGATCAACGGGCGGTTGACATGGTGGCTTGAGTCTCAGAAACTTCTAGCGAACGCTCAGTGCGGACTTCGTCGCTATCGCTCTACCGTCGACCATCTGGTGTCCCTGTCGACGCACATTATGAATGGATTTCTGAGAAAGTGTCAAACCGTGGCTGTGTTTTTTTTTGACCTGGAGAAAGCTTATGACACTTTTTGGGGGGCGGCATTTTACGTACACTTCACGCGTGGAATATCCACGGTCGTCTTCCCATATTTCTTCGGGAGTTTATGACGGACCGCGTCTTTCCTATACGTGTGAGCTCGGTTTTATCTAGTCGTTTTATTCAAGAGAAGGGAGTACAGCAGGGCTCTGTATTCAGTGTCACACTTTTTGCGATTGCTATCAACCCCATTGTTGATTGTATTCCACCTGGCATTTCATCGTCCCTTTTTGTTGATGATTTTGCCATTTATTGCAGTTCACGGCGGACCTGTCTACTCGAACGCCGTCTCCAAAGCTGTATCGACCGTTTCTACACCTGGAGTAACGCCAACGGCTTCAATTTCTCCGCCGAGAAATCCGTCTGCATCAGTTTCTGGCGCCGGAAATATTTCCCTCCGCCCTCTCTCCATCTTGGGTCGGAGATAGTTCCGTTTGCAGACGAGGTGGAATTTTTGGGGTGGATATTTAATAGGAAGTTGTGTTTGACTTCTCACGTTTCCTTTTTTAAAACCTAAGTGTGACCGTTCTCTTAATCTTTACGTGTTTTAAGTGGCACATCCTGGGGAGCTGATCGGACCGTCCTTCTACATCTTTATCGCTCTTTGGTCCGATCCAAGCTTGATTACGGGTGCATTGTCTGTTCGTCGGCGCGTCCATCTGTATTACGTCGATTGAATGCCATTCACCATCGTGGCATAAGAGGCGCTGCAGGGGCCTTTCCAACCAGCGCTGTACTTAGCCTATATGCTGAGGCTGCAGAGCCTCCGCTGTCCATCAGGCTTGAAATGCGCTTGTGCAGCTATGCCTGTCGACTCTCCGGCTTGCCTGACCACCCGTCCTTCGCGCTATTTTTTGAGGATTCGCTTGATCGCCAATATATAGTTAGCTCCTCTGCATTGCTCCCTCCAGGGGTTCGATTTCGACTGCTACTTCGGCATTTGGACATTACGCCAGTGCCGGCCCTTCCACGGGGGGAAACGCGTTTTCCTCCATGGTAACGCGCTGAGGCCCACTGTCACCTTGGGTTAACTCGATGCCGAAAAATGAGACCCCTGCTTCCGTCCTTAGATCAGCTTTTTTAGAACTACAGGCGCAGTTCGGGGACTGTCATTTTATATATACCGATGGGTCTATGACTGATGTTGGAGTAGGATGTGCCTTTGTTTTTGGTGCACAGAGTTTTAATTTTCGTTTACCTGGACAATGTTCGATTTATACTGCCGAACTTTTTAGTATATATCAATGTGTTTTATACATTCAGCGGCACGTCTTACGGCGCTGTGTTGTTTGTACACACTCTCTGAGTGCCCTTCAGAGTATTCACGCGCTGCATAGTTACCACCCGCTCGTATAGCGCATCCATGACCTGATCCACTCGCTTGGCGCTTCTGGTATCAGCGTCTCCTTCGTGTGGATTCCAGGTCATGTGGGCATCTCAGGCAATGAGTCTGCCGACGCCGCTGCGAAATCGGCCATTTTATCACCCAGATGGTTTACTTGTGTTGTTCCTTCCTCAGATTTTTATGTTGTTTTACGTTACCATATCCTCTCGCGCTGGCGCGATGAGTGGGCGGCTCTTCGGGGGAACAAGTTTCGGAAGGTTAAACCTCTTCCGTTATTCTGGGGTACCTCTTCTCGTTCTTCTCGTCGGGAAGAGGTACGTTTAGCTCGTTTACGAATCGGACATTGTCTTTTTAGCCATAGATACCTGCTCAGTGGTGTCCCCGTACTAATCTGTGAGCATTGTGATGCGCCCTTAACGGTGCGTCACATTTTAGCAGAGTGTCAAGTTTTAGCTCCGTTGCGCGTTCGTGTTGGTCTGCCTGTTGGCCTAGCCAACGTTTTGGCAGACAACGCGCGTGCTGTAGAATGTCTTTTACGTTTTATCAGTGACATTGGCTTTAGCCGACGCATTTGATGCGCTGAGCGTCTTCTGACTGTGTGATTTTATATTGTCTTTTTAATGGGGTATCTCCTCCCCAGTGGACATCTGGCGCTCGTGTCCCTCGCATTCTACAGTTCTTGACACGTTGTTTTACTGTTTTATTGACCATGCTTTTAGTGTGTTCATTTTTGGAATTTGGTGTTTTGTTTTTTACCTTTGGACATCGCGGGTTTGTGTCCCGTTTTTAATTATGCGGTTTTTTATCGGAGTTTTATTTTTGGACTGTGCCTTTTATACTTTGTAAGGGCGCTGATGACCTTAGCTGTTTAGCGCCCTTAAACCGCATCTCATCATCATCATCATCATCATCATCATCACACCTTTTAATCTCCACGCTCTTTGCATTACCACGAAAAAAATCTAATGTATTGCATTCTACAAATTATTTTTACTAAATCTTACTTTTCTATCCACTTCTTGATAATCCAGATAAACTTTCAATTCACATTTAGTCCATTTCTGTGGTGTGAGGGTCTGCCTCACATTCAAGAGATCCCGAGTTCGAATCCCGTTAGAGTGAGTTACCTGGATAAAGTTTATTCTAGGGTTTCCTCTTATCCTGAGAAGATGAATGTCACGTAACTCTAGCTCCAGGGACCTAGAGCGCATTTGAGCTTCGTTTTAACCATATCGTTCCTTCACCGTCCTTAATGGCCTACCGGTTAAAGGACGTTAATTAAATACCAAAAGAAAAAGTTCACATTTCGTTGTAGGACACGTAGATAAAGCGATAATCACATTTTCAAAAAGCATGTCACAACATGAAGCTTTAAGTGCCAAGCTGTTTGTATGACCGCGACAAAAACAAAACGAATAGCGACTTCCCAGTTACAAAAGTTATTCAGACCAATAACAGAAACATCTGGGAAATAATTGATTTCATAAAAACTTGTATGACAAACTGTGTGCTTTAACGGGGTCTGCATTTCTTGTGTAGTAAAACTTTGTCCATCTTTTACAGTTTACCAATTATACAAAAGTCATTCAGAATGAAGAAGATTTGTGAGGCTCTTCTCAGAAAATTCAAAATATATATTTCGTTTATCATGAAAATCTCTTAAACATAGAGTATTTTAATAACAAATTTCGAAAATGTTTCCATGTAAAGGGTTGTTTGGGGTGGGGGAGATTTTCTTGAAAATCTTCGTGTCACATCTTTGAAATATGCTGAACTTAAATATCAAGCTTGGTGTTTGACCGACTTTCTTGTTTTGGAGATATGTTGTTTACTGACACGCAGACATATGGAGCTTTTTCTATAAAATATGATGTGTTGCATTCACATAACCCTCTCTACTCACTCTTCTTACAAAGCTTATTCTTGCATATATTTCATGTTAATACAGATAAATCTTCATTACTTATTTACACATTTCGTTGTAGGTGTAATTAGAACATATTAAGCTAAAGCGATAGCCAGGCCCCTCAAAGCTGATTGCTTTGTGATAGTTTGGAATTGAATTGGCTACGGAAGGGACTCGGCACTGATCCACATAGAGGATACTGTGGATAGAGGGTCCAACGCCCGTCAAGGGGGTTCGGACACCCCCTTTCGGATAGCCGAAAGCCGAGGGACAAAGAGTCACAAGATTATCCGTTTCCCCTGCCACACTACACCGAAACACCATCGTCGACACTTCCAACCCTGAAAGAGACCAACGGATGAAAGATAATGGAGGGATAGGAAATTTAGGGATGTCAGAATCCTTCCCAGCATTCGCCTGGCAACCTGGGAACAAAAACCGAAAAAAAACTCATGGGTCAAGAAGGTCAGACATGGGAATAGAATCCACAATCTCCCGAATGCTGGCCATAGAAGTGATAGTTTTGAAATTCTGTTCTGTTGTATGAACATGAGAAATAAATAAATAAATAAAGAGCGAAAGAAAGAAAGGAAGGAAGGAAGGAAGGAAGGAAGGAAGGAAGGAAGGGAGGGAGGGAGGGAGGGAGGGAGGAAGGAAGGAAGGAAGGACAATAGCAATTTGCAGTTGAGAGAAGCATAGGTAAAGCATTTGAAAATTCAAACTAATAACAAAGAATATTTCAGAATAGGTTAACACCATAAAAATGTTATTTGACATACACTCTGTGCTTTAACAAGATCTATATTTGTTGTGCAGTAATTTTTTTCCCTCTCTTACGGTTTACTAATTATCAAAAGTCATTCACAATAAAGACGAATTTTCACACCATTCCTAGAAAATTAAAGATATACATTTTATTTATAATGAAAATAGCTTAGACGTATGTATTTTAATGAAAATCGTTAGCCATTTTTTAAAAAAAAGAAAAGTTTCGAAAAATGTACAATGTAAAGGGTAATTTGGAGTGAGGGGTTTTCTTCAAAATCCTTGTGTCGTATCCTTGGAATATGTTGAACTTAAACACTAAGTTTGGTTTTTAACCCCGACTTTTTTGTTTTTGAGCTATGCTGTTCACAGATTCACACATACACACTCACACACATACACTTGGACCTTTTTCTAAAAATACATTTTTGGACTCAGGGAGTCTCAAAAACGTGATTTCTGGTGAAATTACGACATTGGATTTTTGGGTGGAGTATATTGTTTGTCTACTTATTGTAAGTGGTTAGTAGAGAAAGCAAAAATGTTTTCTTTATATCGAGGATGTCTCAAAACGTGTATTTCCGATGAGTCTCGTTATTGAATTTTTGTGTGGAATACAATACTTCCTCTACTTGCTGTACCTGCGTAGTAGGAAAGTAAACATGCTTTCTGTGGATTCAAGTAGTCTCAAAACGTGTATTTCATGTGAATCATGTTACTGAATTTTTGGATGGAATACAATACTTCGTCTACTTGCTGCAAATGCGTGGTAGAGAAGGTAAAATGCTTTCTTTGGATTCAGGGGTTATCAAAACGTGTATTTCATGTGAATCTCGTTATTGAATTTTTAGGTGGAATACAATACTTCCTCTACTTGCTGTAGTGTGTAGTAGGGAAAGTAAAGATGTTTTCTTAGAATTCGAGGTGCCTCAAAACGTGTATTTCATGTGAATCTCGTTATTGAATTTTTGGGTGGAATACAATACCTTCCCTACTTATTACAGGTAAGTACTAGAGACAGTAAAAAGAAGAGTTGTGGTGTAGATAAGCGGCCTTTTGCCGTTAAGGCATCTTGCATGCAACCAAATAGGGAAAGGTGTAACTTAATACTGTAGCTTGAAATAATTTCTGGCCTAAATTGTTGTCACGATTAAGGTAAAATTAAGTCATACTTTATAAGGATACTATGATAAATAAAGACCATGTTAGTTGATAATTGGTAGAGAAAATGATGAATATTGAAAAGCGAACCATTTTGTTTTAACACTTGCTTATTATACAATGAAATGATGCCTCTAAATTCGAAAAATTAGTTTGTATACTGCTTATATCGCTGTGCTACAATATTATTGCTGTTTTTTCCCCACAGTTATTACCTTCTTACAGCCAGGTCTAAGGTAAATGTGTTGGAATGATATTTTTTTAGCACTATTACATCCCTTAACCTTGTAGAGCAGGTATGAGCTAAGGCACCTGGTAAAACTTCTCGATAAGACACCCCGCTTACCTCCCAACAGGTGACACGGAAAACATTTGGAGCCTTCTGTACATAGCACTCATGTTGGTTGTCACGGTAACCAAACATAAACAGTGCATCTGAACGTATCCCAACCCTCTACACCAGCTGCCCATGGATATTGCAGTTTCCCCATTTCTCTCGCTTACAATCCATTTTCCTTATTCCCTGCTAGTACCGCAGTGACACTTCCGAATTGGCGATTTTCGCTCTTAAAATAGCGATTCGTAAAATTATACTCCTCTATGTGAGTAGTGGAATATTTAGATATAAAATGTTTAAAATAGAGATTACATTTATATTAGAATGTGCCTCGTTAGAAAACACTGAAGTGACGTTAAACTAGCTTTATCTGAGGAACCGCCCCTGACACTCGCCAAAAACAGAAATAAGGTAGTGAATGGTGTTGCTCAATGCAGCGGAAATCCATCCATTCTACCCTTTTTACATCCTGTACACGTATATAGTAGGTACACCGGAAATACAATTTCTGAGGCCCCCTGAAACCCCCCCCAAAAGCCGTTTTAGAAATAGGTCTGTGTGTGTCTATGTGTCTGTCTATGGACAGCATAACCCAAAAGTGAAAAGTCGGATTTAGGATTTAGGTTCAGTCCATTCAGAAAATACGACACGAAGATTTTCAAGATAATCCTCCACCTCAAACTATCCTTTACATAGAACATTTTTCGAAATTTTGATTTTCTAAAAAATGGCTCTGACGATTTTGATTAAAGTACCATATATTAAAGATATTTACATGAGAAATAAAATGTGTATCTTGAATTTTCTGGGAATAGCCTGTGAAGTCCTCTACATTCGGAAGCAGTTTTGTGTAATCTTGTATAACAAATAAACGTTAAGCGATAGAAGAAAACGTACTACACAAGAAATATAGATCTCTTTAAACCACACCATTTATTTCAAATAATATTTTTGTGGCATCAGCCATTTCCGAGATATCCGTTAATAGTTTGAATTGTTCATTACTTGGCCATTCTTTTTAAGTCCTTTCAACATTCAGCTGTTTGTCAGTTGCATGGAAACAGTATGGGATTTTAAGACTAGCATATAGCGTCTAGTTCTTAAACATTTGATTATCGCTGTTCTCTTTGTATCTAAAACGAAATGTGCAATATAGCTAGGTTTATCTCGATTAAAATGAAGTAGATAAGAAAATAAACTTATGTAAGAATAATTTGTATATCCATAATAAACGATACAGGGTAGAGGAGGTAATGAGAATGTAACACATCAGATTTTTTCTTAAAATTCCTCGGTTAGTAAACACAACCGAGACGAACCCTACTTTTGTTTGCTAGTTCCAGGTACTGCAGGTTGAGGAACGAGAAAGAGAATGGCCTGAAATAAGGATAGTGATAATGGTGGAAAATATTTGAGCCACACATTTTGTGACTTCTCCGTTTTCTATAAACACATTTTCTCTACACTTGTAAACATGTCTCCGCCACTTTTGCTGCTTCACTCGGCTGAATGAACCCTTAGTGCAGATATACAACCTGGCTTGAGAAGTCATAGCTCTAACCCACAGAAGCCGGAAAGCTAGCGGCATCTTTCTCTCAGTAATATGTGACGCAGCTACGGGCTTCATCTATCATATAGAAGGCGCTGACGGACCGACCGACCGACCGACGATTACCGAATGACGGGATGGTGCTCCCACATAGCGTAAACACCACAAGCGTTATTGAGAGATAACAGGGTTGTTCTGGAACCTTCGTTCTCGCCGCCTCTTGAACATTCTAGAACTATATGGAAAAGTCCAGCGGCTACATAAGGAAGCGTGCTGGCGAGTGAGATCAGTTGGAAAGTCAGATAATGAGTTGTTGTTCCTGATGCGATCTAAAGTGAGGTTATGACATACACCCGTGGACAAAAAAACTGAGTCATATTTTGAATGCCAAATTTTTCTAAGTCCTACACGGCACACGCTTCTCGCATGTAGCCAACACTTTCTTTTCTTCTGTTAATAATGTTTAATCAACACATAGTGACTAATTATTTTCGATATACTGTACTTCATACACGGCATTTGCTAAAGTCCATAACGGTATAGTTATTACGATGCAAAATGTGTGGCTTTACAATTTCATCATGGTCGCATATCTGTATTTTGTTGGATTTCAAGGGACCTAGGTGTTTTGTGGCAGTTTTGACAATACACTGAACAGTGCACAATACACGGTAATACTTCAGAATATTTTGATTCCTTCTGTGAGGTTAAGATATCCTGATGAAATTGTTGAGATCGTACAGGATTTTGGGCACAAATTCAACAAGCCTGGGATGTTGTAGCCTTTCTTCCACGTTATTACAGAGATTTAATTTCATCTATAACCCCAAAATGAGGGCAGTTATAGATGCTCAGAGTTCCTACACCCGATTTTAATTTTGTTTTAGCTTTAGCAGATAATAGTTTGTATGCATTTGTTTCTTTAGTTATTTAAAACGGGCATTTTAGTACAATTGTGTTTTTGTGTGCATAGATATGCCTAAAACTTAACATGCTAAATTTATATTAATGCAATATTATGTTCTACACATCCAGTCAAAATTAACAGTATAAAAATACCAATAACTAATGCGAGATTTGAACCGAGAAGCTTGTGAGCACAAGCGATGCCTTCTTAACCTCTTGGTCAACGAACTGTCTTTCCATGCCATCTTTAACTTTAGCTTATAAGCGTCACCACCGAGAAACACCGTGGTTACCATGCTAACCTCTAGTTCCCGAGGTCGCGGGGCGTAAAAATTTTTAGCATGGCTTCCTTTGGAAGGGAAATAAAGCCGATGGGCCCGTGTCGTAGATTTACGGCAAGTAAAAGAACCTCAAGCTGATAAAGAGGTCTCTGAAAAAAATTGCAGGTCTTTCACGCCCGATATAGAATGGGACCTAAGAACCACTGCAGTTAAAGAGCGCCCATAAATAAACTCAATTTAATTTAATTACACTCACGGGGCAGAGACAATTCTACAGTTTCTACATGTGCGTTGTGAATACAGCTGTTACGAAGGTACACGAAGCCCATCGATCATCATTTGGAATCTGAGATTGACTTTTTTTTGGGGGGGTCCACGGAAAAATATAATATGAGACAAAAATGTAGCTTATATCTACATAAAATGCACGGCTGCATCATTGTCAATCATGACAGCTTCCATTTTTAAACACCTTCACACTTCATTTGTCTTGTTTTGACCTTAAGGTTTTGTTGACTTTGTGAATGGCAAGGAATCTTGTGTTCATTTATACGTTTACGTTCTCGCGTTAATTTTAATGTTTTTATGTGAATACCCTTAAGAAGGATACAGTAGACTAAAGTGAACGTCAGACTTTTAAGAACGTGTCGATATGTGATGACTTTGAAATTCCTGCCCTTTGCTTCACCACAAGAAAAACCAAATAGAGATTTTCCTCGAAAATGTTTCTCAAAATTAAACTTAAAACCAATGACAAAGAATATATCGGAAATGGTAAACGTCACAAAAATTGGGTTTGACATAAATTGGTGTTTTAACGAGATCTACATGACTTGTGCAGTAAGATTTTGTCTATCTCATACGATTTACCATTTATAAAAAAGTAATTCAGAAGAGGAGTTCACAGGCTATTCCCACGAAATTCAAGATCACAAACTCAAGGTATTACAAAAAGGAGTTTACCAAAATGCTGTAGTATTTTTATTCCACTTTCATTATCTCTAAAGCAACTGCACACCAGTACAAAAGTATTATGCGCTACATTCACATGACTTTTTCTACCGTTTATTTTTATATCTCGTCTACACTGTTGTTACAAAAGCTTAGTGTTCTGTCTTCTTTATGTTAATCGAGATAAACGTTTACAGGTATAGTTTAATTCGCACATTTTGTTTTAGATAGAAGAGGGATACAGGAGACTGAAATAATAGTAGAGTCTTTAAAAAGTGGATCACTATAAGTATACTGGCTTTGAAATCCTCTTATGGCATAACCATAAATAAATAAAAGGCGCCTTAGCACTTCACAAAATACGTCATAAAATATTCGAAAATTCAAACAATAGCACGAACACCTCGAAAGAGGAGAAAAAGAAATTTGACAATTTTTTTGTTTTAATGAGATCTACATTTTTCATGTGGTAAGAGTTTGTCTATCCGTTATGGTGTATCTTTAACACAAAACTATACAAAATTATTCAAAATGAAGAGGACTTCACCGTTTATTCGTAGAAAATGTACGACCTACAATTTATGTCATGCAAATATCTTAACCCTTTATTTGGTAATGTTGTACACAGGCAACATCAGTTTATCATGTGCTTTATGCAAGAATTGCACATCCAAGCTGTGATTTGCTGGCAAAGGTACTGTGAAGCAAAATCTCTCTTCAATCTCTGGTCACTGGTGTCTGTAACAGTTAAGTGTCCACCACTAGATGACACCGTTATACAAGGCTGCCCTGGCATTTGTAAACAGCAAATCAAAGCGTGTTGCTAGCTTTCGTTTTGTTTAGTGCGTACGCAACATGTAATAACCGATAAATTCTTCTTTATTCTGTTTTATAAACATATGAAGGTAAACTTGATAATAAAATAGGCCTGAATAGAACACTTTTTGTTTGTGGAAATTATAAAAAAAGAATAGCTCTTGCTTGTAAGCTCATTGCTCATAAATCAACACAATGTGTTTGAAGGTTATGTAGGTCCACAATCATTGTTCCTTTCACAGAAGCTGATTAGCAATATGGCACTAGAAAAAGAGTGTTACGCTTCCAACAATTAACCCTATTTTGTCCGATGGGGACGATTCTGATAATTCTGAACCAGAAATCCTTGCAGACCACAGTGATGACGACCACTGATTATACACCAAAAATTCTAAATAACAATGCTCTACTTGTCATACCATAGTCTGATTTTAATTCCAGTGATACATTAGAGTGCACAGACAATAATGTACCCACTGCTCCTTTAGCAAGTACCAGTAATGCCAGTAACACTAACTGTCAAAAGAATAACAATTCAAGAGTTTTCACGTGGATAAAACAGGACCTCACCACAGTGCGGCAAGTGCGCCTTTTTCCTTTGATGTTCAAGACGACACTCCTCTGGAATACTTCCGAAGGTATTTTGAAAGTGAAGTGATCAAAATAATTGTGGACGAAACTAACTTCTACTCTGTGCAGCAAACTACTGAACAGTGAATACAAGTATAAATGAAATGGAACAACTTTTCGGTATTATTATTTATATGGTGTTGTGAACATTCCTTCATATACTGACTACCAGACACATTCTACCAGCAGTGAAAAAACTGCCGATGTTTTCAGTCTTAAACGCTTTCAGAAACTCCGCAGATATCAGCATTTTGCAAATAATGAGAATGCAGAGAATTCCAATTTCAGACTGTACCGTATAAGATTAGGTCTGTTCTTGATATAGTAGTACGTGCTGTAAGCAGAAGCATGAATTGGAATACTCCATCGATGAAATGATGGTTCTCTACAAGGGTACAAGAGCAGGTAACCTATAGCAGTACATCCAGAATAAACCGCACATATGGGATTTCAAACTTTTTGTGTGTGCTGGCGTGTCTGGAATTGTTTACGGCTTTCCGCCTTACGTTGGCAAAGGAATGTTCACAGATCACTCTGAAGAGCAGAAATCATTTGGATTCTGAGGTCAAGTTGTCCTAATGCTGTCCAGGACAACACCCAGAGATGTGAATACCAGAGTATGTTTTGATAACTTCTTTTGTACCCTGGATCTGATTGCACATTTGAAAGACCACAATATTGAATCACTAGGAACGTTGAGGAGGAATCACCTAAATAAAGCCCAATAACAAATGAGAAATAATTTCCGAAATGCAGTCAAAGTGGCTATGACTTCCGATTGGGCACAACTACAGGTCTTATTGTAGTGGGTGGATTGATAACAAAGTGGTATGCTTTGAAGCTCGTTTTGTAGCACTGAGCTAGTTTCATCTGCAAAAAGGTGGAGCAACAATGAAAAAAGAAAGATTGATGTACCCTGCCCAAATATTGTAAGGATATACAAATAAACACATGCAAAGTGTCAATCTATTTGGAAAGTTGATAGAACTCTACAGAGTTCCTATGAAATTCAGGCGTTGGTACCTGTGTCTATTTGGATACGTGCTGGACTTGTGTACTGTGAATGGTTGGCTGATGTATCGTAAAGAAAATTGCAAACAAGAAAATCAGTCTTGAGACTTTCAGAGGTGATATTGCCAACGGCTTGATGATGACAGGGAAAAGCAAAGCAGCAGAGCACTCTTGGATCAACACTACTACTCAGAAAGAACAATTCATCAACTCCACTTATTGATGAACGCTATGATAATGTGGATCACTGGCGAGAATATGGGCCTAAAGGACGATGCCGTTATTATTCTAATGTACATTCCACTGTTAAGCGTTCCAAATGGCAATTGGTTCCTTATTTTGTTCATAAGAGGAATTGTTTTAAGTCGTTTCATATAAAGTAATAAGTAATAGTGAAGCATTCTGGTTAGTCTTTGTATGAGCACTATTGCTATTGAGCAAAATACGGAATTTTTTAACAAATAATTAAAATATTTGAAATTCGTATAAAATTGTTCAAGAGACTGTATTTTCTTCATTTCCATCCCCCAAAAAATTTGCTTCGTTTTTTTTATGAGTGCCAAATAAAGAGTTGAACATGTGCTAAGTATTTTGTATGTGTTTACGCATGATGTTTGTAATTGCGTTGGCGTGTTTTTGTTCATGTGTTTTCAATGGAAGCTGGAAAATACGTAAAACGATTTTTACAATTTATTTGGAATAACTTACAGCTAGATATACATGCAGATCTAGCTAACACAATCACATCTCCAATGGAGACCTTCGGACAAACGTATTTTACATGGCAAGGAATATACATGAAGTACACGATTTTTTCCTCATGGCCATATGCGCAGTGGCTGGACGAGCACATTATTCCCCGGGATGGGTTTTTGGCTGGTGGGAGGAAAACAGTCGATCGTACCTTAGGCATTCCTATTGCAACGCACTAGGGAATATTACCGTTCTTTTCTTCCCTCCTCTCTCCAACCTTCTCCTCTTTGCTTTTCAGCTGCACCAGGTCGAAAAAGATAAGGTTTTTAAAACATAAACATAACTCAGAAACGAAAAGTTGAATTTAAATCGTTAACTTTAAAGGATGCAATGCGAAGATTTTTATAAAATTTCCCCTATCACAAGCAACCCTTTACATGTAAAATTGGCCCTTATCTTTTTTATTTTCTCAAAACTGGCTCTTATGGCTGATGCCTTGGTAGATTTTTCGGCCGGCCATTCAGAACAATAAACCACGCAACAAACCTATTATATGCTCCTTCCCCACAGCTTGGGTAAGTATTGCTCCAGAAGATTCCTTTCAGCAGGTTCTAGTAGTTTCCTTTTCTAAAATGTTGCCTCTTTGTATGTGGGGAGTATATTAGGGGCTGACTGGCGTCCGATGGGAAGTTAAGAAGTTAGGAAGAGTTTGGACAATTAAAAGTGGAAAGTGCCGAGTGTAGCTCAGTTGTGAGTTACGATTAGTCGGATCAGTTGTCTTCTGTTCCGAGTGTGTGACAACACTGACTCAAGTGTAACGTGTTGTGCTTACTAAGTGATAAATAAAGTGTATTCCGCAGCAATTTATGTTTTCATTTGTTACAGTATAACTTTTCACTCTGCCCTCCCCCACTCCCGACGTCAAGATACTCATTCAGAATGGCCATCAATTTTCTCATCTGTGGTTTTCATTATTATTTTTTTTTTCAAAAATGGCTGTAACCATTTGTATTAAAATGCCATATCTTTAAGACATTTTTATGACAAAATTTGGGTACACCTTCAATTTTCTGCGAATAACCTGTGACGTCTTTTTCAGTTGGAATTTCTTATATAATTGACAAACCGTAGGAAAGTGAAGATATCGTTAAGTCACATAATTTATATCAAATAAAACTTTTTGGTGGCGTTAACCATTTCCGAGATATTCTTTTATATTGGTTTGAAATCTCAAAATATACTTACATTTTTTTTCAAGTGATGTCACCTCACTTCTCTCTCTCTCTCTCTCTCTTCTCACCCTCTCTCTCTCTCGCGCGCGCGCGCGTTCGTGCAACGAGCACAGAATTTCAAAGCCCTGCTTAGCAACCCACTTTTGAAAACTGATCATCGCTTTAGCCTACTGTAACCTTATTATGCATACAACGGAATGTCTAAAAGTATAACGAAAATTTATCTCGAACAAGAAATGTATAGAAGAATAAGCTTTTGTAAGAATATTTGCAGAAGAGTGAAAAGAGAAAGCCATACGAATGCAACACACAAGATTTTTTTGAAACACTTTCATATAATTTTCCGCTTCTGCGTAATATGCATCTTCAACATACCTAATTAGTTCTACTTTTTCAAAACAACTCGGCAAAGAAGTGCTACCCATGTTCTTTATTAATTTTGGTAACGTATCATAGTTCGAAGGGCAGAGCCTGAGCATGCAGGCTGGGAAACCATATACATTAGCCAAAGGGTGTATTATTCTCTCTATACTCTTTGGTGTAAATAAAGTTGTGATGTATGCAAAATTCAGACATTTAACTCATGCTGTTTCCGGATTTTTGGTGGTTATGGTGCATTTTCAACTAAAACTGCTTAATTTCAGTAATAAATCTTAAAAATTTGAGGCGATAACAAAATTGTGAGTAAATAATTGATGCTTTCAATAGCTTAAAAGCAGAGAAAAGTCCGGAAAAACATGACTCGCGTGGTATTATTTTAGGTTAGAGTGGAAGAAAACATGAGTAAACGGAATTATGTGATTTCACAGGAAGAATACTGGCATCAACCACAAAATTCAGGTCTTATAAAGCAGAGGAAAATTTCTACTGAAGAAGACGTTATGTTTTGCTGGGGTAATACCGTAAATGGAGAGTTGGGCCTGGGTGGAATAGAAGAAGAACAGATATTAGCCCCTCGAGAGTTAACCTTTAGCAAAGCAACGGAAGTCGCAGAAGGTAAGCTCTCATATTTTTAAATTATGTGAGATGCAGCATGGAAAATTAGAAACAAAATAAAGGAAAAAACCAGCCTCAAAGACAAGTGGTTGAAAAGCTAGAAGTACATAACGTCAGTTATATGAGAAGTTTACCTGCAATGACTATTTGGACAGTATCTCTTTTTCTTGGACATGAAATTTTGGAATTTCAGAGGGTTGAAGATCTAAATTAATTTACTAGCAAAGAACAACAATAAACTAAGAAATTAAATAGATTGTATGATCATATTGGAAACCCTAATGCCAATGTTTGCAGTATTTTATTTTAAATTAGTGAATGGAAAATAACACAATCAGTCTGGTAAAGCCTCATTTTAAAAGTTGACTAAGGTTCTTTATTTACTGAGGCAGTGTTTTGTATATAACACACTTTAATTTGTGATCTTTTTCTAATGCTGTATTATCTAAACACATTATATGAAAATAAATTTTGCCTTTTGTGTTATAATTATAATAATGGGCAAGTTGCCTTTCTTGGGCCCACATTAGCCACGGAAGCAATGTCTTATGTGTCCAACAGATGTCACTGTATGGTTCGAATTGTTAATTTCTTGATCAATCTTTAAAGTCCTTTCAGTTTTCGGTTGTTTCTTGTGATTGCATGGAAATAGTATGAAATTTTAAGGCCAGCAGATAGCGTCCAGTTGTTAAACATTTAACTATCGCTGTTCCTTTTGTATCTGTAACGAAATGCATAATGTAGCTATTTCTGCAAAGGTTTATTTGGATTAAAACGTTGTTGATTTAAAAACAAGCTTTAGTAACAGTAGTTTGTATACTCACTAATTAGCCTAGGGGCTAAATATGGGAGAGCTAGAAAACTGGAGCACTAGATTTAAGTTTTGGATTTAAGTTTTATTTGTATTATTGTATTAATGATGAAATAAATATTACATATTACATTACTCACTAATAAACAATAAAGTGTAGAGAAATTCATGTGAATTTATCGCATGAGAATTGTTTTTCTGCATCTTAGTCTGTGTTATGGAAATTTTAGCATTCACTTGTTATTACCAGTATCATAACTATGTGTTTGTTGATGTGAAATATAATTGTTATAATTTTCATGAACATACATAATGCAATGTGGTAAAGGTTAGAATTTTTTGTTTTTACTCTCTCTACTACTCAACTATAATAAGTAGAGGAGGTAGTGTTTCCACCCCAAAAATACAATATTGAAATTTCACCAGAAATATGTGTTTGATGCCCTCTGAATAAAAAAAGGAAAGATATTAAGAAAAGGTTGTCTGCATGTGTGTTTATATTTCAGAGATATTAACATAGAGTTTGAAGAAAGTTTCACCTCGCCAAAATTCCTTGACACTGACAATTTGTCTTTATTCTTGATTTTCTTAAAAATGAGTTAATGATTTGGATTAAAATAATATGTTGTTGTTCACCAATGGCACTGGGGATTAATTGATCTGCATCATTTTCCCTCTGGCTTCCTAATATAAAGTCTGTAAGTTATCACTTGTAAGGCCTTTGCATTTGGTGAGATGTTGTTTGTTCAGGATGACATCTTCTTCACAGAGAGTGCACTTGGGTGTAGGTAGGCATCGTATCTTGTAGAGATGTTCTGCGAGGCAATTGTGGCCAGTTGCCATCCTAAATAAGGCCACTGCAGTCTTCCTTGACATTTTTTGTATATCAACTCTATCTTAAATATTCTTATAATATTTATCTTTTAATTTATCTTCTTTGTCAAGTCTCAGCTGTCTTTTGAAATGTTGTTTAATGTTATTTAATTGTTTATTTATTTCTATTTGTCCTACAGGTTTTATTTGTTGTATTGCACCTTTCTTTGCTAATTGATCCGTATGTTCATTGCCCAAAAGTCTGACATGAGCTGAGATCCATTGTAGAGTGACATGATTTCTAGTTTCAACTGCTTTAATTAGGCTTCTTATTTCTTTAATATTTCTTGTTGCTTTATTATTGTAATTTACTATTCCATCTATGGCTGATTTTGAGTCTGATAAGATGACTATGTTTTGTTTTATGTATGGTCTATATAAAATGTTCTGTAATGCTGCTTTTATAGGTGTTAATTCTCCATCATAGTGGTTTGACGTTTCATCTAATGTTAGATACCGTGCAAATGTTCTGTGGATAGCCTCTGAAGTCCTCTTAATTTTGAATGAATTTTTTTATAATTTGGTTTAACTGGTAAACAATAAGAAACAGACAAAATTTTACTCCCAGAAAAATGTAGATGCTAAAACAAACCATTTATAACTTTTCTGTAGCATTAACCATATCTGAGATATTCATTCTTATTGATTCGAATTTTTCAATACTCTTATCATACTTGTACATTTTTTGAAGTACTAAGTGACCATTTATTTGTTTCTTGTGATGTTGTGTAAAGAGAGTGCAATTTCAAAGCCAGCATTTATGAGGACCACTCTTGAGTGTTTTGAGAATGAACACAATAAAATTTTAAAAATTTAAATCCAATCATTACATTCTATACAACGTCTCATCCTTTCAAACCACTTTTGAAATGCTGAGCACCATTCTTCTGTGAAGAGAGTGCAAATACATTGTTCATAAGCAGCTACTGCAGCTTCAGGTGATTCAAATCGACCTCAAATTTTTTCTTTTGTTATGGGAATAGAAAAAAGTCTCATGGGGCCAGTTCTTGACTTTAGGGAGGATGTGGCAAATATTTGACTCTTAACTCCTGCAGAAATTGAGTTGTTTCTAGTGGTGCAACTCTATGCAGACCAGTCTTAGGACGCTTTGTTCTCAGTTCATTGGAGACTTGTGATGAACATTTTGTGTGATAGTTGTTTGTTCCTCAAGCTGAGAAGAACACTTTTGTTGGGGATCCTCTCCTGGGAAGACGCAGACTGATGAGTGTCTGGCTTATGCTGGTATATGTCTTTTACAATGTTAAATATGTTTTTGGATCTTTCCCCACCAACTTTTGCTATCATTTCCTCATACCATTCCACAAATACCTCTTTCTGCTCATTTGCGAGGATGTGAAGTTTTCCTTTAAGCATGGTGTTCGCTGCTGCCGATCCAATATTGTGGGCTTCTTGAATCTAATAATGTGTGCAATAATAATCTTCCCTCAACGTGCACCCTGCTTTCATCAGATTTTCATCCATTACTGTGCATCTTCAAGGAGATCCCTTCCTCTTCTAAACTCTGCAAACCATTGATAAACTGTGGATTGCAAAGATCTACCCAAATACCCTATGCAGTCCTCCAAGGCATTCTCTCTCACCGTAACCGATTTTAAAGTCAAAGTCAGAAATGCTCTCACGGGGGTCCATCCTAGCATATGGTGTAGCAACACCTGCATGCACATACACAGAAGTGCTGACTTTGCATATTCTTGGAGCACATCTAGGCTTGCAGACACCACTATCTGAACTTCAGTCTAAAGCTATGAAGATCTGTTTTGGCTTATCACATCTCATAGTTGCCCATTCTCAAATCGTTTAGAATGATTCTAAGTAACGATGCACTTTTTCAAGACTTGACTATCATTTCACTGCCCGTATCACTTTTGTATCAACAGTGAAACGTGTAAATTTGAAACTGTTTTGCAAATATTTGATTAACAAGAATTAGATAGAAGAATAAATGTTTGTAAGAATAAGTTGTGGAAGCGAGAAAATAAACAATTTAGGTAGAGAAAGTCATGCAAATCTGACGCCAAATTTTTGGATACTCGTGGCTGCATTCTTCACCTTCAAAGGTGGCTGTTCTGACTGTTACAAATAGAACACAATGGACTGCAATATATTTTACGTTTTGCTCTGTCAACCATGTATCTAATAAGTAGAGGAAGTTTTATATTCAGCCTATAATTTAGATTCGAGTTTTGACCTGAAATACATGTTTTGAGGCCTCTTGAACCCCCCCCCCCAAAAAAGGCATCTTTAGAAAAGTTCCATGTGTGTGAACTGCAAAAGTGAAAAGAATTTCAACCCCTTAGCTCTGTAAAACCACTCTTTAAATTCAACATTTTTTTGGGTCTTCTCCCCATCCAATTGGCAAAATTGACTTTGCACTTTGGCCAGTAGTAGGCACTTGGTGGCTGTGTTGCTCATACGGGAGCCCTGCCAACATCTGAACAGAAAAAAATATAGTGGTGGTTACACCAAAACAACGTGAGCACGCGTTCCTTAACGATGCTTATGGTTCACTGTTTATGTAAGCTTAGGTTTCTGATTCATGGGAGGTTAGGTTAGGTTTAGCTTTTTTTATATAAACTTAGGTTA
Organism: Deroplatys truncata; assembly: GCA_030765065.1. Lineage (NCBI taxonomy): Eukaryota > Metazoa > Arthropoda > Insecta > Mantodea > Mantidae > Deroplatys > Deroplatys truncata. The sequence goes on from CM060975.1 coordinate 321,409,135, forward strand.
TTTAACAACCAGTGGTTACACCAAAGCAAGCGCGCATTCCTTAACAATACTTATGATTTGCTATTTATATAAGCTTAGGTTTCTGATTCACAGCAGGTTAGGTTTAGATTTTTTTATATAAACTTAGGTTAATTACACTCTGCAAATTTTCCCTTATAGAGTTCTCTAAATCATCATGTTGTGGCATTTCCGTTGCCGATTATTTATGGAAGTTACCCAGTTTAAACTTTCTCTTCTAAGTATAGTAAGTAGGGGGAAGTATTACATTCCACCCAAATATTTGATACCGAGATTTCACCGGAAATACATGCTTTGAGGATCCCTGAATCCCAATAAAGCATTTTTTGGAAACATGTCTGTGAATAGGATAATTCAAAAAAGAAAAGTCGGATAAATATCAAACTTGGTATTTAGGTTCAATACCTTCCAAAGATGCAACACAAAGAGTTTCAAGGAAATCCCTTCATCCCAAACTACCCTTTACATGGAACATGTTTTGAAAATTTTAATTTCTCAAACATGCTCTAACGATTTTATTTAAATATTTTTTATGGCAAATAAAGTGTATATCTTGAATTCTCTGGGAATGTCCCCAAAAGTCCTCTTCGTATTGAATGACTTTTTTTTTATTTAATGTCCTGGACATGCAAAGAGAATGGAATACTGCACATAGCAACCAGCTCTTAAAACATTTGACTATCGCTTAAAGCCTAGCATATTCCCTTGCATCCACAAGAAAATTAGCAATAAGATTAACATCTCGATATCTCGATTAACATGAAGCATATGGAGAATAAGCGTTTGTAAAAATAGTTTGTACAAGAGTAGAGAGTCATGTGAGTGTAACACATCAGATTTTTTAAATTTTTATTATTCAAAAGTGGATAACGATTTGATTAAAATACTATATACCAATTTAACATATTTATGTGACAAATAAAATGTATAAAGTAGAACCTCGCTTAGTTGAACTAAAGGGGCAGATCTATTTTGGATAATGCATTTTTTGGGTTAATCAGCGATAACGATTTTAAGCAATAAAAGGACAAAAACAATTGTATTCCAAATGCATGTAATAATGTTGAATAAAATAGCTACTACTGTATACAGTAATAAAATATGTATTACAGTATTTAAAAAGAGTAATTTCTTTCTTCATGCAAGGCTTGTAAGCAGCTATATCATGCCACCACTTGACAAACATTATATCTGTTGGAGCTGGTCTGTGCTACAAAGTGTAAGGCAACCTAAAAACAAACAGTTTTGTGTTACTGATATACTGCTGTAATTCAGTATTTCCTATTAAGATTTGTAATCTTTCTTACCTCATGTGCATGCAGTGAACGCTTGTTATAACAGTATGTGGGGTAGGGAGTGAGGATTAACTGCATACCTATATTGGAATTTAGGGTTGGGGCAAAAGAACATTGCCAGTTGTCACAGCAATGTTGAGTATCTCATATACCATGTACATAGTAGGTTCCACCTAAAAATTTGATACTGGGATTTCAAGGCTCCCAGAACCCAAAAATAGTATTTTTAGAAAAAAGGTGTGTATCTGTGAACAGCATAACTCAAAAACAAAAAGTCGGATAAATACCAAATTTGGTATTTAAGTTAATTATCTTCCAAAAATGTGACACAGAGATTTTCAAGAAAACTCCCCCACCCTTAATTATCCTTTACATGGAACATTTTTCAAAATTGTTTATTTTCTAAAAAAGGCTCTAATGATATTTTTATTAAAACACCATATATTAAGAATACTTACATTCTAATAAATAAAATGTATATCTTAATTTTCTGGGAATAGTCTGTGATGTCCTCTTCATTTGGAAGGAATTTTGTATAATCTTGTATAACTAGTAAACGTTAAGTGATAGACAAATATGCCTACACGAAAAATGTAGATCTCTATAAAACACACAATTTACTTGAAATAACTTTTTTTTGTGGTATAATAATGGTTCGAGTTGAACACTTTGTCATTCTTTTGAAGTCCTGGAGACATTCAGTTGTTCCTTGCAATTGCACAGAATGCACATAGCTCCAGTTCTTAGACATTTGACTGTTGCTATTCCCTTTGCATTTATAGGGAAATGTGTAATGTAGCTATTTCTGCAAAGGTTTATCTCAATAGATAGAGAAATAAGCTTTCATAAGAATAATTTTTATACCGATTAATAAATGATAAAGGGTAGAAATCATGTGAGTGTAACAGATTAAGATTTTTAAATTCATTCATCCTTAGTTCTGTTTTTTTCCCTCCTCCACTGTTTCAGTTAAGCAGGGTTTTACAGTATCTTGAATTTTCTGGGAGTAGCGTGTGAAGTCCTCTTCATTCTTAAGCAATTTTGTATATGTTGGTTTAATTGGTAAACAATAAGACATAGACCAGAGCATATTACACAAAAAATGTCATTAAAACATGCAATTTGTAGCTTGAGCCATTTCCTGATATCTCTTGCTTTTAGTTTGGATTTGTCAAGATTTTTCTATTTTTTGAAGTACTGGAAACCTTCACTTGTCCTTTAGAGGCCTTGAAAAGTGCAAAGGGCCAGCATATAGCATCCAGGTTTTAAACATTTGATTTGCCATTCCCTTTGTACCTATAACATGTGTGTCACAAAACTATTTATGCAAACTTTATTGCACTTTAAGAAGAAACTTTTGCAAGAATAGGAAATGTAGAATCAGATGACTGAAAAATTGAATGGCATAGCCAGGATTTGAACCACGAATGGTGTAGTTTCTATCAAGTTGCTGTAACCAACTGAGCTACCATGGCAACGTACTGGGGCGACATTAAATTCCCCAACTGACTTGCATTTTTTCCGGTAAACCATAAGGAGACCCAATGACAATGGCAACTTACAATGTCATAAGTACTTTAAGTCCTGGGCTTCATTGTTTAACTATTAGGTCATTCTTTGGTAATGAATTGTTCTTATACAAGCTGTATGTAGGACAAGGTCGGAAAGGTAGAATCAGACAACTGAAAAATTCAAATTTACTGGCATGTTGCCTTGGTAGCTCAGTTGTTAGAGCAACCAGATGGAAACTGGAAGATCTGGGGTTCAAATCCAGCTATGGCATTATTTTTCGGTCATCTGATTCTACCTTTCCAACCTTGTCCTACACATGGCTTGTATGGAAGAACAATTAATTATTTTGCAAAAATAGTATGTAGAAGTTTTATAAAAATAAATAATAGTGAGAAGAGAGAGTAACATGAATGTAACAGATAATATTTTTGTTTTTAAATCATTAAGGTTTCTGTTTCAGTTGCATGTGGTCAAAATCACACAGTCCTGGTAACAAGAAGCGGTGAGGTGTATTCGTGTGGGAGCAATGACCATGGTCAGCTGGGTCATGATAAGTCATGCAAGAAACCAGGTATAACAGCTCTAGTATTTCATTGTTTGTGGAGTAGGTAGATAGATATTTATTTGCTTTAAATACAGAATAAGTACATATTTCAATTTACGAACCTCACAGAGTTGCTGGTTTCCTAGGGCCCATATCCTCCAACACTGTGGTTACCAAGTCAATGGGCTCTATTCACTAAATAAATATTTATTAACATTTGCCATTTATATAAATATGTTACAATTCAGTACTTGCTTAAATACGTAAACCTACATACTACTCTTAACATAACCTTTTCTGTCATTTGTGGAGTAAAGGAAATGAAATAGAGCTATTATTGATTACAGTAATGTACATAGAGGTGAGGGTATTTTGTTGCACATAAACTCTTATCAGATTTTATGTCAGCCAACACCAGACATCCCAGATTTGTGCTAACTTCTCCAGCATCCTGGAAAGTTCCTGTCCAGGATGGTAACTGTCCCATATTTTTTAGTATTTTGAAACTTGGAAGAAAGAAAAAAAAAGGTTAATGTTTTCACCTCTGCAGTTGTTAAAAGTGACTGTTATATTTATTTATACTGCAAAAAGTTGATTCATGGTAAGATGTAGCCTGTGGTTATGACATTTCAGTTGGTTCATTGTCTACAAAATTTGGCAATTTTTTGGGAGTTGACCAGCCTAGTGGATATGATCCCCAATAATTGACAACTGCTGTGCCCTTTTGATTGATATCCGTCAACAATGAAGGATGTTTGTCACAAGCATGTGAAGTGAACCCGAACACGTGGTTATTTTGTTGGAAAACACGAAGGAAATTAATAATAGAAGTGAATAGGAATTTGAAACGCTAAGGCGATCATGTTAAAAAAAGATAAAATGCTGTGTGTTTTTCGTGAGCAGTGGGAAAACAAAACCAAATTTAGTGATTGGTTAATATGCAATAGCGACAATAAGTACAAAGCATTTTGTAAATATTGCTTTAAGTGTTTGTCACTTGCACATGGGGCGATGAACTGGACATCTGTCCCTTATTTTGACAACCCTGGCCAACACTAGTCGCATCAACTTCATTCTTGGCAGTGTACATTGTCATCTTCAGTGATGGTGGCCCCCTTTTGTCATAAAGTTCCACATAATTTGTACTAAAGTAGTAACATATATGCAAGGGAGAATTGTAGTTGTTGTTTGTGTAGAAGAATGTGTTAGATATTGCAGACTTGTGTTACTTGTTATTTTTCAGAAAGAGTGGATAGCCTGCAGCCGCATGTAATTACTAGCATATCATGTGGGGCGCAACATTCCTTGGCTGTTAGTGAATGGGGTGAACTATTCAGTTGGGGCTCAGATTCACATGGACAACTGGGTAAGTAATGCCTTACCTTCAATGTTTATAAAGGTAACTATAGAATTTATTTACCGTGGCAACAACATTACTTTGTCATTTCCCAAATTACCAAGCGAGATGGGGCAATGAAAAGCACCCCATCAGCCTCAATGGAGTTCTCCTTAACCTGCCTCCTATTGATTTATATATCAAAAGGACTGCCATGCTGGGAGCTCATCGGCTGAACCTAAATTCAACTGGTACAACTCTAATACCATAGGGTACATAAGAATTACAAATATAATCAATAACCCTCATCTTGAGATGGGCATTAAATATATGTTACCAAAATTATGTTTTGACAACTCATTCAACATAGTCTAGTCAGATTAACATGCAATGTCAAATTTGAGTTGTAGTTGAAACACTTAGCATCACTTACTTGTTTTTCATCTTAACCAGTTTCAAGAGCTACTTGCTCCCGTTATCAGAAGTGGCCAACTGATTTCTCGTAATGTTATCTGGTGTGTGTTTGTGTGTGGTGACATCTGGTATTGGGGTGATGAATTTGCATAGTGGTTTGGTGGCAGCAATTCAAGCGATGTGATTTGTCGTGCAAAAGTGTATGCAATTGCAGATTTATCTATCTGTTTGTATTTGATGTGTCTCATATGCTCCTTTTAATCTGGTTTCTAGATTTCTTTTTGGTTTACCTATGTATATTTGGTAACATTCTGGGCAATTATTTGATAGATTCCTGCTTTTTGTTTTGAGGTATTTGGTTCTTCGATTTGTTGCAGAGTAATTTCTTTAGGCTGAACTTGTTTCATGGAGCTAGACAGAAATTGTGCTTTTTGAAGATGTGGACTTTGTAGTGAGTCACTGGGTAGAAAGTGAACTTTTTGAAATCATTTTGTTTTTTTGTTGGGTGAGCTTTGTGGTGTCCTTGCTGTGTTTCTGTTTCTTGAAATGTGTATTTTTTGTCAATTTGTTTGGTGAACACAATCCTATGTCACCTTGGCAATACAAAATAAACAAGTCAAACAGGTAATGCAAACTTAACTTTTTAGGATTAATTATAGACAAACATAAATATATTGAAAAGATCTCAAAGAAAGTAAACAGTGGGATATACATATTGAAACAAGTGGCATAAGTCACGGAAGAGGGCAGTGTAATACAAGTGTACTATGCATTTATACATTCACACTTAAATTATGGGTTCATTCTATGGAGAGCAGCAAAGTTGAAGTACATACTGAAAAAATTTAGATTATAGAAAAGTGCGATAAGAATAAAAAAAAAGGTATAAAGAAGAAGTTCCTGTAGAAATCCATCTATAATACTTAATTTATTAACTTTCCCCTGTTTGTACTTATGTGAATGTCTTAAATATGTATGTGTCGTCCTTCGTGGACCAGTGGTACCGTGCTAGCCTCTAGTTCCCGAGGTCGCGGGTTCAAACCCGGCGGAGGGCGATGGATTTTCTCAGGCGTAAAAATCCTTAGCACGGCTTCCTTCGGAAGGAAAGTAAAGCTGGTGGTCCCTTGTCATAGATTTACGGCACATAAAAGAACCTCAAGCCTGATAAAGAGGTCTCTGAGCAAAATTTCTGGTCTTTCACGCCCAATATAGAATGGGATGCTAAGAACCATAGTAGTTAAAGAGCGTCCATAAATAAAACTCAATTTCAATTTCTTAAATATGTAATAAAGATAAGAATGTTAATGAGTACAACACTAGAAGTAAACAAAAGTAGATTAAGAGGTACTCTTGTAATAAAATTATCAAGAGTAATGCACAGGGTCTATATAACCACTTACCTCTTACAGTTAAAGCAATAAATGAAGAGAGCAAAATTACAATTAAAACATATCTTGTATAAAAAATGCTTTCTATTCAGTAATCTGTCTCAGTCAAGAATGATGCTCTTGTAAATATATGGGAAGGAAGAAAGAGAAATAGAAACAGTGAGGACGGAATGCTCTTAGGCCACTGATGGGTGGAGGGAACTTCATGGGTGTTTTCTTGTATTTGTTTTCATACAATAACTACCTCTAAGAAGTAGTTTTCTAATACTGCTCAGCGTGAATTAGTTTCAGGAAGAGAACAATGTACATACACCACAGATGTGTTCCTGGCTCGTGAACTCTGAAAGGAGTGCTTATAGCAGACATAGAAGACAGACGCAGTTGTACACTATTAATAATATGCAGGCTAACTTTGTATTGCTATACCATCCGGCCCTCTCGGAACAAAAAGGTGAATGCTGATTATTGTCTATCATGCAGAAGACTGTATTTCCTACACCTCTCGCATACTTCACAAGCCCAGAACACTTGTATGTAATTTATCATCATGGAGCAGGCCTGTCAATCTGCCAAAATAAAACACAGCCGAGGCAAACCTTAAGGAGTGGCGAGAGGCAAATGACTGCGCATTGTTTCGCCATGTTTAAGAAAGAAATCCTGAAGCATAAGCTTATGCTACTACAAGATAATATTGATTCTGTAAGACACAGATTCAATAAGTTACTGGCAACGTCATACTCGATTTATTATCAACAAGTTAGTGCTAGTGCTACAGCTAGTGTTGCAACACATGCACTTGTTGTTTACGACAGGCTTGTTCTTGACTGACATAGGGTATAAAACATAAATTATTGCACATGTTTACACCTCTCCTGTAAATAAAAGTTTGTTAAATCTTTGTAAATATATAGTTTATGTACTGTTTGTTTAAATCCTGGACCCTGTCATTTTTATATATGTGGGGGTGGGTGTGTGTGTATATTACAGTATTCACACAAAAGATTATTCTATCTGCGTTACATTACTCAAGTTATATTTTTGCTTAGGAGTGATTTCAAATTAAGCAAGACATGCTTAGATACAACATACAGAAACAGTATTCATATGTATGTTTGTGATAACAGACTCTTGCGATGGAAAGAAAAAATGTTGTGTGTTGCATGCACATGACTCTCTCTACTCACTGTTCTATAAACTATTCTTATTCTTGATAATTGAGATAAGCCTTCATTACACAGTTACGCCTGTTTTCCTTTTAGGTATAAGGAATATATGTTAGGCTATGTCAGAGTTTCAAAAAAAATGAATCACTATGTGATGACTGAAACTCCATATCTTTGCATGACCACAAAAAAAAAATCAATTTATCACTTGAAAAAAGTATTAAGTATTTGAAAATTCAAACTAATAAGAAAGAATGTCTTGGAACTGCTTAATGTCACAAAACATTTTATTTTACATAAATTGTGTGTTTTAACAAGATCTACATTTTTTGTCTAATAACATTTTGTCTGTCTCTTACAGTTTATCAATTATATAAAAGTCATTCAGAATGAAGAGGGCATCGCAGCCTATTGCCAGAAAATTAAAGTTATACATTTTATTTTTCATACAGATATCTTAAATGAATGGTACTTTAATAAAAAATTATTACAGTCATTTTTGAGAAAATGAAAAATAATGAAAAATTTTCCATGTAAAAGGTAACTTGACGTGCAGGACTTTTTGAAAATGTTTGTGTTACATCTTTGGAAGATCCTAAACTTAAATACAAAGTATGACATAACTGACTTTTCATTTTTGAGTTATGGCATTTATAGACACACCACACGCACACACACCCCTACAGACCTTTTTTTGAAAATGCATTTTTATAGATTGGGTTAAAAGATCTAGTGGGAAACGGATACCTGGTCACCTACGTGACAAACAAGAGAACAAACCATTACACTACGCAGCAAGTATTTGGAATAGGAGTATTAACAGCATTTCAGTCACTGTCCTGGATTCCATAATGGTTGTGTTCTGGTTTTAATGGTAATAAAAATTAAACAAATATAAAACAACAGTATTTATTTCCTCCTGTCAGTATACAGTCATTTATGCATACACTTCATTGTAGTATTTCTTTTAACTAGCAAAGTTTCAAGGTCTGTAGCTTTGGTTTGAATACACTTAGCTGCAACCTCATTTCAGAGTCTCTTGAACTATCTTTAATTGTGTTCCAATTTCAATCAAATTTGAAATATGTTCATTATAATTTGTAATGCATTATTCTTTGCCAATCCCTAATTCATACCCTATTTACCACTTTCAGATTTTACTATGGAACTTTGTAGAAAATTTCTCAATAGATGCTTAAAATACAAAACTACTTTTCTCTGACAGTTAATGGCTTTAATGGAAAACTATGACCCTCCATTGTATCAATTTCAACAACAGAGAAACATAAGAATTTCTACTTTCTCTACTACGTATAGTAAGTAGGGAAGTATTGCACTCCATCCAAAAATTCCACTCAAAGCACATGAAATACATGTTTTGAGTCCCCTGAATCCAAATAAAGCATTTTTGGAAACATGTCTGTGTGTGACCCTGAACACCAAAACTCAAAAACTAAAGGTTGGATAAATACCAAGCTTAGTATTTAGGTTCAATATCTTCCAAACATGTGACACAAAGATTTTCAACAAAATTGCCCCACCCCAAACTACCCTTTACATGGAAAATTTTTCGAAATTGTTTATTTTTTAAAAAATGCCACAAACGATTTTGATTAAAATACCATATATTAAAGATATTTACATAAATAAAATGCGCATCTTGAATTTTTGGGGAATAGCCTATGAAGTCCTCTTCTGTCAGAAAGAATCTCGTATAACTGGTAAACCTTAAGTGATAGATGAAAACTTATTACACAGAAAAGTAGATCTCTTTAAAACACACAATTTATTTAAAATAAGTATTTTTGTGGCATAAGCAGTTTCTGAGATATCCATTATTAAAGGTTGAATTGTTGATTTCATGGTCATTCTCTTAAAGTCCTTTCAACATTCATTTATTTCTCACGATTGCATGGAAACAGTATGGAATTTTAGGGCCAGTGTATAGCGTCCAGTTTGACTGTTCTGTTCTCTTTGTATCTATATTGAAATGTGTAACAGTAGCTATTTCTGCAAAGGTTTATTGGGATTAAAATGTAGTAGATAGGAAAATAAGCTTGAGTAAGAATAATTAGTATGCCCTCTAATAAATGATAGTGTAGAGAAAGTAATGTGAATGTATCACATCAGATTGTTTTACTTAGTTGTGCTTTAATCTTATCAAGAAAATGCCGTTTTTCCGGTTTTAATTTATGCTTTAAACACAAATTATTCTAGTTAGAATTAATCTTTCTTCTGTGTGATTAATCCGAAATTTATTTGCAGGAAATGGAAGAGAAACTAATGGCACTGTACAGATAGTACCAAAAATGGTGAAGAGTCTTGCCACAACCCAAATTGTGCAGATTAGTTGTGGTCAACATCACTGCCTAGCACTCACCAAAAGTAAGTTACAGATACATGACTAACTTTATTTCTCTGTTAGAGGCCATAAATGTCATTTAGCAAGGCACCTTTAAACTTCACTGTTAAACAAAGAGAGAAACAGGTTAGGGCAAGGGTTTTACTCAGGAATCATTTGTCAAGTGTTGTTATATGATACAGAAGTTTGCACTGGTACTAAAGGCTGTTCACAATAAAAATAGCATAAACTTGGTACGGTTTTTGTAGTTGATTGCCCAGTGTTTGGTAATGATGATGTGCTGTTCAGGAATGTTTAGGATTCTATACTTAAAGGTGACGTTAAATCAGTAAATCATTCCAAATCTTTTTGGTTGTTGCGATGAGACTTCTTCCTTTTATGTTTTGAATATTATAACGCTTGATATTGAATTTAACACACAACAGTGACGTTTTCAAAATTTATTTATTTTCCTTCTGGGCAACAATCTCAAGAACGACACTATTGTTACATTATTAATTTTATTTACTTTGTAATTATTTTAGCTATGTGCTTTGCAATTAATTACTTCATATAGTTGTTACAATTGGTGGGGAGCTACAAATTCCTAAATCTGCCTCGCGATAGCTCCATTTAGGTACTCCTCTGTGTGGAATTAATTTCCTGGCGCATTCTTGCTGAGCAATTTATTTATTCCTCAGAGAGACTCCCCATTTAATTATGTATGATCTTTCGATATATACTCACTCAGCCTCCCAATATTACTAACACTTCTTCTCTCTTCTTTGAAGATCTGCAAAATTTCTCTTATTCAGTGATTACATGTCTGATGCTCTCAAAGTCACAGTGACATCTTTTTACCGTGATTTTCTTCGTTTATGGCCACAGATATTGCTTGGTTGTATACTTGCACTGCTGGCGTCCTTCACTTATTAGAGTATTATTTGTAACATATTCTATCTAAACAGTTATTTAAATCATTCCTATCATTGCGTTTCCGTTCTTGAGATTTCGCTTTACATTTGTTTTCTTTTCTATATATGTTGTTCACCAATAGCACTGGGGATTAATTGAACTGCATCATTTTCCCTCAGGCTTCCCAATATAAACTCTGTAAGTTATCACTTTTAAGGGCTTTGCATTTGGCGAGATGTTGTTTGTTCAGGATGACATCTTCTTCACAGAGAGTGCACTTGGGTGTAAGTAGGCATTGTATCTTGTAGAGATGTTCTGCAAGGCAATTGTGGTCAGTTGCCATTCTAAATAAGGCCACTTCTTAGCATTTTTTGTATATCAACTCTATCTTTAATATTCGTATAATCTTTATCTTTTAATTTATCTTCTTCATGAAGTCTCTGCTGTCTTTTGAAATGTTGTTTAATGTTATTTAATTGTTTATTTATTTCTATTTGTCCTACAGGTATTTCTTTGCTAATTGATCTGCATGTTCATTGCCCAAAAGTCTGACATGAGCTGGGATCCATTGTAGAGTGACATGATTTCTAGTTTCAACTGCTTTAATTAGGCTTCTTATTTCTTTAATATTTCGTTTTGCTTTATTATTGTAATTTACTATCCCATCTATGGCTGATTTTGAGTCTGATAAGATGACTATTTTTTGTTTTATGTATGGTCTATATAAAATGTTCTGTAATGCTGCTTTTATAGCTGTTAATTCTCCATCATAGTGGTTTGACATTAGATACTGTGCCAAATGTTTACAGTATACTCCTGCACTGGCATATTTTTAATTGATGAGTGATCCATCTGTATATATTCGGAGGCATTCTTTTTCTGGGTATCTTTCATTTTCCATAGTATTGCTATGGCTCTCATTTCACAGGCATGCTTCCCAAGCCAAAGAAAGCTTCTTTCCATATATAAGTAATTTAAATTTGCTTATTACATTTTACATAGGTTTATGACTCTTCTTATTCTTCTCTTTTATGTGACTATATGAATTTCAACCTTTCTTATAATTTTGTACTTTTCCTACCTTATTTTCTATAATAATGTTTATTCATTTAATTTTGCGACGCTTCTAAATTAAGCATACTTGGATTAATTCTCACTACAAACTTAAATACTGAATCCCTTCACAATGCATCATGTAAACATAATTTTTTTTCCAATTCCATAAAAATGCTATAAACAAAAGTTTGGTGTAGCAATGGTCGTCAATCTTTTGTTATAAGTTTTGCAGACTTATTTTTGAGTGAAGTAGAAATGCAGGTCACCAGAAGTTTTCCCTGGTTGTTTAAAATGTGACATAGATATGTAGATGTGTTAACAGTTACAGCATGCACCATTGTGGATCATGCTGCCAACTTGTGAACAAGATCAGCTTCCGTATTTACTTTCTGTGCCAAATACCTATATTAGATGAAGATGTAGTGCACCGCAGATACATGCTTTGAGATACCCTGAATCCAAAACAAAAGCATTTTTAGAAAAAGGTTGTTTGTGCCTTTTTTTTTTTTTTTTTTAAATAGCTGTTACCAATTATTAAAATCTGAAGCATTCTTAAGAGTGAAGAGACTTTAGTTTTAAAACTGCGCTTAGTTACTCTTTTAAAATCTTACTTCACTAATTGTTCAATATTAAAAGATGTAACCCAACATCACAATCACCAGTCTAATGCATAAACAAAACAAAAGAAAGTAAAGCAAGTGACATGTTTAAAGAAAATAGAAGAGAGGAACTGGACATACAGAAGGTTCAGTTTCCATCTGGGGTCTTTTAAGTATCAGATTAGCTCCACAGAATACCTATAAATATAGCTTGAGCAACATATCGAATAAACCATTTAAGAACACTATACCATACAGACTGAAGTCGGTATCCATCTACAAATAAATTGTGAAAACTGTGATAAATTTTATATAGAAAAGACAATTTTAAATAAATAATAATAATTATTTATTTCATCCAGTTTATCATACATCTGATTTTGGACATGTCAAAACAAGTACATCTTTACAAATCCTTTAAATCATACAGACATTTGTTTATTAGATACACCTTCAATTTCCATTTGAATTGCTGTTTAGATACATCAGCTACAGATTTGATTTCTAGTGGTAATTTATTAAATACTGTGATTCCAGAAATATATAAATCCTTTAAAGATACGCTTTTTTTAACACTATGCCTAAAGTAGTTCGTTTCCTCTTGTATTATGTTTATGGATTTGGTTGTTTTTAATTGGTTTGTACTTATCTATTGCATACATTATTGTTCTATATGCACAGAGAGAGTAAATAGTAAGCAATTTATTGTTAACAAAGGTTTCTCTACACGATTCCCTTGGTTTTAGGTTAAACATGATTCTGATGCATTTCTTTTGGTATATAAGTAATTTATCCATATGCATTTTTGCAGCAGCACCCCAGATTTCAATCCCATAGAGTATGTGTGGATAAAAACATCCATAGTATATTAGTTTCAATATATTACCATCACTATGATTGTTGAAATATCTGAGTAGATACACTGTTTTACTAATTTTAGTACATATATGTTCAATATGGTCAGCCCCTGTTAGCTTATTATCAACAATAAAACCTAAAAATTTATGTGATTTTACATCCAGAATATTATTATCAACTTTTAGTGGTATTTTACCATCATTTTTATTGAATTGCATTACTTTAGTTTTTTGCATGTTGCAGTGTAGATTTATCGATTTGAAGTAATTCAGCAACCAGGAGGTGGTATTTTTTAAGGTAGTAGTTAATCCTTCTACTGTTTTATTCCAACATACAGCTGTGGTGTCATCTGCATAAGTTATCACTGAAGTGTTTGGTGGATTTTTAATGTCATTAATATAGATAATAAATAATAATGGTCCCAACACAGTGCCTTGTGGTACACCATATTTCACAGATCCCAAATGTGATTTGATTTGTTGTATATAGCTCCCTTTTTTTGTACGTTATTTCCGTAGTTTGTTTTCTTCCAACCAGGTAACTACGAATTAGGTCCAGGGGTAATCCTCTTATGCCGTAGTTTTCCAATTTACTAATTAATATATTATGGTTGACACAGTCAAACGCCTTAGATAAATCAAAAAATAATGTATTGACCTTCTCATTGTTTTTTTAAATTGCCAGTTATTTCATGTATAGACTGGTTAATGACAGAAATAGTGGATTTCCCTTTTTCTAAACCCATGTTGAAACTTCCTTAATATATTGAATTTACTTAGATAATTATCCAGTCTTAACAGCAGGATCCTTTCAAACAATTTAGCTATCTCTGATGTTAAGGCTATAGGTCTATAATTGTCAATATTTAGTTCATCCCCTTTTTTGAATACTGGTCTGATTATTGCTAGTTTCAACATTTCTGGAAATTGTCCCTGTTCGATGGAAAAATTAATCAAATAGGTTAATGGTTTTACAATAACATATTTACATATTTTCAATAGAAATGAGCTGATTTCATCCCACCCACTGCTTTTTTTACTCGGCAGGTTGTTGATTATTTTAATTATCTCATCTTCTGTAACTGGTCTGAGAAAGAAAGAAGTATTTGTCATGGTATTAATATTGGCATTTACAGAATTTGGTCTACTAGCTATCCGTGTAAGTGCATTTATGAAATAATCATTAAATTGTTTATTTATAGTGACCAGATCATGAACCACTTCCCCATTTATGTTCAGTTTTATGTTTTTATATAATTCAGGATATCTTCTCGGTTCATTTATTAAGCCCCAGGCTATTTTACTGACATTTTTAGATTTTCTCATGCTTTCTCTATATGCATTTATTTTAGCAGCTTTCAAATTACTGAGATACTCATGTTTCATATTTTTATATTTATTTTTATAATACTCTAGTGAGGCAGTATTTTAATACCTGAATAATTTCAATTGTATTTTATAATATGTAAATTCAATAACAGCCCGCCTTGAAACAATATGTATGTAATAATTATTTGAATTGTATGTGACAGTCATTGCATATGCTTATTTTTATTGTAAACATGTTTTAATAATGTTATGTGAATACATTACATACTTTAATAATGCAAGAGCTGTGAGAATAATAAGTTTTAAGTTCCTAACAATGAAGTAATAATGAGGTAACCTTGTAGCAATAATGAGTTTGAGAGTTTGAAAGTTACTAGCCATGATTAGAGCAACGATAATGTAAATTCGGTAATAGCCAATCAACAGCAAAGAAAAGCTTTAAGTAAAATGCAGATATTCTATTGGACTGGAATTAGCCAATCAGATACTTGAAATACTGAAGCTTACGGGTTTAACGGTTGAAATAATGCTCAGTTGCTGGCAAACCTTGGTAGTAACTAGATGAAAGATGTGTTCTCTACAGAAATATTACCTGTGAACCGTAAAATATGTATACACACTAAGTGAAAGTATTAAAGATTCTCACAGTTCTTAAAAAGTGTAGTGCTTTATTAAAATGTGCAAGGATTAGTAAAAGAAGTGAATTTAAAAAACTTAAATTCTGTGTATGTCTACAATTGTTGTCGTACCGCACCTTGCCTAAGATATACATGACTCTACAACTGACGCAGCCGAGGCAAATTCAAACATAAATAATATATAGAAGCAGTTTTAACAACAAAGTTAAATATTATAGTGTAAAATTTGGAGTGTAACAACAAAAATACATCTTTAAATCAGCTTCTCGTACATACAGCATATTGCGTAACAACAATAACTATTGCATAATCAACAACTTCAAACCGACGCCCAAAGCATGTTGCAAACTTCTTAAACAAAGTAAACTCCAAGAACAATACTTCTTCAAGTAGGCTTCCAATGCATGAAGCTTAATAATTTACGTAAATATATTACGTAACAAAACACCTTCTCAAATTGGCTCCCATATGTGGGGCAGTTAAAATAAAGCAACTAAATACCTTCTTCAAATTGATGTCCAAAGTGTGGTGTAAACAACCACCTACTTCACTAGTGAGGAGCTTTTATACAGTACATTTCTTTCATTTTCTCTTTCAGTTTCATCGTTGTAATGCTAATTTTACTTTTTTCTTTGCAGTGTTATTTACATTTACATTTATTTTTGGACATGTAGCATCAAAGTTCAATTAAAATATATTATAAAACTGGTTCCATTTATCATTTGCATTACCAATACTATATAATGTACATTTCCAGTCTATTACAGCTAAACTATTTATTATGTTATTTAAGTTTTCACTACTTAAGTGTCTTACTGTTCTACTTTCTACTATGCTATTTCATATTTGGATACATTAAAGTTACATAAGTTTAAATATTAGATTGAAAGAACACCAAAGAAACACAAATTTAAACAAATAGATAAGTCACCATACCAGTTCTGGATAGACAACCATAACATAGGACAGAACATCAAATTATTAAAACCCATCACTTCTACACTTGAACTAGCCATCTGGGAAAATATATTTATTTTTAATAGTTCTGAAGAAGTTTTAAACTTTGAGATCCCACCAGTCACCGAATGGATACAACTTTGTAAATCTACCACCAAATGTCAGCAGGGTTGCTCTCAACTGAAGGAAAATGGTACAAAAGAGAACAACCTTCTATCACCAGGATAGGGGGCAAACTTCCCCAAAACGTTCCTATTTTAATATTGAGCAATGAATGAAGTAAGTTTTTAAAAAGTGGCTAAACACAGTTATAAGTTGTTACCAACTTTGGTTAAAATACCACATATTTAAGATGTTTCCATGGCTATAAAATTTATATGTTGAATTCTCTGTGGATAGCCTGTGAATTCCTCTTCATTTTGAATGAATGTTGTATAACTTTGTGTAACTGATAAACATTAAAGCATACACAAAAGATATAGATCTTGTTAAAAGACATTATTTAGTTCATAGTTTTTTTCTGTCACTGCTGATTTCTAAATATTCATTATTGGTTTAAAATATTCAATAATTTATCATACATTTTTTGAAGTGCTAAGTCACCATTCAGTTTTTTTTATCACTTTATCATGCAAAGAGTATGGAATTTCAACACCAGCACCTAGCGACATAGTTTTAAAGATTTGACCATATTTCCCTTGTACCTACAATGAAATGCATAGTGAAATCTCTACAAATGTTTACCTCAATTAACATTGAAGTGGTTAGAAAAATGATCCTTTCTATACTCCATCTCAGACAAGCATGATTGTGTTGTAAACAACAAGGAGGAGCTGATGCAACCCACCACATGTTTGACGCTACATGTGTCCACTATGTTTTGTAACACTAGCTGTAGCAGACAATAAATCAATCTATGTGTTACAGAAGTACTGTTAACATGTAGTAATGGTTAGGCTTTGGGGTTTCATTCATTCATTTTTTAAGCATTACAAACCAATGCATAATTATTTGCCTCTTGCTGCTTTGTAGGGTTTGTCTCAGTTGTGTTTTATAAGGACAGGTCTGCTCCATAATAGGCTAACTTCTTTTAAACTGTGTACAGGTGTTCTGGCCTTTGTGGTATACTAGATAATACAACCTTAAATATGAGAAATGGGGGAACAACGTAGTCCGCCTCCACGTGGTGTTCCCTGGGTAACACTAAATGGACTACAACACAATCATGCTTCCCAAGTCAAAAAAGTTAAAACAAGAGCACTTCTTAGTGCTATTTTGGAATGCCGGTGGAATGAATGAAAGTAAAAAAACCATGATAGACAATCTTTTAAGACACAATGACTTAGATGTATTCATCATAGCTGAAGCAAATATAGATCAACAAAAGGAAAAATTCTATCAATTTCCAAAATACAACACAAATATATTAGAAAAACACAGACAGATAGCAAGTGGTATACTTGCTGGTATTAAACAATACATAAATGGAAAATTTGAAATTATAAAATAAATGAACCAAGATGACACTTCTGAAATAATAAGGAGGATAACAGCTTGTAAACAAAAACATAAATTTAAAAATGGTATCTACAGCCCACCTAATAACAATCACTTCAACCTGGACATAATTGATATTGACAATAAAACAATCATAATTGGTGATCTCAATGGACATTCTCCAAGATGGGGCTATAGTGACAACAATAAAGCTGGTGAAATTATTCAAGAATTTGTGGACTCCAACTTAATGAAAATATTACATAGGGATGAAGACCCAAAAACCTACATACACTACTCAGGACAATCAACCAATTCAGACATTGCTATCATATCAACTGATTGAGAAGATAAAACTACAAAAAAGGTAATCGAAGATAGTGGTAGTGGACATAGAGCCATAATAGCAAAAACAGATCTAAATCATCAACCGCCAAAACAAAGGGAAAAATAAGGCCTAATGGAATTTTAAAAAGGCACACTGGGAAGAATATAAAGCAATAACAAACTTTTCAAAGAAATTAAATTGGAACAAAACGTAAACAAAGTAGTGAAAGAACTAAATGCCACAGTTTTAAAAGCTGCAAAACAAGGTATCCCAAGAGGAAAAATTCATAAATACAAACCCTTCTGGAATGAACAGTTAGCACAACTCAAATCAAAATGAGATAAAAACTAGAGAAAAAGCAGAAAGGACACAAGAAAAAGCAGATGTTATAGAATGGCAAAAAGCAAATGCAGAGTTAAAACAGGCTATAAAATTGTCAAAAAACAGAGCGTTGAAGAATTTATAAACAAACTAGACTATAGAACAAATAGTACTAAGGCACATAATTGCATTAAACAAATAAATAGAGAAAACCAACAAAATCAACCATTAAATGTCGATAATAAAGAAATATACGAGGATAACCTTATAGCAGAAAAATTAGCAACATACAATAAAACTAGTACTACATTAAAAAATAAAAAAAAACAATAAATACTTAAGAAATAGCAACCTCGAAGATATATTCAGAATATCTTCAATGAGTCATTCACACTCCCAGAAATAAAGCAAGCAATAAGGACACTGAAAAATAAAAGCAGCCCAGGTCCTGATAACATACATCCAGAGCTGCTCAAGAATTTAGGACATGAAGCACTCCATACTTTATTACAAATTTTCAATAAAATCTGGACAACCAGAAATAACATATCAACACTGTGGAAAAAAGCAAAAATTATACCCATTAAGAGGAAAGGAAAACCATCTCAAATGATAGATAGCTATAGACCGATATCCTTAATATCAAACATAGCAAAACTCTTACAAAGAATGATAGCTACAAGACTGACATACTATCTAGAAACACAAAATCTATTAGTTCCTGAACAACCTGGATTTAGGAAGGACAGCTTAGCAATGCACCAGGTTGTAAGACTCACACAGGACATTAAAGAAAATTTCAATAATAATAATAAGACTACTCTAGCACTGTTTGTCGACTTCAAAGATGCGTTTAACACAATATCGTGAGAAATGCTACTACACAAGATGAAGACATATGGCATATCAGGCCACATGCTAAACTGGTTTCAAACCTTCCTATCTCAAAAATGGTTTGCAGTACAATATAAAACAGCCAGATCTAAATGGAAACAAATGAGAGTTGGACTACCCCAAGGGTCTGTTACAAGTGCTATTCGTTTCAATATATATAAACGACCTAGTAGATGTACTAAAGAAAATAGGTAACATACAAGTAGGAATGTTTGCTGACAACGTGGTAATATGGACTTCAGAAAAGAACATAAGATCTGGGAAACATTACAAAAAACTACAAACAACAATGGAGAATGCAATCATAAGCCTAGAACAGTGGACTAATAATAACAATATGGAAATAAACGCAGAAAAAACTCAATATCAACTATTCACAATGCAGCATAAAACAAAATATATGCCTGCAAATCAACAACAGAAAACTACAAGAAGCAACTACAACAACGTATCTAGGGATCGAATTAGATAAAAAAACTATCAATGAAAGAACATGTAAACAATGTAACGAATAAAATCAACAAAAAGAACATTTTAAAATGTTTAGGAGGAATAAAATGGAGTGGAAACATGGACCTCCTTAATAATACATGTAAAACATACATAAAACCTAACCTATTGTATGGAGGAGAACTACTAGCAACAGTAAACAAGAAACTTAAAAGTAAACTAGAAATTTCACAAAATAATTCACTAAGAATAATAACAGGACCTGTAAAAAAACACCAATTACAGTACTACAAAGCTTCACAAAAAACATGGCTATAGAATTGGAACACAAGTTGAAAGCAATTACTCTAGCACAAAAACTGCAAGTGAATACATGGTACCACGCGACAGATACTATAAGTAATTTAAAAACTCAAATAAGCTTAAGAACATATATTAATAACTTAAAATACAAGAATATAATTACAGCAAATATAATTGCAACAGAGGTAATGAGTCCAATAGAATATATTGATATACAATATCAGAATGACCTGATATATACAATACACAAACAAAACAATATACCAGATGAAATGAGAGCCATAGCAATAGCTACGGAAAATGAAAGATACCCAGAAAAAGAATGGCTCCGAATATATACAAATGGAGCCCTCATCAATAAAAAAAAACGCCAGTGCAGGAGTATACTGTAAACATTTTGCACAGTATCTAACATTAGATGAAACGTCAAACCACTATGATGGAGAATTAACAGCTATAAAAGCAGCATTACAGAACATTTTGTATAGACTATACATAAAACAAAAAATAAGTCATCTTATCAGACTCAAAATCAGCCATAGATGGGATAGTAAATTACAATAATAAAACAAGAAATATTAAAGAAGTAAGAAGCCTAATTAAAGCAGTTGAAACTAGAAATCATGTCACTCTACAATGGATTCCAGCTCATGTCGGACTTTTGGGCAATGAACATGCAGATCAATTAGCAAAGAAAGGTGCAATACAACAAATAAAACCTATAGGACAAATAGAAATAAATAAACAATTAAATAATATTAAACAAAATTTCAAAAGACAGCAGAGACTTCATGAAGAAGATAAATTAAAAGATAAAGATTATAAGAATATTAAGGATAGAGTTGATACAAAAAGTGCTAAGGAGTGGCCTTAGTTAGGATGGCAACTGGCCACAATTGCCTCGCAGAATATTTCTACAAGATACAATGCCTACCTACACCCTAGGGCACTCTCTGTGAAGAAGATGTCATCCTGAACAAACAGCATCTCGCCAAATGCAAAGGCCTTAAAAGTGATAACTTACAGAATTTATATTGGGAAGCCAGAGGGAAAATGATGCAGATCAATTAATCCCCAGTGCCATTGGTGAACAACAACAACAAATATCAGAAATGGCTCTGAAAAAACATTCAACTCGAGACCTACTTTGTTCCAAGAGGGCTGTATGGTATAGGAATACAGCTTATTATACAAGTGTTTCATTAGTAATAGAAAGTTAGGCTGTATATTATTTAACAATAATAAGTTAATAGTATATAACTGCACCTGTCTTCGGTTTAATCTATACCTCTATGCTTACGTGTATGTCTGTTTTAAACATTTTTTTAGAATTATGTGTTCAAAATTGAGGCAGTATTTTATATCACAACACTGTGAATGCCAGAGTGATTGTAGTGTAAATTAACATTATTGTATGACAATAATTTTAGATGTTTGTTAGCTATAAGCATTGTTAGGAAATAAGTTTACACGGCCTCACTGAAACTGACAATAGGAGTGGGTAACAATGAAGCGAGGGGGTGAGTTGTTTATCACTTAGAAGAGACAAACAAATGACGTCAGAGTAGCGTGCCTTTCTTTAGAAATTGAGGGAATATCTTCCCTAGAGCATATGTGTTTGTAATTTTGATTGGCTTATAAAACAGATGCTAATGTTGGCGCGATTTAACAACCAATAGCAGCTCTATTAAGATGTTTAGGCATATCGGGGTGAGGGAGTATAAATTCTTGAGCCAAAGGTAAGTATTGCGCAGTTCTACAGAATCATTCACAAGGTAAACGTCGTGCAGTTCTAAGAAATCTCTCTCATGAGTTACATGTCAGTCAGTTCTAAAGGAAGATCAATTTTTGAAGATTTAGAAGCTTGTAACAGTGATGTGTCATAATTTAAAATAGAGAGTTGAGGGTTGTTACACTACATCACTATGATAAACTTACTTGAACGCGTTTCGGGAGACGGCTTGTCCCCATCGTCAGCATTCTCTCTCAAAGAATGCTGACGAGAGAATGCTGACGATGGGGACAAGCCGTCTCCCGAAACGCGTTCAAGTAAGTTTATCATAGTGATGTAGTGTAACAACCCTCAACTCTCTATTTTAAATCTAAAGGAAGAATTCACGAAGTACACATTATGAAATTCTACAGAATCTCTCGCATCGTAAAGTTAGTTACAAAATGTGAAATACGCGAATTAATAGTGCGCGGCAAATAAGTGATTGTAGTTACATTCGAAAATATAACAGTTTCAGTCAGGCGTGTATCAAGATTAAATATGTGAAATTAATTAAGTGTGACGGCAATAAAAGTGTAAAAACAAATTCTTTTATCAGTGTTATCTTTTAGTAACAACTTCTTTACGTTTACACGCCCTGTTCAAGAGATATTTGCTCGACTGAGTAATAATAGCTAGCCGGAGGACAAAGAACCCAAAATTCAAAATAGTAAAACAATAACAGGTGCCAGCAAATAAAATAACATGACAGGTTACTGCGACAAAATACATCTGTGCTGCATGTGCAGGATACTGAGAAATGAATCTGAGCATTTGTATAATATTCTCTCCCTAAAGCTAATTCGGGCTTAGCAGTGACCATAAAATTACTTATGGTGCTATACTTCTTAGAGGCAGTTATTGTGTGATAGCAAATAAAAAAAGATTTTATTATGTGTGCTGTTTTACTATTATGGTTGTTAGCATCCCATTCTATATTGGACATGAAAGACTGGAAATTTTGCTCAGAGGCCTCTTAATCAGACTTGAGGTTCTTATACGTGCTGTAAATCTACGACACGGAACCTTCAGCATTATAATTGGCGCAAGCTATAGACATGTGAAAATCTTAATGACAGCTATGAAGCGAGTTAACTTACCAGATCAGGAGGTGACCGGTCGTCTGCATGCTGCAGCAATACGTTGGACAGTCATTGTCAAATATCTGCACACCGGTAATGCACTACACTGCCTGCACTGATAAACTTATAGCTATATACAGTATATTTAAATCCACCGCTGTAAAAAGCACTCAATATAAAAACCTGTCAATCATCTGGTAGGTAGGTGGTTTGTCAATTTGAGTGTTATGGTAAGAAGCATTGTTGATAAGCAGAACGGACCCAGCAGGCACATTAGGTATCAACATGATGTTGATTCACTTCATATAATTTTCTATATTCAATTCTTGATGAAAATCTCCTGTTTTTGGTTATGACTTGTAAATGAGAAAGGCATTTGGAACGAAGCCGATCTTTCCAGCAGCATGAACGATAATAAGTATTTGCCCTTTGGCAACAGGTGCCTACAAACCTAATTCGCTATCTTCACTCCAACTTTTAGATGATGTATGACTGCTGTGTATGTATGACTCATCTTCATACCCTATAGTTTGACCCTCTAATTTGTACCTCTGAGTAAGGTACTCTTCCAGCTGAGATCGTTATGTCATGCTTTTCTATTAGAACTCTCCTATTGGATTTCGTTTTCTTCCACTTGAACCCTATATCTTTTATAATTTTTCTGAGATTTGTAGCACCACCTTGAAAATTGATGCTGTCTTTCAGCTTGATGAGCAATATGCTTATTGTTGGCACAGTCTTCTCTTACACATAGAAATTGTGAATCCTGCGCCGATTGATGCATTTGTCGAAAATCGTCTATTTCTGTAACACATTTAGGAGCCTTATGTTTCTTCCCAGGTAGACTAAATGGTACTCCTTCATCCATGTGTTGTTTGTTATCTTTGAGAACCGTGGAAACGGAACTCAGTGAAACACCAGTTGCTTTGGCTACTCTTTCTTAAACTCTCTTAACGCTTTTGTGGAACTCGGGTGAACATACATTTTCTTCCTTCATCTCTGCTTCTTACTTCATGAAGTCAAAGACATTTGCAATTATTTCCCTGCTTTGAGTATGTAATACCTTACCACTTAACTTTGAAAACGTAGCAGCCATGATTATAAATATAACAAATATAAAATAAACACTATTTAGGTGCTACGATCTTTTAAAATTACAACCAGATGCGAACACTTTCTATGCAGAATGTATGTGTTACGCACTGTGAGTAAGCAAAAGGTATTGTATCACTTTCGTTGATTAAGCTAAACATAAACCATTCCTGGGATGGCAATCAGGGTCATGATTCCAGAAGTTTTGCGCCAGCTATACTTCCTTTCCAAAGGAAGCCATGCTAAGGATTTTTACGCCCGAAAAAATTTGTCACCGTCCGTTGGGTTTGAATCCATAACCTCAGGAACCAGAGGCCACGTTGGTACCCCCTAACAAATAAAAGAAACACCTATGAACGTACCTGCATCAATCAGCAGCCTAACAGTGTTCAGTCTCACTATCTCTTATGTTTCTTCCTCACATATGTTTACAACAGAATCATTCTTGTTTGAGACAGATTATAAGGGTATTTTGTAGAAGGGTGGGTAGAGAAGATAATAAGAATGTAACCCATGTATCTTTGTGAGAGGTACAGGTCTGTTTGAATGTTTCAGATGGCCAACTGTATTCTTGGGGCGCTAATGAGTATGGGCAACTCGGACTGGGAACAGCGACATTTTTGGAACAGAAGCCTTGCTTGATACATTCTCTCAAAGGATTGCCTATAGGATTTATTGCATGTGGTAACAATCACAGCTTTGCAGTTTCCAAATCAGGTAGGTACTGATTGGAAGACACAGATGTACATATATATCCTTAAGGCTGCATCACAGTAACTGGGAACGTCTATTAATGGGAAACTTACTGGAGCACAGGAAAAGAAACTGGAGACTTGATCAAGTTTTAACTTTTCAGTTCCCATGGTACAAATTGTTAAAGGAGGACAATCACCAGAGCTCTGTAATATCATAGGCAACTGATAACAGCACAAGAATAATAGACTTTAATAAGAAAGAAATGTTCACCCTAAAGGTTATTAAAGTTTTAGTTGCTGTATTCTCTTAGTGTCATTGTTCTTTTTAAGTAAATTGTTAAGTGATATCGATCAGATTTCTTGTGACATAATTTGCACACACAACTGTCTGTGAATAACAGCTGGCAGTGATGGTCAACACAGTCATACAGTTACTGGCTTGTGTAGTTAGTTCTAATACAGTTGAACCTGAGTGCACCAGCTCATACTATACCAGAACTATCTATCAGTGTCTGTGAATAACAGCTGGCTGTGATGGTCAACACAGTCATACAGTTACTGGCTTGTGTAGTTAGTTCTAATACAGTTGAATCTGAGTGCACCAGCTCATGCTATACCAGAACTATCTATCAGTGTCTGTGAATAACAGCTGGCAGTGATGGTCAACACAGTCATACAGTTACTGGCTTGTGTAGTTAGTTCTAATACAGTTGAATCTAAGTGCACCAGCTCATACTATACCAGAACTATCTATCAGTGTCTGTGAATAACAGCTGGCAGTGATGGTCAACACAGTCATACAGTTACTGGCTTGTGTAGTTAGTTCTAATACAGTTGAATCTGAGTGCACCAGCTCATACTATACCAGAACTATCTATCAGTGTCTGTGAATAACAGCTGGCAGTGACAGTTAACTCAGTCATACAGCTACTGGCTCGTCCAGTTAGTTGTAATGTAGTTGAACCTGAGTGCACCAGCTAATACTATACCAGAACTATCTATCAGTGTCTGTGAATAACAGCTGGCAGTGACAGTTAACTCAGTCATACAGCTACTGGCTCGTCCAGTTAGTTGTAATGTAGCTGAACCTGAGTGTACTGTCTCATACTATACCAGAGCTATCTATCAGTGTCTGTGAATAACAGCGGCAGTGACAGTTAACACAGTCATACAGCTACTAGCTCGTGCAGTTGGTTGTAATGTAGCTGAACCTGAGTGTACTGCCTCATACTATACCAGAACTATCTATCAGTGTCTGTGAATAACAGCTGGCAGTGATGGTCATCACAGTCATACAGTTACTGGCTTGTGTAGTTAGTTTTAATACAGTTGAATCTAAGTGCACCAGCTCATACTATACCAGATCTATCTATCAGTGTCTGTGAATAACAGCTGGCAGTGATGGTCAACACAGTCATACAGCTACTGGCTTGTGTAGTTAGTTCTAATACAGTTGAATCTAAGTGCACCAGCTCATACTATACCAGAACTATCTATCAGTGTCTGTGAATAACAGCTGGCAGTGACAGTCAACATAGTCATACAGCTACTGGCTTGTGTAGTTAGTTGTAATGTAGTTGAACCTGAGTGCACCAGCTCATACTATACCAGAACTATCTATCAGTGTCTGTGAATAACAGCTGGCAGTGACAGTCAACATAGTCATACAGCTACTGACTCGTCCAGTTAGTTGTAATGTAGTTGAATCTGAGTGCACCAGTTCATGCTATACCAGAACTATCTATCAGTGTCTGTGAATAACAGCTGGCAGTGACAGTTAACTCAGTCATACAGCTACTGGCTCGTCCAGTTAGTTGTAACGTAGTTGAATCTGAGTGCACCAGCTCATACTATACCAGAACTATCTATCAGTGTCTGTGAATAACAGCTGGCAGTGGCAGTGACAGTTAACTCAGTCATACAGCTACTGGCTCGTCCAGTTAGTTGTAATGTAGTTGAATCTGAGTGCACCAGCTCATACTATACCAGATCTATCTATCAGTGTCTGTGAACAACAGCTGGCAGTGGCAGTGACAGTTAACTCAGTCATACAGCTACTGGCTCGTCCAGTTAGTTGTAATGTAGTTGAATCTGAGTGCACCAGCTCATACTATACCAGATCTATCTATCAGTGTCTGTGAACAACAGCTGGCAGTGGCAGTGACAGTTAACTCAGTCATACAGCTACTGGCTCGTCCAGTTAGTTGTAATGTAGTTGAATCTGAGTGCACCAGCTCATACTATACCAGATCTATCTATCAGTGTCTGTGAATAACAGCTGGCAGTGATGGTCATCACAGTCATACAGCTACTGGCTCGTCCAGTTAGTTGTAATGTAGCTGAACCTGAGTGCACCAGCTCATACTATACCAGAACTATCTATCAGTGTCTGTGAATAACAGCTGGCAGTGGCAGTGACAGTTAACTCAGTCATACAGCTACTGGCTCGTCCAGTTAGTTGTAATGTAGTTGAATCTGAGTGCACCAGCTCATACTATACCAGAACTATCTATCAGTGTCTGTGAATAACAGCTGGCAGTGGCAGTGACAGTTAACTCAGTCATACAGCTACTGGCTTGTGCAGTTAGTTGTAATGTAGTTGAATCTGAGTGCACCAGCTCATACTATACCAGATCTATCTATCAGTGTCTGTGAATAACAGCTGGCAGTGATGGTCATCACAGTCATACAGTTACTGGCTTGTGTAGTTAGTTCTAATACGGTTGAATCTAAGTGCACCAGCTCATACTATACCAGATCTATCTATCAGTGTCTGTGAATAACAGCTGGCAGTGATGGTCATCACAGTCATACAGTTACTGGCTTGTGTAGTTAGTTCTAATACAGTTGAATCTGAGTGCACCAGCTCATGCTATACCAGAACTATCTATCAGTGTCTGTGAATAACAGCTGGCAGTGATGGTCAACACAGTCATACAGCTACTGGCTCATGCAGTTGGTTCGAATGTAGCTGAACCTGAGTGCACCAGCTCATACTATACCAGAACTATCTATCAGTGTCTGTGAATAACAGCTGGCAGTGATGGTCAACACAGTCATACAGCTACTGGCTCGTCCAGTTAGTTGTAATGTGATACGGTAATTTGTATCACAAATTACTTAAAGGTAAATAATAATTGTAATATAAATATGTATTTTTATGTAACATTGATTTCAGAGGTTTAATAATTGTAATTATTATTGGTAAATAATAATATACGGCTCTACTGAAACTGTCAACAATAACGCAATAATGCAATGAAGGGGTTAGTTGTTTATCGTTACCGGGAACCAGGAAGTTACGTAATATTTCGCGCCTTTTCGGTAAAAAAAAAGCTTCTAGAACATTCTATAAAAGTAATATGTATTAGTGGTTTTCATTGGATAGTAAAATAGACGCTAATGTTGGCGCGTTTTATTAGCCAATAGCAGTTCATTTATAATCTTTAGGTGTATCTTAAGGCAAGCCTATAAATAAGCCAGGTCGAGTTAGCGGGTCTCCCAGTGTGCAACGAGATTCACAACACATAACACGTCAGCTCCCAGTTCAACGGAATTCTCAGTACAGTATAGATCGTCAGTCAGTCCTTCATTTCGTCAAGTTACGCGTAGAAGAATTACAAGAAATCTTATAAAGTATTATACAGTTGAATATATAAAGTCGAAGTACGTGATTTAAAAGTGAGAAGTTATTACAAACAGTTTCAGTTTGGGCAAGTATTCAGATTAATATATAAATGTGTTAGTGCACGTGTTCGACAATAAAACATTATAAAACACATTTCTTCACTAGTAATTTTTGGATAAAAGATTCCTTTCCGCTTCACAACCTGTAAGAAAAACATGCCTACCAAGATCAGATTATAGCTAGCCGGTGGACATTTAAAACTGATACAAATTGCTACGCCAGATGGAGTTAAACGAACCAACAAGGAGTGACGTCACACAAGATGGCAACGCAGAAGTCAACATAACATTCTCCCATCATATTGGCTTCCACAACGTGGTGCTATAAACACGTAAAATTGCTATTGCAAATTGGCTCCCATACGTGGGGTAGTCAAAGTTATGTAAACAAACATTTATTTGCAACATACAATCTGTGCTATCACAAATTGGCGCCACCAATGTGGGGCGAAGTGACCAGGAAAGGAATAAGAATAACCAGAACGTGGAGCTAGATGACTAGGAAAGGAACAAGAATAACCAGGAAGTAGCAGAATTAACTAGGAAAGGATCAACATAACCAGGAATGCAGAGGTGAAATCATCTACAAGACCCAGATTCAAGAAACGACAGGGACGACTGACTTCGATCGTAATTCCGAGATTACGATGCAACAAGGAAGTCAACTACAAGAAAACATCGAAACGACGTAGATTCATCACAACACAACGCAGAAGCGACATCAAATCTAGGAGAATGGGGCAGAACGCTGGACATCAAAGCTACATCACCAGACAGCGTCACAAAAGGTCAGAATATAGTAATTTTTTTTAGAAAACGAAAACAATGGCTACTAATAATATTGAAGAAACAATGATGGAAGGGGATAGTGTAACAGTTAGCTGTAATTCAATACAGGTTACAAAAAAAAGCTCAAACAATGTAGTATTGGAGGGAGGAAATGTTAGTGCAGAAAGTAAGAATAGAATCGCAGGAAATATTAATATTGATGCTGGTATGATGATGGAAATGATGGAAATTTTGAGAAATATTAGGGAAGATATACGAAAGAGTCATAGGGAAATGAGAGCAGATATGAAAAAGATTAATGAGAAAATGGAAAAGGATCATAGGGAATTTATGGAAAGGCTTGGTAGGAGGAATGAGAAAGTAGAGCAAACAGTAGATCAAAGCAGTGAAGAAATTGAAAAGAAAGTTATGAAGTTAAATAGTAGTATGCCAGAAATGAGAGATGAAAATGAGGAAGTAATAGTAAGTGAGACAGGAGAAATTTCAAAGAAAATGCTAGACATGAGCAAGGAAATAGATAACAAAGAAAGTGAGGTTAATACTACAAGTGAGGTTAATGTAGAAAGTACAGAGTTAGGAAGTCAAATGAGTAGTATTTCAAGTGAGATAAGAGAGATGAAAGAGATTAGGAATGTAGATGTAAATCAGGCGCAAGTTAAATTCAGAGGGGAGATATCAGAAATACAGAATGAGTCGGTAATGCAAAGAAATAAATTGTACCAAGATGTTCAAATTGAAAACTCCAGTCCAGTACAGTTTAGTACAGATTTGTCAGAGTATTCTCAGATTAAAGAGATAGTAGAAGAATTGAAAATGAAAGTTGTTAAAAGATGTATTGTTCAAGAAACTGTAGATTGTTTTCAA
The DNA here is from genome assembly GCA_030765065.1 of Deroplatys truncata. NCBI lineage: Eukaryota > Metazoa > Arthropoda > Insecta > Mantodea > Mantidae > Deroplatys > Deroplatys truncata. Next base: position 321,439,270 of record CM060975.1, read on the forward strand.
ATGTTATCATATGACGAAATTTCAAATGAATACAAGAGGTTATTCATGAACAACAATTTGAAGGTTAGGTTACGGCTACGAGTAATGTTTAGCCACACACAATTTGATCCAGGAGGGTAAATAACAATGAGATGTAAAGTAAATACTGGATAGGTAAAGATGACTTGCAGAGAAATGTATTGGAACGTAAGAGGGTTAACTATTTATATATATATATATATATATATATATATATATATATATATATATATCATTTGAAAAGAGAAATAAATTATAAAATAAAAAAAAAAAAAAAGAGAAATGTTTAAAAAAAAATAAATAAATAAATAAATTTTTAGTAACTGTAACATTTGAAAATTAAGAATGCAAAGATTGAAACTTAAGATGATATGAAATTAAAAGTACGTAAATACAATTCCAAGATTTAAAAATTAAGAATACAAAGATTGAAACTTAATATGATATTAAATTAAAAGTACGTAAATACAACTCAAAGAGTATTGTTAAAATAAAATTCAGAATAACAAAGATTGGTAAATATAATAAAAAAAAAAACAAAAAAAAAAACAAATATTTATGCAGTAAATAGAACATGTGAAACAGTGCCTAGATTTAAGAGATGTAAATATTTGAGTAGAGGGTAAATATTTTGGTAAATATGTATAGTAATTAAAAAAAAAAAAAAAAAAAAAAAATTCTTGAATTGATAAATTTTTGGTAACAATATAAGAAAGTAAACCATTTTTTGTAACACTAGTTAAATAATTTAGGGTAAAGTATTTGCTATAAAAAAATTGTAATGTCAGATTAATATCTAAATTAATTAAACCAGAGCCAGTAAGTAGTGGCGAGATAAAACATATGTCGTGTGTTAAATACGTGTGAAGTGTTAAGTGAAAGTGATAACGTGTGTTCCAAGATCTAGGAGACTAAAAACACAATTTTAAAATTTCTAAACAAGTTATAAATATTTATAATTATGTTTCTAGTGGGGCATATGATACGGTAATTTGTATCACAAATTACTTAAAGGTAAATAATAATTGTAATATAAATATGTATTTTTATGTAACATTGATTTCAGAGGTTTAATAATTGTAATTATTATTGGTAAATAATAATATACGGCTCTACTGAAACTGTCAACAATAATGCAATGAAGGGGTTAGTTGTTTATCGTTACCGGGAACCAGGAAGTTACGTAATATTTCGCGCCTTTTCGGTAAAAAAAAAGCTTCTAGAACATTCTATAAAAGTAATATGTATTAGTGGTTTTCATTGGATAGTAAAATAGACGCTAATGTTGGCGCGTTTTATTAGCCAATAGCAGTTCATTTATAATCTTTAGGTGTATCTTAAGGCAAGCCTATAAATAAGCCAGGTCGAGTTAGCGGGTCTCCCAGTGTGCAACGAGATTCACAACACATAACACGTCAGCTCCCAGTTCAACGGAATTCTCAGTACAGTATAGATCGTCAGTCAGTCCTTCATTTCATCAAGTTACGCGTAGAAGAATTACAAGAAATCTTATAAAGTATTATACAGTTGAATATATAAAGTCGAAGTACGTGATTTAAAAGTGAGAAGTTATTACAAATAGTTTCAGTTTGGGCAAGTATTCAGATTAATATGTAAATGTGTTAGTGCACGTGTTCGACAATAAAACATTATAAAACACATTTCTTCACTAGTAATTTTTGGATAAAAGATTCCTTTCCGCTTCACAACCTGTAAGAAAAACATGCCTACCAAGATCAGATTATAGCTAGCCGGTGGACATTTAAAACTGATACAAATTGCTACGCCAGATGGAGTTAAACGAACCAACAAGGAGTGACGTCACACAAGATGGCAACGCAGAAGTCAACATAACATTCTCCCATCATATTGGCTTCCACAACGTGGTGCTATAAACACGTAAAATTGCTATTGCAAATTGGCTCCCATACGTGGGGTAGTCAAAGTTATGTAAACAAACATTTATTTGCAACATTTGTTACGTAAAACAGAATACGTAAGCTATACCTCCTTCAAATGTAGCTGAACCTGAGTGCACCAGCTCATACTATACCAGAACTATCTATCAGTGTCTGTGAATAACAGCTGGCAGTGATGGTCAACACAGTCATACAGCTACTGGCTCATGCAGTTGGTTCGAATGTAGCTGAACCTGAGTGCACCAGCTCATACTATACCAGAACTATCTAACAGTGTCTGTGAATAACAGCTGGCAGTGGCAGTGACAGTTAACTCAGTCATACAGCTACTGGCTCGTCCAGTTAGTTGTAATGTAGCTGAACCTGAGTGCACCAGCTAATACTATACCAGAACTATCTATCAGTGTCTGTGAATAACAGCTGGCAGTGACAGTTAACTCAGTCATACAGCTACTGGCTCGTCCAGTTAGTTGTAATGTAGCTGAACCTGAGTGTACTGTCTCATACTATACCAGAGCTATCTATCAGTGTCTGTGAATAACAGCTGGCAGTGACAGTCAACATAGTCATACAGCTACTGGCTCGTCCAGTTAGTTGTAATGTAGCTGAACCTGAGTGTACTGTCTCATACTATACCAGAGCTATCTATCAGTGTCTGTGAATAACAGCGGCAGTGACAGTTAACACAGTCATACAGCTACTAGCTCGTGCAGTTGGTTGTAATGTAGCTGAACCTGAGTGTACTGTCTCATACTATACCAGAGCTATCTATCAGTGTCTGTGAATAACAGCGGCAGTGACAGTCAACACAGTCATACTGCAGCAATATATAGGGCTTAGTTGCAAATAGGTGGTGACAGCGAACTAGTGATTAATGCACGAACATTAAGTGGCCTCCAGGTGCCCAGTTTGACCACAGCGTAATGAAACTCAAGAATCAGTTGTGTTGGGAGTACTCTATGTGATGAGTTGGTATCCTGAAGAAGAAGATTCCAGAATTCGACCTTGAAGAGCATCATAGCGAAGGGAAGATTTATTGCTCACCATTGCATCGAGAGAATTAGCTGCCAGTTTCTGCATGAAGGCCACGACCATACACTCCATGCAAGGAATTTCAGAGGCAACTGAGTAGGCATCCACGAGGAGTTACGCAGGCAATGCTGGTGATAGGAAAGTGCCCCCCAGATGTGAATAAATGCATTTATTAATTTGTAAAATTTTAATTGAATGGTATGGACTAGCTTAAAGTCGCACTCTTCTGTAGTGAAAGCTTATAATTGTATTTAAAATGGGTTTAATGTTTTATGAGGTTTTAATGTGGAAAGAGTGGATTAGCACTAATGTTAAAAGTTGTAGTTAAAATGGGTCATAAGTTGTGGGGGAAAATAGTTAACAAAAGTATTACATTCTGATAGAGTGTACTCTCTAAAATGGTTAATTAATGTATGTTAGTATGATGGAGCTTTTGCAATAATAATGTAAATTAATTAATAATTGCCTTAATGTCATAGAGCAAAGTGTTTTGATGTAATCAATTTCTCGTTAAGAGTCATTCTACATTAAGTCACACAAATTTTCAGTAATTTTACCTTCATGTCTGCGATTCACTTCAAATTTTGTTCTTGGATTACAAAAACAAAGTGAATTATATTTTAAATTCTTATTTTTTTAAAATCACAATATCTTAAAAAAAATTATTGCACGATCCAACTTGTGAAAAGTGGCACACCTCTGTACCTTTAAATTAGAATATCTCGCAGGCAATAGGTGATAAAATTATGTTATAAAGGGCAATACAAAGCCTAATATATAATCTTTTACTTAATATTTATTATAATTGATATAATTTATTATTTATATCAATTTTTAAAATTCACATTTAAAAACTAATATATCCCTATTAACCTGCAGGTATAAATTTCCATAAAAATTATAAATAAATTCCTTGTAGTTTTTTTGTATATATTTGTATAAAACAAGGATGTGATCCTGTATATTTAATTTTAAATAAAAGCGGTGTGTAGTGGTATTCCAGCACGGTGTGCCTGGAGTGTAGCATCAGCAGCAGTCTGCCATTTGATGCCTTGTCAATTGTGTTAAATTTGGCATACAGTTGAGAAACCTTCAAACTTTTAATCTTATCCTATGGAAGGCAACTTAATTACAATTTAAAATCCACACTTTTTTCCCTTCAGGCTCAAATGAATACCATCTGGTTATTATTGCATCATCGGTTGATGGAATAAATGAAATTGCCTCTAAGGTTCCAGGGATCGCTTTCACATTGTTTACCTTGCCACAAAGTGGTCATAGTGTTCAAAACTGAAGAAGATATGGTTATTGAAGGAGTTGTATTATATTTCAACTGTTGGGGAGCCGAACTGTAGTAGTTGCAACCGCACGTATGGTAAACAGTTTCCGGTAGCCTTCGCCCCAAATGCACTAATCTATCGGGAAACTTTTATTTATCAGAGTCCTCGGTTAGTAGTGCGACACACAGCTCAGAATCGGAAGTGGTGATATCGCTTCAGTCGTCTTCCAGTTTATAATCAGCCTGTCTACAAAGTGGTCACAGAGCAATCACAAGCATATCCAATTGCTTCCGATGTTAATCTAATGGCATCCTTAACAGCAAGGGCATATCATAATGCTGAAACAAAAGGTTGAGCCCATTCATTTATTCGCCACTTTTAAGGGCTTTGCAGCTCCTGTGTTCAATTGCACTCTGACCTACTACACACTCAGCCATGATCGCAAAACAAACAACACTGCATTAGCTTAAACGTTGCTTCCGTCCAGGAATACAGATGTCTACATGGCAATAATAATAATAATTAATAATAATGTGTATATACTAGCTAGTTATTTAAGTTATATTTAAATGTAACCGTTCTTAAAATCGTATCTTTATTCACCATCTTTATTATTTGAAGTACAGAATCGGTGATTATACATGTAGGGCCATGTAAATTTTAATATAATGTTAAACTGATTTAGCACTGAAGTTAATGCAAATTGTGTTTCATTGAACAATGCTAGCTTTAACAGTGTGTTAAACTTGGTGTTAAGTTAACATCATCATACTCCTGTGTTAAAGAAGTTGGAAAATGGCTGCCGCAAACCAAGCTGTTGATGCAAGTTTGCTACATTTGGCATTTTTGAATGCCATTCGTAATGAAAGAGCAGTCATGTGTCACAATAATAAATTTGAAACCCTGAAAAAGGAGGAATATTTGAAGTGATACAGACCGTCCAAGGGGTCATGAGCATGGTTTTATGGGAAATACAAGAGGTTAGAATACTACCAACAGAAGCATGTCTCTTTTTCCTATTCTACAATTGTTAATTACTTTGAGATTTTATGCTACTGACATTTTTCATTTAATTGCTACATGATGATGTTGGTATTTCCAAAGCTACCATTTGAGGGTTATCCAGAAAGTTTCTGAAGCAATTAAGCAAACAGTATTTTTGTTCAGGTCTGCTTGATCCTTAATCAGCTATAACACATTTTCGTCCACTTCCGTTTCAATGCAGTGCCCACCACCAGTTTTAAACTGTGCTAAACGCTCTTCCTACCTAACATTTCTGGTGCTGCAGTTTTAGTTAGCATAAAATTGCCCCAGTTGATTATTGGACCTGGGAGGAATGCACTCATTCCAATTAAAATACTTGTGGATTTTCTCCCAGGCTGTAATCTTATCTTTTAATGTAAAATCATCAGCTTTTTCACACTTAATAATATGCCTCTACTTAGTAACCAGTTCTTAATTAACATGTTTCAAATGGTGAAATGGTTTTATCAGTTGACATCGTGATTCTAACCTCAAACAATTGGGAACATCACATGACAATTGCTATGAATGGAAATAGTTGTCTGCTATTAGCACAGAGAACATTGTAATACTTAAACAAAAGTGCATCAGAGCACGTTCACAAGCAGTGTAGTTCGGTCACCACCTTCTTGAAAGCTAGTGTTTACAGTGGTCTTTGATGTTAACAAGATGTTAGCTAAAAATTTGGTGTGAAAGCGTGGCGAAATTAAAAAACTTTAACATTATGTTAAACTTTGAACTAATTGTTAACAAATATAATGTTATAGCATCTTTAACTTTGGTTGGTGAAACCTGCCCATAGTGTAGTAAAGAATTGTTTTCATTCACTTGAAAGGTGTGCTACAGTGATGGTACCTGAATTTGTTTACAGCAGGACCCTTTCTTGGGCTGGATAGGGTAAAAGTGGATAACATTGCAATTAACCTAATGTGACTTTTTTTTTTTTTAAGTTTGATGTCTAACTTGGTAGGTCGTATTGGATGATGAATTAATGAATGAAATGGGCGAGCCTCAAATGAGCCTGGTGTCCATAGAGCTTAAATTTAAATGACATTCGTCTTCTCAAGATAAGGGAAAACCTTATCCAGGTAACTTGCCCTAACCAAGATTCGAACGTGGGACCTCTTGAATGTGAGGCAGACTCTATAATGTGACTTTGTCAGTTTTTAACTATCACTTCACTAAGTTCTCACTGTCTCTATGTTAATGTGATCTAGTTCAACTTTCACTTACACTATTACTTTGATTTCTTCGTGATGTAGCAACATATCAAAATACACATGATGTAAGCTCTTCTTCCAGACAGTTCACTCACTGGAGTGGTCAAACAGAAGACTTCTCCAATCTCTCTTGCAGAAGCACTCACTGTACTCCATGGCATCATCACCACCTTGCTTGCAGAACAGCACTTTTCATTGCACCAGAAACACACTCATTAACTGACTTACCTGCAAGAGCGCTCACTTATATAACACCTGGTTAGAGTTTCAGAATGTTCTAGAAGGAGAAACTTCTGGAAGATTCTAGGTATCTGATAATAGCGCCTATACTGCTTCGACTTTACAAGTGTACTGTATCTCTGTTTACCTCTCCACTGCCTAGCTCCAACCTCCCTATAACTTTGGGCCATAACTGCAGCATCACAATAATTATCATCAATAAACCAAAAAATAGTTTGCAATATACATGTGTTAAGTGTAAAACAGAACTTCATCTCACATTTTCAAACTTTTCCTCTATTCTGTTATATCTCAGTGTCTGTACTGATGGCGCTATAAATGTGTAAACTTGTGCTTTTAATGTGTGTGCATTTCAGACACCCCAACATATGTAATTTCTGTTTTAATTGCCATATAATAAGCTTAGTTTTATTTACAATAAAGATCAAAGTTTAATTAGGATTTGAACCAAAGTAGTTGTAATTAACAGATGTGTGTGTTTGACTACTCAGCCATAAGAACACATGACCAGAATGATAGCCATTCTCCTGTTTATGACAATCTTGAAAATTAATATAGTGAGACATTAACTGCTATGGTTCTTAGCATCTCATTCTATATTGGGTGTGAAAGACCGGTAATTTTGCTCAGAGGCCTCTATATCAGGTTTGAGGTTCTTTTATGTGCCATAAATCTACGACATGGTACCACCGGCTTTACTTCGCTTCCAAAGGAAGCCATGCTAAAGGATTTTACGCCTGAAAAAATCCATCGCCCTCTGGCGGGTTTGAACCCGCGACCTCAGGAACTAGCGGCTAGCATGGTAACCACTACACCATGGAGGACGACAAACTGTCTCACTATATTTATAGACTCTGAACATAGTTCAGTGAATGCTTCTGATATTTTCTGAATTACATTTGTTTGTCTTATGGTATACACTTTGTGGCAGAAATATTGTATTGGCTATGGTATATTTTATTAAAAGTATTTATCCTGAAAATGTTACATTTTTAACTGCCTCTCCATATAAACTATTTTCCATCAATTTCAACAAAATTGTCAAATCATAGCAGCGCTGATGTGCAGCATAAGTTCTTTTACTTCGCAAGTCTACTGCATTTCAAAATGGAGCCAATTGATTCTATCAACATATTTGTTTTACTTCCACTAGATGGCAATATAGTGAACAATCCCTCACCTGGCAGTAACCTTAACACCATTGCATTAATAAATTATAAAAGAAAGTAGAACCAGGTGAAGATAAATTGGTGCATTGCAAAACTTATCGTGGGTGTAAGTTTAATTAAAAATATAAGTGAAGTCTCTGAAACAAATTAATACTTTTGTATTTGTTTTATTGTTACTAGTTTCATTAAGAATACCTTCTTATGTAAGGTTATTAAAATGTTTGATCTACGTGTCACATATTTTTACTTTCTCTACTACGTATAGTAAGTAGGGGAAGTATTGTATTCCACCCAAAAATGCGATACTGAGATTTCACCAGAAATACATGTTTTGAGACCCCCGAATCCAAAAAAAGCATTTTTGGAAACATGTCCATGTGTGTGTGCGCATGCATGTCATAACTCAGAAACGAACAGTTGGATAAACACCAAACTTGGTAGTTAGGTTCAGTATCTTCCAGAGATTCAACACAAAGGTTTTCAAGAAAATCCCCCCACCCCAGATTACCCTTTACATGGAACATTTTTCGAAAATTTTAATTTTCTCAAAAATGACTATGAGAATGACTATGATTAAAATATCATATGTTTAAGATATTTTCATGACAAATGAAATGTATATCTCAAATTTTCTGGGAATGTCTCCAAAAGTATTCTTCATTGTGAACGACTTTTGCATAAACCATAAGAGATAGACAAAGTTTTACTACACAAAAAATGTAGATCGCATTAAAATACACAATTTATGTCACATACATTTTTTTTGTTGAGTGAACCATTTTCGAGATATTGCTTGTTATTCCCCCTAAATTTTCCAAATCTTATACTTTTTCTCAAATTCGTTATTCATTTTTTTTTGTCCTGGTAATGCAAAGAGAATGGAATACTCCACATAGCAACCAGCTCTTAAAATATTTGACTATCACTTAAAGCCTACCGATTCCCCTTGCATCTACAAGAAAATTACCAATAAGATTGACATCTCGATATCTCGATTAACATGAAGCATATGGAGAATAAGCATTTGTAAAAATAGTTAGTACAAGAGTGGAGAAAGTCATGTGAGTGTAACACATCAGATTTTTGTTTTTTAATTGCGAAATCGTGACCATCTACGTATGAGTGTTGTTCAGTAAAGCCTGAGACTGACATTTATAAATCATGGGAACATGATCAATCTGTCATCCATTAACAAATATCTATACTAGTAGGTACCCTTAATTGTTACTATTAGCTACATTTTTCTGAGTTCCACTATTCTCCAACAGTAGCGGTTTAAATTTGCTAAGGAGTGAAGGCAAAATGTGAAACTGGAAAATGTCAGAAATGAGAGAACAATGCTACAGAAACGTTTGAAGATCTTCATAGAGCCATAGTGAGTCAACAATGTCTCGTGCTGCATGTTTCCATTGGCATAAAGCATTTAAAATTGGAAACTAAAGTTATGAACTGGATGGAGGAGAGGGAACCCCCCCCCCCCCCCCCCCCCGCCACTGCTCTTACAGAAGTCACAATCAACACTGTTGCCCATGTAACTCTTAGGGAACTCGCACATATGCTAGACATATCGGTGGGAAGCACTCACATAATTTTAAGGGATCATTTAAACATGTCAAAGATACGTGCTCGTTGGATTCCCAAAGTGCTAACTCCCATTCAGAAGCAGTTTTGAGTTGATGTGTGCAACCAATGGAAACAGTGTTTCCAAGAAAAAGGGGTTGATTGGTGGGTGTACTGCTATGACCCAGAAATGAAGAGACGGAGCACAGAGTTGGCTGAAAAGGGGCAAACATGTCCCAAAAAAGGCATGCATCCGTAAATCTGCAAATAACGCATTAGTGATCACATTGTTTTATTACTGTGGCATGGTGTACACACATCAGGTTCCCAGAGGTCAGACACAGACTGCAGACTATTATCTTAGTGTTCTTCACCAGATAATTAATGATTACATTCCAAAAAAATTGAAGAGCTTTTCAAAAAATGGATTTCAGGATGTCTTGCAGAAGTGGTTGAGAAGGTGGGATAAGTGTATTGCACTTAATGGAGACTACATTGAAGGAGAAAAAATTGATTTTGATTGAATTCTTGATAACGTTTTTATAGCATCAGTGTTGGTTTTTATTGAACATACTAAGTATATTGCTGGCAATCAGGGCTATTCTGCAACTTTGTTGTTAAGAGGTGGCTACAATTATTTGATAGAACTGCTCTTAACAAGTGTACCGCTATTTTCATTCTGTAACTCATTTATTTCCTTGCACTTTGCTAGCCAAATGCAATAACTAATCGAAATTTATGTGCTCTGCAATATGTTTTGTTTTCTCACTGTCAAAAGTGTTGGAATACCGACTACCGAATGCTTTCATAACTTTTTCTTGCCAAGATGGACTAAAAGAGCTCAGTTCCTAATCTTAACGTAAAAATGAAGCAAACATACTTGTTAACCATACAAATCAACACAACATTAGTAATTAGTATTTGAAGCTTAAATCTTAAATTAATAACTTACTTTTTATTACGATGCAAGATTACACAACATTTATATTGTATTAAAATTTGTCTCTTAAAAGTCATGTTGGGAGCATCATTTACCAATGCTATCACACGGAACATGGCTTGGTAGCTTACCCAAGTACAATCCGTCACATTAATATTTTACACCACAATGAATAAATAAATATTTGGTTTTATTTAAAGGTGAGTCGGAATTGTTACACTAACATCACTTAAGTTTACTCACTTAACATGTTTCAGGAAACGGTTGTTCCCACTGGCCCTTGTTGTTGGTATTTCCGTTTTGTTAACTGGATACTGTGGTGGCATCTTGTGATAAAATGTATTTCCAGAGGGGACTTGGTGGTGGCAAATCAAAATTCATTAGATGTGTGTTGTGTTTTAGAATGATGATCTTCTCCCATGCATCTAATTCGGCTGCAAATTTGGCTGGTTTGACTAATGTAATATTGGGTTTGATGTTGTGATTAGTGATCCAAAGATGGTGTGAAACTGCAGATTTGTCCATTTGTTTGTATTTGATACATCTCATGTGCTCCTTTAGCCTAGTTTCTAGGTTTCTTTTTGTCTTACCTATATATACTTTATTGCAATCTGAACAATTGATTTTGTAGATTCCAGCTTTTTTGTCTTGTGGAATGGGGTCTTTTAACTTATTGCAAAGTAATTTCTCTATGTTAAATTTGTTCTGTGGGGCTAGGCTGATGTTATGTTTCATGAAAATCTTCTTAAATTTGTGATATGTTCCTGGGTGGTATGTGAATTTCTTGAACTTTAGCTGTTTATCTGGCTGGCTGAGATTTGTTATGTATTTGATGTGTTTCTGTCGTTTGAATTTTGGTAATTAAAATGTCAATTTTCTATCATGTTTACTCTGTAACAGTGGCATTAAAATGACATTTATTTGAATCTGTTGTGTAACAAATGTGTTAGCAAGAAGGTCTCGGGTTTGTTGCGTTCAACAACCAAATCTTTATTCTTAACAAAATTTTGTTTTGTTAGGAAGTTACAGAATGCTGAAGTGCTTTAACAATTGGTTAGCAACTTTAACAAACTGTTAAACCTTAACAGAAGTTACAGAATAGCCCTGAATGAAATATCCATGTCTTTAGTCTTATTTTTTCACACATTTTCCATGGAATTAACAACAATTTTCTACTCCATGGCTATTTCAGTGATAAGTAAAAGCCAAGTCTCAAGTATGTCCTTTAATGACTCCACCATGTTCGTATTGTAGTATCCAGGCTGTGAAAATTCTATTTAGTCTTTTAGCCATTTAGGAAGTGAAATTAAAAGTATCCTATAGCTTATTTCCTTTCAGAAGAATACTGCTTTTTGGTGGTGGAAAAGTTATGAAGGTCGGTTGAGTGGTTTTCAAGATTACCCTACACACTCATACAACATTTTTCTTTTTATAAAATTAAATAGATTAATTACCAAAATGCCTAAAATTGTTTTCTTGTGTTTTTATTAATTCTAGGGGCTGTATATGGTTGGGGCAAAAATGCATTTGGTCAATTAGGTCACAATGATGATAGAAACAAACTGTATCCATATCAACTAAAAACTTTGCGTTCTGTGAAAGTGAAGTACATTTCCTGTGGAGAAGATTTCTCAATATTTCTCACAAAGGTAAGACTGCACATTTAATTGTTTCTGTAGAATATAAAACAATAAACCCAAATTAAACTGTCAGAATAAATCCAACAGTGCAAAGCCCGGCAATGGAAACGAGAACCAGAATGAAAAAAAAATTAGAACTTCTGTTTTTAAATGTAAGAATGCACAAGGAAAAGAAAGGTTGTCAGTTTAAACGTTTCTTGTTGCCTTTTAAAAATGTTTACTTCATTGAATTTGAAGGTTGGCAAACATGCAATACAAAAAATGTTACTGCCCAGTTTTAAAGAAATGACATCCAAATGTGAAAATCAATTTTGTACATTGTTATATACTATTTGACATGCTTTTCCGTTTCCAGCCTCAGTTTGTTATGAATTATTAACAAATCTTGGCTTTTTGTTCCCATGTGATTGTCATTCCTGATTTATTGTGGATTTGATAAATACCAATTATTGAAGTTAGGATTGCTGCTTCCCATTCATAGCCAGTTGTATACCAGGTATAACATCATTTATCTACCTTTATTAGCTGTCCGTTTATTTGCACAAGTTTCTGAGATTGTCAAAAATACATGTATAAGCTAAATATAAAAACAGATAACATATTTACAAATCAACAATTACAGTATATAGAGCAAAACATAAACATATATAAAAAAAATCTGTTGTTACATTCATATAACTTTCTCTGCCCTCTTATCGCTTATTAGTGGGAGTACAAGCTATTCTTACTAAAGCTTATTTTTCTGTCTACTACATTTTAATTCAAATAAGTCTTTGCAGAAATAGCTACATTACACATTTCGTTAAAGAAACAAAGGGAACAGCGATAGTCAAATGTTTAAGAACTGGATGCTATACACTGACCTTAAAATTCCTTACTGTTTTCACGCAATTGCAAGAATCAAGTGAATGTTGACAAGATTTAGGAGAATAACCAAGAAATGAACGATTCGAACCTTAATAACAGATATCTCAGAAATGGCTTATGCCACAAAAAGAAACTTATTTGAAGTGTGTTTTAAAGAGATGTACATGTTTTGTGTAGTACGTTTTCGTCTATCGCTTAACGTTTACCAGTAATACAAGATTATACAAAATTCCTTCCGAATGAAGAGGACTTCACAGGCTATTCCCAAAAAATTCAATATATAAATTTTGTTTGTAATGTAAATATGTTTAATATATGGTATTTTAATCAAAATCGTTAGAGCCATTTTGTAGGAAATCAAACATTTCGAAAAATCTTCCATGTAAAGGGTAGCCTGGGGTGGGGAGATTTTCTTGAAAATCTTAGTGTTGCATGTTTGGAAGGTACTGAAGCTAAATATCAAGTTTGGCATTTATCCGCCTTTTCATTTTTGAGTTGTGCTGTACACACACACGCACGCACGCATACACACACACGCGCGCACACGCACAGTTTTTGGGTAGAATGCAATACTTCCCCTACTTACTATACATAGTAGAGAAAGTAAAAACAGATAGATATTGAGAGTCAGCAACTTTATACAAACATTTTTCTATTAAGAAACATTTAATTTGTTTTGAAATTGTTGTTTACCATTTAGTGTCTTTATTGCTGTTGGCACCCTGTTAAATAAAATGTGTCCCATTACAAAACATCTTTATCACTAGATTGCTTGGTAGTCCATTCCCTAAAGTAGGGATTGTTGTGTCCGGTATTATAGTCATGTACATCAGTAGTCTTCAAATTTAGCTTGTTTACAACAAAGAGAATTGCCTTATATACATTCAATGAATAAACTGTGAACATTTTATTTTGTTTGAATAAATCTACACAAGAGTCAGTATTTTTTAAATTAAAGATTATCCTAATGCACGTTTTCTGCAAAAATTAAAAGTGAGTTTTATTTATGGGCTCTCTTTAACTACCAGGTTTTAGCATCCCGTTCTAAATTGGGTTGAAAGATGGGAAATTTTGCTCAGAGGCCTCTTTAACAAACTTGAGGTTCTTTTACGTGCTGTAAATCTATGACACAGGACCACTGACTTTACTTCCCTTCCAAAGGAAGCCATGCTAAGGATTTTCATCCTGAAAAAAATCCATTGCCCTCTGCCGGGTTTGAACCCGCACCTTCTCTGCAGGATGAATACCATTGGACAGCTTCCTCATATTTCAGTTCCATGTGGATAGATAAACCCATAATAAAGCATTTTAGTAGGTTGGAGTCACTGATTGGCTTAAAATGTCTAATTAAAAACACTAATGTACAACTGTATTACACAGCTAATCAATGTGAGTGCACCATGTCAGCTGATGTTCGTATTGTGACACAGCGGCTATGGACACCAGGCGTCCTCCCAGAAGATAACTAGAACTATCTGAAAACTTTATCTCCCCCCCCCTTCTTCCAGAAAGTGTGTCAAAATAGTTCTAGAATGTTCAAGAACCTTCTGTGGAAGATTCCAGTGACTGTATAAGCAAGGGTTCTCGCACAGTCAAGTTGAGTCGAGTGCAAGAGAGTTGTGTTGAATCAATCAGTGAACAAGCGAGTTAGCAACTGCATTTCTGGCGCATCATCAAGAACAATTCTCTAAGCAGTTGATGAACGTTTCTGTGACATGCAGCGAGTACTACCACAGAGCAACGGTTGTGTAGGTCTTGTGTTTGACTCCCAAGTGAAGTGAACCATCCAGCGTGAAAAGGCTGAAGTGAACTCCCAATGAAGATGAACTACATAAAAAAGAAAGGTGACAGTGAGAATTGAGAAAGTGACAGTTAAAAGGAAAAGTGCACTAAGTGGCTTTGGTGTCAGGAGTGGGATAAAATGCTACCATGGAGGCAATGGTTAAAGAATTGTTAAGTGAAATGAAGAGCATGAAATTTGAATAGTATTGGTCCTAATACACTACCTTCAGGAACCCCATAATTTACAGTCTTACAGGGGGGGGCTGCACTCATTTTGGACTATATGCTGTTACACACCCTAGGAGCTATGAATTTGTCACTGCGCTTAATGAATTCTTCTGAATGAATTTCACTGAAATTTTATTACATGTTCAAAATACTTTCAAGATTACAAAATTTGTTTCTGTGTTATGCAGTTCACTATATAAAATGTTATTGTATTTGCGAACTTTTATGGTTTGCCTGTAAAGTGTATGGGAATTGAGGCCTTTAATGACTTTATGGGAAAGCAGATGTTCTTACAGCTTTATGGGCAGATTCAAATTGTTATAGACTTTCACTACATACTGATGAAACTTGAATAACCTCATTACTCTTGGAGCCCTTTGTGCCTTTTGTGCTGGGCATTAATCAAGTCTGATGGTCCAAGTGAAATGGACCGCATCCTTGATATCTGCCCCTTCTTATATCCTCAGCTTTATAAATGTTTGCAAAGTGTTGTGGCTTGTAAGATAATCGACTCCTTTGAGCTTAGATCCAGTTAAGTTTAAGAAAAACTTGCTTAATTAACTGCCAGGTCCACCAATAAAATCATGGACCTGCCTGATGGTAGTTTGTTTTCTCCAGATCTCAAGATGAACCCTTGCAGCAATTTGCATTATCTTATACTTGACACTTCTGGGAGACACACCACAGAAGGTCTTGGGACCAATTAAATCAAACCCTGCACTCCTCTTAGCAAGAATATCGGCCATCTCATTTTTTCTCTAATACCAGCATGCCCTGGAACCCAAAGAAGGTTAACCGGACAGCTGGCACAGAATCTATTCAACATCCTTGGCATTGCCACACAAATTTGGATGTAGTTTTGATTGCTTAAGGGGGGAAACGGATGAAAATGTGACCAGAAATGACAAAATTGTACATCTTATGTTCTTTGTACCAAAAAATACTAGGTGGTTTGAAGTGCATGTATGCAAAGTTTTAAAGCACTAAGGTGCCTAGAAGTTGCTCTAGTTACATCACATTTAAAGGTCTGCACTCTTTAAATGTCCCTGAGGGGACATGGCATGTAATGAAATCGCTGCATGAAATGAAAAATTCGCTGTTTACGATTTTTGTGGGATTTTTTCCATAAAGGTTAGTTTCAGATTCGTCACTGAGCCACCATGATCGGTATAACATAGTAACAGCAGCTCTATCAGTAGATGTCGTGTAGCACCAAATTATATGTTGCTTCATATACATGAACCTGGAACAAAAATAATACCAGTGATGAAAGGTTAGATGAGCAAGAATGTGGTGTAAAAAACAAAAATTTAAGTCAGAAACAGCTGATAGATAACATATACCTGTTGTAAATAATGAAAAGTGTAAATATATATTGGTGGACTGTCATTGGTGAGTGATCTGAAGTGTAATGACTGCAATCATGTATATAGGACTTGCACTGCCTTATGCCATAAATTAGAACTGATTTGTAGTGCTTGTAATGAAAAAAGAGTACAACTTACACATCTAAGCTGGATACTTCTAGCAAGCCATTATTTCTGCTTAACTTTTAAACTCAGTTTTCCTCACTTTTATTCATTCAAAACAAAATTACATCCACAAATTAGGTTCTAGAAGGCTAAACTTTTTACTGTACATTCTATAAAGCATGACAAAAAAACTGACGCATAGGATTCAGGATTAACTTAGTGCTTTTTGAGGTAAAAAGTAAAATGTGTGTAATGATTGCGTGAATTTCATTTTAAAATTTGCAAATTTTTTGAAAGAAAAATTGCAATAATTCAAAAACTAATAAGATACAAAAATGAAACTCTGCCAAATAGTTCCACACAACACCCCAAATATGTGTACAAAAAATGAAGTATGTAGTTTCAAAATTGTGCAAAATAGAGATTTCACCCATCACACCTCTTAAAGCTCTTTCAAAGTACACAGGCTATCTTAGCAGATATACACCTCCCTTTGTCTACCTGGCAAAGTAAAAATATGCATAACACAGGCTAAAATTCCATATATCTCAGCCTGAAAAACAGTGGCAAAATGTTCAAGGGGAATGGCAAGCTTAATCCTAGGGCCCCAGTCCCCCGTCCTGCCCCTAAAGTGTGAATCATCCATGAACCATATCTGGCTCCCAGCCTTCAGGGGAGACCCCGTCTCTGTCACCACGTCGTCCTCCGTGGACTAGTGGTACCGTGCTAGCCTCTAGTTCCCGAGGTCGCGGGTTCAAACCCGGCGGAGGGCGATGGATTTTTTCGGGCGTAAAAATCGTTAGCACGGCTTCCTTCGGAAGGGAGGTAAAGCCGGTGGTCCCGTGTCGTAGATTTACGGCACGTAAAAGAACCTCAAGCCTGATAAAGAGGCCTCTGAGCAAAATTACAGGTGTTTCACGCCCAATATAGAATGGGACGCTAAGAACCATAGTAGTTAAAGAGCGTCCATAAATAAAACTAAAATTTTTTTTTAAATTTTCTGTCACCACATTCATGAAAAGCATTAAATTGTATCGCATTACAAGAGTCACTAAAAGTTTTGAAAATGAACACAACATTTTAAAAATTTAGATCTAATCATTGCAATATGTACACTGTCTGATTCCTTTGGAATACTTTTCAAATGCCGAATGCCATTTTTTTTCAACAAGAGTGCAAAAACATTCTTTGTAAGCACTGCCGCAGCTTCAGGTGATTCAATTTTTACTTTCTCTACTAGGTATAGTAAGTAGGGAAGTATTGTATTCCACCCAAAAATTCAATACAGATCTCACCAGAAATACATGTTTTGAGATGCCCTGAAAGCAAATAAAGCATTTTTGGAAACATGTCCATGTATGTGTTTCTGTGTCTTTCTGTGAACAGCATAACTCAAAAAGGAAAATTTGGATAGATAAATAAATACCAAATTTGAGTTTAGCATCTTCCAAGGATGCTACACAAAGATTTTTAAGAAAATCTCCTCACCCAAGACTACCCTTTACATGGACATTTTTCGAAAACTTTAATTTTCTCAAAAAATGGCCAACAATTTTGACTAAAATATCATATGTTTAAGATAGTTTCAGGCCAAATGAAATGTATATCTTGAATTTTCTGGGAATGTGCCCAAAAGTCCTCTTAATTCTGAATGACTTTCGCACAACTGGAAAACCATAACAGACAGAACAAAATTTTACTACACAAAAAATTTGGATGTTGTTAAAAAACACAATTTATGTCATACTTTTTTTTTCTTTTCTTTTCTTTTTGGTCGAGTGAATCAATTCCGAGATATTCCTTGTTTTCTGTTACAATTTTCCAATACTTTTACTCAAATGGGAATTCTATATATGTACAGCACCACTAGTGACCTCTAGTAAATGGTATTCAGTGAGGTGATACACCAGAGCTTATCTCTGTGTCTGTCCATCATGATCATGGTTCCCTATCACTGGGCTGCAACCAAATGTATAGCACCACTAGTGACCTCTAGTAAATGGTATACAGTGCTATGATAGACCAGAGCTTATCTGTGTATCTATTCTTCATCACAATCAGGTGCCCCTTCACTGTGTTGCAAGAAAATGTATAGCACCACTAGTAACCTCTAGTTAATGGTATACAGTGCTATGACAGACCAGAGCTTATCTATGTGTCTATCCTTCATCACGATCATGGTCCCGCTTCACTGGGCTGCAACCAAATGTATAGCACCACTAGTGACCTCTAGTAAATGGTATACAGTGCTATGATAGACCAGAGCTTATCGTGTGTCTACCCTTCATCATGATCATGGTCCCCCATCACTGGGCTGCAACAAAATGTATAGCACCACTAGTGACCTCTAGTAAATGGTATACAGTGCTATGATAGACCAGAGCTTATCTGTGTGTCTATCCTTCATCATGATCATGGTCCCCATACACTGGGCTGCAACAAAATGTATAGCACCACTAGTGGCCTCGTAAATGGTATACAGTGCTATGATAGACCAGAGCTTATCTGTGTGTCTATCCTTCACCACGATCATGGTCCCCCTTCACTGGGCTGCAACAAAATGTATAGCACCACTAGTGACCTCTAGTAAATGTTATACAGTGCTATGATAGACCAGAGCTTATCTGTGTGTCTATCCTTCATCATGATCATGGTCCCCCTTCACTGGGCTGCAACAAAATGTATAGCACCACTAGTGACCTCTAATAAATGGTATACAGTGCTATGATAGACCAGAGCTTATCGTGTGTCTACCCTTCATCATGATCATGGTCCCCCATCACTGGGCTGCAACAAAATGTATAGCACCACTAGTGACCTCTAGTAAATGGTATACAGTGCTATGATAGACCAGAGCTTATCTGTGTGTCTATCCTTCATCATGATCATGGTCCCCATACACTGGGCTGCAACAAAATGTATAGCACCACTAGTGGCCTCGTAAATGGTATACAGTGCTATGATAGACCAGAGCTTATCTGTGTGTCTATCCTTCACCACGATCATGGTCCCCCTTCACTGGGCTGCAACAAAATGTATAGCACCACTAGTGACCTCTAGTAAATGTTATACAGTGCTATGATAGACCAGAGCTTATCTGTGTGTCTATCCTTCATCATGATCATGGTCCCCCTTCACTGGGCTGCAACAAAATGTATAGCACCACTAGTGACCTCTAATAAATGGTATACAGTGCTATGATAGACCAGAGCTTATCTGTGTGTCTATCCTTCATCATGATCATGGTCCCCATCACTTGGCTGCAACACACTGTATACCATTTACCTCTAGTAAATGGTATACAGTGCTATGATAGACCAGAGCTTATCTGTGTGTCTATCCTTCATCATGATCATGGTCCCCATCACTTGGCTGCAACACAATGTATAGCACCACTAGTGACCTCTAGTAAATGGTATACAGTGCTATGATAGACCAGAGCTTATCTGTGTGTCTATCCTTCATCATGATCATGGTCCCCATCACTTGGCTGCAACACAATATATAGCGTGCAGATTTAAAATTTGATTGTATCATTAGTGACCTCAAGTAACCAGCAGTAAGTGAACACTAACATTCAGTAATGGATGTCATTAACTGTAAAGTCAAGTTCCTTATGTAAATTATTTATTTTATTCGCATTCTATGGCTGCAGGTAATAAGTTTTCCATTTTATGTGACAATTTTTGTTTATACCAATGAATAATCTCAGTTATACATTTTCAAAGGGAGATGTTTAAAATAATGTATAAATGAGAAAACATAAAAGTAAATTTTCTTATGGAACTGGAGCTGTTTTATTAGGCTATTAAACTTTCATTCCCTAGAATGGGAGTGGTCTCCAGGTCCTAGGCAACACAAGGGATGAGTAAGCCCACAGGGGGGGGGGGGGGGTTTAAATTGTAAACGCTAAGTTGTAAATTGCCCTCTGCCTGTTATGTCTCCTGGTCCAGCTGCCCTCTATCTCCTCTCACCTCATCCCTTCTTCCCAGGAGCTTAGGTACAAAAGATCTACATAGGTAGAGGTGCAGGTCCCCTCCGTTCCTATACTGTTAGGTCATTACTCAAATTAATTATGTATTATTTAATATAAGAAGGTAATAAATGAAACAAACAGATAAGTAATTCAGCATACATTTATTGCTCATAGACTCAATTACAAGTTTTGATCATTGTCAAATACAAAGATAAAAACTTAAATTACAGTTTAGAAAATATACGTGTTTGTTTACACTTTGTTAAAAGTATAAATATTGTATGCAGTCTCTTTCAAGCGCATTGTTAAGTACAAGGAAGAAAATTCATTAATATTATATACAGGATTATTTAAAAGATATATTTTTACACTCTGTTTGAATCTAAAGCTGCTGCTGTCACATTTTACTTCAGTTGGTAATAAACCTAATACCCTCTTAATCGTACATTGCCGATCAAAGTTTTTTGGACGTTCAGGATAGTAAATGGAATACTAGGTAATTTAAAGAAAATAATAGGATAGTAAAAATAAGCAAAAATGTTGACATGATTTATTGTTTCATAAAGGTTTACTGGGATAATAATCAGCACTGCTTTTTAATTTTGTTCCAACAGATTTATTATAAGAAATAAATGGCAGAGTTACACCGTTCTTTGTAGCATGAGTCATTTTCAAGATATGCATTTTATTGGTTTGGGTGTTTTAATGCTTTGTCATTTTATAAGGCTGCTGTCACTAATTCATAGTATTTTTGTTCTGTAACTTTTACACCTAAATGATAGAGTTATGCCTTTTATTGAAATTTTTTACTTTTTCTACCACATACATATTAGGTAGAGAAGGTATTGCATTCCACCCAAAAATCTGATACTGAGACTTCATCGGAAATACATGTTTTGAAGGCTCCTAATCAAAAAAAGAAAGCAATTTTTAGAATATGTGTGTGTGCGCGCGCCCACGCGAGAGAGAGAGAGAGAGAGAGAGAGAGAGAGAGAGAGAGAGAGAGAGAGAGAGAGAGAGAGAGAGAGAGAGGGAGGGAGAGACTACCCTTTACATGGAACATTTTTTCGAAATTTTTTATTTTCTAAAAAATGTCTCTAACAATTTTGTTTAAAATCGTGTATATTAAAGATATTTACCTGACAAATAAAATGTATATCTTGAATTTTCTGGAAATGGCCTATGAAGTCCTCTTCATTCGGAAAAGATTTTGTATTATCTTATATAATTGCTAAACATCAAGCAATAGATGAAAATGTACTACACAAAAGTTGTAGATCTCTTTAAAATGCACAATTTATGTCAAATAACTTTTTTTGTGGCACAAGCCATTTCTGAGATATCCATCATTAATGGTTCAAATTGTTCATTACTTGGTCATTCTGTCAACATTCAATTATTTCTCATGATGTCATGGAAACAGTATGGAATTTTAAGGCCAGCATTTAGCGTCCAGTTTTTAAACATTTGACTATCGCTGTTCCCTTTGTAATTTAGCTATTTCTGCAAAGGTTTATTTGGATTAAAATGAAGAGATAGAAAATTAAGCTTTAGTAACAATAGTTTGTATATTCACTAATGAATGTTAGATGGCAGAGAAAGTCATGTGAATGTATCACATTAGAATTGTTTCTTTCTGGAATTTTGACAACTGATTTTGTCACATCAAATTTTAATTACATTATAATATGCTAACGTACATGTTTATTTCTTTCTGAAAGCAGAAGCAGATTTTTAATTTGATTACAACTGCCAACTCTCAACGTACTGAATTTGCTGTTTTTCCCCATGTATATATATATATACACCTGCGTGCCTACCTGCTTACCTGCCCCTTACCTACCCTACCATACCCTACTGAAAACTGCAAGTCATTTGGTACGAGTCAAACCGCTCTCTGCCATTAAGACAGCCTTTATTTAGGTTGTCTTTTATCTCGCCTGGGATTAGGATGGGGTGGGCCCAGGTTAAATAATTGGTGGTACGGCATTGCTGGATGATGACGGGGCAGGTAGCAGTACTCAGTGTGATACTGAGTTGTAAGTTTTCCGAACATATTACTGTACTCACTGTTTATATTTAACTAATATTGCAATCTGAACAGTGATTTTTGAGTTCCTTGTACTTAAGTGGAATAAATAGCAATTCAGGCTATATGCTGAATCGCATTCTATCATGGTGTCCAGAAACTTTTGACGAGCAGCGTATACGTTGCCAGTAGGTAGCTACTGTTATTTATAGTTCAAATTAAAACAAAAGAAAAGGTTTCAAGTACTGGTGCTCTACATTGGTTAAAAAAATGGTAAATTTTCTTTGCTCCTTTGTTTTTTCCGCACAGTCGTACACTAGTAGATTATTGGCATTAATCACAGAGATGTTATCATCACTTAGGCTTTGGTGTGATAGAATTCGTTGTGTAATTTCTAGAACTTGAATTGCCTCAGGAACACTGTTACGCTTTCATTATTTAGGCCTATTTGTTCATCGTCATCATCAGATAGAACCTGGGGAAGAATGGCCTTGCCTGGCTGAATTGTTAACACGTGTACAGAAATAATACATCTAACATAATACAGTGCCATTGTTTTATGTTGAGGGCCAGGGATAGTGCATACGCATGCTCCACACACTGTCTGTTACACTGGTGGTTTTTTGTTCTGTAACTCACAACTGATAGTAACATGCGCTATAACGAGTGCTAACCTTGTTATAAGTGGCATCCATCTGCGTGAAGACATTCCTGACATCTTCAGATGAAATTTCCATTTACACACATGAGTTCTTCTTGCATAATGTTCGTAATTTCTGTTTTTATATTGTTCTTAAGTTCATCTATGGTGTGGGGATTATTCCTATAAACTTTATTTTTATGGTTCCCTACAAATAGATGCACCAATTTTGTCAATTTTTTTCTCCGTTTAGCGATCCCGTTATCCTAAAATTATTAACCAGACATCTAACGGTTTGGAACTGAAATACCAGGAAATTTCTCCTGAAATTGTCTACACACCTGTCTATATGTTTCAGGTTTTACATAACTATCAACGTAAAAATTCATTGTTGAAGCGTGAATTTGTTGGCAGGCATTGCAGAGGACCAATAACAAAACATTAACACTCTCACACACAACACAGATGTCTTGAACAAACTTTAAGCTTTGAGATGCACAGCTCTATTTACAGCACAAACACAAAGCAGCGACTAAAGCACTCTGATAAAGATAACCTTGAATGCGTCATGCACTGTCAGTTGCGCATCGGAAAAGTACCGAGATCACTGTAGTACAGCATATAGCCGTTCTGTGGCCTCACCTTAAAACGACTGCACTGTATATAAATGATTAAGTAAATTAATATATTTTGTAAATGGGGACCAGAGATAAGTGAATGTATAAATGAGAAAACATGTAACCGAGAGACATACCAGCTAAATTTTAATAGACAAAGTTTGGTGCCTAAAAATTTAATGTATATATGTGAAAAATGTATATGTGAGGTTCAACTATAGTTGATGTTATGAAGTATAAAATATGGCCTAGAAAAATGTGTATAGCCTAGGAAGTGGTGTTCTTTGCCTTAATACGTGTTTATTGTTGTACCAGGAAGAATTTCAGCAAGAAATAGTACTATCACTTCTTCAGGGATTATTATAAAACACAGTTCCCATTTATTTTACATGGAATTTTTGCACATTTACTGCACTCAACATTTTACACATTCTAAATTTCATATCATTGCAACATTATTACGCTTTGCTGGATGAGAGGAAGTTTTATGGGTTTCAGTGTTAGGAAGTGGCAAATATATTTATTAAAAAAAGTAGTTCAAATGTAATTTTTGTTTTATTTATATTTAATGATGTAGAAGCTAGTAATTGTAATGCTATAATCAAATTAGAAATATGGGTCGGTGATAGGGACACTTGTACATCACATTGTATATTTGCCAGTAGGCATTTCAGGAATGGGTTTTGTTCCCATGTTCAGCATTTGTTTGACAGCCAGTCGGACAAATTTCTAATTAGTTCACATTTGTCCACTCACAGGTGACAAGGTATATTTTTCTCAGAAACCCTTTGGAATACTGTACGCTAATGCAGTTTTCTGTATGTTTTACCACTTCCAGTTTGTTTGTATTACTGGTTTTTGCCCTTGGTTTCACTTGCGTAAATATTGGTGTACATTGTAGCAGTTTCATGATCTACCTGATACACTAATCCCCTGTACCAAATACAGAATCAGAAATATTTCTGGATCCAGATTCTCCATTCTGACATAGTTTAATTGCTCTTATTGCCAAAGTACTTCAAGTCATTTATCATTTTGCCTTTCTTTTAGGGACTGTACAACAGCAGCGTAGTAAATAACCACTTCTTGTATCATTTGGAGCACTTTAACGCCAAGTTACACAGAATACTGTCAGGCAAATCATTT
This sequence comes from Deroplatys truncata, assembly GCA_030765065.1. NCBI lineage: Eukaryota > Metazoa > Arthropoda > Insecta > Mantodea > Mantidae > Deroplatys > Deroplatys truncata. The sequence goes on from CM060975.1 coordinate 321,464,068, forward strand.
TCATTGGTTGAAAAATGAACCTTTGGCATCATGTGTCGAAAAAGCCTTCCGTTCTTGATAGACATAGCACAGGAGTATTGAAACTCTGTCTGCAAAATTGTTATTTTTTAAAAATATTACTTATTTACTTAATTATGTTGTTTCTCAGGTCATAGAAGAATAGAGACTCCTTTCATAAGTTAATGACATGATTTACATCTCCCTTGTAGCTATTTTAATACTTTTATTACTAAATTAATATCAAGAGTAACTCACAAAAAATACTGATTTTTTTTTTTCAATTTAAATAATTTATTTTGTATTTATTTAAAGGTGAGTCGGAATTGTTACACTAACATCACTTAAGTTTACTCACTTAACATGTTTCGGGAAACCGTTGTTCCCATCCTCAGAAGGTTAATTCGACTCAAATTAGTCAGTCGAATTCAGTCGAATTAACCTTCTGAGGATGGGAACAACGGTTTCCCGAAACATGTTAAGTGAGTAAACTTAAGTGATGTTAGTGTAACAATTCCGACTCACCTTTAAATAAATTCAATACACATCACTGTTTCTAGCTTCTTTTCATTACAATATCAACGTAATTTATTTTGTTTTTAAAAAGATTATAAGCAAAATACAGTAATATAATATTCATAAGTATCCAAGTTGGCATCATTAAAAAAAGTTGAAATTTGTTATCCAAGTTAGCAATCAGTTTTAAAAATAAATAATTACAATTTAAAGAAAACATACACATTATATTATTTTACTGTTTGCTTTTATAATTCATTTGCATACTTGCATGGCTAGATGCATGTGTAATTTATTATCTCGGAACAATTAATTTTATGTAGAAATCTCCTTTTTGTAAGTTCAGGATTCTCGCAAAATTTCATGATTTGTTGAACAGACGCTCTTGTATGCACAGTATTTATGCAGAATTTAATCTATATTTATTTAATTCATAGCTCCCTGTTCGCAGACACTTTTATAAATGAATCTGCAGCTCTGCAATTCATATTATATTCTTAAATTACCAAAACTCAGCATAACCTAAGACCCATGTTGTTTCTCTGCTAACAATGAAATTGCTGCCCTTGGGGTAAAATTCAGGTTAGCAAATTTAACAGCATTGAACAAATTGGGGAGATCAAGAGGGTCCTAGAACATGAGCATTCAGAATTTATATCCAGATAATCGTCATTTCTAAGGCTTCGCATATGGCCTGTGACCTTCAGCAGATACCTTGTTCCACCAAGTGATGATTGGACCTTCTTCAGAGGTGGAGGCACCCAGTAGGCAGAATCCATTGTCTCTGATGCCAGGGTGAGATTATGGTGGTGGAATGAAAGGACCTACAGCTTTTACTGTGGACTCCAAACTACGTTGAGCCTTAGGGATATTTCACATGAGCAAGTCATGGATGGAGCCAACTTGAAATTGCCACCCCGAATCCTCAGCACAAGAGCCGGAAATGAAACCACTGCACTACCCCGCAACCATATCCAGATATTTATACCCATAAAATGCTATGTTAGTGTTGAATTTCCATTTTAAATAATAATTTTTTTTCAAACTAATATCCATATTAAACAAAAGGCTATAAACTAGCCACCATTTAAGAATTGATTCAGAATCAGAATAGTGGAAAAACAATGTTCTTAGCTCTGAAGATAAAAGAATTCTGATATGAAGGTCCAGGGGTCTCAAAATGGGTATCTCGGGTGAAATCTTAATTTCAAATTTTTGTGTGGAATACAGTACTTGGTAGGTAGTTGAGAAAATAAAAGGAATTCACTTAATGTTTGTAAGGAATCATTTAAACATTAATATAACGACGTAAAATTAACAGGATGTGTTGACACTCACAACAATAAACAGAAATGTAAACAGTGACCACTGACAAAAGAGGTTATAATCAACAAGGGTGTTAAACTCACAATAACGCACCATCACAATTTGTTTTGCTGCAGTTTTTATAGAAATCCCAGTGATTCCTGTCCCATTATCTTACAGAAAGTCAGAATAATCATATGATGAGACTTGCTCTCTGTGGCTAGTTTGTGTCACATAGACAAGCTTGCAAACTTCTGTGTTTATAAAATTGATAATAAAAATGAAGTGTTTAAAACAATGGGGCATTTTAATAACATTTAAAGAAAGAAATACTAGTCAATGCTTAAAAACACTAATTGCTCTACTTACTTAAAATTCAATCGAACATGTTTCAAAGAGATGTGTGCTCCATCCTCAGCAGATCGACCAACTGAAGTCCACATCAGGTAACTGTCTCTCCTTTCCCTTGTTGCCCCAGTCTACCACTTTTCCCATGGTCAGTGGCAAGACATTGTCTATTGCCGGTAGTTTGAAGTTCATTCATGTTCTTAATGATGTAAATATTTTCCTACACTGTTAATTCCCAATGTTTCTTAGCTGGTTTTAAAAGTTTGATTTCTTGTCTAATACAGTAAAATCTGCCTTCAACAGACCGCTTGTTAAATGGAAATCTGTCTTAAACGGAAATATTTCATGTTCCCATGAATTTTGGGGTATAAAACATACTAAATTCCCTTTATTAAACGGAAACTGTCTTATCGGACAACGGAAATCAAAGTACGCCTTTTAACGGAAACTTTCCAGTTCCGGAATGCAGAGTTTAGAGCATTTTCAGGAACCCTGTGAAAGTCTACTTTAAGTACGTAATGTTTAAGTTGAAACGTGACCATTTTGCTGCTACCTGACCAGTCTAGCAGGGGTGCGCTAATGAATATCGAGAAAATATTCGTCCGAATATTGATAAACCAGTCACACTCATCCTTCACTGCTAGTTAAGTTAACAACAAGCACGGCTGATTGTCTGTTATTGTTGTCTCTGCTCTAATGACTTGTCAGACAGCATAGAATACAGCTCTAAACTTGCATAGGTGATGATGATTTAGTTCAGCAATGGCTTCGAAAACAAGAGTTGTGCTAGATCTTAACATGAGAGTGAAAGTGAACCTGATAAATTGAGTGTAAAGCAGATCACTAAACAGAGAACTTAAGAATACTGAAAGCAAGGACATTAATGAAATAGTATGGGAGTGATTCGTTAGTGTTAGGGCAAAAAATCAGCATATCAGAGCCTATATTACAGGAACATGCTAAAAACATAGCTAAAAAACTGGGTAAGACTGAATTTAAAGCATCTGATGGATGGTTGGAGAGTTTCCACAAAAGACATCAGATAGTTTTTAACGAACTTTGTGGTGAATCAAATGACGTTAATCTTGTAACCATCGCTGATTGGATTGCTAAATTACTTGCAACAATCGAAGGATACGAACCTGAAAACATAGCAAACTGCGAAGAGACAGAACTATTGTTCCACGCATTACCAAATAAATCATTGTGTTTAAAAGGTGAGAATAGGTGTATGTTTATGGTTTAATTCTGTTAACAGCCTAGGCCTACCTTCGTTAAGTGGAAACCTATCTTTAACGGAAATGTTCGATAACAGTTGAATTCAGCTGAAGACAGGTTTTACTGTATTATGATTGCATTACCAAAACTGTTGGGCTATGGCTGATTTATCTGTCTGTTTATATTTCTGAGATGTTCGTTCCATCTGGTTTCTTCAGTTTCTCTTTGTCTTTCCAATATATATTTTATGAATATCTTCACAATTGATACGGTAGATTCCTGATAAATTTATTGTTCAGAATGGTATTTTTTAAAGGGTGGTTAAGCAAATTTCTCACACTATGTTTGTTTTGTGCAGCCAGTTTTAAATTATATTGAATTTATTAAACACTTTTGGATGGCATGTGAATTTGCAGAATTTTTCTTATATATCTCCTGTTTTTAATCTACTAACTTCCCTAATAGTTTTTCATGTTCTATGTCTTTTAATCATTTTTGTTACACAGTTGGACTTGAAACCATTCAAATTTGTAACATATATGATATGCTCCAGTTCTTTAAGCTGTGTAAAATGACGGGAAGACAGTTACTCAGTTGGCCGACCTGCTGAGGATGGAGAGCACGCCTCTTTGAAACATATCCAATTCAATTTTAAGGAAGTGGAGCAATAAGTTTGTGAACATCAGCCAATGTGAAGGTGTGCATTAAGATAACATGACGTGAATAAATTTGTGACCTATTAGAGGTGTTGTTTTTCTCTGAACAGGATGGAGGAGTGTTCAGCTGTGGAGCAGGCATGTATGGCCAGTTAGGACATGGTTCAACATCAAATGAGTTCTTGCCAAGGAAAGTTATAGAGCTAATGGGCAGCACTGTTACACAGGTATCTTGTGGCAGGTTAGTGACACATTTGCTAATTCTTAGTTTTGTGACGGTAATTTGTATCACAAATTACTCAGATGTGGTTAACGATAATAATAAGAATATGTATTTTTATGTAACATTGATTTCAGAGGTTTAATAATTGTAATTATTAATGGTAAATAAATAATTTTCGGCTCTACTGAAACTGTTAACAATAACACAATACTTTAGCAAGGGGGTGAGTTGTTTATCGTTACCGGGAACCAGGAAGTTACGTCATGTTTCGCGCCTTTTCGGTAAAAGCTTCCAGAAGATTCTATAAAAGTAATATGTATTAGTGGTTTTCATTGGATAGTAAAATAGACGCTAATGTTGGCGCGTTTTATTAGCCAATGGTAATTCGTTTATAATTTTTAGGTGTATCTCGAGGCAAGCCTATAAATAAGTCAGGTCGAGTTAGCGGGTCCCCCAGTGTGCAACAAGATTCCCGATACATTACACATCGTCTCCAGTTCGGCAAGATTTTACGAAGCATTACACTTCGTCCGCACATTACACGTTGGCCGTTCAGTTCGTTAAATTACACGTAGTGAAAATCATTAAAGATCTAAAATATTACAAAGTCACTTATATACAAAAATTGAAGTACGTGAGTTAAAAGTGAGAAGTTATTAGAAACAGTTTCAGTATGGCGATTATCAAGATACATTTGTGAAAGTGTTAGTGCATGTGCTCGACAATAAAACATTATAAAATACATTTCTTCACTAGTAATTTTTGGATAAAAGATTCCTTTTCCGCTTCACACCCTGCAAGAATTAAATGCCTACCTAAATAGCTGGCCGGAAGAAAATATACATAACCTTAAAACTAATTCATCTAGATTGCTATGCCAGATGGGTTAGCAGGCGACCGACGAATGACGTCACACAATATGGCTGCACGCGTGAGGTAAGCAACCTTACGTGAGAAACATTATCCACCACGTGGGGACACAAATACACAAATTAACACAAGAACTATTTCAAATTGGCGCCCAACGTGGGGCTCGACAACAAAAAGACATTACATAAAGCAAGTTCTCTCGCAAATACGCGTGATGTAAAAACAATATCACTCGCAAATTGGCGCATCAACGTGGAGCGACAACTAGGAAAGGAAGGCTAGACGACTAGGAAAGGAACAAGAATAACCAGAGAGGCGAATGCAGCAGTGGAACGATCTACAAGATGCAGATTCCAAGTCAGCAGGGTAAATCAACTACAAAAACATCGAGACAACGTAGATTCATCACGAAACAACGCAGAAGCGACATACAAACCTAGGAGAATGGGGCAGAACGCTGGACATCAAAACTACAGCATCAGACAGCATCACAAAGTCAGGTGATTGTATTTTTTTTTAGAAAACAAAAACAATGGCCACTAATAACATAAAAAAAACAATGATGGAGGGAGATAGTGTAACAGTTAGCTGTAAGTCAATACAGGTTACAAAAAAAAGCTTAAACAATGTAATATTGGAGGGAGGAAATGTTAGTGCAGAAAGTAAGAATAGAATAGCAGGAAATATTACTATTGATGCTGGTATGATGATGGAAATGATGGAAATGCTGAGAAATATGCATAGGGAATTAAGGGAAGATATGCAGAAGAATAATGAGAATAGTAGGGAAATGAAGGAAAATATTGAGAAATTAGAACAAACATTAACTCAGAGTTATGAGAAATTAGGGGAAGCTATAGACAGGAATCATAGGAAATTAATGGAAGATATTGGTAGGAAAAATGAGATATTAGAGCAAAAGGTAGATCAAAGCAGTGAAGAAATTGAAGAGAAAGTTATGAAGCTAGATAGTAGTAGGCCAGAAATGAAAGATGAAAATGAGGAAGTAATAGCAATTGAAATAGGAGAAATTTCAAAGAAAATGCTAGACATGAGTATGGAAATAGATAACAAAGAAAGTGAGGTTAATACTAAAAGTGAGGTTAATGTAGAAAGTACAGAGTTAGGAAGTCAGATGAGTAGTATTTCAAGTGAGGTAAGAGAGATAAATGAGGTTATGAATGTAGATGTGAATAAGACGCAGGTTAATTTCAGTGGGGAAATATCAGAAATACAGAAAGAATCAGAAATGCAAAGAAATAAATTGTACCAAGATGTTCAAAATGAAAACTCCAGTCCAGTACAGCTTAGTACAGATTTGTCAAAGTATTCTCAGATTAAGATGATAGTAGAAGAATTGAAAATGAAAGTTGTTAAAAGATGTATTGTTCAAGAAACTGTAGATTGTTTCCAAATGTTATCAGGAGATGAAATTTCATATGAATACAAGAGGTTATTCATGAACAATTTGAAGGTTAGGTTACGGCTACGAGTAATGTTTAGCCACACACAATTTGATCCAGGAGGGTAAATAGCAATGTGATGTAAAGTAAATGCTGGATAGTTGAAGACGACTTGCATAGAAATGTATTGGAACGTAAGAGGGTTAACTATTTATATATGTCATTTGAAAGGAGAAATAAATTATACAAAAAAAAAAAAAAAAAAAAAAAAAAAAAAAAAAAAAAAAAAAGAGAAATGTTTAAAAAAAAAAAAATAAATAAATAATTAAATTTTTAGTAACTGTAACAAAATATTTGAAGATTAAGAATGCAAAGATTGAAACTTAAGATGATATTAAAGTAAAAGTACGTAAACACAATTCCAAGATTTAAAAATTGAGAATGCAAAGATTAAACTTCATATGATATTAAATCAAAAGTACGTAAATACAATTCAAAGAGTATTGTTAAAATAAAATTCAGAATAACAAAAATTGGTAAAAATAAATAAAACAAATACTTATGTAGCAAACAGAAAAGGTGAAACATTGTCAAGATTTAAGAGATGTAAATATATTTGCAAAGTACAAAATAACAAAAAAATTGGTAAATATAATTAAAAATAATTGAAACAAATACTTATGTAGCAAACAGAAAATGTGACACAGTGCCTAGAATTAAGAGATGTAAATATTTGTGTACAGGGTAAATATTTTTGGTAAATGTTTAAAATTACAAAAATTCTTGAATGATAGATTTTTTTGGTAACAATATAAGAAAGTAAACCATTTTTTGTAACAAAAAAATTTATTGTAACGACAGATTAATGTCAAAACAAATCAAACCAGAGCCAGTAAGTAGTGGCGAGATAAAACATATGTCGTGTGTTAAATACGTGTGAAGTGTTAAGTGAAAGTGATAGCGTGTGTTACAAGATTTAGGAGACTAAAAACAAAATTATAAAATTTCTAAACAGGTTATAAATATTTATAATTATATTTCTAGTGGGGCATAGTATTTCCAAACTAAGAATTAGCAAATGTGTCACTAACCTGCCACAAGATACCTGTGTAACAGTGCTGCCCATTAGCTCTATAACTTTCCTTGGCAAGAACTCATAAGGGTGGTTAAGCAAATTTCTCACACTATGTTTGTTTTGTGCAGCCAGTTTTAAATTATATTGAATTTATTAAACACTTTTGGATGGCATGTGAATTTGCAGAATTTTTCTTATATATCTCCTGTTTTTAATCTACTAACTTCCCTAATAGTTTTTCATGTTCTATGTCTTTTAATCATTTTTGTTACACAGTTGGACTTGAAACCATTCAAATTTGTAACATATATGATATGCTCCAGTTCTTTAAGCTGTGTAAAATGACGGGAAGACAGTTACTCAGTTGGCCGACCTGCTGAGGATGGAGAGCACGCCTCTTTGAAACATATCCAATTCAATTTTAAGGAAGTGGAGCAATAAGTTTGTGAACATCAGCCAATGTGAAGGTGTGCATTAAGATAACATGACGTGAATAAATTTGTGACCTATTAGAGGTGTTGTTTTTCTCTGAACAGGATGGAGGAGTGTTCAGCTGTGGAGCAGGCATGTATGGCCAGTTAGGACATGGTTCAACATCAAATGAGTTCTTGCCAAGGAAAGTTATAGAGCTAATGGGCAGCACTGTTACACAGGTATCTTGTGGCAGGTTAGTGACACATTTGCTAATTCTTAGTTTGGAAATACATGCTGACAGTGTAAGCAATTGGGAACTGCAGAAATGATAAACACATTTATAATGAAAAATTCATCCTCAAATTAACAAGGAATGATATTGCATTGAGAAGTCATGTTCTTTTGAAAGCAAGGAAAAAATATTTGAGAGTCCCTTTTCTCAAGGATCTTGGAAACAGTGCCAACGTGACCAAGTTGTGACATCACCATCTAGTACCATGTGAAGGCTTTTTTCTTTTTAATAGTGGTTAATTTCAGCTGTCAGTGCATATCCACGACAGCCAGTGACACATGAAATGATAATTCACAAAGGAAACGTTCCAGGTCTAAGTTTAAGGTATCTCCCTGGCGTTTGCCAGTTGTAAGGACTGAGGAAAACCTTAGTCAGGGAGGACGGGATGCTTGCTTTGATGGATGTATATTGTGCCATAACGGCTATAGCCTAAGATTATTGGGAGGTTGGCATCAGGCAGTCAGAATAAACAACAGTAACTACCACTTCCAGTGTAAACACCAGGTGCACAACTTTCTGGAAGTTCCCCTCCTCCTCCAGAATGTGTGTGTCTAGAATGTTGTGTGGAAGATTCCACTGGCTATATAAGTGAGTGTTCTCGTGAGAGTTAAGTCTATCAGTAGAGTGAGTCAGTGCGTGAGTGAGTTAGCGAGAGTGTTTCTGGTATGATAAAAGGTGCCATTCTCCAAGCGAGTTTGTTGGCATGCAGCAGAGCAAGAGATTGTGGAGGTTTTGTGTTCCACACTCCAGTAAGTGAACTGTCCGGAAGAAGAGGGTACGTCAAGAATGAAAGTGAATTGTCGGAGAATACATTAGTGTCAGTGAAGTGACAGGTGAACTAAGAGTTGTCCTTCATGATCTAGGGTGTCATGATTTGGATTTTGGTAGAGATGGGGTGCACCTAAACCATAAGGGATCATATAAATTTGGAAAATTAATCAATGAAGTGATCTATTAAGTAATTAAGGGAAACTAAAAAATGAACTGGTGGAAGTTAAAAAGTATTATGTAGTACACATAGATCTAATTGTGATATTAGGCTAATGAACCTATTAAAAATTTATATAAACAAAATAAACCTGACACAAATATAGCTTACATAAACATATTATCTCTTAAAACAAATTCGGGCATAAACAGTTCTATACAAGGGAAATAAGTAAAAAAAATAACAGCACTGACTCAGCTTCTAGCAACGAAAGGAAAGGTTTTGTTCTAAGGCATCAGAACATCCAGTGCATTAGGAATAAGGTAGGTACTGTTGCATGGTTGTATAAAAAACACTGAGGTTTTACATATAACTGAGCATTGGCTACATGAAAATGAAGTATCTTCTTTGTGTATACAAAACTTTGATTTGTCAAATATTTACTGTAGATCCTCTTCTATACACAGAGGAGCAGCAATTTTCGTTAAACATCCCAAGAACCCATACAAATAGTCTAAACGTAGAAAAACATTTTGAATATGTAGTATCCGAAATCTGCCTGCCAAATTGTAAGCTGTTGACTGCTTGTAGGCCCCCGGATGGCTGCTTGGAATTATTTCTAGAAAATTTTGAAGTTCTGCTCAATGCACTAATGTGAGAAAATAAACTTCTACTGATATGTGGAGACTTTAACAGAGACTATCTAAATAATAATAGTAAAACTAACCTAGAGTTTATGCCACTAGCTCAATCTTATTGTCTTAAAACAGTAATAAACAAACCTATTCGTATAACAAATAGCAGTCAAACGTGCCTCGACCAGATACTAATTAGCGAAAACTACTCCTCTTCAACAGAAAATACAAATCTTGCTTTATCAGATCACAACTCCATATCAATACGGCTAAAAATCCCAGAGTTAGAGACAAGTTATCCAACACAGCAAATAATAATAAGTTACAATGAGGAAAACACAATTTCAAATATTTAATTTAAGAAATGAAAATTGGCCTGATGTAATAAACACCAAAGTAGAAAAGCTTACTGCTACTATTAAGCACCACATGAATATTGCATTTCCTCTAAAAAAAAGCAAATAAAGAAGTACGGCAAAGGCAAAACAAGTAAGAAATGGATCACAAAAGGAATAATCATCTCATGTAGAAAGAAAAGACTCCTTCATGATATTAGTAAAAGCGCAAATGATCCACAATTCATTGCCTACTTTAAGAACTGTGTAGCAATTTTAAAACGAGTAATTCTAGAAGCAAAGCGATGTAATGATGATGATGATGATAATAATCATCATATCCTGAGATCTTCAAACAGAAGTAAAGCAATATGGAATGTGGTAAGAACAGAGTTAGGCTCCACTAAACACAAAGAAAATATTGAACTACAGCAAAATGGGAAAAAAGTGGTAGAACCTATAAAAATAGCCCAAGCATTTAATAAATATTTTACAACTGTAATAAATAAACTAATTGATATCCCCTCCAATCCTTTAACAAAGTGCCATTCTGCAGCCATACCCTTCAGTAGTAAAACAATGTTTCTAGTACCAGTAGACTCTCAGGAAATATTAAATGTAATAAATAGCTTAAAAAATAAATCCTCCTTTGGTGTAGATGGAATTCCCAGCCTTATTATTAAGAAATGCGGAAATAGTATAATTAATCCTCTTGTTGACATTTGTAATCTTTCCATCTACTCAGGTGTCTACCCAGATACATTTAAAATGGCAAAGGTAATACCAGTCTTTAAAAAGGGAGATAAAAGCAACATTGAAAACTACAGGCCCATATCACTTCTACCTGTGCTTTCAAAAATTCTTGAAAGAATAATGTACAACAGACTTACTTCATTTTTTGAAACAAACGGTTATTTTTCCCCTTTCTAGTTTGGTTTTAGAAAGAACAAATCTATTAATGAGACTATATTGGTTTCATTAAACAAATCCTAGGCAAAAGATAACAAAAAACACACTCTTGGACTTTTTATAGACCTCACTAAAGCTTTTGACTTTAATAAATCATGACATTTTACTAAACAAATTAGATTATTTGAGAATCAGAGGAATAGCAAAAGATTGGTTTGCATCCTATCTAAAAAATAGAATGCAAATTGTAGAAATTGACTTAGTTCAATCAGAAACACTAAAAGTAAATCATGGAGTTCCACAAGGTTCAATCCTTGGACCACTATTGTTCCTTATTTTCATAAGCAACCTTCCATTGAACATTCCCAAAGCACATACAGTAATGTTTGCAGATGATACAAACCTAGTCTTCAGCAGTGAAAATTCATTATCCCTCCAGAATGTAGTAAATGAAGTAAATAATAGCTTACAATGTTGCCTAACAGAGAACAAACTTTTATTGAATATAGAAAAAATCTGATGTGTTAAACTCACATGACTTTCTCTACTCGTGTACAAACTATTTTTACAAACGCTTATTCTCCATCTACTTCATGTTAATCGAGATAAACATTTGCAGAGTCTATCTTATTGCTAATTTTCTTGTAGATGTAAGGGGATAATATATTTACAAGGGCAATATAGAAATACAGTAGCCTTTAAGCACATACATATCTCTTAATAGCTGGTTGCTAGGTGCAGCACCATTCCCTTTGCCACAGATTATAACTCTTTCCATATCCAAGACAAAAAAATGAATAACGAATTCCCATTTGAGAAAATAAGTATTGAAAAATTTAAGGGAATAATAAGCAATATCTCGAAAATGGTGCACTAACAACAAAAATGTATATGACATAAATTGTGTACTTTAACCATATCTACATTTTTTGTGCAGTAAAATTTTGTCTATCTCTTATGGTTTACCAGTTATGCAACAGTCGTTCACAATGAATACTTTTGGAGACATTCCCAGAAAATTCAAGATATACATTTCATTTGTCATAAAAATATCTTTAACATATGATATTTTAATCAAAATCATTAGAGCCATTTTTGAGAAAATTAAAATTTTCGAAAAATCTTCCATGTAAAGGGTAATCTGGGGTGGGGGGATTTTCTTGAAAACCTTTGTGTTGCATCCTTGGAAGATACTAAACCTTTGGTGTTTATCCGACTGTTCGTTTCTGAGTTATGCTGTTCACAGACAGACACACACACGGACATGTTTCCAAAAATGCTTTTTTTGGATTCAGGGGGTCTCAAAACATATATTTCCGGTGAAATCTCGGTATCGAATTTTTGGGTGGAATACAATACTTCCCCTACTTACTATACGTAGTAGAGAAAGTAAAAACAATATATCTGTATTTCCATAATCAATAAAAAAAGATAATTTAGACTTATATATAAATCAAACTCCCATAGTTAAAAAGTGCATAACAAAATTTCTGGGAATCTGGATAATGAATTCTCACGGGAAACCCATATACTACAACTAAGTGTCAAACTGAAAAAATTATGTTATGTTGTTCATAAATTGGCTAATGTGTGCTCCAAAGTAATACAAAGGATAGTGTATCACAGCTGCATTGAGTCCCAAATGATACGGTAATTTGTATCATAAATTACCTAAATGTAAATAATGGTTGTAATATGAATATGTATTTTTATGTGACATTGATTTCAGATGTTTATTAATTGTAATTATTATTGGTAAATAATAATATACGGCTTGACTGAAACTGTTAATAATAGCGCAATAATGCAGCGAGGGGGTGAGTTGTTTATCATTACCAGGAACAAGGAAGTTACGTAATGTTTCGCGCGCTTTCGGTAGAAGCTTCTGGAATGTTTCCCTAAAAGCAATATGTATTCGTGGTTTTCATTGGATATTAAAATAGACGCTAATGTTGGCGCGTTTTATTAGCCAATAGCAGTTCATTTATAATCTTTAGGCATGTCGAGGAGTGGGAGTATATAAGCCAGGCCCGAGGTAGATCGCCCCGCAGTTCAACAAAATTCTTAATACCTTACACATCGGTCGCTCAGTCGTCAGTCAGTCCTTCAGTTCGTCAAGTTACGCGCAGCAGAATTACGAGAATTATTATATAGTTAATAATACACAAAATTGAAGTACGTGAGTTAAAAGTGATAAGTAAGAAGTTATTACAAACAGTTTCAGTTTGGCGAGTATTCAGATTAATATGTAAAAGTGTTAGTGCACGTGTTCGACAATAAAAGATTATAAAACAAATTTCGTCATCAGTATAATTTCTGGATAAAAGATTCCTTTCCGATTCACAACCTGCACAGAGATAAATGTTCTACCAAGATAAGATGATAGCTAGCCGGAGGACAATATACGAAACTTAAAAATTATTTCAAAAACTGATACAAATTGCTACGCCAGACGGAGCTACAAACCAAACAAACGAATGACGTCACAAGATGGCTTCAACACACGTGATGTAAACAAACATTTGTAAGTAATACTATCGCACAAATTAGTTATGGCATCCCCCTTTTGGGGTTCCTCTCCAAAAGCAACACATTCTCAGAATCCAAAAAAGAATTTTAAAGGTAATTCTGAAGGTACCCATAAGAATGCCAAGTAGATACATATTCAATGAACTTAAAGTTTTGCCTATCTCATGCCTATATATTCTTGAAACCTTGAACTTCATTCATAATAATGTAACTATATTTCAAAAGAACTCAGAATATCATAACTACAACACAAGAAATCTCAATAACTTACACTTAGATAGCCACAGGCTTACAAAAAGCCTAGCAAGCATTTCCCATCTGGGTATCTTAATGTATAACAAACTAGATACTTCAATAAAAAACTTAAATAAAGAATCTTTTAAAGGTAAACTAAGAAAGCTACTTCTAAAAAGGCAATATTTACATATAAATGACTACGTTGATATTGTAATGAAAAGAAGCTAGAAACAGTGATGTGTATTGAATTTATTTAAATAAATATAAATGACTATTTAAATGAACCATATTTTTCATAAGACACATAATTAAAGTACATAGATTATTTAATTTTGTTATTCTGTAACAGTATTTTTGTAAAGAAACTAACATGTAATTATTTTAGTATTACTTGCTGTAATGTAAAATTTCTATATATCCAATCTCGATGTGTCCAAAAAAGCAATGTAAGTTGTTTCCTAAAGGATGAAAATAAATAAATAAATCCAATAACATGCTCCCCTTTCTCTAAGTAAAAATCTAGAGGAAACAGAATAAAATAAGTTTTGGTATCCATAGAAAAGACACACACAGATAACTACATTAAAAAAGACAGCTACAATCTCAGGGAACACAAATATGGAATAATAAACAGCCTTACCTTCAGATTGGCATGCATACCTATGAACACAAAAGAGTACAACAAGATCCTAGAAATGGTACAAAAAAATGGCTTCACCAAGTAGATTGTAGACAAGGAGATAGAGAAATAAATAAAGGAAATCACCACAGTAAGCAGCATAAAAAGAAACCAAAAAGTAAAAAAAAACTTTGCTTTCCACCCATGGACCTTCCAGAAATTAATGAAAATATTCAGAGAATATGGTATAACTATAGCCCCAGTTAATCAGCATTGTTTAAAAAATATACTCAGAACCAACACAAAGGACAAAATTCCAGGAGGAGAAACTTCCGGTCTTCTTGTCTTGTTCGATACAGATTTCCGTCATCGCTTCAGATGCACTTCAGTATTGAGCTTACTATGCTACCGGTATGTTAAAGTCACTCTCCTTAGTCTAGGGGTACCATGTTAGCCTCTAGTTCCTGATGTCACGGGTTCAAACCTGGCAGAGGGCAATGTATTATTTTTTTCGAACATAAAAATCCTTAGCATGGCTTCCTTCAGAAGGGAAGTAAAACCGGTGATCCCATGTCATAGATTTAGGACATATAAAAGAACCTCAGGCCTCTGAGCAAAATTTCCAGTTTTTTATGCTTAATATGGAATGGAACGCTGGGAACCATTGTAATTAAAGAGTGTCCATAAATAAAACTCAATTTAAAATCTGTATTGTTAAAAAACTTCTGGTATTTGTGAAATTGGATGTAAGGATTGCAAGAAAGTATACTTAGCATGACTTTGTCACTTCACTAGTGTGATCTAGTTCAACCTTTACTGTTACTTCACTTAGTTCACTTTCCTTCATATGATGGAATATTGTGAAAAAACCTCTCTGCACTCACTGGGGAGTTGAACACAAGACTTCTCTAATCTCTCACTCCACAGCACTCATTGTACATCGCAACTGACTCCACAATCATGCCACTTGATGTTGCATCTGAATTACACTCACTTCACTTAACTCCTTGACTCATGAGAGCAGTTGTTTGTATAGTAATTGGAAATTTCCGCAGAACATTCTGGAGTTGGTGGAAGGGTAACTTTCAGAAGATTCTAGTTATCTGTCGATAGTGCCTGTGGTGCTTAAGCTGGACAAGAACGCTACTAATCTTTGTTTATCTCTCCAACTGCTCCACGCCAACCTCCCAAAGCTTGCGCCATAGCCACTTGCATCACAATAAGGAAGACAAAGAGGAACATAGAATCAATGTTTAAAGAGTACATGAGAAATGGAAATATAAACAAATGAACTAAGCAGTTGCAGAGCACTTTTGGTCCACAAAGCATCAGCTAAAAGAGAAACCTAGCTTTTAGATAACCAGCAGAACTCTCCATTTGTGAAAAAATTATTCTCATACATAAAAATAAACACAATTTATTAAACTTTGATGTCTCATATGAAAAGGATCTCACTGTATAGTATGTCCAGCTGGAAAATGCCATCTACAAATCACAGGAGGAAGCACAGCAGTGAATTTGGGCTACTTATGGAGACAACATTCTCCAAAACATGTTGCAGTAAGCTCTGGTATAGTAAGTGAAGCTAGAGTAATACAAATCTCAATTTGTGCATATTAATGCCAAACTTTGTGTTTAAGTGAAGACATCCCTAACATGGAACATTTTTTATTTTCTCAAAAATGTCTCTAATGATTTTGGTTAAAATGTCATATGTTAAACATAGTTACATGTCAAATAAAATCATATCTTGAATATTTTGTGAATCTCCTGTGAAGTGCTCTTCATCCGGAAGGAATTTTGTATAATGTTGTATAACCGGTATACATTAAGCAGCAGATGAAAATATAGGTACAAAGAAAAATGTAGATCTGTTTAAATCACACAATTTATTTTAAATACTTTTTTTTTGTTTCATAAGCCATTTCTGAGATATCCGTTATTATTGGTTTGAATTGTTCAATACTTAGTCATTCTTTTAAAGTCCTGTCAATTTTCAGTTGTTTCTCACCATGTCATAGAAATAGTGGAATTTTAAGGAGAGTGTATAGTGCTTTGTTCTTAAACATTTGACTATAGCTGTTCCCTTTGCATCTATAACAAAATGTGTAATGTAGCTTTCTGCAAAGGCAATGAAGTAGATAGAAAAATAAGCTTTTGTAAGAATGGTTTGTAAACCGAATAATAAACAATATAGGGTAGAGAAAGTCATGTGAATATTTCTTTTTTTGAGTTATGCCTTCACTCACTTCTTCAGTTTCTCTTTGGAATGGAATATAATAATTGTTTGCCTGCTACAGATGGGTGGAACCATGTGCCATGAATACGAGATGAACTATAGATCTTCAGCCTTCTGTGCTGACGCTCTGATGAGATGCCCAAATCTACATTAAACCTTTAAGGCAATCTCAAATATTCAGTGAAATATTTGGAAAATACTGGAGAACACAAGAGAGCAAATGGCTGCATTAGTAAACAACAACAATTTTGAGAGCTATCACACCTTAATATAAATGAATCCTATTAGGGTTATCTATAAAGCATGGTATTAAAAGTGCTTGGAGCATTGCAAGGCCTGTTGCCAATTGATCAAGTTAGCCTGGAATCTTCAAGAGCAGACTCCTCAACAAGGTGGTTGTCTACAAGAAGATAGTCCTCACACTCCTGCAAGTTGAAGTATGCAGCAAAAAACCAAATGATGATTAAGTCAGACTGCTTTGAACGTTTACATATAGGAAACCTTATTGCATACCTAGATAACTCAACAGTAGAACATTGACACAGCATTGTTCAAGTCTGGTTCAACACTCCAGCTTGTTTGAGTATTGTTTGTTACATGTGGGTTGTAAATAAAGTAGTGGAAGTATATATAGAAAATATTTTTTAATGAACTTACAAGTACAATTACATTACATTCCTTCAAAATAATTGCTGGCAAAGTTTAGTACCTTTTGCCAAAAGTTGGTAAACTATAGGATGCCATTGGCCAGGTGGTGTTTGTTGATGACAGCAATGGAGCACCCTACTGCTCAAAGCGCAGTTGCCACATCAGGAAATCAGGTGCCTCGGAAGGGTTCTTTCAACTAAGGAAAGGGGTCAAAATCATAAGGACTCATGTCAGGCTAGTACGGAGGGTGTTCCAAGTCCTCCCAATGCCATTATAGCAATACATGGATGTTCATGCCGCATAGCCAGACCCAGATGGTGCTGTAGAAATTGGTAATAGTAGTCGGTGTTGACAGTTTCTCCTTGAAGTACAGCATACGTCAGAATGACACCCTCACAGTCGTATGCCACAATCAGCATAACCTTCACCCGACTGGGTTCCTGTTGAAATTTCTGTGGACGTGACAACCTTGGTGATGCCATTCATTTTATTGATGCTTTAATTCAGGCTCGGCTCACGCCCAAAGTCACCAATGACGGCAATATGCTACAGAAACGCGTTACCGTTATTGCAGTATCTGTCGAGTGGATACAAGGAAGTACATACAGGCTCGGCTCATGCCCAACCTCACAAATGATGGCAATATGCTGCAGAAAAGCATCACCATTATTGCAGTATCTGTCGAGTGGATACCATGCATACAGGCTCGGCTCATGCCCAACCTCACCAATGATGGCAATATGCTGCAGAAAAGCATCACTGTTATTGCAGTATCTGTCGAGTGGATACAAGGAAGTACATACAGGCTCGGCTCATGCCCAACCTCACAAATGATGGCAATATGCTGCAGAAAAGCATCACTGTTATTGCAGTATCTGTCGAGTGGATACCAGGAAGTACATACAGGCTCGACTCATGCCCAACCTCACCAATGATGGCAATATGCTGCAGAAAAGCATCACTGTTATTGCAGTATCTGTCGAGTGGATACCATGCATACAGGCTCGGCTCATGCCCAACCTCACCAATGATGGCAATATGCTGCAGAAAAGCATCACTGTTATTGCAGTATCTGTCGAGTGGATACCAGGAAGTGCATACAGGCTCGGCTCATGCCCAACCTCACCAATGATGGCAATATGCTGCAGAAAAGCATCACCGTTATTGCAGTATCTGTCGAGTGGATACCAGGAAGTACATACAGGCTCGACTCATGCCCAACCTCACCAATGATGGCAATATGCTGCAGAAAAGCATCACCGTTATTGCAGTATCTGTCGAGTGGATACCAGGAAGTGCATACAGGCCCGGCTCATGCCCAACCTCACCAATGATGGCAATATGCTGCAGAAAAGCATCACCGTTATTGCAGTATCTGTCGAGTGGATACCAGGAAGTACATACAGGCTCGACTCATGCCCAACCTCACCAATGATGGCAATATGCTGCAGAAAAGCATCACCGTTATTGCAGTATCTGTCGAGTGGATACCAGGAAGTGCATACAGGCCCGGCTCATGCCCAACCTCACCAATGATGGCAATATGCTGCAGAAATGCGTTACCGTTATTGCAGTATCTGTCGAGTGGATACCAGGAAGTGCATACAGGCCCGGCTCATGCCCAACCTCACCAATGATGGCAATATGCTGCAGAAAAGCATCACCGTTATTGCAGTATCTGTCGAGTGGATACCAGGAAGTACATACAGGCTCGACTCATGCCCAACCTCACCAATGATGGCAATATGCTGCAGAAAAGCATCACCGTTATTGCAGTATCTGTCGA
Source organism: Deroplatys truncata (assembly GCA_030765065.1). NCBI lineage: Eukaryota > Metazoa > Arthropoda > Insecta > Mantodea > Mantidae > Deroplatys > Deroplatys truncata. Next base: position 321,483,250 of record CM060975.1, read on the forward strand.
GTGGATACCAGGAAGTGCATACAGGCCCGGCTCATGCCCAACCTCACCAATGATGGCAATATGCTGCAGAAAAGCATCACCGTTATTGCAGTATCTGTCGAGTGGATACCAGGAAGTACATACAGGCTCGACTCATGCCTAACCTCACCAATGATGGCAATATGCTGCAGAAAAGCATCACCGTTATTGCAGTATCTGTCGAGTGGATACCAGGAAGTGCATACAGGCTCGGCTCATGCCCAACCTCACCAATGATGGCAATATACTGCAGAAACGCGTTACCGTTATTGCAGTATCTGTCGAGTGGATACCAGGAAGTGCATACAGGCTCGGCTCATGCCTAACCTCACCAATGATGGCAATATGCTACAGAAACGCGTTACCGTTATTGCAGTATCTGTCGAGTGGATACCAGGAAGTGCATACAGGCTCGGCTCATGCCCAACCTCACCAATGATGGCAATATACTGCAGAAAAGCATCACCGTTATTGCAGTATCTGTCGAGTGGATACCAGGAAGTGCATACAGGCTCGGCTCATGCCTAACCTCACCAATGATGGCAATATGCTGCAGAAAAGCATCACCGTTATTGCAGTATCTGTCGAGTGGATACCAGGAAGTGCATACAGGCTCGGCTCATGCCTAACCTCACCAATGATGGCAATATGCTGCAGAAAAGCATCACTGTTATTGCAGTATCTGTCGAGTGGATACCAAGAAGTGCATACAGGCTCGGCTCATGCCCAACCTCACCAATGATGGCAATATACTGCAGAAAAGCATCACCGTTATTGCAGTATCTGTCGAGTGGATACCAGGAAGTGCATACAGGCTCGGCTCATGCCTAACCTCACCAATGATGGCAATATGCTGCAGAAAAGCATCACCGTTATTGCAGTATCTGTCGAGTGGATACCAAGAAGTGCATACAGGCTCGGCTCATGCCCAACCTCACCAATGATGGCAATATACTGCAGAAAAGCATCACCATTATTGCAGTATCTGTCGAGTGGATACCAAGAAGTGCATACCAGTGCCATTTCTGTATGTCAGTGAGTCGATATGGAACTCAGTGGGATGCAATTTTCCTCAGGGTAAGACATTTCTAGTGCCACATCATTTGATGACTGAGACCAACTTCTACAGATAACAGACAGTCCATCGATGGTCTATGAAAAGGAGACCACTCACAATGTCAATTTGAGGTTGAGGAATGGACGCGCACCTGTGCAGTACAAATCTGCAGTCTTATTCTGACCCACCGTGCAACCATCCTATATGGTAATGCATTGTAGTCACAGGCTTCACATAATCCTTGATAACACATGCACTTTTGCCACGGGTAACCTCGATTTTAATCTACATTCACCGATCACCTTTTGTAAACATGATTTATGGTGGTAGAAATGACACTGTCCATTTCAAAGCCACACAGCAACTACCCCTTCTAAGTGGAATGCTTATTATGCACTCTACACATTGATAACAGCACCACCTCGCTGCTTCCATTTCATCTTTACTCATGTCTAGTCTTCTGCGACCTTCTGGACTAAGTTGCAACTACTTTATTTACAACCCTCATACTATGTAAACATTCTGAATTGAAGAAGTACAGCTGTATGTTTTAATTGCAGGCGACATACTTTGGCATTTGTTCCTTCAAGAGGTAGAGTTTATGCATTTGGTCTTGGTGGTGCAGGTCAGCTTGGAACTAGAGTAGCACTCAGTGCATCAACACCTCAGGTCGTTCTGGGGCCATGGGTCTCACCAGGGGGAGCATCTGTAATAGACACAGATTTGAAGAGTGAGCATTCTGTCAACTGTGTTGTAAAACACGTTTACTCTGGTGGAGATCACTGCTTTGCCTCAGTTACACATCTACAGGTAAGTATTCTCATTTCACACTTGCTGGGTTATAAGAAAACACATTTACTCTGGTGGAGATCACTGCTTTGCCTCAGTTACACATTTACAGGTAAGTATTCTCATTTCACACTTGCTGGGTTATAAGAAAACACATTTACTCTGGTGGAGATCACTGCTTTGCCTCAGTTACACATTTACAGGTAAGTATTCTCATTTCACACTTGCTGGGTTATAAGAAAACACATTTACTCTGGTGGAGATCACTGCTTTGCCTCAGTTACACATCTAGAGTAAATATTCTCATTTCACACTTGCTGGCTTATAATAAAACACATTTACTCTGGTGGAGATCACTGCTTTGCCTCAGTTACACATCTAGAGTAAATATTCTCATTTCACACTTGCTGGCTTATAATAAAACACATTTACTCTGGTGGAGATCACTGCTTTGCCTCAGTTACACATTTACAGGTAAGTATTCTCATTTCACACTTGCTGGGTTATAATAAAACACATTTACTCTGGTGGAGATCACTGCTTTGCCTCAGTTACACATCTACAGGTAAGTATTCTCATTTCACACTTGCTGGGTTATAAGAAAACACATTTACTCTGGTGGAGATCACTGCTTTGCCTCAGTTACACATTTACAGGTAAGTATTCTCATTTCACACTTGCTGGGTTATAAGAAAACACATTTACTCTGGTGGAGATCACTGCTTTGCCTCAGTTACACATCTAGAGTAAATATTCTCATTTCACACTTGCTGGCTTATAATAAAACACATTTACTCTGGTGGAGATCACTGCTTTGCCTCAGTTACACATCTAGAGTAAATATTCTCATTTCACACTTGCTGGCTTATAATAAAACACATTTACTCTGGTGGAGATCACTGCTTTGCCTCAGTTACACATCTAGAGTAAATATTCTCATTTCACACTTGCTGGGTTATAATAAAACACATTTACTCTGGTGGAGATCACTGCTTTGCCTCAGTTACACATTTACAGGTAAGTATTCTCATTTCACACTTGCTGGGTTATAAGAAAACACATTTACTCTGGTGGAGATCACTGCTTTGCCTCAGTTACACATTTACAGGTAAGTATTCTCATTTCACACTTGCTGGGTTATAAGAAAACACATTTACTCTGGTGGAGATCACTGCTTTGCCTCAGTTACACATCTAGAGTAAATATTCTCATTTCACACTTGCTGGCTTATAATAAAACACATTTACTCTGGTGGAGATCACTGCTTTGCCTCAGTTACACATCTAGAGTAAATATTCTCATTTCACACTTGCTGGGTTATAATAAAACACATTTACTCTGGTGGAGATCACTGCTTTGCCTCAGTTACACATTTACAGGTAAGTATTCTCATTTCACACTTGCTGGGTTATAAGAAAACACATTTACTCTGGTGGAGATCACTGCTTTGCCTCAGTTACACATCTAGAGTAAATATTCTCATTTCACACTTGCTGGCTTATAATAAAACACATTTACTCTGGTGGAGATCACTGCTTTGCCTCAGTTACACATTTACAGGTAAGTATTCTCATTTCACACTTGCTGGGTTATAAGAAAACACATTTACTCTGGTGGAGATCACTGCTTTGCCTCAGTTACACATCTAGAGTAAATATTCTCATATCACACTTGCTAGCTTATAAGAAAACACATTTACTCTGGTGGAGATCACTGCTTTGCCTCAGTTACACATCTACAGGTAAGTAATCTCATTTCACACTTGCTGGGTTATAATAAAACACATTTACTCTGGTGGAGATCACTGCTTTGCCTCAGTTACACATCTACAGGTAAGTATTCTCATTTCACACTTGCTGGGTTATAATAAAACACATTTACTCTGGTGGAGATCACTGCTTTGCCTCAGTTACACATCTAGAGTAAATATTCTCAGATCACACTTGCTAGCTTATAAGAAAACACATTTACTCTGGTGAAGATCACTGCTTTGCCTCAGTTACACATCTAGAGTAAATATTCTCATATCACACTTGCTAGCTTATAAGAAAACACATTTACTCTGGTGGAGATCACTGCTTTGCCTCAGTTACACATCTAGAGTAAATATTCTCATATCACACTTGCTAGCTTATAATAAAACACATTTACTCTGGTGGAGATCACTGCTTTGCCTCAGTTACACATCTAGAGGTAAGTATTCTAATTTCACACTTGCTGGCTTATAATAAAACACATTTACTCTGGTGGAGACCACTGCTTTGCCTCAGTTACACATCTAGAGTAAATATTCTCATATGACACTTGCTGGGTTATAAGAAAACATGTTTACTCTGGTGGAGATCACTGCTTTGCCTCAGTTACACATCTAGAGGTAAGTATTCTCATATCACACTTGCTGGGTTATAAGAAAAAACATTTATTTCTGGTGGAGATCACTGCATTGTCTCAGTTGCACATGTAGAGGTAATTATTCTCATATCACACTTGCTGGGTTATAAGAAAACATGTTTACTGTGTTGGAGATCACTGTTTTGCCTCAGTTACACATCTAGAGTAAATATTCTGATATCACACTTGCTGAGTTATAAGAGAAAACATTTATTTCTGGTGGAGATCACTGCGTTGTCTCAGTTGCACATGTAGAGGTAATTATTCTCATATTACTCTTGCTGAGTTATAAGAAAACATGTTTACTGTGTTAGAGATCACTGTTTTGCCTCAGTTACACATCTAGAGTAAATATTCTGATATCACACTTGCTGAGTTATAAGAAAACACATTTATTTCTGCTGGAGATCACTGTTTTGCCCCAGTTACACATCTAGAGTAAAATTTCTCATATGACACTTGCTGGCTTGCAAGAAAGTACACCTTAAGAACACTAAAGCAATTACAATTTACCTTTAATTGCCAAGGAATCAGCTCTTCTAGTTCTGTTTCTTTTTTTAAATATGGTTAGGATATGCTGCTTGGTAAACAGCTAGGCGAATTTGACCTGAAATTATACAGGGTGGCCCACATAAAGTGTTACAGGTGAATATCTCTTAAACAAACTCACGAAACCAAATGCCAAGAATTCCAAACCTTATAGGAGCAAGGGATTTCCAAATTTTGATATGGAAAGTATTTCCATGGGGCTCACAGGGCCCAACCTCAGAATTTTAAATGAAACCATGATCATTTTTATATATATTCTGTTCCCCTCAATACACTAGGCAACTTTAATTAAAGATTTTTTTTTTTCTAAAATGGATTGTTGAGCTGTTATAGGATGTTTTCATTGAAGTTGTTACACCTCATGAACTCGGCAAGGAATTAAGGTATCAAATGAAAGAAGATGGCTATTGTGGTTTCAAAGCCACCTGAACTATAATATAACACTGTATGTAGTTAGTTGATTATTTACTGTGGCTCTTTAAAATAAAACAAATATGATGTAGAGGTAGATATGATTTTAGTACTAGGCGAATGCAGGAGAAATTGTCAAACTGCATCGGCAGTGTTCAGTGAGAGATACGGGAGGAAAGTGTGACATATGAAATTCAAACGACTGGAAACGCGACTACCAAAGTGTAAAGAACAAGAATCGCTTGACGTTGAAATCAAAATTGAATGATGAAAATACTATCAATATTCTTACTACTGTAGAATAAATCTACAGATAAGTCAACATGAATTACTGTCTAAAGACAGTGGGATTAGCTGCACTTCAGTACAGCAGATACTATAGTAGCAGAAATATCATCCTTATCATGGGTGTTTGCATCAAGAGCTCACACAATGGGAGTTTCAGCTTCAAGTGTTTTTTGTGAGTGGTTGCAGAGAATGGTTCATTCTTGGCATAGATATTATTTTCAGATGAAGCAACATACTCAAATACTGGACAAGTTAATAGTCATAATATGCGTTATTGGGCATTTAAAAACCCCAAAAGGAAGAACTGTGCCTTTTCAGCATTATTGGTCACTAATTCCAATTTGGTGTAGAATGCTTGATAACATTGTCATTGGCCCTTCTTTGAAGGCACAATTACAACCTCATACAACTTACCAATTTATGCATTGGACAAAATTGTTTTAGTTTCAATAAGAAGTTCTATCAACAACCAACTGGTCTAACCATGGGCAACCCACTTTCACCCTTCTTGGCAGATTTATTTATGAGCTACTTAGAAATACACATAACAACTTCCTTTCCATACATGTTTAAAGTTTGCCACAGATATGTTGATGACATCTTCGCTGTTGTCCCTAATAGGTTCATACAAGACTCCTTAGCCTTACTAAACCTACAGAACCAATCAATAAAATTCACCATAGAAATAGAAAAAGAAGGCATGCTACCATTTTTAGACCTAAAAATCATCAGAGAACAAAAGAACCTAACCTTTGGCATATACAGGAAGCCAACACACTCTACTAATTACATAAAAAATAAGAGTTTCAATCCAACCACACACAAACATGCAGTACTAAACAGCCTAACACATAGACTGGTATATACCCCCTTAAATAAAAAAGAATACCAGTTAGAATACCAGCATATAGTAGACACAGCAATACATAATGGGTACAACAAAGCAACTATTGACAAAAAAATTGCAAAATTCAAACGACAGATGCACATCAGAAACACAACTAATCTCAGCCAGCAAGATAAAGAACTAAAGTTCAAGAAATTCACATACCACCCAAGAACATTTCACAAATTTAAGAAGATTTTCATGAAACATAACATCAGCCTAGCTCCACAGAACAAATTTAACATAGAGAAATTACTTTGTAACAAGTTAAAAGACCCCATTCCACAAGACAAAAAAGCTGGAATCTATAAAATCAATTGTTCAGATTGCAATAAAGTATACATTGGTAAGACAAAAAGAAACTTAGAAACTAGGCTAAAGGAGCACATGAGATGTATTAAATACAAACAAATGGACAAATCTGCAGTTTCACACCATTTTTGGATCACTAACCACAACATCAAACCCAATATTACATTAGTCAAACCAGCCAAATTTGCAGCCGAATTAGATGCATGGGAGAAGATCACCATTCTAAAACACAACACACATCTAATGAATTTTGATTTGCCGCCACCAAATCCTCTCTGGAAGTACATTTCTCCGCCACAAGATGCCACCACAGGATCCAGTCCAAAAAACGGAAACACCAACAACACGGGCCAGTCGACGAGTTAACCTTCTGATGATGGGAACAACGGTTTCCCGAAACATGTTAAGTGAGTAAACTTAAGTGATGTTAGTGTTACAATTCCGACTCACCTTTAAATAAATTCAATACACATCACTGTTTCTAGCTTCTTTTCATTACAATAAAAAAAAACTGCTTTGTTCGGTAACTTTTACCACCACTTAACCACACCCGCCAAACAAAAGATGGAAGAAACTTATCACACAGATAACTGTACCACTCGATCACCACAGCAAACAGTGAAATAACTGGAACTCTGTAGAATAGGTTTGTAACCAATGGGCCCTGCCTGCGCAGACAAACCAAGAGAGAAAACACCCTCGTAGACTGCCATGGTGAGAGGGTCGAAGATGAAGTGTAGCTGAAAACCTGTGCGGATGCAGCTGGGGGAAGTACCACCATTCTCCGGACAATCTGGAGCTGTTGTCTTCTCTGGAGGGGAGTATTTCCTGCGGCTACCAGCAGACTGGAAGAAGATTTGGGGAAAGCGTCAGGGTCACAATATACAAGGAAAAATACACAATATAAATATTACAAAAACAAAAGGCATGGGACACACAAAGCTAATAAAACTTAAATCTAGAGCAAGGCCTTGCAAAAAAAAATACATTGAGCTCTCAATTATTGGATATGACTAACAACTATTCACAAATACATTTAAAGTAGGGACACCAAGTCAAAATTTAATGACAAAATTTTTCAGTGTTTTAACATGACAGTGAAATTTATAGCTTTTGATGCTTTACAATGAAATCTGACCATAGAAATGGTGTTACTGTGAGATTAATAGAAGTAAGAACCAAAACACATTGAGACATTGGTACTAAGAATGTAAAAATAGCAACACCAGAGAAAAAGAATCTTGTTAGATCAATTTACTAGCAAACTACAATATAGCCACAGACATATCAAATAGAAGTAGGGGAACTATCACCAACTATGCTAAGGACCTACTCCCCAAGGAACACTCTATGTGATGTTCGCAAGCGACTGGTTGGAACTTTTTATTTTTTCACACATACATATAGCCCCCTATATTCTGTCATGGTTGAAGTGTGGACCAAGCCCTAGTCAATAGATTCTGAAAAACACATTCATAAAACGGACACAAAAAAATAAAATGAAAATAGTTAGAGCTGACCAAAAGAAAGAAATTCTAGTAGATAAACATTGTGACATATGGATTTCACAACCTGCAAATTTTGGAAACATGTACTCACCCAGATAAACATGTAGTGTAGGGGTATAATGTTGCTGCTGGACTGAAGGATGACTCAGTGACCATTTCCCTCTTTCCCTCACAAAAAACACAGGGGGGGGGGGTTGCTATGTAGCTGGAGTGACTAAGCAAACAGTGCATGAAAACTAACATTACTGTGGACATACAGCAGACACAGTACCGATCTCACCTTGCTAAGTACTCAATGGCACCTCAGCAAGAGCATGACAAGTAAAACAAAAAAAACATCACGCTTTGATCATACAACATTTAAAATACCCTCACAAAGCTGGAAAGAATCATATTGAAGAATCTTGGTAAGTACATGTTAATTCATCACCCAAAACAAAATGTAGTGTTACAACAAAATACAGGAAAAATGAGCAAACTAAAATTTGTTATCTGTAAGAGAGAGAGTAATTAACAGTTTTATTTTGACTGGGGCACCTGCTGCAAATAAAATCTTGCTGTGTGCCCACACCTAAAACACATCAGGGGTTGGCGCCGATCTGGAGGTGGTGAATGTGGTTGGCATTGTCCTCTCTGTGTGGAAGATGATGGTCTGTTCCTCTCAGGATGAGATGTATTCATTGCATATAACTGGCTAGCCAACTGGTCCACCTTTGCAGTTAACTCAGTGACATCATTAGTGAGCGAGCCTGGAAGAGCAGGCAAAGGTGAATGTCCTAAAAGGAAAGGGTTACTAGTCCCAACATGCTAAAGTCAGAGGTAGAGGAGGTGAAGCATGGCCTGTAGGCTGTACCTGTGTAGCGGCCAAGTGCTCTCTTTGTGTCATATAAAATTGTGCTTTATCCACCTGCTTAAGAGCCTGTAAAAGATCATCTACAGTCAGAGGTTTCATTGGCAGGATGTTTACATACTCAGGTTTCAGACCTTTTAGTAAATTTCTTATTTGCTCAGTTTGAGTCATACTTGGATTAACCTTATCACATAAAGATAGTACATCATAAACATAGTGCAAAACAGGTTCAGAATCCAATTGAATTCTTTGTCGGAGTTTGATTTCTAACAATTCATCATGGTGAGAAACCTGAAAACCTGTAATGAAAGAAGATTTTAAAAGAGCCCAATCATGGGAGGGATGCCTGTGACAAAATGTCTGAAGCCATTGTATAGCAGTATCCTTAAGGTAGCAAGGCAAATATTTCACTTTTTGCAAATCTGACCAGTTATTAGTAAAAGCTACTCTTTCAAAAGTATTCAGAAAATCAAAAGAATTGTCTACTGCAGCATTAAAGAAAGTGGGTTCGACAGAGGGTCGAATAGCAGACACAGTACTCTGGAAAACTGCTTGTACAAGTGTAATTAAATCATTATTGGTGGCCACCAAGGTTGATGACCCAGCACCAATAGAAAGCATAGGAGGATAGTCTTCCACAGGCATGTCTGAGGGTTGTCTGTTATTTCTCTTTGGCATCGTGAAACTATATAGCACAGTATTAACACAGAAGTGTAGGCAAAAAAAATTAATTAGACACAGGCATGCAATCAAACAATGGCTGTAAGAAAGATACGAGTGGACATACACCATGTAAAGATATTGTATCGGAGACAAAAATAGGTGTAAGCAAAATGCATAAATATCAATGCTGTAAGAGAGATAGAGGTTGTATTCATAAAACAACACAGTTCAAAAAAGTACATTTTCATAGACGATTCCAGAAATTAGCAATAAATCAAATATGTAAGTCAATGATACACACTGGTGAGAATTAATCACTCAGTATGAAACAGTATAAGCCAGTAATATTCACAGAAAGAGATATGACAGTGACAAAGAATTATAGTATCATATCACAGTGTAATGAAAGCAATATGTTATATTGTGAAGCCAAAAGCAAATAGGCTTAATGAGGCTAAATATGACCAAAATGAGCACAATTTCAGTAGTACAATTGTACACAAAGCAACAGTGTATGCTAAAATCAGTAATGTGATGCTGAAAATTAATACAAAAAGTCAAATACACTGTTATGAACCAAATCTAGATAGCAAGGTAAATAACAAAGAACTTTTCCTAGTATTTAGCACAAACTAACCATGCCTGTGCCAAAAATGAAGCTGATAGTATCTGAAATGTAAAACAGCAAGCACACTGGCTGCAAAGAAAAGAAAATTCAATCGGAGCACTGGTCAGAAATGTTAGGTTATACAACACATTTGTAATACACTACAGTGACAAATTTGTCATAAGAAAGCAAGATTCATAACCATCAATAATTTCACTAGCACGAGTTGTTAGCAGAGGCATAGATATAGTAGCAAGGTGGCATAGCACACATAAAAATGTCAATATCATGAGGCAATATCACATTTGAAAGATTAATGTAGTTGTATCAGACATACAAAATCCAGAAATTTCACAGAAATATCTGAGACACTGCTCATATACAGAATACATTCATCAAATTACAGCTCACTAACTCGCTATCATAAGCGCTTGAACAGAGCTACTAAATGTAAGTTAATTAAAAAAAAATAAAAACAAAACAGGTAAACTGAAAAGGTGACTGTGGTGATTAAGACACACAGTGCCCTAAACAGCAAAAAAAAACAAAAAAAAAACACTCGTACCCACTACGAGTATGGTCCTCAAACCTAAAGAAAAAATTAAATAGTGGAAGCTTTGTAAAAAAAAATATGCAATGAGATTACATAGCTGACAAACAGTTGAAATACATACACTCATCAAACAACATGGGAACTGGGAATGGAATAAAAAGAAGAGAAGAGAGAGAAAAAAAAGGAAGTGGAAACAGTGGAGAGAAGGAGAAAGGAGTAAGTGGTAATGCAGAGGCACCAAAAAAATTACATAGCCATCTCATAAAAAAAAAATCAAGTTCACTAAATGTGAAAAATTTTCAAGGCCAAAATGGAGGGGAAAAAAATACAGTTTTGCTACACCAAAAAAAGTATCACCATGCCACACTTTGAAGTAATTTAGAATTTCCGGAGTAATGGTCAGTTACTGAGCAAAAAATATGCTGCCTGCACGTGGTACGCCATCCCATAAAAAGAAATCATATCACATTGCTGCGATCCTACATGAAAAGAAAATTCACTATACAAATTCAGATACACAAATAAACCCTTCACACACTCACATATAAAAAACTTGCCTGAAATCATAAATATAACTATCACATGCACACACAAAATTTAACACCCACGTGCTACACACGAATTTTTTCTTTTCACAGCGATGTCATCACAAATATTATTTCATACCCTGCGACAAACCACAAAAAATGTTATATACCGGGGTGAGGCCAAAAGGTTTTACAACTAGACATTAAATTTAGTTACCCCAGCATAAAATTGGGGGACATAGACTCAGAGGCAAACAAGAGGACCAGGAACTTAGCTGCAAAAATTTAAAGCAGGCATGGGATATTCATAACAAAATACACATTTAACACATTACCTGTGGTTTATTATAATTGATATGGTGCCACTACATTGTACACAAAAGGTACAGACAAACATTGGAGGGAGATGCTCCAAACACAAACACACGGCCCATGCATGCTACATACACAAACCACTCACTCTGAAGAGGCTGACGCTACCAGACTGAGGAGGTGGGGAGGGAAATACCATGTCAGACGTGAATTCAAACTCCCAATCAAAATGATTAGTTCAACAATGTCATTGCTACACAGCAATAATGTGTCCGACGTGACAGTGCACACACATACGCTACAATACTCTCTATTGTAGCTTGGAAGTAGGAACAGTTCCACATCTCATACATACATACATACTTGTAACTAATGTAATATAACATACTCTCTATTGTAACTTGGAAGCAGGGACAGTTCCAAGGTCTCACATCATATACATGCTTGTAACTTGTATTGTAACACAAGTACTCTCTATTGTAACTTGGAAGCAGGGACAGTTCCAAGGTCTCACATCATATACATACTTGTAACTGTTGTATTGTAACACAAGTACTCTGTATTGTAACTTGGAAGCAGGGACAGTTCCAAGGTCTCACATCATATACATACTTGTAACTGTTGTATTGTAACACAAGTACTCTCTATTGTAACTTGGAAGCAGGGAGAGTTCCAAGGTCTCACATCATATACATACTTGTAACTGTTGTATTGTAACACAAGTACTCTGTATTGTAACTTGGAAGCAGGGACAGTTCCAAGGTCTCACATCATATACATACTTGTAACTGTTGTATTGTAACACAAGTACTCCGTATTGTAACTTGGAAGCAGGGACAGTTCCAAGGTCTCACATCATATACATACTTGTAACTGTTGTATTGTAACACAAGTACTCTGTATTGTAACTTGGAAGCAGGGACAGTTCCAAGGTCTCTCTGTTGTAACCTGGAAGTTGGGACATTTCCATGATCTCACATTATATACTTTAAATATTGTATTGTAACACAGCATTATGATGTGATCTGAGTGTTGCTTTTGGAACTGGTTGTAGAAATTCTTGAAGAATCGCTTCAGTGCAAATTTGAAAGACTTTTATTCTGGAACTGTATAACTGGATCTTCAGTTAGTTTTTAGAATGTTTCCATTTTCTGAGCCATTCTAATGTAACTGTTACATTATTTTTGTTCTATCTCTAAATACTTGCAAGCAAGCAATGCATGTGCAGTATGAATACTTAGTATTTAACAATCTTTATGAAAAGTTGCCTTCAGATGGAAAGTTGGATCAGATTGCACCGTAGGAATTCAAACCACAAGCCTTCAGCTTTTTGTGCAACTACTCTTCCTCTGATGCCCTGGTAAATCTCCAGTGCAATCCCAGCAGTATGAGAATCTAAAAGCTATTGCAAGTGTTTCATTGCCTGACTTGATGTTAAGTCTGACACAACTTTCCTCTTTAAGCTATACACATTTAGTGAGAATAAGAACGAAAGCAATCTTTCAGATGCTTCTAATTTAGTTAAATGTTTTTTCAGGAAACAGCTGAAGTTATTCCAGTTTTAAGTAATTATGTAGGTTTTAAATGTTTATGTTGCCAGGACAAGATTCCTGCTGATGACTTTAGGGTCTTCAGAGCGTGTACTCAGATTTTGTGCCTCACCATGGAAAAAGGACAACAAATGGAAAAGGTGTCTCCTAATGAAAGACTGGATCCAGATTTACTAACGTAAGAATACATTCCAGTGGTAGCCTAGTACATAATCTCATTTTACTTTCTATACTGCTTACAGAAAACTATTCTATTATTCCATACAGAAATTTGATATGAACATTTCACTAGAAATAAATGTTTTCAAACCCCCTGTATCCCCCCCCAAAAAACTGCATGTGAGAGAGAGTGAGAGTTTGGGGATGGGTGGGTGGGTGCATGCTAAAGAGAGAGAAACGTGTATGTTGGTGTGTGTGTGTGTGTGTGTGCATGCTAGTTATTTATTAATAACATGCCCCATTACGTTATACCACATGCTTTACATCAGTTTTAAAAGGTTATGTAACTATGTACATGAGAATGGTTACATTGATATATGAAGAGCTCAAATGCAAAACAAGTTAAATCCATTTGTGAGAATTATTGAGCTTTTGCTACCACTGCCACAATAGGAGTGCTCCATGTCTGATCATGCAGTACTCTGTGCAGAAAACGTTATATTGTAACACCCCACGGGGGTGGTTACCCCCGCAGTAGGTGATTACACAGGGGGGTTGGTAGCTCAGAAGTAGGGGGGGATGCGTCGGTACTGGGATGGTAGGCAGGCCAGGGTGGCGTTCTAGGATAGGGGGTATTTAAATAATGAACAGGGGATGCATTGACCCAATAAATTATATTGTTACTTTAAGAGTGAGTGCATTCAGGCCCGTTGCTGGGCCGCTCAGTTTGGGGTGAAGCCCCGGCAAATAAGCAGAACTTAGAGGAGAAGCATGCTTACCTGTTTCACTGGTGGCGATGAGTCTCGAGTCTGACAACTGATCATTGACTACTCTTTGATAACTGCTCCCTGATCACTCTTTGATAACGCGACCGAGTCAAAACCCTGTAGTAGAAGAGCTGACTCGGCGTTCTTTAGCGTGGTCGTGTTATGGTAACCTGGTTTCCACACTTTGCGCTGGTTTACGACATATGCTGTAATACTCGGTGCTCAACCTGGTCCGCTACAATATTCTTTGTGTTACAAGAAGTTGAAAACCTGCATTTCACTCAAAACAAGTTACATTGAAAAGCTGTTTATTTTAAGTTACATCCACTTTAATTTGCTTTTGTTGGCAATAGTGGTCAAATTAGTAATGTATTGTTGCAGAGAGTTGAAACACTTATAACGATGAGAGCAGACTGTTGTAATTTATGTGAATGGCAAGATTATGATGGAAGATATTATGCTGTCAGTTTGTGAAGCAAATGTGGGTTCCAGGAAAAAGAAACTCAACTAAACAGACCAGGAGACATTTGTCAATTTGTAATTATAATGGTTATAATTACAGTAATTATTATTGTAATAACAGATTATTTAACTCAGTTGTACTCTCATCACAAAGTGCAAAACAAGTTATATATACATTTCGTTGCAAATCAAGTTTTATCCATTTGTAAAGTTAAATAATTTGACAAAGAGAAAATTATTAAAGGGCAATATTTTCTTGAAAGCATCTTACCATTCAAGGAATCTTATGGAAAAAGAATATTATAAAATAAGGCTTACAATAAACTGTGATTACATTTGGTTTATTTGTAAGAAAAGTAATAAAAGGATATAACTTATTTTGCTTTTGAGCTCTTCATATACAGTGTGTCCGGTAAAAAGGTTCCCATATTTACAGAGGAGGTAGTATGTAACGAAAGAAGAAAAACAGTTCCTATAAACATTGGTTGTAAACTTAATATCTGCTGAGTTATGGTCTACCACACTACCATGTCTTTGATATACTCTTCACAATAGGTGTTCGATGTGGTTGCCAACCATTGCAATGCAGCCTTTCACCTTGCATCTCATGGAATCACACATTCTTTGGAGCACCTCTCGTTATTGCCGGATTGTGTCACAGCATTGAACACATGTTCTCGTAGAGTCTTCAATAATTTATGGGGACTACATACACCATGATCTTTAAATGTCCCCCAAAGCCAAAAATCTAAAAGATTAAGGTCAGGAGAATGGGAAGGCCAAGTTATTGACCCTCCCTGACCAATCCATTGCTCATGAAAGACTTGTGCTGTCGCCTATGATGACCCTATGATGAAAATGGACTGGTTTCCCAGTCCAGAGGACAAGAAAACAAATTAGAGTACTGCAGTGTCACAACAAATCATACGCTATTTGAGCACTACCTACACCAGACATAAATGATATACCTGGCTGTTAGAGCAATATGTACACTATGTGATCAAAAGTATCCGGACACCCCCACAAACATACGTTTTTCATCTAGTGCATTGTGTTGCCACCTACTGCCTGGTACTCATTATCCGTGACCTCAGTAGTCATTAGACATCGTGAAACAGCAGAATGGGACACTCTGTGGAACTCACGAACTTCGAACGCAGTCAGGTGATTGGGTGTCACTTGTATCAGAAGTCTGTACACAAGACTTCCACACTCCTAAACATCGCTAGGTCAACTGTTTCTGATGTGATAGTGAAGTGGAAACGTGAAGGGACATGTACAGCACGAAAGTGTACAGGCTGACCTCGTTGTTGACTGACAGAGACTGCCGACATTTGAAGAAGGTTGTAAAGAGTAATAGGCAGACATCTATCCAGACCATCACACAGGAATTCCAAACTGTATCAGGATCCACTCCAAGTACTATGACAGGCGTGAGGTGAGAAACCTTGGATTACATGGTCGAGCGGCTGCTCATAAGTCAGCCACACATCATGCAGGAAAATGCCAAACGACGCCTCGCTTGGTGTAAGGAGTGTCAACATTACACGATTGAACAGTGGCAAAACAAATCACGGTACACAATGTGGCGATCCAATGGCAGGGTGTGGGTATGGCAAATGCCCGATGAACGTCGTCTGCCAGCATGTGTAGTGCCAAAAGTGAAATTTGGAGGTGGTGGTGTTATGGTGTGGTCGTGTTTTTCCTGGAGGGGGCTTGCACCCCTTGTTGTTTTGCGTGGCATGATCACAGTGCAGACCTACATTGATATTTTAAGCACCTTCTTGCTTCCCACTGTTGATAGGGATGGCGATTGCATCTTTCAACATGATCGAGCACCTGTTCATACTGCACAGGCTGTGGTGGAGTGGTTACATGACATAAACATTACTGTAATGGACTGGCCTGCACAGAGTCCTGACTCGAATCCTATAGAACACCTTTGGGATGTTTTGGAACGCCGACTTCGTGCCAGGCCTACATCAATACCCCTCCTCAGTTCCGCACTCCGTGAAGAATGGGCTACCATTCCCCAAGAAACCTTCCAGCACCTGATTGAAAGTATGCCTGCGAGAGTGAACGCTGTCATCAAGGCTAAGGGTGGGCCAACACCATATTGACTTCCAGCATTACTGATGGAAGGCGCCACGTTGTATATCATTTTCAGCCAGGTGTCCGGATACTTTTGATCACGTAGTGTATGTTGCACGCAGTGGAATACTGTACGTTGACTACTCTTGTGCTCTGTTCTTGCTTGATACACCATATGCAAACACGATGTGCTGCATAGTAACAAACCTCTACATACAACATGTACTGTTTTGTTTTGTACCAAAGCACTCT
The DNA here is from genome assembly GCA_030765065.1 of Deroplatys truncata. Lineage (NCBI taxonomy): Eukaryota > Metazoa > Arthropoda > Insecta > Mantodea > Mantidae > Deroplatys > Deroplatys truncata. The sequence continues at coordinate 321,500,252 of CM060975.1, forward strand.
GAGTGCAAGATATGCTCCTTGTACAGAATAAGGCCATAACTCAAAAGGTATTAGGAGTACAACCAATGTTTACAGGGGCTGTTTTCGTTCTTTTGTTGCATGCTACCTCCTCTATAAATATTGGAACCTTTTTTCTGGACACCTGGTATAATATACTACGTTATTCGTTATTAATTTTAGCTGTTTCAAAAATATTATTTAGTTCTATTTACACTTTATTGTCCATTACATAACTGAGGTTAGCTACACTACTTTAGTATTCCTTATTGATAGTCTCTATTAACTATGTATATATTATTACTAGTTTGTATAATACTACTCTTAATATTTCTATTATCTGTCTGTCATCCTGAACAAAAAACATCTCGCCAAATGCAAAGGCCTTACAGACTTTATATTGGGAAGTCAGAGGGAAATGAACAACAACAATATTTCTATCACTTCATTTATTTTAGAATGGAAAAGTCTATTAATTTGATAAATTATTCAGGTGTGTTTGTGGATTAACTGTTCATTCATTGTAGGCCAAGCTCTGCAGTTAATCGATAATTTCTTAATCGTTTGATTTCTTTGTCTCTGAAGCTTTATGCATTTTTATATTAAATTATCCATAGTCTGCTGTTATTCCCTGCAAAAGCAAATAGGATCATTTACCACTACAAATCTGGCAAAGTAGGATCTTAATTTCCCATGTCGTGTTAAAAATATTGCTAGCTCCGGAAATATGGCTACTTTTAAATGAAGTCTGGGGTTTACTGATGCGAAGAACATTTTCATAACTGCTTCTTTCTTTGAATTTGTCCATTGTTGTTCCCAAATCTCGAGTCCTTATATCTTCTCGCACATGATGATGACTTCTATGGATGTTTTCTTATATACCACTTCAAAAGATGCTTGTTTTGCAAGTCGATCCATCAGATTGTTGCCTTCAATCCCTGAATGTCCCTTTACCCATCCAAAATGTACACTCCATCATATATTGTTCAACGCAGTTATTTTTGCTTAATTGACTCTGTCAATCTATTATGTTTGAAGTTCTAGAGTAATTTTGCTGCCGGTATGTACTGCTGGTTTCTTTATATGGTTTCCGAAATCTTCATATTCTTCTAACTTCTTGAGAGCTTTCAGAATTCCAATTTGTTCAGTCTGATTATTTGTACAGTCACTGTGTAATTTGAATTCAAGTTGTATTTCTGTTCATAAATATGATTCCTGGCACTCCTACCTTGTCTCCAGTTTTGCTGCCAGCTGTATATGTAGCATGTTCCTCTACTTCCTGAATTATAGCTATTTCTGCAAAATGTCACTAATATCTTGGTTCCAGTGGTGCATCATACTTCAGATTGTGAGTTTTTGTTGCCATGTAAGTCTGAATGATTTCCTCTATTATTATTTGGATGGGTCTTACTCCAGCTCCACGCTTGAGGCATTGTATGAAATGGTTTGTTAGGCTTTAGCTATTCTGATGTTAATGAGGTGTTGCACTTTGTTATATTTTGTAATGTTTTTCCTTCTGCATGTAGCCTCTACCCACACAGGGGCTCTATATATCAAGATAGGAACTATAGCTCCTCCGTACATTTCTTTAATGCCTTATGCCCCAAACCGCATTGTAGTTTAGCTGTTCATACCAGTGGTTGATTTTCCTACAGTGTTGTCAGTGTTGAAGTTAAATCTGTTGTCCAAGTGAATACCCAAATATTTTAATTTCTTCAGTCTGGACTAGTCTTGTGTTATTTAAATGTATATTGATATCTGTATCATTGTTTATTTTCCTGATTATAAGCAGAACTTTAGATTTTTTGTCATTAAATTCTTTTATTAATCACAGGCCCACTTCTGTATTTTCATCATATCTTGATTTGCACTGTTTTCTGCTTTAATTCTATATGCTCCACTTGTGAGAACAATTAGTCATCTGCAAAGGCTATTACTTTAGTTTGTTTCCTGAATTCCAAATTTAGGAGCAAATTATACATTATGTTCCAAAATGCAGGGGCAAAACAGGATCCTTGTGGACAATCCTTCTGGACCTCTATTTCCGTTGTATAATGGTTTATTGATAATGTTGCTCACCTCTCGCTAAAGTAATTCATAGCCAAATTATAAATATTCTTTGTGCATCCAAGTTCCCTTAAATTCTTGAGGATACTGGGTCACCAGGTAGCATCAAACATTGAGACTGACTATGATTAGGCATTGTTTGGAGTTCTCTTTAAAAGATGTGGCTTCCACTGCTGTGTCAACTCTCGTTTTTGATGGGTAAATCCGTACTGATTAATATTAAACAAAACTTTGGAATAGTATTCTGTCGATCATCACTTTTACCAGTAATTTCCCACTGATATTTATTAGGCTGTTTGGTTGATACATCTTTGGAGTCCTCTTTTCCTGGTTTCATCATAGGAATTACTATTGAAACTTTCTAATTTCTGAAAAGTATTCCTTCCCAAAACAAGCATTGTATATCTGCATGAAAAGTTTGAAATGCTCGTGTTAGAATGGCGCTAGTTAAACCATCCTCTCAGGACACTTTCTTTTAGGGATTGAAACTTTTTAAAGCAGCTGTTGTTTCTGTAGTTGTGAAGAGTATAGTATCTAGTGTATCTAGTGGTTGTTGAATTTTCTTCCTAATTCTTTTGCATAGTTGATTATCCTGAGTTTCGCTATCCTTGAGTATGAAATGATCGAACATATGCTCTGTCGTGCTTCATGTATCTATAGTGTATGTTCCATCTTCTTTTTCTAGCATTGCCGATTTATTACCACTTCTAATTTTACCGGATGCTAATTTATATACAGTAGAATCTCATTAGTACATTTTTGCAGGGACCTAAGGTTTTGGACATCATAGAACAGGAAAAAGTGTTAACGAAAATACAAAATCTGCAATTTAAGAACAGAAATATATAATAAAATCAAATAATTACCACATTTCCATGGGGAATTCAAATCGATTTGAGTCCAATTCCATGCTGAATACGATCCATGTTTCCATCTTAAATTCAATACATATTGAGATCAATTTGGATTTACATTGGCAAACCTGCTAAACATATGTTAGTTTGCTTGTCTGTATAATTTAAGCAGGTTTTGAAGTTAGTGAATGTTTTTTGAGAAGAATAAATTGTGAATTATGGAAGTGATAAAAGTGGTTTAACTGTGTTTTATTACACATGTGATAACTTCCGCTAAGAAAAGAAAACTAAATGACAAGCGTGCATCATGTTACCAGTACAGTAGAAGATGGTATCTTTGGCATATTCAATACGATTTGAATACAGTAGGTGTTTCCACGCAACAAATTACGATCCGATCCTCTTCTGATCCTACTTTCCAGGAGGAAAGTTTATGGTTTAGTATTTTTCCCTTCTTCAAAAGCAGTTTCAATCACATTACATTTGCTGACAATCGTGTTTACGGTTGATGGATGAATGTTTAACTTCCATGTTATACCCACATGTTTCATATTTGGATTGTGATCTACTTCTTCAAGGTTTTTAAGTTTTTCACTGTTGGTTATTTGCCACACTTTCTTTTTCTCCATTGCAAACGAAAATTTAAAATACAATCTACATATGTTTGGCCAACACTCAACAGTAGAAACTATCATTGGTGTTTACCATGCCAAGGTAAAGCATTCTCTATCCCACCCACACAAATCATGTTATACAAATACACATACATACATGCACTGACCAAGGATTGCCAAAACGGCGAATGAAGACATCAAACTTCGAACATAGTAAGCGAGGCCATGAAAACATACTAAACATACGTTATTTACTATATTTGGTGCATTTTGTACTGGAACTTTTATAATTCAACGTTATACATGGGAAAATGTGTTAATGAGGAACATGCTTACAAGATTCCACTGTATTATGTTCCAAGGGTTGGCTTCTTCAGGTATTGTGCAGAAACTTTTTCATGATTTTAATTTCAATTCTTGCATTTTTGCTTCTGGTCTCTTTTCCCTTCAAAGTAATTTGTTTTCCTCTGCTCCCTTAGATTTTCATTTGCTGTGGCTCTTTGGTACCTTCTTCATAAAGCATTTGTCCTTTTCCATAGCACAGTTAATGCGGTGGTCCACCATGAAACTGTATTGTTTTTATTGCACTCTTTGCTCCTCTTGAACTCTTGAACGTTGCATTACTCACTGCTGTGGTGCATGAGAATGCTAAGTTTACTATAGGTCTTTCAACAAGAGTGTCCTATCTTTGAACTTAAATAAAACAGTTCTATAAATGATACAGATTTATTTCTTTTTTATTTTGGAACATAATTAATGTCATTACGTGTGGAAGAAAACATCAGTTAAGTGACCGTCGCGACTGTTGGGTTGCGCATATACGGTTGACCCAATTTTCACTGACAGAAGAACGTAAATTAGGGCCATGTTATTCATAAGATCATTTAATGTTTCTAGCTTTTTGACATAAACTCAAGATTTAACATAACCCTACAAGAAGTAATCCAATGGCGTAAATCACATGACCTCGGGAGCCAGTTAACATCACCACCATGGGAAATGGTGAAACTTTTCCTTCAAAAGATTGATTGTTTCGAGAGCAGTATGACATGTGGCACCATCTTGCTGGAACCAGATGTTTCTGAGAACCATGCCATCCAATTGAGGCCAAAAATAGTCCCTTATAAGAGTCTGGTATCTTTCTACATTACAGTTAGAGCTTCTCCATCTTCATCTTGGAAAAAATATGGACCAATAATTCCACCATACCAAAATCCACACCACACAGTGACCTTTTGGGGATGAGGTGGTCGTTCTTGAATCTGCATTGGATTGTGGTTGCTCCAGTAGCGGCAATTTTGTTTGTTAACACAAACATCCATCCAAAAGTGGGCTTCATCGCTGAAGATGACTTTTTGATAAAAATCCAGGTCAGCTTCTAATTGCTCCATAGCCCAATATACGGTGCAACCTATGGTTGTTGGGCTTTAGTTCTTGAGTTAACACCATTTTGTAAGCGTGAAACTTCAAGTCCAGATGCAGAATTCGCCAAGTTGTGATTGGTGAAAGCCCCAATTCTTGCGCTCGATGAGCAATTGATTTCTTTCCGTTCTCGCGTACACTCTCACGAATGGCGCCTATGTTTTCGTTGGAGCGCTTACGTCGATTACGTACAGGTGTTCTTTGATCACTGACAGAACCACTTCTTTCAAATTTATTGATCAAACGCCGAATCGTTCTCTTGTAGGGACGATTATGCACACCGTAAACTTCACGCAATACACGGAAGGTTTGGCAAACAGATGATCCATTTTAATAATAAATTTTCACAATTTCTATGCGTTGCTGAATGCTGTAACATTTCATGGCTATTTGTCAATAACAACTGTAACCACATGAAAAAAATGACTGCTGTAACTCAATAACAACGGCAGCTATCACAGGTTAAAGATAGGACCCTCTTGTTGAAAGACCTTTTACTTTGTGTATGTTCTCACAATATTCGACCTTCTTCCCCAAGTTGTTGTCCATTTTGTCACAGTTACATGTGACGCATTCCATTCTCTTTGCATGTCCAGGACATAAAAAAAATGAATAACGCATTTGAGAAAAAGTATAAGTATTGGAAAATTTAAGGAAATAACAAGCAATATCTCGAAAACGGTTCACTCAACAAAACAAATGTATATGACATAAGTTGTGTATTTTAACGCGATCTACATTTTTTGTGTAGTAAAATTTTGTCTATTTCTTATGGTTTACCAGTTATGCAAAAGCCGTTCACAATGAAGAATACTTTTGGAGACATTCCCAGAAAATTCGAGATATACATTTTATTTGCCATGAAAATATCTTAAACATATGATATTTTCATCAAAATCGTTAGAGCCATTTTTGAGAAAATTAAAATTTTCGAAAAATCTTCCATGTAAAGGATAGTCTGGGGTGGGGGGATTTTCTTGAAAATCTTTGTGTCGCATCTCTGGAAGATACTGAACCTAAATACCAAGTTTGGTGCTTATCCGATTGTTCGTTTTTGAGTTATGCTGTTCACAGACACACACACACACAGACACACACACGGACATGTTTCCAGAAATGCTTTATTTGGATTCAGTGGGTCTCAAAACATGTATTTGCGGTAAAATCTCGGTATCGAAATTTTGGGTGGAATATAATACTTCCCCTACTTACTATACGTAGTAGAGAAAGTAAAAAGTAAGGAGTGTCCTTACTTCCAGCAAAATGAAAGAATTAGAATTCTCATGGCACATAGAGGTACCAAAACTTTGAAGAAAAAACAAAGAAGGTCCAGTAAATACAGTTACTTCCCAACATTAGAAGGAAGAACAAAACATAAAGAAGTATGCTCCACCTGAAGTCGACCTTGTTCACAAACACCTCACATAAAAGAAGATGCGACCTCACTTCCTTCAAGAAAATAAAAATTCTTGAAAAGAAAGCCATAGAGGGGAGCCTGTAATCAAACAGAGAAGTACTGCAGCACAACATAGAAGTTGATCAGGGCAGGTAACATGCCTCACTGCACTGAGGATTTAGTTTTATCAGTCATCTACAACAAACACAATTGTTAATGGATTGTTACAAGCTATAACAAATACACTGAATAAGATAATACCACAGGAGGAGGAGTTAAAAGCTTCTTCAGACACTATCCCATCAGATTGTTAGAATTTATGGAAAGAAATAACATAACTTGAAGTAGAAATTTTATTTTACGTAAACTTGAAGAAGGTTATGTTGTGCTGCTTTTGTTTTGTTTGGTTACATAATAGTTACTGTTGTGCAATAGCTGCTACGTACGAGAAGTTGATTTTAAGATGTGTTTTTGTTATTACACTCCAAGTGTTACACAATAATACTTAACTTTGTTTTAAGACTCCTTCTATATATTATTTATGTTTGAATTTTGCCTCGGCTGCATCTGTAATGTTTGTAGAGTCACGTTTCTTAGTCAGGGCATGGTGCAACAAGAATGTAGACATCACAGGATTTAACTTTTTAAATTCACTTCTTTTATTAATTCTTGCACATTTTTATAAAGCACTACACTTTTTAGGAACTGTGAGAATCTTTAATACTTTCACTTGGTGCGTATACATATTTTACGATTCGCACATAATATCTCTGTAGAGAACACATCTTCCATCTGTTCACTACCAAGGTTAGCCAGCAACTGAGCAACTTTCAATGGTCAAAAACCCATAAGCTTCGGTATTTCAAGTCTCTGATTGGCTAATTCTAGTCCAATAGAATATCTGCATTTTACTTAAAACTTTTCTTTGCTGTTGATTGGCTAATTTTAAACTGTTAGAGAAATTACATTATCGTTGCTTTAATCATGACTAGTAATTTTTTCAAACTCTTAAACTCATTATTGCTACAAGGTTGCCTCATTGTTAGCAACTTAAAACTTATTATTCTCACAGCTCTTGTATTATTAAAGTATATAATGTATTCACATAACATTATTAAATATGTTTACAATAAAAATAAGCATTTGCAATGACTGTTACATACAATTTAAATAATTATTACATACATATTGTTTCAAGGCGGGCTGTTATTGAATTTACTTATTATAAAAATACAATTGAAATTATTCAGGTACTAAAATACTGCCTCAAACTAAACCATAGTCGCTGTGTGGGGTTTCAATTTTAAAAGCTGTATGAGAAGAGGTTTTGAAACACCCATCTGCTGTGCAACACATCTTGGAGATATTAATAAAAATCTAGTGGCAACACACTCTAACTTGACTCTTTCAAGATAATTACCTTGTACACATTTCGAAGACACCTTGTCTTCATCATCAGCTAAGAGCCACTAACGAGTCTGTCGGTTCCGGTGTAGAGGTCGCCGTTGGGCTTCCTGAAGTTGACGTCATTTACGGCTTGATGTATTTAAAGATGAGATCTTTTTCCGGAGGGAAATTAAAATTCATAAGATTCCTTTTGTTTTTTTGTATGAGAAGTTTTTCCCATATCGTCAATTCTATTGGTTTCTGGATCGACTTGATTAAATTTATTTCATATGGATGTTGTGGTTTGAATTCCAGAAATGATATGTGATGGCAGATTTTTCAGTTTCTTTGTGTCTTATGTTTCTAAAATGTTCTTTCAGTCTCACCCCTATGTTCGTTTTTGTTTTGCCTATATATTTAAGTTTGCAATCACTACAACTTATCTGGTAAATGCCTGGCATTTTAGTTCTAGGAATTTTATCTTTTGTGTTTGTGCTTAATATGTTATTTAAACTATGTTTATTGATAGGTACTAGTTGATGTTCCACTGCTTAAATATCTTTTGAAATTTTTTATGTGCTCAAGAATAAAATGTAAACTTTTTACAACTATTATCTTCTAAGACATAATACAGACCCCGTGAGGAAGAATTTAATAATTATGTTCACATATGTACAGATGGGTCCAGTTTAAACATAAATGGTAATAATATGCTTGGTATATCTACATGCAGTGAACATGATATATCAAGGAAAAATCTTATTGATACATTCACATGACTTTCTCTACCCTCTATCATTTATTAGTGGGTATACAAATTATTCTTACTGAAGCTTATTTATCTATCCACTACATTTTAATCCAAATAAAACTTTGCAGAAATAGCTACATTACCATTTCGTTATAGATACAAAGGGAAGAGCGAGTCAAAAGCTTAAGAACAGGCTTAAGAGAATGACCAAGAAATGAACAAATTAATACCTTTAATAATGGGTATCTCAGAAATGACTTGTGTTACAAAAAAGTTATTTTAAACAAATTGTGGCTTTAAAAAGACCTACATATTTTGTGTACTATGTTTTCATCTATCGCTTAAGGTTTACTAGTTATACAAGTTTATACAAAATTGTTTCTGAATGAAGAGGATTTCATAGGCTATTCTCCAAAAATTCAAGTTATACATTTTATTCGGCATGTAAATATCTTTCAAATATGCTATTTTAATCAAAATCATTAGAGCCATTTGTTAGAAAATAAAAGATTTCGATAAATGTTCCATGTAAAGGGTAGTCTGGGATGGGGGATTCTCTTGAAAAATCTTATGTTGCATCTTTGGGAGATATTGAAGCCGAATGCCAAGTTTGGTATTTATCCGAATTTTCATTTTTGGGTTATGGTGTTCACAGACACACACAGACATATTTCCTAAAATGCATTACTTGGATTCAGCAGGTCTCAAAACATATATTTCTGGTGAAATCTCGGTATTGAATTTTTGTGTGGAATGCAATATTTCCCCTGCTTACTATACATAGCAGAAAAGTAAAAATTGCAATGTTCATTATTCTACAGTTGAGGCTATTGCCATATAAATTGGAATTAAAGCCATAATTTTTCCAGATTCCTAAGGTGTTTCTAAATTAATTGTGTTCCAGATATGTTGAAACAGCATTCAGCAGTGTGGCATGTATCAACAGTTCATTCTTGTTGGCCAATGATGAACACTATTGCTGCAATTCTCGTAATTCTGGAGTAGATTTTGCAGCAGCAGAACAATTCTTTACATCTATTAGTCGCATAGAGAATACTTCAATAAAGGAACTGGTGAGCACACTAAATGTTTTTAGTATTTACTACATTTGACCCTTCCTTTATGACCCTTCAATTTTTTTTTTCTAAGTTCCAACTTCAGTTGCAATATTACATGTTACGCAAAGTCACAAATATGATCGATACTTAAAAAATAACCTATAATACTGCCTAAAAGGTCAAATTAATATTGAGTTGAAATAAAACGAATAAAATTTAAGTTGAAAAGTATTTTTTGTGCATGCACCGTTGTCAGTAGCCCCTGGTGAAACATTGCTCATACAATCATCCTACTATGTTTTCACTTATCGAAACTAACAAAAAACAAAAAAAGATTGTCTAAACTAAGCTAACATTTTATGTACTAATCTACTGTAATACACAATTACACTGTACTACAGGGTAAATCTCAAATGTCCTTGATCACCTCTTGAAAGGGAACCAGCTACCCAATTTTTACAGTATTGTAACCGCAAGTATTCTGCCAAATGTACATCCATTTGATTATGCCTGGATGGCGATGCCGCAGAGATCGCCAGCACGAGTTGATATTGTTCATGTGGGATTTGTGACCGTGGTTTACAGTAAGGTGGGCAGCAAAACCTGCAGCCATTAGTCCATTGTAACCACCACAGCAGTCAGTGTGGATTCTGCTGGTGAACTCCACATGCTCCCCAATTAAGGCAAAGACTGCATCACCATCTCTCCTATTGTTGGGGCATACTGCCATCCTCACCTCATTGGTAACAATGTCAGTCGTTCCCAGGATCCAGTTTTCCTCCATGATACGGCCACAATGATATTTTCTTCATCCAATTTTGCATTCGTTGATCTGATCGATGTGTGTGGCTGGCACCACCTATTTTGTCCCTGTTAGTATATTTGGTGTCCATTGAAGACATGCTCACCTCATAACAATAGCTGAACCAGACAGCTATGGTTCTGTGGTTTATGCAGGTGTCTCCAAATGAACTCTGTACGACTGTCTGTTCATAAGAAAATTTGCGGGCAACTGTAGATAACTAGGAGCACTTGGGCCGGTGGTAATCTTGAGTTCTCAAACCAAATGCCCCTTTGCAACCAACTCTGAAAATTACTCATGCCCTCTCTTACAAGAAAACAACTGGTATTACCGATCTGTTTCGTAATAGGGTGAAGGACGGCATCGCACTCCCGCCATAACATCCACATTCTTAATAAAGTTTCATTGTAAAGAAACCACATACATTGTCCCGCATTGTTATACAATGTTGAGAGATCAATTAAATTTATGAACCTAGGTATTGCAGTAAACACAGCTTACACATACAAACTTTCTTTACTGAATGGCAGGGACCCGACAAGATGTTTGTTTTCAGAATAAACAGTAAAGCTAATTTGATTCTAACAATGGTACATATGGCGAACACCTGTTGAGTTTCAATACCATCTGTAAGACACATGTCTGGGGTATTTTTGCAGGGGTTGGCAGCAAATGGTCACACCACTATCGAGGTTACCTACACTGTGATTGTTGGTGTACTTCGGCAGGTTCCGTCAGCATTCATGCATGCTGGTCCAGAAACGTATCTTGCGGGACATAAAGGAAAGAATATCCACATGTTGATTCAATATGTCGTGGCTAAACAAAATTGTTTTCCACTGGGTGGAAAACATGTTGATGTACTCGGCTGACTTCATTCAAAGCCGACTAACTTCGGCCAGACATGATATAGACAACTGGCCTGTGCATATTATTCATTGTTTACTACATTCAGCTCTAGTGAGAAAAATGGAATGGAGTTGATTAACAAAAGACAATGCAGTTGATTAATGAGATTCATGCAAGAGCCATCATCTGGGATGTATCTCTAAAAGATTATGGGAATAAAATAAAAAAAATTAGGTGTTTACATGAGCTTGCCCATATTTTTGAGGACATAGAAAAAAATAAACTGGTTAAGCCTAATCTCAATTCAGCTGATTTGGCTGCACTGTTTTGCAATTGCTGGTGAAATAATAGTCAGCAACAAATTGAAACCTTTTGATATTCCTAGAAAATTGTTGAACTTGAGTCTGCCCTCAACTTTCAGTTCAGGCAAGATGCTATTTACATTATTTCTATTACTTAGAAAAGGGCACACCCATAACTTTCTTCTTTTATTCTTGTGCCTCTTCTGCCAAGCACATATGTGGCTACAGGATAAATCTCCATAGTCAGAATCCATGTCATTATTGATATTAACAAATGCAACATGTTTACACTGTGCTTCACTTGTTAATGCAGTGGAGATGGAATGTTGATGGAAATTCCAACTGCACTTAACATGTCTTTAAAGTTGTTTATGTTTAGTGTCGAAGCAATGGAGACCAACATTTGATGCCTTTTATTGTAAGCTAGTTTTTACCTGCAGCTCTGGATGGATATTCATATTTAAATATGGTTACAAATTGATTCCTGCCACACAGATACTTGAATAGGCAAAGTTGATCAACATGTGAAGTAAAGTAAACTTGTGAAACATGGCGTTGTGTATCAATTTTTGGAAGTAAACTACCAATCAGGTAGTAAGCTTTTTCTTGTATTATAAAAATTACAATCACAACTTGTTTAGTGCCAGATGACGTTAGCTTTCAATTGGAAATGGTATGTAACAAAATATGAATACCTGTCGATAAATTTAGAAGGGTAGGGATTGTAATATGTCTCGAAGGCATATAATAGCCCAATTGCCTCTCCACTTCATTTTTACTTTCACTACCATTTAATTGTGGTAAGTAGGGGAGGCATTGTATTCCACCCAAACATTCAATACTGACATTTCACCAGAAATGCAAGACTCTCTGAATTCAAAGAAGCAATTTTTAGAAAAAGATTTGTGTGTGAGAGATAGAGATTTCCAGGATCTCCTCTGGAGAGGTTGCACACCACTACTACGTCTGACATTCCTGGATTGGGCACACTACGCCGCCGCACTCATGACCACCTAGTTCTATTGGATTAAAGCAAGTCGCACAGCTCAACATGTTCCCTCACCTGGTGGCTACTTGCGCAGTGCAGCCTAGCTGCCATTACTTGGCTTGCGGACCCTCACCTTAGATTGTGTCAGGCACAACCTGGCCCTTCGTCATTCCTATGTGCTACTTATGGTAGCGGTGATCACTTCATGGGATAGGCAACCTGCTCACTCTACCCAAGGGCTCATCATCAATGCCATGAAGTCGCCACATCCAATTCCTCCATGCACACCACCACTGCCAAACATCACTTAACAGAACCAAATGGCATAACATCAACAGCCTTCCACGTACACCATTGCACCTGACTTCAAAGACCCCATAGAAAGCATAAAAGCGACTCTGGGACCTTGGCCTCGAGGCAACAAATGTGCGCCATGTGACAGTGGAGGCCAAACAACTCAGCACCATTTGACGCCTCTCAGTGATGTCCTCACAGCATTACAGAACAATGACTAAATGGTGGTATTCATATCATGTCAGTACAAGTTGATGCGAATCGAGTGCCACCTAATGGTGTAGGACGATCTAATAGACAGCAACTGCATGTTGTTGAGTGCCCTTGAGATCTCAGTCTCTGGGCATTGAGAGCAGCAACTACAAACCAAATCCAGCATTCTTCAGAAACTACAACTCCTACGCACTAACACCAACTACAGGAAGGCTACCTCCTCATATGCAACTTCATGGAATCGCATCTGCTTCCACTATTACAACACAGCAGATGAAATTATCATTAAACAAACCCAAATGACAAACAAAAATAAATAAACATATAAACACCCCAGGTGGCAGTCAAGGACTTGTGCCATGGCTGTTAACCCGGCCTACCTATTTCCCTCTCACAGCTAGTACTAATGTATGCCAATGGAGGTACTAACGCAGTAGTCCAACATCTCCTCTCCTTCACTCAACTTGTAAATTCCTACTAGGGATGAGCAGAAAATAACACAACAGTTACCTTAATGCAATAGTTACCCAAGTAACGAATAGAAAGTAACTAGTTACCCAGTAATGGTTACCAAGTAATGAGTATAAATAACTAGTTACCCAATAATGGTTACAAAGTAACTAGTTACCAAATAACAAATACAAGTAACTAGTTATCCAATAATGTTTACCAAGTAACGAATACAAGTAACTAGTTACCCAATAATGTTTACAAAGTAACTAGTTACCAAATAACAAATACAAGTAATTAGTTACCCAATAATGGTTACAAAGTAACTAGTTACCAAATAACAAATACAAGTAACTAGTTACCAAATAACAAATACAAGTAACTAGTTACCCAATAATGGTTACCAAGTGATGAATACAAGTAACTAGTTACCCAATAATGTTTACCAAGTAACGAATACAAGTAACTAGTTACCCAATAATGGTTACCAAATAACAAATACAAGTAAGTAGTTATCCAATAATGTTTACCAAGTAACGAATACAAGTAACTAGTTACCCAATAATGGTTACAAAGTAACTAGTTACCAAATAACAAATACAAGTAACTAGTTACCAAATAACAAATACAAGTAACTAGTTACCAAATAACAAATACAAGTAACTAGTTACCCAATAATGGTTACCAAGTAATGAATACAAGTAACTAGTTACCCAATAATGGTTACAAAGTAACTAGTTAACAAATAACAAATACAAGTAACTAGTTACCAAATAACAAATACAAGTAACTAGTTACCCAATAATGGCTACCAAGTAATGAATACAAGTAACTAGTTATCCAATAATGGTTACAAAGTAACTAGTTACGAAATAATAAATACAAGTAACTAGTTATCCAATAATGTTTACCAAGTAACGAATACAAGTAACTAGTTACCCAATAATGGTTACAAAGTAATGAATACAAATAATTAGTTACCCAATAATGGTTACCAAGTAATGAATACAAATAATTAGTTACCCAATAATGGTTACCAAGTAATGAATACAAATAACTAGTTACCCAATAATGGTTACCAAAATAAACAAAGATACTGTTATTGCATTAACAGTTACTAAGCCTGGCTGACATCATTCACTACATGTGCACAGCATTGGTATTGCTTATCAGGGACTAGTTAGCTCAACCGAGGCTGTCTCTTGGTTTGCATCTTGAGTCTTCCTCAGAAGGAGTTGCAAGTACAGTATATTGCAGCACATTGCTTATGGCTTCTAGGTCACAGGTCACAGATGACAGTCACCATTCCGACAGCAAGCTGCGCACATTGCATTAAGATGTTTATTCACATACGATTATAGATGCACATGTTTTTGTACATCACGGTTAGATGGTATGAATAAACAACTAATGCTGTTTAATAACAAAATAGGTGCGGGCTGCTAAGCCTAAACAGTGGTGCAGAAATTGTAATAGTCGTGAATCAAGATCCAGAGTTGCACAATTTCAACATCTACTCTCTAAGATTGCTTAAAGAAATGTGAAATTTCTGCAACTTTTGAATTTGAAAAGCATATGTGAAGGTGTGTGTTTTCACTCATTTGGATTTGTTAACGTGGATATTTACGCCTTTAGCCTTGCATGGCAAAGAACAATGAAGGCCGACAGATACACGACAGGGTTAGACTATTTCCCAAATCAAACCTTGAAGTTGAAAGGGCTGCCTCATTTCCAAAAACACCATATTTGTAAGTTAAATACTCTTTATTAGTATTGTACAACTGTGTGTTTCCAACCTCGATTTGCATGAATGTAATGACTTCTTCATTTACTCACGGCTGTTCTCGTATGCACGTGCTAAGAGAGGTGCACTTATGGTGAAAATAGCTTAGCCAATAGGGAGAAGGCATGTTTGTAGTACATATACATGAGTAAAAATGTCAAAGTAAGTGCGAATGCATTTTGCAATTATAAACCACCATAGTAATCCAAGTGTTGATGCAGCTAGAGAAGCTTCTTTTTTTATTGCATCAAATAACAAAATAAGTCTCTATTGACATCATTCATGCTGAAACGTAGTTACAGCTAATCGCTACTGGTAACCGTTAATGTAATGTAACTGGAAATGTAATAACCATGAAAACAAATAATTTAATCATTACTGGTAACTGTTAACTCATTATAACTGTTATTCGAAAATAACTGTTTGCCACATCCCTAATACCTATCCTAAAATTCTTAACCCCCCCCCCCCCAAAAAAAACAGAAAGGATGCAACACAAAGATTCTCAAGAAAAACATGTAGAAGTCGTTAAAGCAGACAAGTTATGTCAAATTTTTTTATGGTATTAACCATTTTCAAGATGTTCTTTGTTATTGGTTTGAATTTTGTAATACTTATACTTTTTTTTTCAAGTGGTAAGTTACTATTCGCTTTTTCTCATGGTCATGGAGTCATCACATAGTGATCTGCTTATTAAAAATCTGACTATCACTTTAGCCTACTTATTCTTCTTACACATACAACAAAATGTGTAAATGTAAGTTTATTTCAATTAACAAAAGGTAGACAGAAATAAGGTTTTCTAAGAATAATTTGTAGAAGGGTGAATAGTGAAAGTCAACGTAAATCTATCACATCAGCATATATATATTTTTACATTACATTTTGGATACATTTTATTGCTAGGATTGATTGTACAGTGTACACTACTCATTATCTGAAATTGGACTCCTAATCTTCATAGACCTGGCCTCCAGTAAGGTGAAGATGAAACGTGAAGATAGAAAAGTATGGTTATATTGGGTGTGTGTATCTGTCACACAAAAAATGTGAGCAGAGAAGTTGTTTTCATTTCAAAGGTTAAACTTGTTTGTTTATATTGACTGCCATGGTTACAGCAAGTGGCCAATGTAATCACATGAAACAACAAGCTTGTTTGTGAAGTGTTATAGAAAATGGCAGGCCAGTGGTGTAGTGGTTACCACGACCGACTGCCTTGTCAGGAAGTTGCATTACTGGGCAGGTATTCAACATAAAGTAAAAGAGCACGTATAATCTTCAGCCCAGTTGCAAAAAATTATTGATATGGAATTAATTATTCTTCCACACAAGCCGTGTGTTGAACAAGGTTGGAAAGATAGAATCAAACAACTGAAAAATTCAATATCTCAATACAGTTCGACATCTCCTTGTGGATTACTAGGAAATATGCCAAGGTCACAGGTTCAAGCCCGGCGGAGGGCGATGGATTATTTCGGGTGTAAAAATCCTTAGCATGGCTTCCTTCGGAAGGGAAGTAAAGCCGGTGGTCTCGTGTTGTCATAGATTTACGGCACGTAAAAGAACCTCAAGTCTGATAAGAGGCCTCTGAACAAAATTACCGGTCTTTCACCCAATATAGAATGGGACACTAAGGACCACAGCAGTTAAAGAGCATCCATAAATAAAACTCAATTTAATTTCACCAGGAAAAATGTGAATCAGTTGGGTTATTTAATGTTGTATCAGCATGTTGCCATGGTAATACAATGGTTAGAGCAACCGGACGGAAACTGGGAGATCTGTGATTCAAATCCTGGCGATGACATTGAATTTTTAAATCATCTGATTCTACCTTTCCAATTATTAATATGTTCAACATATTTAGGATGGATGAAAATTAGACCTCCCCATTTCCCCAGATGACAAACTGTCATGCTAACTACTCCATAAACAAACTACATTCCAGTGCTGCAGCCAAGATTTCTATAATGCTTGCATTCCATTTGTAATGATAGAACATATTTACTGTATTTTCCGACATATAAGACGTACTTGCACATAGAATGTACTCCATTTTAAGACATGCTTCTTCTTCCTCTTTCCCTTCTGCCTTTACAGCGCAGGGGTGGTTTCGTCAATCCATCTCCATTCATTCCTATCATTCTCATTTCTCCCACCGTCTTATTCCTTTTTCTCCCAACTTTTCCATTCTGTCTTACCACATTATCTTAGGTCTTCGTTTCTCTCTCCTTCCTTGTACCTTCACTTCTAGTATTTGTTTTAAGACATACTTTAGGGAAAAATTAATCTACTGTAATTCAAACAATTGTAATAAATATGTGTAGAAGCTGAAATTTTTCCTTATCTGTTGTCTAAAATCTGAGTATAATAGTTCAAATTTTGGTAATTTAGCAGTTCTTCTACTTAGATTATGTTTATTGTGAGTTACTTTTTTTAAAAACTTCTTCCTAATTCCGTCAAACTCTTTATCATTTTCTCAGTTGGAAGTGGCCAAAAATATCTTTCTATAGCCCTCTTTCCATGTTCTTTAGCATACAGAAGCTAGAGCACTTGTAGTTTAAATGCAATTGTAATGTCATTTTCCAGCCGTAGTCTGTAAATTGCCGTAATTAAAGACACAAGCACATTTTACACTAATCACAACAATTAAAGTTTGAACAAACAATATGAAAATCGTTAACAACATTGTGTGTGCACCCACTGAACTTTATACAACTGGAATGCTGTCACCTCTGCAAGGTATTACTTCAAATCAAAACATACTAATTTTGAAGAAATGGCACTGATAAATGATTTGCTATCAGTGTATAAGACACACCCTATTTTTGGACATATTTTCGAGAAAAAAAGTGTGTGCTATAATGCTGGCAAATACGGTAGTTCCTTCTTTGAGATACTTATGTATACTTGCCAACTTTTACTGTTTGTCCATAAAATGTACAGCAGTGGGTCCTTTTTACGGTTTTGTGGCCAAATTCAAAATGTTAGTGATCTTCACCTGACATGACAAAGCATTAAATTCTATTACAATTATTGTAACTTAAGATTACAGACTGAATGTACTGCGCTAATTGGTATGCAGCACTATGATAAGCCAGAGCTTAGCTGTGTGTTTATCCTTCACCTTGTTTGTTTGCTGTTTATTAATAAGCTAACTCCCTGTTTAACATACAACTACATTTATAGCCAGTTTCAATTCCAAGAAAAACATCATGTGCATGTTTGATTTAATAAACACTATTGAGTTTAAATAAAATATATAAATGAAGCTATTGACAGTAAAGTAATATGAATATACGAGGGCATATTGATAAGTCAGTGACTTTGTAAAGAAAATAACAATTTTTTCCAAAAAATCAATTTTATTTCCCAACATAGCCTCCTTTCAATTCAATACACATTGTCCAACGTTTTTTTTCAATTTTTTTTAATCCTTCTAAAAAATATGATTTTTCAAAGTCTGCAAAATATGAGGTTGTTTCTGCCATGATTTGTTCACTGAATGCGAATTTCTTGCCAGCGAGCCCAATTTTTCAGGTTTGCAAAGAGGAAGAAGTCACTCAAAGCTAAATCTGGAGAATATGGTGGGTGAGGTAGCGGTTTGTAGCCCCAATTCCACAAATTTTGCGATGGTAATGGCTGACCTGTGTGTGGGTGCATTATCCTGGTGAAAGAGAACCTTTTTCTTCACCAAATGGGGTCACTTCTTTAACAATTCCTTGTGAAACTGATCCAGCATTGCAGCATAATATGAACCTGTGATCGTTTTACCCTTTTCCAGGTAGTGGATGTCTATCATCCCATGTGAATCCCAAAAGACAGCTGCCATGATTTTTCCTGCCGACGGAATGGCTTTCGCTTTCTTTGGAGCAGTTCACTGAAGGAAATCCACTGCTTTGATTGTTGTTTGGTTTCAGGTTGATTTGGTCATTTGGGTTGCACTGGAACATGTTCAAACATCCCTGTGAAATGGTCATACGATTCCGCTTGTTCTCAACTGTGAGCAGTCGTGGCACTCATCTTGATGACAGCTTTCTCATACCCAAAAATTCGTGCAGAATGTTATACACCCGTTCACTCGAGATGTTTACGGTCTTGGCTATCTCATGGATTTTCACTCGGCAGTCTTCCAACACAATATCATGAACTTTGTTCACCATTTGTTCTTGTGACCTCAACCGGCCTTCCTGTGCACTCGGCATCTCTTGTGCTCGAATGCCCACATTGAAATTCTGTGAACCATGCCATGTGATGGAGCAGAGTCCCCATAATACTTTTCAGCTTTTCTTCTATTACCGTCACCATCTTACCACGCAAAAAGTAGTGCTTTATCAGAACACGAAATTCGCTTTTCTCCATTTTCTACGAAGCAATGCATCTGCTTATTTTACGCTCTGAACAATGTTGTAAGAAACAAATGACAACCAATTTCTGTGATTATACCCAGAATAGACATAACACTTGGGTGCAAACAAGAAACCTGCGATTATAACACTATCTCTGTCAAAGTCATGGACTTATCAAATTGCCCTCGTATACAATATAACAAGTATTTGTAACAAATCATCACTTATCTTGATAAACATTAATCAAATTCAATTGCAGGACATGTTTTGTAGCTTTCTCTAAAAAAGATATTTGTAAAAATAAAAGGTCTCGCATTTATCAGTTAAACTGTTTAGACTGTGACCAGGTTTATATTGGAAAGACTAAGGGTCATTTGGAAACGAGAGTAAAGAACATTTCAGGAAGGTTAAACAAACAAATTAAAAAATCAGCTGTAGCGGATAATTTTTGGCCATTTAATTATGAAATGAATCCAGAAGTTAAAGTATTGAAACATTTAAATGCACCCATAGATTTAATGGTGTGCGAGAAAATATTTATTTTAAAGAATAAAGATCGCATAATGAATTTTAAAATACTGCTGATTGAGTCTGTTAACAAATTTATTTTACTTCCAGTAGATGGCAATACCATAGCTAACAATCCATCAGCTAGCAGCATTAACTGTGACAACGTAAATAAACAAGTGAAAAAACCAAGCTGATGATGTAATCATTGAATGACGAAACATGTCCTACAGTTGAATTTAATTAATGTTTATCAAATAAGGGAATATTTGTTACAAATATTTATTGTTATTTAATATTAAGTTTGTATTTCTTATTATAGATAATGACATGCATAAGTGAAAACATGCTGCCTTCATTATCAGCATCGCCACCAGATGTAGAGACGTTACGAGTGTACGTGATTCTGGTGTGCTATCATGAGTTTGACAATCCAAAGAATCACTTGACTCTTCATAATCCTCTGGCAAATTCTTTCTTGGGCCTTAAGATGGAGGCTGGAAAAATTGTGGGTAAGTACATAAGTTAGAGGAAGGTATTGCTTTTGACCCAAAAGCTTAGAACAGGATTTTATCAAGGGGTGCTTTGAATCCAGAAAAAGAAAAGAATTACTACAGTAGGCACGTCATAAGTTGGTGATTGACGTTTCCTAGCTACTTGGTAAGAGCTACGGAAACCAAGAGAAGGGATAAACATGTCATTACGATTGCCTACCAACTAGTAATCCAGCAAATTGTTATCATAGCAACTGGGTACATTATACCTAGGTTGTCAGCTCTTATAAGGTTATACCATGTGCTGTGTATGATGCCATCAACTGATATCTCTGCTATCTGCATGCTGACATTTGGTGTTATTCTTGCTTTGCTTATGATTCAGTGGTAGTGGAATGTCATTTGTTTATTGCTCTCTGTAGTAGCGAATCTGTGACCCCAGCTTGTGCAGTTTATCATCAATCATTTACAGTAGTTTAAAATAGCATACATATGCATGTGTGTTTGTGATGAGCAACTTTTATATTTAGTAATTGTTTCATCACTGATGGCTGCGATAAACACTCATGTTACAGAAGCAGACAAAAAGAATCTATCAGTGAAGGCCACAAAAAAAAAAAAAGGTTTTTGGGCATGTAATACCAATTAAAGGACAAGCAAGAGAGATTATATGCTCAGATTATGTACATTAGAAAACCTTTTTCAAGGTGGCAACCCTAGTAGGGTGGTACGGAGACTTCCAGAGGTTCCCAATAGTAAACAGACATTCTCAGTATTTAGCAATGTTCAGACATCCACCATATAGCAACATATCTCCTTAAAATTCTCCACAAATGTAAAATGAAATTATAATCCCCAAGTAGAACTCGCATCTTCGGAGATACAATAACACATGTTTGTACTCCTCTCCCTCTCCCTGTGGATACAGCATCCATAAATAAACCAACAATGTTCAGAGCACATCGCAAACACACCAACTTCCTTCCCATTTTCCATTATCTTTGCTGCATGGCACTAAAGCTGCAACATTAAAATTCCTGCTCCTTCAACTGTCAATCACCAACTTAGGATGCGCCCATTATAGAAGAAGTTTAATCGCTCCCTTCTTTCTGTGTGTATTTGTGCTTCTTCTTCTTCTCTGAATATAAAAACCAAATAGGTGCAGTACTTTATAATTATCAGACAAAGAAAGTGAGGTGCTTATGAAAGTATTCACAGTAAACATATAAAAGGAAAATTGTTCTTTTTATTTAAAGATAATTACATTTCTTGTGTAGTGCTTCTTTGTCAATCTCTTATGATTTACCAGTGATACAAAATTACACACACTTCTTTCTGAATGAAGAAGGCTTCATGGGCTATTCCTAGAAAGTTAAAAGTATAGTGTAATTTGTGATGTAAATGTATTAAGTATGTGGTATTTTAATAAACAAATAAGAAATTACGAAAAAAGCTTTCATGTAAAAGAAAGTTTGGGTTGAAGGATTTTGTTGCAAATCTTCGCATTGGATTCTTGGAAGATACTTAAAGTAAATATCAAGTCTTTTATTTTTCCGAGTTTTGGTTTTTGAACTATCATGTTTCTAGACACACACACAAACAGACTTTTATTCAAACTTTATCTTAGATTCAGGGGGCCTAAATGTGTGTTTCTTGTGAATTCTCAATATTTTTGGGTGGAATGTAATGCCTTCTCTAACTCTTAGTCACATGATAGAATAACGTAGAACGCTACTATTGGACAGCCCTAAAATGTGCAAAGAAGAACACTCCTGGGATTTTGAAGATCCAATAAGTATACAATGTCACCTCTCCCCTTGCCACTTCTAGACTGTATCCTATATGTATTGAAGCAACGTCCAAGCTGCTTTGTTGACTTGGGTGACGCATTCAGGAGCTTAGAATGACCATAAGACGACCTTTCACATGTACTAGATGCTTTCCTCATTCAGTATTGCATAAATGAACTTTGTAGGTTTCATCTTCTTATTCAAGCGGAGAACAATCAGCCCATTGTGCTGCCCTTAACTTCGGCTCTCAGTGATGCACTCATATGACTTCCTCTACCCACTCTTCTGCAGGTTATTCTAACAAAAGCTTATTCTTGTGTCTACTTGTTAACTGGGATAAACATTTAAAGATTGTCTGCTTATAGATTTTGCTGTAGCGATAGTAAAATTTTTAAAAGCACCTCATTTTGTAATGGCTTTTGAAGTCCATTCTTTCCATAACAATTAGAAACAAAAGAATGGCTTCTCATCGCTTGAAAAAGTAAAAGATATTTGAAAATTTAACCCAATAGAAAAGGCTACCTAGAAATATTTAATGGCTCAAAAAGCTTATTCCACATAAATTGTGTGCCTTAATGATATCTAAATTTTGAATCGTAATTGTTTTTCCTATCTGTGATGGCTTAACACTTAAACAAAGCTATAAAAATATCATTCAGAGCAAAGAGAAATCAACATGCTAGTCCATATAAATAGTAGTTTGAGTATTGTGGGTATCTTCGTAGTTTGGGAATTTTCTTGAAAATGTTCATGTTGCATCTTTGGTGGATGCTGAACCTAAATACCAAGTTTGTTACTTATTGAAAATTTCGTTCCTCGGTTCCACTCTTCGTAGACAGACACACGGACATTTTTCTAAAAGTGCTGTTTTGAATTCAGGGGGTCTTAGAATATGTATTTCTAGTGATTCCCTACAGTGATGTTGTGTGTAATATAATATTCTTTTACCTACTATAGATATGTGGTAGAGAAAATAAAAATATACTGAAAAATTCAAACCAATAGCCACGGATATCTGATGTCACAAAAGATTTATTTGAAATAAATTGTGTATTTTAATACATTTAAGGAAAAGTAATAAAACAAAGATGATTTTATTTAAACCTTTTATATTTATTTATTTGTTTATTTATTTATTTATTTATGCTAAACAAATTACATTTGAATTTGGCGTGGCATTTATCCCAAGCTCATTGCCTATCATATCATCTTTACATTCTGAAAACATACATTTTTAAGATGTATTCTCTACTGTAGGAAATATTTTGTTGCTTTTTTTCATTGTCCAATTCCACTTGCTTTTAACTTTGTCTAAAAACTGATCTAATTACTTCCTCTACTATGTACAGAAAGTAGGGGGAAGTATTGCATTCCCAAAAATTTGATACCAATATTTCATCAAAAACACATGTTTTGAGGTGCCCTGAATCCAAATAAAGCATTTTTGAAAACATGTCCATGCGTGTGTATGTGTGTGTGCATGCATGCCTGTGAACAGCATAACTGAAAAACGAAAAGTTGGATAAATACCAAACTTGGTATTTGAGTCAAGTATCTTCCAAGGATATGATATGAAGATTTTAAAGAAAATCCTGCTCCCCAGACTACCCTTTATATGGAACAGTTTATCAAAAATTTTGATTTTCTCAAAAATGGCCATTAACGATTTTGATTAAAATATCATATGTTTAAGATGTTTTCATGGCAAATGAGATGTATATCTTGAAATTTCTGGGAATGTCCCCAAAAGTCCTCTTCATTCTGAATGACTTTCGCATGACTGGTAAACTGTAAGACATAGACAAAATTTTACTACAAATAAATCTAGATCTGGCTAAAACATACTATTTATGTTATACATATATATATATATATATTTTTTTTTTTTTTTTTTTTTTGGTCAAGTAACCAATTCCAGGATGTTTCTTGTTATTTGTTTCAATTTTCCAATACTTATACTTTTTCTCAAATGGGAATTAGTTATTCGTTTTTATGCCCTGGACATGCAAAGAGAATGGAATGTTCCACATAGCAACCAGCACTTAAAACATTTGACTATCGCTTAAAGCCTACCATATTCCCCTTGCACCTACAGGAAAATTAGCAATAAGATACTTTCTGCAAATGTTTATCTCAATTAACATGAAGTAGATGGAGAATAAGCATTTGTAAAAATGGTTTGTACAAGAGTAGAGAAAGTCATGTGACTGCAAAACATCAGATTTTTTTTCTTTTTTCTTTTTCTTTTTACTGTCTTTACAGAATAAACCACTTATGACACATTTTGTGCTAATTTTAAACCTTTCTCTGCCAACATGAAAAATGTAGATCTCTTTAAAACACACAATTTATTTCAAATAACTATTTTTGTGGCATAAGCCATTTCTGAGATGTCCATTATTAATGGTTTGAATTGTTCATTTCTTGGTCATTCTTTAAAGTCCTTTCAACATTCAGTTGTTTCTTACAATTGCATGGAAACAGTATGGAATTCTAAGGCTAGCATATAGTGTCAGTTCTTAAACATTTGACTATCATTTCTCTTTGTATCTATAACGAAATGTATAATGTAGCTATTTCTGCAAATATTTATTTGGATTAGAATGTACTAGATATAAAAATAAGTTTTAGTAAGAATAGTTTGTATACTCACTAATAAACGATAGAGGGTAGAGAAAGCCATGTGAATGTATCACATCAAATTTTTCAGATAGAAATGCTTTTCACTGTACATCAGTCCCTTTACGTTCAAACATAATATGTTTAGTATCCCTCTTATTGCCACACAAGGGACATTGGTCCTGGGGTATATCATTTCTAAATCTTTTTAATCTCCAAACACCAGTTCTTAACCATGCAATGCCTTCTCGTTCCTCTTTATTTACCTTATCTGTATGTGTTTCCTTTGCCATGAACTTTTTATTTCAGCATAGAAAGTCAAGGAGCTGTATCCGCTAAAGATTTTATAAATGAGACTAACGACTAAACCTTTATTTTTTATGTTTTTAATAATATTCCTCCCACTTTAGCCATATTTAGACACTGAGCTGGAAAGTTGAATCAGGTTGAAAAAATACTTGAATCAAATAAAAAATATAATGCACATACAGATATCTCACCATGGTAGCTGAAGTGGTAAGAGAGCCGTAGAACTGTGCTTCAGGTCCCAGCTGCGGCATTGTATTTTTCAAGTTTGATTCAACTTTCTATCTTATTTTTATTTAAATACTCAGTAGAATAAAATAAAAACAACCTACAATATGGGTACCTAACAATCTTTATGCCAAAGATATAAACTTCTGTTTCCCATACAATGAGAGATACCATAGTTCTGTGGAGGGTGG
Organism: Deroplatys truncata; assembly: GCA_030765065.1. Classification (NCBI taxonomy): domain Eukaryota; kingdom Metazoa; phylum Arthropoda; class Insecta; order Mantodea; family Mantidae; genus Deroplatys; species Deroplatys truncata. The sequence goes on from CM060975.1 coordinate 321,525,962, forward strand.
GGGTGCTTGGTGAGTTATGCAACCACATCAGCATGCACAGTTACACTGTCGTCACTTCAGCATAAATTACAATTTGAACAAAGATGCTAATTTGTCACTAGTACACAAAATGAGATTTGTATTATTCTAGCTTCTTTTTCACACCAGAACTTACTGGACATATTTGGGAGACTGTTGTCTTCATCATCAGCCTAGATTGACTGCCGTTCTTTCTCCTGTGATTTGTAGATAGCGTTTTCTGGTCAGGCATGCTGTACTATGATGTGGTTTAATTGTTGTGGTTGCACCACATATGGTATACCAACTTGAAGCTGTTTTAGATCACGCACGTAATGGATGCCAGTTTGTGGGAGATTCTTTCTTGGAGTGTTCGCCCCACATACGGTACAAACTTTCCGGTGGCCTTTGCCCCACGTTTAGAAAATCAACTTTGTATTTTAATGTTTATTTAAATATGATATATATACCTCAGCTGCGTCAGTAGTGATTTTTAGAACATGTATCTCTTAGCAGGGCTGGTGTGGCTAAAGAATGAAGGCTTACACAAATTATAATTGTATTGTACTTTGTTTATTATTCCTTCACACGATTAAATAACACTTCACTGATATATCATACTGTAGAGCTGTGAGATCATTGTTAATTGTACTTCTTAACACGTAAACTTTATATTATTCTCACCGCAATAAATGTTCATGTCTCACACTGAACACGTATCGTACCAATCGGGTATGCAATCTTGTAGTGTCTGCTGCTTGAATTTGCACACTTTCTCTATTTCAAGTCTCCGATTGGTTAATCCTACTCCAATAGAATATCTTTATTTAACTCTAAGGTTCTCTAGCTTTTGATTGGCTATTTTTAAACTGTTTTAAATATTACGTTATTGTTCCAAAAATTATTAGTAGCCTTTATTAAACTTTGTAATTTATTGTTGTCTCAAGGTTACCTCATTGTTACCTCGCTGTTAGCAACTTTCGACTTCTACTTTATAATTATGTTTGCTACGGAAAGCAGCTTGCTTCTATTCTCACAGCTCCTACATTGTTAAATTATGTAATACATTCACATAACATTATTATACATGTACATAATAATATAAAGATGATACAATGACTGTAATATACACTTTAAATATTATATTATACACATATTGCTTTTAGGCAGACTGTTATTATATTTTATATTATATAATTAGACTGATATCATTTAAGTGTTAAGAATACTGCCTCAAATCCTTTTCATATGATACATCAAAGTCTAATATATTGTACTTACTCTTATGTATGGATAATCTTTCCCAAATGTTTTCTAGGGGCCTTTAAGAGCTTCGTTTTCTCTTTCAGCTGATGATCTGTGGACCAAAAATGCTGTGCAACTGCTGATTTATCCATTTCTCTAATTTCACATTTCTCATGTGTTCTTTAAATTTAGTGTCTATATTCCTCTTTGTCTTCCCTATGTACTTTTTCTTGCAATTTTGACATCCAATTTCATAAATACCAGAAATTTTTCCCATTGGAATTTTGTCCTTTGTGTTGATCCTGAGTATGTTTTTAAGCAATACTTGTTAATTGGGTCTAGGCTTATACCATATCCTTTAAATATTCTTGTGAATTTCTGGAAGCCCGATGGGTGGAAAATTTCTTTAATATTGCTTGGTGTGGTGATTTCCTTATCTCCTTGTCTAGCATTTCTTGGTGAAATCATTTTCATGTATGATTTCCAGGATCTTGTTGTACTCTTGTGTGTTCATCAGTATGTTTACCATTTGGGAAAAATTATTCATACATAAGAATAAACACAATATATTGAACTTTGATGTACCATATGAAAAGGATTTCATTGTACAGTATGTCCAGCACCATCTACAAGTTACAGGAGGAAGTGCAGCAGTGAATCCAGGCTGACAATGGAGACAGAAGTCTCTGAAACATGTTCCAAGTTTTTTTGGTGTGAAAGTGAAGTTAGAATAATACAAATCTCAATTCATGCATACAAGTGTTAAAAAAACTTCACTGTGGTTTCCCAAAAGATTTAGAAAATTGATAAATAGTGTTGTAATGAGGTGCTTAATGACGAAAGTGAAGATAACAACAAATTTTTATTACTTATTGGTCTATCATATACTTTACCTAATCGTTTATATGTGAATAATAATGTGATGAAAAGCACTAAACCCTTTTTTTTTTCTTTTTTTTTTGTTTTTTTTTTCTGAAATAAACAGGAAGGTGTTGTAATTTGTACACAGAATGACATGTATACCTCTCTCACCAGGCAGATATGAGGTTGAAGCACATGTGAAACATTTTCAATTTGCTGAAATCCATACAAAATTAAGGATAACATAGATGCAGGGACTCCTAGGTGAACCACTGCATGTACAGAGTTAAAATTTTATGTATCAGAATTCAAAACAAATTGTCAACACATTCCAAGTCTGGTTGAAATCAGCACAAAATTAAGAGAGAAACAGCAAGCATAAAACAAAAACTATTTCAAGTTCACCATATATTCCAAGAATGTCATTCATACATTTTAAAGAAAAATCTCCCTACCACAAACTACCCTTTACATTGAAAGCTTTTATTATTTTTACTTTCTGTACCTAGTAGGTAGAGAAGGTATTGCATTCTGCCCAAATATTCGATACCAAGATTTATGGGAAATACATGTTTTGAGGCTCCCTGAATCCAAAAAAAGCATTTTAGAAATAGGGTCCATGTGTGCATATGTGGGTGCGTTTGTGAACAGCATCTTAAAAATGAAAAGTCGGATAAATAACAAATTTGGTATTTATATTCGGTACCTTACAAAGATGTGATAAAGATTTTCAAGAAAATCCCCCCACTCCAAACTACCTAGTCTTACCATAAATACTGTTCCAAAGTTTTAAGTAAATTGACACAAAATGGTTACAGATATTTTAATATCCTAATAATATGAATTATGTGGATGCATTATGATACGGTAATTTGTATCACAAATTACTTAAATGTAGATAACGATTGTAATATGAATATGTATTTTTATGTGACATTGATTTCAGAGGTTTATTAATTGTAATTATTATTGGTAAATAATAATATACGGCTTTACTGAAACTGTCAATAATAACGCAATAATGCAGCGATGGGGTGAGTTGTTTATCATTACCGGGAACAAGGAAGTTACGTAATGTTTCGCGCCTTTTCGGTAGAAGCTTCTAGAACATTTCCTAAAGCATATGTATTCGTGGTTTTCATTGGATATTAAAATAGACGCTAATGTTGGCGCGTTTTATTAGCCAATAGCAGTTAATTTATAATCTTTAGGCATGTCGAGGAGTGGGTGTATATAAGCCAGGTCCGAGGTAAATCGACCCCCAGTTCAACAGAATTCTCAACACACTACACGTCGGTCTCTCAGTTCATCGTCAGTCAGTCCTTCAGTTCGTAAAGTTACACGCAGCATAATTACGAGAATTATTATAAAGTTAATTCTACACAAAGTTGAAATACATAGTTAAAAGTGATAAGTAAGAAGTTATTACAAACAGTTTCAGTTTGGCGAGTATCCAGATTAATATGTAAAAGTGTTTGTGAACGTGTTCGGCAATAAAAATTATAAAACCAATTTCTTCGTCAGTATAATTTCTGGATAAAAGATTCCTTTCCGATTCACACCCTGCAAGAGATACATTCTCGACCCAAATAGCTAGCCGGAGAACATTTAAAATAAATTATTTCAAAACTGATACAAATTGCTACGCCAGATGGAGCTACAAACAAAACAAACGAATGACGTCACAAGATGGCAACACATGAAGTCACACAACCTTAATACCGCATCAAATTGGCTTCCAAACGTGGTGCTATAATAATGTTAAACACATTGTAACATTAATACCGCATCAAATTGCCGCATCAACGTGGGGCTTAAAACATATACAATTTGTTCTCTCGCAATTATGAATCAAAATCACAGATAATTATTCAAAATGGCCACCATTAGCATGCACACAGTCCCTAAGTCTTTATGACCACTCATCAATTGAATTACGCAACACATCACATGGAAAATCTGCAGCTGCCTTCCAAAGAGACGCTTTAAACTTTCAATATTGGAATGTCTCTTCTTGCAAGCCATTTCCTGAAGCTTGGACCACAATTTGTAGCCCAAAGGGTTTAAATCCAGACTTGCAGAAGGCCAATCAGAAGTGGAAATGAAGTCTGGAACATTTGCCTCCAGCCACTGCTGGAAACTCCAGTTCTGTCCATGGAAGAGGGTGTTGAGATTCTTGACTAGACCCACAAGCACTGTCTCTTGGTATACTTTTGCTGAAGTTTTGACCCCCTTTTCACAAAATTGGAGCTCCGTTGTGCCCTTGTAGCTCACACCCCACCACACCATGACTGATGCAGGATGATGACCCCTCTGGACCCTTGGAGCTTTTTCACCAGCTTCCCTAGAGGGTTTGGTATATGTCCTCTCATTTTGGGCATTGGAAGTCTCCTCAACACTGAAAATCGTTTCATCAGTGAAAAGGATTCGATGGTGCCCATTTGCTGTGTAACGCTTAAGTAAGCGCTTTGATTTTAGGAGCCTCTGGCACTTCAATTCATTTGTCAGGAGATGTTGTTTGTAAGCATGGAGTCCCAGGTCACTGCTTAATGTGCGAGACATAGACATTTTGATATCTTTAGCTCATGAGTCATAACTGACTGACTGCTTACTGGATTTCGTCTCACACATGCCACCACTGCTTTCACAAGCTCTGGTGTTCGTACTGTGCATGGTCTTCCTTGCCACGGACGATCTATCACAGTTCCAGTCTCAACAAAGCATAGGATAGTGTGGTAAACAAATTTCTTGCTGATTTTGAGCTTCTGGAGGGTTTTGAAAATCTCCCCTGTTGATTTGCCTTCCTTGTACAACAATATCATGGCCACACAATTTTCATAGTCCCCCCATTCCATCTTGAAAACCTAAAACTGTCAACTTTACACTTCTCCAGCTCATCCAACAATGACTGATGCTTTACCAAACCACTGTTGCAGTCACAACCTTGAACGGGCAGAAGTACACACACCCTCAAACATTGCGACAGTATTTATGGTAAGACTAGGTACCCTTTACATCAAAGATTCTTTTTAAATTTCTTATTTCCTAAAAAATGACTAACGATTTTGATTAAAGTACGATGTATTAAAGATATTGATGTGACAAAATGTATATTCTTAATTTTTTGTGAATAACCTGTGAAGTCCTCTCTTCATTTGGAAGGAGTTTTGTATAATATTATATAACTGGTAAACATTAAGCGATAGACGAAAACATACTGTACAAAAAAATGTAGATCTCTTTAAAACAGACAATTTATATCAAATAACCTTTTCTATGGCATAAACCATTTCTGAAATGTCTGTTATTAATGGTTTGAATTTTTCATTACTTGACCTTTCTCGTGAAGTCCTGTCAAAATTCAGTTGTTTCTTGTTATTGCAGGAAAACAGCATGAAATTTTAAGGCCAATGTATAGCGCCCAGTTCTTAAACATTTGAATATCAGTGTTCCCTTTGTATCTGTAACGAAATGTGTAATGTAGCTATTTCTGCAGAGGTTTATTTGGATTAAAATGTAGTAGATAGAAATAAAAGCTTTAGTAAGAATAGTTTGTATACCACTAATAAGTAATAGAGGGCAGAGAAAGCTATGTGAATGTATCACATCAGATGGTTTTCAAAAATGGTGCTAATGATTTCAAACTATAATGGACGGAGTGCAGAAACAATATTTAGGCAATGCTTGAAGTTAGACATTGCGTAAGTATAACTGCTACATTGTAAAGACAATGTTTAATATTAAAAATTATCTAAAGTCAATGTATATGGGGCACTATTTAAACACTGTTTAACCTCAAAATTTATAGTGCAGTGTGAAGTTAGTGTGCGCATACAGTGGATCATGATAACCGTATTGCTTTCTGAAGACAATATCGGAGGACGTCCTCTTCACCATTACCTTCTGCCTGATCACAGCAGTCCCTTTCAGTTATATGGAAGTGAAATTCAAATCACACTTTTGCTTCTCGAAGGAAACTGTAAGGTAACTATTAATGTGGGATGAGGCATCTATACAGCATGATATAAGAGGTTGTCCATTGTCCACAACACTTGCAGCTTCTTGTGGCACTATGGTTCTTGGCAAGTGATGCATTATGCTACAAATGGTGACATCATTAACGTTGATGCATCGACTGCTTGCACGACTTTAGACCATGTGCTTCCTGTAATTAACAGTTTGAGAGGAAGGGTGTTAAACTTCCCAACTGCCTTTCATTAAACATGAATTTTCTGTTCTTTTCTGGTAAGCATAAATTCTTGAGTATGTTATATATCCTCTTTATTCTGCCTACTCGTACTACGCTTTGGAAATGGAATGTTACAAGTGTATTTTAATTATTTAGTTATTCTTTCACTTCAGGGATAATTTCCTGGGAGAAATGGGTGCCACTGATTGCACCCACATCAAAATGATGACCTCTGTGCGATAGCACTATTTACATAAACAGCAAGGAATGCTTTTGCAACAATTTTCCTCAGAACCTGCTCTTACAAGTTTTACTCTCCACTATCACTCTATGGTGTAAGAAAGAGTCTTTTCTTTAACAGAAATGTTTATGATTTGTTTGGCTAAGATAATTTGTTTATAAAACAAAATGTGGAAGCAATTTTTGAAACAAATAAGTTCAATTATAATTGCTACAAGTCATCAAAGATTGTAATGAAAGATATTCCATACTTGTTTTCACAGCTAGTGTTTGAACCTAAACACTGTTTAAGCAATGGAAATGAATAGCTAGAGAGTGTGTAAGGGTTTAAACAAGTTACCATTTCTGCACATTTTAAGATATTTGCATGACCAATAAAATCTATACCTTGAATTTTTTATGGATAGCCTTGAAGTCCTCTTCATTCAGTTCAAGTTTTGAATTGTTGTATATACCTTACAAATAATAAGAAATAGACAAAAGCACAAAAAATGTACATGTTGCTAAAACACAGAAACAATTCTGTGGCATTTCCGAGATTTTCGTTGTTATTAATTTAAATTTTCTAATACTTTATAATACATTTTTTAAATACTAAATCACCACTGTTTTGTTTCCTGCAATGTCATGGAAAGAGTATGGATTTGAAAGCTAACATTTATTGATTTGCTTTTTAAAGATTTAGTTATTATTTCAGCCTCCTTGTATCTACTAAGAAATGTGTAATTGAGGCAGCATTTTTAACACTTACATGATTTCAGTCAAATTATATAATATGTAAATTCAATAACAGCCCGCCTTGAAGCAATATGTGTATGTAATAATTTAAAAAAAATGTATGTAACAGTCATTGCATATGCTTATATTATTGTATACATGTTCAGTAATGTTATGTGAATGTATTACGTAATTTAATAATGTAGGAGCTGTGAGAATAATAAGTTAAAAGTTGCTAACAATGAGGTAACCTTGAGGCAATAATGAGTTTGAGAGTTTAACAATACTACTTCTGATTCTTGGAGTAACAATAATGTAATTTTAGTGACAGTTTATAAAATAGGCAATCAACGACCAGAAAAAGCTTTAGTTAAATGAAAGTATTCTTTTGGATTAGGAATAGCCAATCAGAGACTTGAAATACAGAAATTTACAAGTTTAGACGGTTGAAATCAATTCAGTTGCCTGCAGACAGTGCTCATAACTGGATGCGTTGCTAGTGCGTCCTCGAGAGATTTAATACGTATTCGTGTGAAACAAAAAATAGTTTACGTGTTAAAAAGTGTAATTAATTAATAAAATGAATCTCACAGCTCTCTATATCAGTGAAGTGTTATTTTAATCGTATCAAGTATTAATAAAAGGAGTGAAGTAAAAATTATAATCTGTGTAAGCCTACATTCTTGGTCGTATCACAACCCTGCCAAGAGAAACGTGCCTCTAACAAAAATACTGACGCAGCCGAGGCACACATAAATATAATATTTAAAGAAACAGTAAAAATACATTTGGGGTGAAGGCTACCGGAAACTGTTTACTATACGTGTGGTTGCAACTACTACAAGTTCGGCTCCCCAACAGTTGAAATATAATACAACTCCTTCAATACAAACTACTTCAAATTGACTACTTCAAATAGCGTAACAAACCATCTTCTTCAAATTGGCGTCCATACATGGAGTTAAGAAAATACCTTTCTTCATAATGAAACCATTTCTGCAAACATTTATCTATGTTAACATGAAATGGATACAAAAATAAGCTTTTATAAGAACAGTTTGTACAATATGTATAAAAATAAGCAATAGTGGATAGTGAAAGTAATTTATATTATAATTCTTCCTACTTTTTACTTTTTCAGGTAAGTGGTGGACTGCAGCACCAGTGGATTTTTTTGAGCGGTTGATCAGGATTTTCAAGAGTGTAGTTTCATTTATAATTATGAAAGCAGCAGAAACTAATCCAGAGGTAAGGTGCATTGTTTTAAAATCTACATTTGTTAGCTGTCAAATAAAAAAAAATATGTAGTATATTGTAAGAAACTAAAGGCAGTATAGATATTTTAAAAGTTAAGTGAGTGATATGGTTTTAACTTTCATTATCTAATACTTATTGGCAAGACAATATTTATTTATCAACAATTACATACTTCTTGTAATTGAGATTGACACTCTCTCCTATGGGTCAAGCATGCTGTGACTCCCAAGTTGTCTGTATGCATTCGGCCCTAATTTGGCTCCCTCCCATCCTTTTCTCTTTTTACTTTTCTAATCCATTTACTCCTTTCTCTTCCTAAATATTCACCCATGCTCCTACTTCTTTCCCATTCTCTGTCAACATTTTTATTGCCACTGTAATATTTTCCAGATTATCCCATTTTTTATCCCAAGTACCCTCCCTCCACTTATTTGTTTCTTTACACTACAACAAACAATGGAGCATACCCTCCACACATACTTCCATGTTACTGTTCCTCAAACCTTTGTTATACAATACCCTGATTGCATCCATGCAAATACCTCTCTTCCTTGCTTGTCACAACTATTCACTACTTCTCCTTTCCCCATTCTTTCTTTGTTATCTTGTACAACCTCAAAGAACTTTTATTCTCAAAACTTGCCCATGTACCTTGGCTCTCAATATCTTCTAACCTCTTCCTTACTTTCTTATAAAAACAATTGCATTATTTTCACCCCTCTGCCATACATCCCCCATATCAATCTTTTCCAAAGTTTCCATCAATTTCTTCCCCCAGTTACTGTGCCCTAATGCATTTTGGTACTTCATGCATGTTTTAATTATATTATCATCATCATCGAATCTCAGATTCCTGTACCAGCATTTCAAAACTCTTTCCATTCACTATTCCTTTTCTTACTGTTCTGCCTAATTCTGCCAATGCTATTCCTCTTGGTGATGATTTTGGCAAACCTAATATTCTGTACAAAATATCCTATGTATTACATCAATTTTATTTACAGTTTCTGATCAACTCCAAATTTCCACTCCATATAACACCTTTGATTCTACCACTGTTTCATAGAGCCTTGCCAACCAATTTTTCAGATGTTTCTGGTATCCTCTGTAGACACGCTCTCACTTCTTTCATAGCTAGTTTTTCTGTGGGCATCACCTTTCTCCCTCATGGTTCCCTCCCCCCATTACTACTTATTCTCACTCCTAGATAATCAAATTCTTTCATTATTTCTAGTCCTTCTCCATTCAGAAACCATTTTTCATCTTTCCTTAATTTACTTCATTTTTTAAATACCATTATTTTAGACTTCTTGATGTTTATTCTTATGCCCCACTCTCTGCAAAAATCACTAATTTCATTAATTGCTTTCTGTAATCCCACAACTGTTATCACACCTACCAGTAGGTCATCAGCATAAAGTAACCCTGGTATCTCATTGGTTCGTATCACTGGACTATGTGGATTGCTTTTCTCAACTCTTTTTCTAGAATGTCATCAATAAATAAATTAAATAGGATAGGACTCAACTTGCTTCCCTGTCATAGCCCTAGCTTTTGATCCACAACGTTTGTTATTCTGTTTGTATTGCATCTGCTACAGAACTTCACCCCTTTGTATATTTTCTTGATCTCTCTAATGAACACATTACTTACACCCTTTTTCTTAACCTCCATGCTAGAGTCTCCCTGTTCATAATGTCAAATGTTTTTTTTTTAAATCGGCAGGAAACACATAAACCCTACCTCGCTTGTGACTTAGGTATTTATTTGCAATAGTTAGTATTACCATTATATTATCTGCAGGCATTTTTTCTTTTTTAAGTCCTGCTTGGAACTCAGATATTTAGTTTTCCCTTTCTACCCACTCCTGTAATCTTACAGCCATTATCCCTGTATATATTTTTCCTAATATCGACAGAAGGCTAACTCCTCTGTAATTATTACCTGGTTTATTTACATCTCCCTTACCCTTGTATAAAGGTACCACCATGCTTACTTTCCAGTTTTCAGGTATATGTTTACTCACTTTCACCTTATTGAGAAATCTCACCATTAACTGTGAAGGTGTTTACATGTTTGATTTATATAATATGAATGAGGCAACATTCACACTTAAACTTTATTTACGTCAAGTTGTAAAATCATGGAAGATTTTTGAGATATTCATCTCCATCCTCAGCATTGTGGCGATTGACAGTTGTTCTCTCTCCTCCTCCTGTCTTCATGCTGAGCATCCAGATGGGCAGAATCTCAAAATTGCACAGTCTATTGGAATTTTTGAAAATGAAGATGTTTTCCCATATGATGAGTTCTAGTGTGGTCATCAAAGGTTTTAATAATTTGATTTCTTTTTCAATATTGTGATGGTCTGTCCAAAATGGTATGCTACTGCTGATTTATCAATTTGTTTATATTATATATTTCTTGTACGTCCTTTCAATCTGACATTCAAGCTTCTCTTGACCATGCCTGCTTAAAACCTGTCAAAAAAACAAAATTAAACGTCAGGGTTGTCCAGCAGCACGGAAAATTCTCAAGGAAACTCGATGCAGAGGAACTACACTAGCACAGCACACAAATCCAGCGCATTATAAACAAGCCAAACTACAACTTGGACCATGCACTTGAGCATTTGAAGATTATACTAAAAATGCTATAGTATCAGTGAAGCATAAGAAGAGACAATCTAAACCCTGGTTCAATAGCACATGCATGCAGCTTGAAGATCCACTGTGAACGCCCTCCACATGAGTACAAACACAGGTTTCTAGAGTTCAGACAAGAATATGAACAAATAAAGAAATATAAAGAGATCCTCAGGGAAGAAAGGAGCAAACTCCATGAACTGTAGTAAACAATTTTAATAGAGCAGGCAAAAAAAACCCAAGCTCTCCAGAACGTAACCTTAGACAAATGGGAGATACACTTCAAAACCCTGCTGCAGAGCAAAGTCACATCCTCAGTCATACAATACAACAACACAGTGAAGATAATTCCCTTCACCACAGAAGAAGTCAGGTCAAGCAAACAAAGAAGTGCAAAGCCTGCAGTCCTGATGCCATTCACAATGAGCACAAGTTTCTCACAGTGGCCTGGACAGCCTTACTCAATCAGTGCCTCACGAGATACTCCACAGTCAGACTCCTATAAAAGGGAGGAGGTGATGCCAAGAACCCACATTCTTATTGAGGTACTGCTCTGGAAAACACAGATCTAAGACTCCTGTTGACACTGCTGGTCAAAAGAGTGACTGTAATACAGCTCTGATACTTCCTAATGAAGGTTTGACTTTGGAAGGGAAGGTCAAGAACTCACGCAGTCAGCATTTATAGGAAGTATCAAGGATGCTCTTAGATTTTCTGGAGGTAAGCTGGATGTCATATTCATTGATTGTACCAAAGCATTTGACTCAGTAGACAGGCAGAGATGATTAACAAAATGGAATCACTAGGAAAGGAATTCTATCTTTCAAGAATAATAGCTGCACTGTTGACAAGGAACTATGTATTTATCGATGACCATCTCACTAGACCTCTCCAGGGAGACCCACTAAGCCCAGTAATGTTCAACATCGCAACCTAGGATGTTTTAGAAGCAGTACCAACAGATAAAGTATCTGTTTATGTGTATGCTAATAACATGGCCTTAGCACTGAGTTCTCTGTCTAACCTACAAGATGTGTTCAACAAGCTTACAAGCTGGACAGACAATAACACCCTGCGGCTGAACGCACAGAAAACAATACATTAATGACCTTTAGAAATGGAGACAAACTACCAGTGTCAACGAACATCAGCTACAAAGACCTTAACCTCACCTGAGTCAACCACTACAAATACGTAGATGTGACATTCCAAATGAATGGAAAGAGCTTCACTAAGCAATAAAAGACAAACTTACCACTGATGTTACAGCCATGAATGCAATCAGAACACTTGGGAAACTGCCGGTACAAACTGCGATAGCCGTGTTTCACATCAAGATATCAGCTATAATGACTTATGCATTAGAGAGTATATGGGAATATCTATAGAAATCTGATCTTGCAACAATAAAAAAAGCCAAAGCCATATTTCTCAAGAAACTATGTCTGCCCCAAAAATGCACCATCAAGACTAGTATATGAGCTCACTCGTCAACCGTTTTATATAGAAGAGTTATCATCAATTATTAAATATTATTTATTATTAAATTATATAATTATAATCTGCATTATTATTTATGTATTATTTTTTATTATTGTTATTGTTACATTCTGCTTGTAACTTACACACTGCAAATATACTGGCTAAAGACTTGCTACCAACAAACAGCTCATCAAAAGCAAATCAAATATTTAAAGCATTCAAAACTTCAGATCAGCAGCACCAACTTTTATCTAACGGTAGTTCTAACTAGAAGTAGTCTTGCCATGAACACCTGCTGGTGCTCTCAACAAGATGCCTGTCTCACTGAAAAATAAAATTTCAACATGAATAAAATTGCTCTTATTTCAAAAACTTTGTTTTAGAGTAAATGAAACAACTGTACTGTTAGATACTGTCATCAATGCTTGTTAGAAATCAGGAAGCAGTGTCGCTGATGAAGGAATTATGAATGTTCTTACAGTTATCTGATGATCATCCTGATAAGTTATATCTTGTTGAGAAACTGAGTAAACAAGCTCCAAAATATACAGCCTGGCAGCAAATGTACGTCACCCACAATGCCTGGGGCAGAATCTCATTGAAGAACAGTATAACCAAATGGAAGGATTCATATTGGAAATATTGGATGCAGAAGGTGTTGTCAACTTTCAACAGTATATAAAAAAAGCAGAATATTTGGCAAACTTTTGGGCAAGAATGTTACACCCAGAAACATTCTGATTCTTTGCTAAGAGGCACCATTCAAAACTAGCAGATTTCGCTAATAAATTACTAATATTCCAGCTTTTTCTACACAATTCGAGAGGGTACATTCCAACTGGTCTTTGTCCATAATGCTAACAGAAATCACCTTTTATTTGAAAAATCAAAACTAGTAAATGTTTATTATCACTTAAAAGCTGATAATGATTATTGACTAGTAACATGAATGTGCACTGTTCTGTTAATTTTTTTAAATTTATGACCATAGAGTGCTGGTGTTCAGGTGACATTTCTATAAAAAAATCTTTTTTGAAACCTAATGTGGACCAAATTCTTATGTGAATGTTTTTTGTTAAGAGAAGTATTCTTTTTTTTGTTATTAGAAACAAATCAGAAAACAACAGTAATTTACTACAAAGAATGACGTGAGTCAGTGATTTTATTTCAAACCAATAAGTGATAATTGCAGTATAACAGTTTAAAGTAAATATAATGCCTTCTTCATTATTATTGAGACTTAGTCCACTTTTTCAACTGTCACTTCTCTAGGTTCTCAATGTCATTTCACTGTTACTTCACTGATATGAACTAATTCAGTTTCTCCATCACTTTACTTTTCTTCTTGATGTAGCAATGTAATGCATGACATAGACACTTCTTCCACATGGTTCATTCATTGGGGAGTCGAACATCACGTTTCCGCAGTAACACTTGCTGCACATCACAGCAGTCGTCACCAACTCGCTCGGAGAACTGCACTTATGTTGCCACTTATGTTGCACTCCCTCAGTCCTCTTGTGAGAATGCTTTCTTATATAGCCAATGGAATATTTCAGAAAACAATCAGAGGCGAGGGGGGTCTAGTAGAAACTTCCAGAAGATTGTGGTTATGTGCCGATAGCACTTCCAGTGTTTACACTGGTGAGCACTGCTTATTGTCAGTCATCTCTGACTGCCCAGCACTAACCTCCAAATAACCTTGGGCGATAAATGCTGTCACATAATTAGTAACTCTATTTTAATAATGTTCCAAATTGTATGTGGTAAATGACTAATCATCAAAGTGTTAGGAAGCATGGCTGAATAGACTTTTTCTGTTTCAGAGCATTAATAAACTTAAAAGCAATGTAGTAATTGATGTTGAGATTGTCAAAATCAATAAGTATTAGGGCTTTTGTTACTTTCTCTAGCAATTACATACTAGGTAGAGAAAGTATTGCATTCCACCCAAAAATTTTATACCAAGATTTCACCAGAAATGTTTTGAGACCCCCTGAATCCAAAAAAGTATTTTAGTAAAAGGTGCAGTGTGGCTATGTAAGAGAGAGAACACCATAACTCAAAAACAAAGTCTGACAAATACCAACTTAGTACTCAAGTTCAGTATCTTCCAAGGATACAATACAAAGATTTTTAAGAAAATCCCCCACCTCTATCCTTTACATGAAACATTTTTCAAAATTTTTAATTTCTAGAATATGGCTGTAATGATTTTAATTAAAATACCATATATTAAAGATATTTACATAGCAAATAAGATTGTATATCTTGAATTTTCTGTTAAGTCTTCTTTATTTTATAAAATAGAGTTGAAGGTTCTTACAATACATCACTAAAATGTTCTTACTTGAATGCATTTTGGGAGAATGGTTTGCTTCCATCGTCAGCATGTTTTCAACTGATTTTGCTGGTTATTATCTGGGGAATGTGTGTGGCTAGTGGTGTTCTGTGGTGCTGGGCTGATGAACCTCCAAAGGCTGCTGGGTGGTGGTAGTTCGAAATTCATTAGGTGATTCCTGTGTTTGACAATATGTATTTTTTCCCAGAGTCTTCTTTATTTGAAAGGAATCTTGTATAACTGCTAAACATTAAGGTATAGATGAAAACATACTACACAAAAAATGTAGATCTCTTCAAAACACACAATTTATTTCAAATAACTTTTCTGTGGCATAAGCCATTTCCAAGATATTTGTTATTAATGGTTCAAATTGTCCATTACTTGGTCATACTTTAAAGTTCTTTCAACATTGAGTTGTTTCTCGCGATGGCAATGACACAGTATGGTATTTTAAGGCCAGTATTTACTGTCCAGTTGTTAAACATTTGACTATCGCTGTTCTCTTTGTACCTATAAAGAAATGTGTAATGCAGCTGTTTCTGCAAAGGTTTATTTGTATTAAAATGAAGTAGATAGAAAGGTAGGCATTAGTAAGAATAGTTTGTATAACCACTAATAAGCAATAGAGGATAGAGACAGTCATGTGAATGTAATACATCAGATCCTTGTGTGTGTGCATTTGTGAGAGAGAGAGAGAGAGAGAGAGAGAGAGAGAGAGAGAGAGAGAGAGAGAGAGAGAGAACAGCATAACTGAAAAATGAAAATTTGGATAAACAGTAAACTTGGTATTTAAATACAGTAGCTTCCAAAGATGCAACACAAAGATTTTTGAGAAAATCCACCTCCCAAAATACCCTTTACATGGAAGATTTTTCAAAATTCTTGATTTTTTAAAAAATGGCTTTAAAGATTTTGATTAAAATGCCATATATTAAAGATATTTAGATGATAAATAATTTTGTGGGATTAGCCTGTGAAGTCCTCTTTATTTGGAAGGAATTTTTTATAACTTTCATAGGAGAAAGGTTGTTTATAGTGTCCTGAGGTCTAAGCAAGGGCGTGGCAACTGAATCGTGTGTTTACACAGCTCAGATGGTTACGGATATGTGTAACACCTCACAGAGCTTTCACCAGCATGTTACTGAGGGAATATATTGCTTCTGCATTACCTCGGATGTTAGTGACAACTTCCTTTGTTTGGAAAAGTAACAGTTTTAAGTAATTTACATGTTTAGTGGCTACACAATCTTGTACATTTCTTAGCCAATAGGAAGAACTAGCTGGCTTACCTGGTGCTGATTTTCATGGCAAATCTTCTCCTTTGCCTTTTAAAGTTGTAGCTAGTGCAGTCCCATGATATTCCTAATAAAGGCAAATTAACGACGACAAAGTTGAAATACATTTTCCTGGGCCCTTGGCCAAGTTTTAACTTTCTCATTTCTGAGCACATTAGACTCTTCACTGTAGAGATTATTCTACAGTGACATGAAACAGCTGTCAGTCACAAGCGGCTAGAAACATGAAACCAGAAGAAATTGTAGTATAGGTGCATGTTAACCTCAGATCTGTTGAGTTGTTCTAGTGAAAGGATCATCTGTAGTTTGTTTATGTGAAACTAAAACTAGATCTTGCCTCGGAAACAATGGCAAAAACTGGTAGAAATTAACAAACAACAATAAACAACTTTAATGTACATAATTAAATAAAGGAATGAAAGCTTGATACAACTAGAGGAATCAAAATATAATGTAGATAATGTTTAGTCTATCGATTTTGATGTTGGCTGAATTGGAAGCAGGTGAAAACGTATCATTGGTCAGTTAAAAACAAATTCCATTGCGCAAAATTGGCTTTCCATTTTGTGATTGATATGATCATTGATATGCACTACTGGGTTATTGTGAACCAGCCTTAATGGATGAAAGATTCTTAATTTTCATGAAAATGGGTATGCAATATCAGCACATATTGGCTATTTACATTTTCTTAACTCTTTCGACAGTCTTCCAAGTTCTGAAGATGACGTCGCATGTAACATGATCCTGAATTTTTGGAAGGTTTTCACAAGAAAAATTACCTAAATAATGAATGCAATTAGAAAAACCTTGAGAACATATTGGAAATTTTGCTTTCATTTCTGCTGCATAAATTGAGTGACAAGTATATCAATGTTTTGAAATTTCCCTGTCTTTGGTCCTCTGAGTATTTTTCTTGACATACAAGAAGTCATAAACTTTTCTTTGTCTCCCACCAACATTGTACGTTCCACACAGAAACACCAAGCTTCATCACAGCCTGTATATTATAAGTATATTTTCCCTTGTGCAAAATCCATAATTTTAAGTGAATATCATAACTTCTTACCTCCCTTTTTTTAAAATAGAGAGTTGAGGGTTGTTACACTACATCACTATGATAAACTTACTTGAACGCGTTTCGGGAGACGGCTTGTCCCCATCGTCAGCATTCTCTCTCAACTAGTTCAGTTGAGAGAGAATGCTGACGATGGGGACAAGCCGTCTCCCGAAACGCGTTCAAGTAAGTTTATCATAGTGATGTAGTGTAACAACCCTCAACTCTCTATTTTAAATTATGACACATCACTGTTACAAGCTTCTAAATCTTCAAAAATTGTTCTTACCTCCCCTTTCTTGGATTGATGCAAAAGAAGATACTCTCCTTTCCATATTGTCTGTCATGACTGGAACACTGACCAAAACTAAATTTATTGAGAACACAATCAGGTGGCCAACATTTTAACTTGAATCACTAGATGTTGATACGGTAATTTGTATCACAAATTACTTAAAGGTAAATAATAATTGTAATATAAATATGTATTTTTATGTGACATTGATTTCAGAGGTTTATTAATTGTAATTATTATTGGTAAATAATAATATAAGGCTTTACTGAAACTGTTAGTAATGGCGCAAGAATGCAGCGATGGGGTGAGTTGTTTGTCATTACCGGGAACCAGGAAGTTACGTAATGTTTCGCGCCTTTTCGGTAAAAAAAAAGCTTCTAGAACATTTCCTAAAGCATATGTATTTGTGGTTTTCATTGGATATTAAAATAGATGCTAATGTTGGCGCGTTTTATTAGCCAATAGCAGTTCATTTATAATCTTTAGGCGTATCTTGAGGCAAGCCTATAAATAGTGTGGGTCCGAGGTAGCGTGTCCCCAGTTCAACAAGATTCTCAACACATTACACGTCAGCCCACCAGTTCTACAGAATTCTCCATACTACGCGTCGGTCTCTCAGTTCGTCAAGTTACGCGCAACAGAATTACAAGAACTATTATAAAGTATTATACAGTTAAATATATAAAGTTGAAGTACGTGAATCAAAAGTGAGAAGTTATTATAAACAGTTTCAGTATGGCGATTATCCAGATAAATCTGTGAAAGTGTTCGTGAACGTGTTCTGCAATAAAGATTATAAAACCAATTTCTTCGTCAATATCATTTCTAGACAAAAGATTCCTTTCCGCTTCACACCCTGCAAGAGATACTTGTTCTACTAAGATAATATGATAGCTAGCCGGAGGACAATATACAAAACTTTAAATTCTTTCGAACCCTAATTGATGCAAATTGCTACGCCAGATGGAGTTAAACAAACCAAACCAACGAATGACGTCACAAGATGGCTCCCACCAACATTGAGGTAAACGAACATTGTAAGTAATACCGTCGCATAATTTGGCACCCAGAACGTGGCGCACGACAACCAGGAAAGGAATATGATGACCAGGAAAGTAGCAGAATTAACCAGGAAGAGGCGAATGCAGCAGTGAAACGATCTACAAGACGCAGATTCCGAGACAACAGGGTAATTCAACTACAAAAACATCGAGACAATGTAGATTCATCATCATACAACGCAGAAGCGACATACAAACCTAGGAGAATGGGGCAGAACGCTGGACATCAAAGCTACAGCAACATACAGCATCAAAAAGGTAATTAAATGATCCTTAGGAGTGGTAGGATAATAAAAACAATGGCTGCTAGTAATACAGAAGAAATAATTATGGAGGGAGATAGTGTAACAGTTAGCTGTGATCCAATACAAGTTACAGGAAATAGCCCAGACTTTTTAGGATTTGAAGATGAAAATGTTAGTACAGAAAGTCAGAATAGAATAGCAGGAAATGTTAATCTTGATACTATTATGATGATGGAAATGCTGAGAAATATGAGTAGGGAATTAAGGGAAGATATGGAAAAATTAACTCAGAGTAATGAGAAATTAAGGGAAGATATGGAAAAGAATAAGAAAGAATTGAGGGAAGATCTTAGTAAGAAAATAGATCAAAACAGGGAAGATATGCAAAAGAATAATAGGGAATTAAGAGAAGATATTGATAGGAGTTTAGAACAAAAACTAGATCAGAATAAGAGAGAATTAAGGGAAGATATTGGTAAGAGCTTAGAACAAAACAGGAAATCAATTGAAAATATTGGTAGGAGTAATGATATATTAGAGCAAAAAGTAGATCAAAGCAGTGGAGAAATTGAAAAGAAAGTTATGAAGCTAGATATTAGTATGCCAAAAATGAGAGATGAAAATGAGGAAGTGATAGCAAGTGAGACAGGAGAAATTTCAAAGAAAATGTTAGACATGAGCAGGGAAATATGTAACAAAAAAAATGAGGTTAATACTAAAAGTGAGGTTAATGTAGAATGTACAGAGTTAGGAAGTCAAATGAGTAGTATTTCAAGTGAGATAAGAGAGGTAAAAGAGGTTATGAATGTAGATGTAAATCAGGCGCAGGTTAATTTCAGAGGGGAGATATCAGAAATACAGAATGAGTCAGTAATGCAAAGAAATAAATTGTACCAAGATGTTCAAAATGAAAACTCCAGTCCAGTACAGTTTAGTACAGATTTGTCAGAGTATTCTCAAATTAAAGAGATAGTTGAAGAGTTGAAAATGAAAGTTGTTAAAAGATGTATTGTTCAAGAAACTGTAGATTGTTTTCAAATGTTATCAGGGAACGAAATGTCATATGAATACAAGAGGTTATTCATGAACAACAATTTGAAGGTTAGGTTACGGCTACGAGTAATGTTTAGCCACACACAATTTGATCCAGGAGGGTAAATAGCAATGTGATGTAAAGTAAATGCTGGATAGTTAAAGACGACTTGCAGAGAAATGTATTGGAACGTAAGAGGGTTAACTAAATATATATATATATGTCATTTGAAAAGAGAAAGAAATAAAAAAAAAAAAAAAAAGTATATAATTTTTTAGTAACTGTAACAGTATTTGAAAAGAAGAAGGTAATAATTGAAACTTAATATGATATTAAAGTAAAGTACATAAATACTATTCCAAGAGTATTGTTAAGATAAAGTACAAAATAATAAAAAGGGTAAAAATAATTAAAACAAATATTTATGTTAAATAGAACATGTGAAACAGTGCCTAGATTTAAGAGATGTAAATATTTGTGTAGAGGGTGAATATTTTGGTAAATATGTGTAATAATTACAAAAATCTTAAATGTATAAATTTTTGTCAACAACTTAAAGTAAACAATTTGGTAGCAGTGATTAAATAATTTAGGGTAAAGTATTTGCTATAAAAAAAAATTTTGTGATGTCAGATGAATATCTAAATTAATTAAACCAAAGCCAGTAAGTAGTGGCGAGATAAAACATATGTCGTGTGTTAAATGCGTGTGAAGTGTTAATTGAAAGTGATAGCGTGTGTTCCAAGATTTAGGAGACTAAAAACACAAATTATAAAATTTCCAAAAAAGTTATAAATATTTATAATTATGTTTCTAGTGGGGCATATGATACGGTAATTTGTATCACAAATTACTTAAAGGTAAATAATAATTGTAATATAAATATGTATTTTTATGTGACATTGATTTCAGAGGTTTATTAATTGTAATTATTATTGGTAAATAATAATATAAGGCTTTACTGAAACTGTTAGTAATGGCGCAAGAATGCAGCGATGGGGTGAGTTGTTTGTCATTACCGGGAACCAGGAAGTTACGTAATGTTTCGCGCCTTTTCGGTAAAAAAAAAGCTTCTAGAACATTTCCTAAAGCATATGTATTTGTGGTTTTCATTGGATATTAAAATAGACGCTAATGTTGGCGCGTTTTATTAGCCAATAGCAGTTCATTTATAATCTTTAGGCGTATCTTGAGGCAAGCCTATAAATAGTGTGGGTCCGAGGTAGCGTGTCCCCAGTTCAACAAGATTCTCAACACATTACACGTCAGCCCACCAGTTCTACAGAATTCTCCATACTACGCGTCGGTCTCTCAGTTCGTCAAGTTACGCGCAACAGAATTACAAGAACTATTATAAAGTATTATACAGTTAAATATATAAAGTTGAAGTACGTGAATCAAAAGTGAGAAGTTATTACAAACAGTTTCAGTATGGCGATTATCCAGATAAATCTGTGAAAGTGTTCGTGAACGTGTTCTGCAATAAAGATTATAAAACCAATTTCTTCGTCAATATCATTTCTAGACAAAAGATTCCTTTCCGCTTCACACCCTGCAAGAGATACTTGTTCTACTAAGATAATATGATAGCTAGCCAGAGGACAATATACAAAACTTTAAATTCTTTCGAACCCTAATTGATGCAAATTGCTACGCCAGATGGAGTTAAACGAATCAAACCAACGAATGACGTCACAAGATGGCTCCCACCAACATTGAGGTAAACGAACATTGTAAGTAATACCGTCGCAATGTATAACCAGAGAAATCACCAGACAACCTAATTACAAAAGATGCCGTATTTCAGTCTTCTGCTAGTATTAGGAGTTATTGTCATATTATATATATAGCAAGAGTGCTAAGCTAGCTGTCGAAGAGAAAGGATGTCTGAGTAGTCAGCTCCAGGACTGGAAGGAAAAAGCAAATAAGAGACAATGGGAGTAAGCACTGAAGTATACAGACGAAGAATTGGAGCTTTCAATAATATAAAGTGAATGAGAATAAAATGAACCAAGGCTTAGAACAGATGGTAAACATATTTCTTCTGCATAGTGATTGATAATTGGCGGAGTCAAAATTAACCCCGGACCTAATGGGAATCATGCTGTCATGGAGGAAATCTTGGATAGAATAAAGAACATGGATGAGAAAATTGGTACTAAACTGAATGGTATGTAGGAAGAACTGGTGGAAATTAAGGAAGAAATAAGAAACGAGGTGCAAGATATGAGAATAGAGTTACAGAACGTTAAAAGGAGATTAGAGTCCCTGGAAGAGAGATATAGAAGGTTCAACCTAGTCACTGCTGGAGTAAAGGAAAGGAGCGATTTACTTCTGTGCAGTTTGTGTATGAATTGTTGAAGAGGAAGTTGTTAAAAGGAACAGACATTTTTATAAACAAGGATTTATTGGTGGAACAAACGCGCTAGAAAGAAGGAACTTATACATCAAATGAAGCAAGCAAAAATGGAGGGAAACAGGCATATATTCAGAATTTAAAGTTGTGGATTGATGGTAAAGTAGTAGATTTGCAAGAAAGTGACAAGAAACACAAACCCCGGGAGCAGGAAATTACTCAGCTCAATTCATCAACGGCTGGAGAAATGGAGCAAGCATGCACAGGATGTCTAAAGGGCATTTTAACACCATCCGGCACAAATTTGTGAACTAGACAGAGCAAACATACTCATTGACACAGAAGAGTGACGACAGAGAAATAATTACGTCAGAAGACAGTCATGCTGATGACGGAAAGCATACATCAGGAATGAAAGAAAGAAAGATTACTACTAGGAAGCTTATTTCACAGAGAAAGGAGATCCAAGCAGCATGTGGACTAGCAGTAGGAGGAGCAGAGGTGTGGTCACAGAGCAGTGGGGGGAGAAAGTATCATTTCAACACCGAATGGAAGTCTATTGGTCCTAGACAGTAATAAGGCGGGAACATCAAGAAAAGGGAGGGGTGTTGAACTAGCAAGCAAGAAGATATTAGATAAATTTATGAGCAGAACTGGGTCACAATAGGGAATGCTATCTCAAATAGCTTCAATGTGCGGTCTTCCAGTACTAAACGATGAATTTTTTCAATCATCTCTGGAGTTGTGACTTCCACAGGGCGTCCAGAGCGAGGCTCATCACTAGTGCTCGTACGTCCCATTTTAAACTCTGCAACCCACCTTTTAATCATTGAATATGAAGGGGCAGAGTCTTTCAATGTACTGTCCATTTCCTCCTTGATTTCTTTAAGCATTAAGCCTTTCAAATGGAAGTATTTAATCACTGATCGTTTTTCCAAATCCTCCATTTTCATGTAAACTCTAAAGTTGTCTTATTTAAAATGCTGTCCTTCAAAAACTAAACAAGCTATTGACCTGTGACTATGAATACAAGCTAGTCTAGAGTAAAGCTATATGATGCTACCGTCTAACTGGCCTAGTGGCGCCATCTGTGTGTGAGACCCGGGACTTATCAGCTGACCCTTGTATTTTGACATCTGAATGCATGGTACTATGTAGTAAGACATTTTTGTTTTGCTTTCCTCGGCATACAGTTAGTGAAGTGTCTCCATTCTTGAGAAGAACTGATGTAAACAGTGGATTTTTCATGTCGTTTACAGTGTCTGGGATTTCTCTTCTTGTACTTTTCATGGTTCCAATCAGACTAGTGTTTTCATATTTCAGCTTACTTCCAAGTATTACTGTGGTAAAAAAAATTATCTATCATTAGATTCTGTCTCTTTCTGTGATATGGTGCTACTAGTCTCATTATAACATGTTCTGGAAGGCTGTCATTAGCTGTTCTCTGTTGGTATCTGCCAAGGTGGGGGAATCCATTACAGGGAAATTTGCTGTCAACCTCCGCCAGAAGCCACAATTTTAACCCGAATTTATCGAGCTTGTTCGGTATGTATTGAAGAAAAGGACATCTCGTTCTGCTTGAGAAAAGTTGTTTGTCTGCGGCGAGATAAGCTCCCAAATTGAATGTTAATTGGTAATTTTCAATAAATCCGTTCCAGGTGCTTGAATCTAAAGCAAATTTGTCAGTTTTCAGTTGTTCTAATCTAGTGTTCTTTATATCAAAACAAATAAATCTTAGAATTTCTCGAAACCTATTCCTGCCCAAAGTTTCAATGAAGAACGTTTGTTGGACCATTATTCATTTAAGTCTATGACTGTGGTTCCCAGTGCACCCCATACATATAACAAAGCCATAAATGCATGTATCTCTTCTAAACTCACACACCACAAATTATTATCCAGCACCCTTCTTGTGTTTTAGCACAGATTCATCTATGAATAGATGCCATGCACTCACTGCACTAGCATGTCTCTTTGAGTACGGTGTAGGTCCTTCAATACATTCTGCTGCACGGTTCTACCTCGCAAAGTTACACCAAATTCAGCTACTGTCCACTCTGTTATTGCATCCTTGCCTAGTAATTTTGTTCCTACATCAGGTAGGGAAGCCTTTGCTTGATATACTCTTTTACTGTGAGGTTGCATTGGTACTTGATCGGGTTCAGTAAGTGCTGCTGCTTCTTCAGGATGTACTGTTTGTTTCCAATAAATATTGGGATTTGTACTTGGGTCAGGTTTAGCTTCTGTAAGAGAATAGCTTATGCAAATTTCAATTTTTCATTCTTTTATAACAAATAGATAACACAATTTTGAAAAAATAACAATTATGCAAATAAATATTATAATAGTAATAATAATAATAATTATAAAGCATAATTTTGAATAAATCAATTATATTGTAACCGGAAAGTGAGTGCACAGTCATACATTAGTTGTATGACTGTGCTTATAAATTTCAGTCTAAAAATTCATAATTTGTTGTATGGTAATTCCTAGTAATAGTTGTGGTAGTGGTACCTTCAGTTTGCAGATTTTTAGATGAAACTTGAGATATTTTGTCTTTGCTGTCGGAACTCCCCAAGCGGTCCACTGGACGATATGCTTGCTGCACACGATCCGCACTAACACGATTGTCTTCTAATTTTGATAAATCAGATAGATCTGCAGAAATATTATTATAAATTGTCAACATTTCTTCACCTGTGAGATGTTGCAGACACAAATGCTTTGGCTGTGACATGTTCACTCTTCACAGGACACCACCCAAATAAACTATATCACGAACCGTAGCTATTGAGCGTATTCTTGCGTATATAGCTTAAACTTCATTTGTAGACACAATAACCGTTGCAAAAAAAGAGTGCTATAAATCGGATTATATTGATGCTGTACATATTAGCGGTCAAAATGACTGTGTAAGTAGTGATAAAAATAAAACTACTTAAATTAAATATAATTTATATGTATGACCTGTGCAGTAACTTAGGAAAAGCCCAAACTTGCAATAATGTGAGGCAACAATTGTAGCAGAAAGAGGACATTAAAAACTAAAAAGAGGACAAAATGACCACTCAGCCATTCTGGTGTTAAGCAGCAAAGAGAGTCGAAATACGAGGCGTGTTTTCCAAAACTAAGGTCCGGTGAACAATATTTAATGGATGGTAGGCCTGAATGACCTTTCATGCCTGCAGCCCTGTCTACCGACTCCTGAGGAACCTGCTGCAGTAGGCGTTTGTCAGTCGGAGAGAGCAGATCACAATGACCGCGACAATCATAGATCCCGCCAGTTGTGAACTGCGCGGTGTGATTAGATTTTTGCTGGCAAAAGAATCGTCAGCTGCGGACATCCATCGTGAGTTATGCCTCGTATATGGCCCAGACATAATAAGTGACAAACAGGTTCGGCACAGGTGTCGAGAATTTCGAAATGTGCACTATGAACACGGAGTGGTAAGCCCAGTATTTGGACCGATGACATCGTTGAGCAAGTGAACCAAAGACTTCGAAGTGATCGGCGTTTGACGATTAGTGGTCTGGCTGATGAATTCTCAAATGTTGCTCGAACCTCACTTTACAGTGTTGTCACTGAACAGCTTGGATATCGGAAAGGTTGTGCGAGGTGGCTGCTAAAACTGCTCACCAGTCAGCACAAAGAGCAACAAATGTGTAGTGCACGACAGTTTCTGGAGCGCTATAGACAAGATGGAGATGGTTTGTTTTCCCACATGGTTACAGATGGCATGACATGGATAGCACACACCAAAGCAGAACCGAAACAACAGTCAATGCAGTGGCGCCGTTCCGGTTTACCCAAACCAAAAAAGTGTAAGTAATCGCCGTACACGAATCGCAAAATGATGGCTACCGTGTTTTGGGACGAAAAGGGCGTCCTTTTGATTGATTTCATGGACCGTGAGTCAACAATTACAGCTGACGTGTATTAGGCAACGCTTACCAAACTAAGACGTGCAATCTAAAATCGACGCTGCGGGAAACTGTCGTCTGGCATCATCCTCCTACATGACAATGCACGGCTGCGCACCGCTGTCAAAACCAAAGAGAATATTCAAGAGTTTCGTTGGGAACTCTTTGACCACCCTCTGTACAGTCCCGACCTAGCACCAAGAACTATTTCCTCTTCTTGTATTTGAAACTGTGGCTGGTTGGACAATGATTTCAAACCGACAATGAACTTAAGACGAGCGTTAACAACTGGTTCAGGCCCCAAGCGGCAGACTTCTATGCCGAGGGGTTAAAGAAGCTGGTGCAGTGTTACAGCAAGTGTATAGATGTGAATGGTGATTATGTGGAAAAGTAAAGTATATATGTAGGCATATATTACTGTCAATAAAAACCTTGTCTCATGAGCGATGTTGTTTTGGAATATGCCATGTACAAATGCCTGCTTGAACGTTACACTAACAACAGACACAGAAATATTCTGTTTACGGATGAAAGTATTTTAAACATTGAACAGAGGTACAACTGCCAGAATGATTGAGTGTATGCCAGGAGTTATGAAGAAGCTCATGAGCAGATTTCTAAGATCCAGAGGGACCACCTCCTACCTCAGTGATGGTTTGATGGGGAGTAAGCTACGATGGTATCACAAAGGTGTATCTCTGCCAGAAGGGATTAAAGAGTATATGTAACAACCCTGCTTGAGGTTGTGGTGAACACCACTTTGTTGAAGAATGATTCTGCACCAGCCCATAAGGCAAGATCCACTCAATCTTGGCTTGAGGAAAATGTTCCAGACCTCAACCCCTTGGATTACAAGCTGTGGTCAGTGCTTGTAAGAAAAGGGAGTCTCTCAAGTGATCCCTGAAGTCAGCAGTGGCAGATTTCTCCATGGAGACAATGCATGCTGCTATTGATGAATGGTCTGATAGACTTAGGTCTTGTAGCAGTGCAAAAGTTGGTCATTTTAAATAATGTAATATGTGCATCTAGCACAGAATACATACAGGTGCCATAGTCAAACTAAAACAACAGTACAATACATTGTTGCCACTATAAAACAACTTTGTAACAAAAGTTATGGCTATACTAGGTAGTATAAAAAGCACACCAATATAACAGATACAATATAAGTAACAGATGGCTATTTGCGAGGAGTTGCCAGCTATGAATAAACCTAACAACCACATTCTAGTGACTTATCTCATAATGGTGGAAATATGTCAAAGTTGCACTTTAATAACTGTTGTTAAATTGTGACCACTATATTAACATAATGGTGCTAAGCCAAACAAAGCAACAATAGATCACATCGGAAGTAATCGCCGAAGCTCGAGCAATTCCAGCTTTGTTCATGATCTTGAGCTCAGCTGCAATGCACATGTTGACTCCCACTGCTCAAGCCAGTGCAGTCTTTCATGAAAATTAGTGTCTTGAAATATTGGGCTCCATGTATAAGACAACTACGGTTTTTAAAAGCCTTATATTCTAGCCAATATGGTATGTTTAGCCTTTAAGTACCTTTGTACCTTCTCTTTGGTCCTGTAGGTATTAATAACATCAGCTATGCAGTTTTGACATAACACAGAAACCCTCTACATCAGTACTCAACAAAGTGTAGGTGAAACTGGCCAATATGAAGATCCCCCCCTCCCAGACTACCAAGTTAAGGCTGGTTCTCAATAACTAGGAATGAAAACCCGAATGAGAATGACATGAAAACACATTATTATTTTGTAAGCATTCACAATTAACAGGAAGCTTTCCCAGGTTCCGGGAAAGAAACGAGTTAGTGATCATGGACAAACTCCTGTTATGAGACAAATATGGAAACCATGTTGCATGGCAACCAGTTCAAACCATTAAAACCATTCTGACACAGAAGTATATAAAAACACTCCTATCCACCTTGAAAGAGATAAAAACCATTCTAGGAGAGCAAGAAAAGAAAATTGTGATACCAAGCAACCCAACTACATTCTTCAGGATATGTCCATTACCAAAGATTCATGAAGCCTGCATCAATACCATAGACTCACTTGCATATAATCCCACAAATTGGTTACTCAGAACATTTCAGGACCTCCCCCAACCAAAAACTCTGAGTATAACTAATACCTGTGAACCCATTGCAAAAATTAAAGATACAGATTGAAAGGGGATATATCATACATATTATACATTGTACATATGAAAGGGGAACCATACACATAAGAATTGTATAGCAATAATTTAATTCACTGAATGTTAAAACATTCAACATGTAACTTTGTACAGAGCTATTTGTAAGCAACAGGCGCGCTAGCTACTTGAATTGGAATTCCTGGAACTCATAACGACCGTGCCTGGCACAGAGTGGTACAACGCTACATGATGGCGTTGAAGCGCAAGGTTCTGAAACCTCATATTTTCATACATGATTGGGTAACACGGCCTGAGGGCCAATGGGAAGCATCGTTACATTTTCAAACGTAGAGGACAGCGTGGGTAAGCCGCCCTATATAAGACCAGATTTTGCCGAGGGGGCACTCTTACTATTACCAGTTCAGCGCAACAAGAAGTCACGCCAACGCAAGGTGCTACAGATGCACGTGGGTGAAGATAGATAGGCTCCTGATAAATATTCAAGTGGTGGGATAAAGTAAATGGGAAAAGCTAGGCGCCTATATTTATTTGAACAAGGAAATAAACATCAATTATAAAGGGAAAACTTGCAGTGTATTTTTAACTTGCCTCACCCACTAGAACCTGAGATTAAAGAAACTTAGCAATTAGGTAGGAATGGAATGGAATGGAATTTGGCTAGCATCACTAGCCGAGGAAGAAGAACCCTACAAGAGCACGCTGCAAGAGTCAATCAACCATTTCCCGCTACAAGATATAGGGGAAAATGATTGAGTTGTTTCTTTGGACATCACACTATTTCCCAGCATACCAAAAGGTAAGCTAGAAGACATGTTGATAAAATGGCTAAACTTCACAGATATTGATAAGTAAACAATGGAAGAATACGGTATACTGACTCAACTATGCATCAATCAGAATTACCTTACATTCAGGAAGAAACTGTACTCCCAGGTGAATGGTTTGGCAATGAACAACCCACTTTCCTGGCAAACTTGTATATGAGTTCTTTTGGAAATACACATAACAGAATCATTCCCGCACATATATAAACTCTGGTACAGATATCTAGACAACAGTTTTGCCATAGAAGACAAGAAGTTTATGAAGGATGCAACAACTCTACTGAACTTAGAGATAATCAATAAAATGTACAACAGAAACAGAATTCAATAACACGCTCCCCTTTCTTGACATAAAAATCATGAGGAAACAGAATAAAATAAGTTTCAGTATCCATAGAAATGACACACACAGATAACTACATTAAAAACGACAGCTACAACCCCAGGGAACACAAATATGGAATAATAAACAGCCTTACCTTCAGATTGGCATGCATACCTATGAACACAAAAGAGTACAACAAGATCCTAGAAATGGTACATAAAAATGGCTTCACCAAAGAGATTGTAGACAGGAAGATGAAGAAATTCAAAAAGAAGAAACAAATAAAGGAAATCACCATACTAAGCAACATAAAAGAAACCGAAACGTTTTAAAATATTCAGTTTCCACCCATGGGCCTTCCAGAAATTAACAAAAATATTCAAAGAATATGGTATAACCCTAGACCTAGCCCAGTTAACAAGCATTGTTTAAAAATATACTCAGGACCAACACAAAGGTTGCAAGAAAATATACATAGGTAGACAAAGAGGAACATAGACACAAGGTTTAAAGAACACAAGAGAAACATGAAATATAAATAAACAGAGAAATCAGCATTGTAGAGCATTTTTGGACCACAGATCATCAGCTGAAAAAGAAACTTAAGCCTTTAAAGGCCATTAGAAAACAGAACTTCCGATTTGGGGAAAAATTATACATAAAAATAAACATGATTTATTAAACTTTGATGTCCCACATGAAAAGGATTTCATCATACAGTATGACTAGCCAGAAAGCAGCATCTACAAGCCACAGGAGAAAGTGGGGCAGTGACTCTAGGCTGATGATGAAGAAAGTGGAACTAGAGTAATAAAAATCTCAATTTCTGCACATAAATGTCATCAAAACTTCACTCTGTTTTCCTTAAAAGAAGTTTTAAAAAATTGGCTGACTAACTTGTGTTGTTATGCTAGACACAATTTTTTCCTTATGCAGTTATTTAGTATAAACAGGTAATGGACTGAATTACAGCAACACTTTCTTGCATAAGTGTTAAAGGATTTTTTGGTTCCTGTCCACTTTGGTACTTAACAGCAGAGGCAGCTTCTGGATTAGTACCGCTGTACCGTGGCACTACTTGTGTCAAAAGAAAAGAACTAGAAGTATATAGGAATTGTATATAAAGCATTGTTTCCGAGTATGTATTCTCTCATTTGAATGTTTAATTAAATCAAATGCAAAAATAATATACTAAAATATCCTTATAAATAAAAATCTGATGTGTTACATTCACCTGACTTTCTCCACTCTTGTACAAACTATTTTTACAAATGCTTATTCTCCATATGCTTCATGTTTATCGAGATGTTAATCTTATTGGTAATTTTCTTGTAGATGCAAGGGGAATATGGTAGGTTTTAAGCGATATTCAAATGTTTTAAGAGCTGATGGCTATGTGGAATATTCCATTCTCTTTGCATTACCAGGACAAAAAAAAATGAATAACAAATTCCCATTTGAGAAAAAGTATAAGTATTGGAAAATTTAAGGGAATAACAATCAATATCTCGAAAATGGTTCACTCAACAAAAACAATGTATATGACATATATTGTGTATTGTAATGTGATCTACATTTTTTGTATAGTAAAAGTTTGTCTATCTCTTATGGTTTACCAGTTATACAAAAGTCGTTCACAATGAAGAATACTCTTGGAGACATTCCTAGAAAATTCGAGATATACATTTTATTTGTCATGAAAATATCTTAAACTTATGGTATTTTATTCAAAATAGTTAGAGCCATTTTTGAGAAAATTAAAATTTTCGAAAAAGTTCCATGTAAAGGGTAATCTGGGTTGGGGGATATTCTTGAAAACCTTCGTGTCGCATCCCTGGAAGATACTGAACTGAAATACCAAGTTTGGTGTTTATCCGACTGTTCGTTTCTGAGTTATGTTGTTCACACACATGGACATGTTTCCAAAAATGCTTTATATGCATTCAGTGCACCTCAAAACATGTATTTCCGGTGAAATCTCGGTATCAAATTTTTGGGTGGAATGCAATACTTCCCCTACTTACTATACGTAGTAGAGAAAGTAAAAATGTATGGTTTTGAATATAACTATGTTGTTAGGTTTTGAAACTAAGAGGCATTACTTCAATATCTGTATACTTCATAGCAGAAGGGTTTATGATGGAATATGTGGTATCTTATGCACTACAGAATGAAAACCTAATGTATTCACCATATGTTGAGCACCTATTTTCAAAACAATTGGCAAGTATTTCTGTAGTAACAGCTCAGCCCAAAGACATATTTCAGCGTGAAGTCAGGTAACTAAAACAGTGTCAAATGTTTTCTTTAAGTGAATATTCAGTTTTATGTGAAAGTTACAAACAAGTGAATTATTATAAACTCCATTCAGCAACAGCACTCTCAATGAAAACATTGGGGGGACCGCTACCGTATCTGAATTTGCAGCAGCAAACAAAAATCAACGTCGTAAGTTCAATCCAGAAATTTACCAATAGAATAAATTATTTGTGGCTGTTTGGAAAACAGCGCTATATTTGTTTCTCCTTATGTATTATTTGGGCGAGATGTCATTGTATAAGACCGGAATAATTGATGTTGGGCATATATGGTGTAAAATGAAGGTACATTCAATTCTTCTCAATTGCCTAATACATTCAATGCTACTGTACAAAGTGGGTAAACATATCTATATTAATAAAATTCATGTGGTAACACACACTAACTTCACTCTTACAAGATAATTACCTTGAACACATTTCCAAGACACCTTGTCTTCGTCATCAGCTAAGAGTCACTAACAAGTCTGTCGGTTCCGATGTAGAGGTTTCCGTTGGACTTCCTGACGTTAACATCATTTCCAGCTTGATGTATTTAAAGATGAGACCCTTTTCCGGAGGGAAATTCAAATTCATTAGATGGCTTTTGTTTTTTTGTATGAGGAGTTTTTCCCGTATCGTCAGTTCTATTGGATTTTGGATCAACATCATTAAATTTATTTCATATGGATGTTGTGGTTTGAATTCCAAAAATGATATGCGATGGCAGATTTTTCAGTTTCCTTGTGGCTTATATGTCTAAAATGTTCTTTCAGTCTCACCCCTACGTTCCTTTTTGTTTTGCCTATATATTTAAGTTTGCAATCACTACGATTTATCTGGTAAATGCCTGGCATTTTAGTTCTAGAAATTTTATCTTTTGTGTTTGTGCTTAATATGTTATTTAAACTATGTTTATTGATGGGTGGTAGTTTGATGTTCAACTGCTTGAATATCTTTTGGTATTTTTTATGCGCCCAAGGATGAAATTTGAACTTTTTAAAACTATTGTCTTCTGTTATTTTTTGTAGTGTGGTAATTTCCTTTCTTTCTTTATCTGTTTTAAATTTTTGGATTTTCTTGTATACTAATTCTTTTACAAAGCCATTTTTGTAGGCTACCTCTATGATATTTTGGAGCTCTTTCTTATATTCCTCATCTTTCAAGGGTATGTTTACCAATCTGAAGGCCAAACTGTTGAAAATTGCATGTTTATGTAGTCTTGGTTATATCCTTCGTTCTTTATGTAATCCATGTGTGTAGGTTTTCTAAAAATTCCGAATTCTAATTTATTGTTAGTTCTGATGACTATTATATCCAAGAAAGGATGTTTGTTGTCTGATTCTATTTGCATTGTGAATTTTACTGAGCTGTCATGTCCCTGTTGCCATGTTTTTTCAGGCTGAGGTATATACAATGTTAGGCTGCGCTGTGCATATTAACTAAGCCATGCAGACGAGGGGAGGTGTACATCTGTTCGGATAGCATGGCAGCTTTGAAAGCCCTTAGGACAGTTAAAACTACATCCTCATTGGTTTGGCAATGCCAGAGGATGTTTTATAGACTCTGTACTAGCTGTCCAGTTACACTTCTTTGGTATCCTGGGCACACTAGTATTAGAGGAAATGAGATAGCACACAGAGAGGATTGGGACTTGATTTTATTGGGTCTGAGCCGTTCTGCAGTGTGTCGTCTAGAACTGTCAAATATGAGGTAACCCAGCTTACAGCGAGGGCTGAAGAGTAAGCAAACCACTGCCATGCCGTGATATCAGGGCCTGACTGGAAAGTGAGCGAGTTCCTCCTGAATTTGACTAGATCTAAGCTCAGAGGAGTTGTGGCCTATTTTACAGGTCATAATGCTTTATGTCAGAAATATGTAAGGGATTTTGAGACCTCACAGCATTATACAATGTGAATGCAAAGGTTTTGCTATGTATAGATGTATCCCTAGGGTCCGTTTTGGAACCTGAGGAGATAAGGGTGGGTCTTAAAGTAGAATAATGAAGAGTAGAAAGGACTCCAAGGGTCTAGGTGCAGGCCTCTTACAGAAGTTGAGCTTATGAAGCACAGCTGTTGTAAAGGATATAGTTTTATTATAACTGTTACTGATGATTGCAGTCTGTGAATTGGGATGAAAACATTGTACCCCCATTGGAAATGCTGCTCAGGTTGCACAAGTTAAACCGTGAAGTGGACGGAGTAAAGGTGCCTTATGAATCGTTTTACCTCTCGGAGCTCACAGAGAAGGTTGACCTGAGGTCTGATTATTTCAAGTGGCTATTGATACGGGACCCCATGTTGGTAAGTATACAAGTGCATTTCATGTCTGAAGTGAAACCAATAAAAGCTACAAGTAATGCATTACAGTTAGATTACATGGAGTAAAATATTTTTGAACCTGTTTCTCCTGAATGATGTGACTGTGAGCTTGTCTTCCACGGCACTGCTATACCAATCCAGTTTGCTTTAGTGACTAGCAGTAGACTGGCCCGCCTTCTGTCCCAGAGAATCCTAACATGTGAAAAATATGAATATGTTGATAATTATCATGAATACAAGCCCTGACACTGGAGCATATTATCTCACACTTGTGTAATCAAAATATTGGAAAATGCATGTTGGATACTGTCTTCTAATTCATTGAGCACAGGGAATTTATTACATAACAATGAATATTTGTAACAAATCTTCACTTACCTTGGTTAAATCATAAATTAAATTCAACTGCAGGACATGTTTCATAATCCATTCGATTACATCATCAGCTTCATTTTTCAACTCATTTATTTACATCATTACAGCTACTGCCACCTGGTGATGGATTGTCAGCTATGGCATTGCCATCTACTGGAAGTAAAACATATTTGTTGATGGAATCAATCAATGGTATTCCAAATATCTCTGGGTATATTTAAATGTTTGAATAATTTAACTTCTGGATTTATTTCATGATTAAATCACCAAAAATGATATGCCTCAACTGATTTATCAAATTGTTTTATTTAATATTCCTAAAATGTTCCTTTACTCTGGTTTCCAAATGACTCTTAGTCTTTCCAATATAAACCTGGTCGCAATCTAAACAGTTTAATTGATGAATGCCAGACTTTTTATTTTGTAATGCTGTACCATGTTCTTTAAAAATTTTTGAATTTTTTTATTTACCAAGGATGGTAAGTACATTTTTTAAAAATATAATCATATTTTATTTTTTTAACAGTAGAAACATTTTTAACAGCTTTCTGAAATTTAAATTTCTCAATCTTCTTATTTATAAAATATAAAATATTAAAACCATTAATTAAAGCAGTGATGTTAATATGCTCATATTCTTTATTAAATTCATTCTTATTAAGGTGAATATTTATCAACCTATAAATTAAAGTATTAAAAACGGCAAATTTATGTAGAAAAGGGTTAAAATCTTTTATGTAATTATCAGAAGGAGTTGATTTTCTATAAATACCAAAATTCAATTTATTGTTATTTTTAATTATCTTTAAATCCAGGAAAGGGAGGTAACCATCATTTTTAAGGGGGGAAACAGGGAAAATGTGACTGAAAATGACAAAATTTCATACTTTGTGTTTTTTGTACCAAAAAATACCAGGTGGTTTGAAGAGCATATATGCAGTTTTAAAGCACTACAATACCTGCAAGGTGCTCTAATTACATTATGTTTAAGAGCCTGCGCTCCTTAAATGTCCCTGAGGAGGAATGGCAGGTGATGAAATGCTGCATGAAGTAAAAAGATGTGCTTTTTTACCGATTTTTGTGGGATTTTTTCCCTGAAGGTTAGTTTCTGATTTGTCACTGAGCCACCATGATCGGTATAACATAGTAACAGCAGCT
Organism: Deroplatys truncata; assembly: GCA_030765065.1. Lineage (NCBI taxonomy): Eukaryota > Metazoa > Arthropoda > Insecta > Mantodea > Mantidae > Deroplatys > Deroplatys truncata. Next base: position 321,561,686 of record CM060975.1, read on the forward strand.
CTATCAGTAGATGTCGTGTAGCACCAAATTATATGTTGTTTCATATACATGAGTCATGTAAATAATACCAGTGATGAAAGGTTAGATGAGCAAGAATGTGGTGTACAAAACAAAAATTTAAATCAGAAACAGCTGATAGATAACATATACCTGTTGTAAATAAGAAAAGTGTAAATATATATTGGTGGACTGTCATTGGTGAGTGATCTGAAGTGTAATGACCGCAGTCATGTATATAGGACTTGCACTGCCTTATGCCATAAATTAGAACTGATTTGTAGTGCTTGTAATGAAAAAAGAGTACAACTTTGACATGACTGTGTAGATCATAATATTTTATTGACCAAGCTGGAAGCATTTGGGATTAGGGGTCTAACTAGAGATCTAATTAGCTTGTATCTTATTGGCAGAAAGCAGGCTACTCAAATATATCATAAACAAGGAAACTTAACAACCAAAACTACTTCCAAATTTAAAACTGTAAAATATGGAGTACCTCAAGGCTCAGTATTAGGTCCCCTTTTATTTATTCTCTATGTGAATGACATTCCTACCACAGACAATAGTAAAGTTATTTCATATGCCGATGACACAACTACTGTATGTTGGGATATTTCAACCGAGGAACTACTTAACACAATGACAAGAAACATCGACTCGCTTTTTAAATTTTTTAGGGAAAACAATTTAAAATGTAATATGTCGAAGACCAAACTAATCCAATTTCATCTAAGCAATTCTAACAATACGCATAATACTCTACAACTACCAAATTATAATATAGTCAGCTCAAATGTACATAAATTTCTGGGAATCATAATTGACCAAAAATTAACATGGTCAGAACACATTCAGCATATTTGTGGTAAAATTAGCAAGTCATTGTATTTACTTAAGTATTTCTCAAATATTCTTGAAGAAAGAGAATTAAAAATGATATACTATGGGGTCATCTTTCCTCATTTAATGTATGGGATAGAAATCTGGGGGTGTTGTACAAAAGCAAACATTGAAAGACTACTGAAATTACAGAAGAAGGCAATCAGAATAATATATCAATTAAATTGTAGGGATTCGTGCAGAAAATTTTTTAAAGATAAACAAATTCTTACAGTAATTTCATTATATGTTTATAAAGTAATAATATATGCATTACAAAAGATAATTTGAGAAACAATGATATTCATCACTACAATACACGACATAACAGTGATTTCTTCAGACAGGGTTTTAGAATTGCAGTTAGTTACAAGGATCCTAAAGTAATGGGACAATTCCTATATAATAAGCTGCCAGATTTTGTAAAGCAACCTAATAGAGCACATAGTTTTAAGACTAGGTTTAAGAGTTACCTAATAAATAAGGCTGTCTATACGATGGACGAATTGTAGTATGTAAGTTTGAATAAATTGTATTATAAACCTGTAATTACGTAATAAGTTACCATTTGACAATGTCAGAAACTGTATTTCAGTCTATTGACAATAAATGCACTATTATTATTATTATTATTATTATTATTATTATTATTATTATTATTATTATTATTATTATTATTATTATTATTATGAAGCTAGCCACTTCTAAGAAGCTGTGTAAGTCATTATTTCTGCTTAACTGCATGCAAACTTTTAAGCTCATTTTTCCTTCCTTTAATTTTTGCACTTCCCTTACAGTTAAGATATTACAAAACCCATGCTTCAAGTGTTTCTAAATGAGTTTTTGGTTTTTAAAAGGTTTCCAAATTTTTCTAAAGAAAATCTTCAATAATTCAAAAACTAATTGACATACAAAAATGAAACTTTGCCAAATAGTTCCATATTACACCCCAAATATGTGTACAAAAATTAAGTATGTAAACTTTATAGCTTTATCTTGAAAATTTAAAAGCATTAAAGCATCATCTACATGTTTATCAGGAACAATAGCAAAAACATCATCTGTATATCTTACCAAGTTTTAAAAATTAAAGGGAGTGACTTGTATTTCAAAATAGCGCGTGAAGAAATCAGCAAGAAAAGGTGAAAGTTGACTTACCCATTGCTGAGCCAGAAGTTAGTTGATAGAACTTTCCATTAAAATTGAAAAAAATTTGATCCAACAAACATAGTACGTTTAACAAAACCATTAATTAATTCATTATTTAATTGCTTAGAACTTAACCATTATTTCAAAAACATCAAAAGTTTTTCTCTAAGAATGCTTCGAAATAAAGTAGTTGCATCAAAAGAAACAAGTTTGTATTACTTATCTTTTCTATCAACTTAAAAGGATTCTTAATTCTTAAACTCTCAAATTTATCAAAAGTGCTGAATTTTCTATTTAACCATTTAACTAAATTGCCAGTACTTGAATTTATACAATTTATAGTATGTCTCATTTTATTTTCAGGTTTATGAATTTTGGGAAGTGCATAAATTGTAGGTAAAACTGGATTACTAACTCGTACAATTATCATTTCATTAAGAGTTTTATTAAAAGTTGAAATGCATTAATTTGATGGATCATTATTAGTGCTTATGTAATTTTCATCTTGAAGTAAGAGTTCTAGCTTCATCCAAAATTACAATCCTACTGCCTTTATCAGCTTTAGTATAAATTACATCTTTTTCATTCAAAGATTTCATTATATCTTTATTATTATTATTATTATTATTATTATTATTATTATTATTATTATTATTATTATTATTATTATTTCCTTTAGGGTGGTTTTTATTTACATTCTGTAAAATTTTACTGCATTTATTTTAATTAATGATTTATCAGATTCATTTTCAATATCTGCAACATAATCATCTGCATTTTTTTAAAAATCCACACAGGTTTTTAAACCTTTATTCAAAAAATGAAATTCCCTTTCACTGAAATTACAGTTCGAAAAATTAATTACATTATCTTTTGGAATATTCTCTTTATTTAGTTTAATTTATTTTGTTTTAAACTACTCCATTTAATTTGTTTTATTTCTCATACTGAAATTAAAGATTTTCAAATAATTTTGATTCCAAAGTAAGCTAAACTGAATCACCTAAAACATTTATTAATTTAAGATATAAATCATATAATTTTAGTTCAGTATTATTTAAGTTTTTAAAATGCAAATTTCTTTCAACTTCAATTACTTTGTTCTCTGCCACCTTTTAATGAGCTTTAGTATTACCTAATTTAACAGTTTTTCTAACAAAAATAGGAGTTAGTGTTTTTAACAAAGATTTAAGAAATGAATATCTGCAAGAATATGTCTTCTTTTCATTTAATTTCAGGTTTAGATTGTGATCAGGTTTATATTGGAAAGACTAAACGTGGTTTGGAAACCAGAGTAAAGGAATATTTAATACAAACAAACTGATACAAGAACTGTAGCAGATCAGTTCTAGTCATTTAATCATAAAATACATCCAGAAGTTTAATTATCAAAACATTTAAATAGACCCATAGATTTAATGGTGTGGAGAAAATATTTATTTTAAAGAATAAAGATAGCGTAATGAATTTTGAATTACTGCCGATTGATTCTATCAACAAATATGTTTTACTTCCAGTAGATGGCAATACCATAGAACAATCCGTCACCTAGCAGCAGTAACCGTAACAACGTTAATAAATGAGTAAAAAAATGAAGCTGATGATGTAATCAAATGGATTATGAAACTTGTCCTGCTGTTAAATTTAATTTATGATTTTTACCAAGATAAGTGAAGATTTGTTAGAAATATTTGTTGTCACATAATATATTTGTGTTTGCTTCACTGTCAGTAGTTTCATTTATATGTGTTATTAATGTGTGCTTAAGCTTTATCTTTAAGCATTTCATTTCATATATTTATCTGCTGGTTAAAATTAAATGAATTCTTACATTGTCAAGTAAAGGCAAAGTACAAAAGAAGTTACATTACACAATACAATACATTAAGTCCTACTTATGTACAATCCTACTTTTAAAAACTATTACAAAGAAAATTATGTTCAAAGTTTGTCCGTAAGTTCAAAAATCTTACCAAAAATGACAAAAATTCACATTTTGTGCTTTTAGTACCAAAAAATACTAGATGGTTTGAAGTGCATATATGCAAGGTTTTAGAGCACTGCAGTGTCTGGAAGTTGCTCTTAAAGGTCTGCGCTCCTGAGGAGGTGTGGCAGGTGATGAAATCGTTGCATGAAGCAAACAATCTGCTTTTGTTTATCGAGTTTTGTGGAATTTTTTCCATGAAGGTTAGTTTCTGATTTGTCACTGAACCACCATGATCGGTAAAACATAGCAACAGCAGCTCTGCAGTAGATATCGTGTAACATGAAATTATATGTTGTTTCATATACATGGGCCAGAAACAAGTGTAAATAAAACGAGTGATGAAAGGTTAGATGAGCAAGAATGTGAATAATGAAGTGTGTAAATATATATTGGTGGAACCAGTTTACTGTCTTAATTGGATAATGACCACAATCAAAAGTGTTTGTATATAGGACTTGGCTCTGAAAGGCTTGTCTTATGCCATAAATTACAACTTATTTGCAGTGCTTGTAATGAAAAAAGGCTACAAATTACACATCTAAGCTGGATTTTTCTAGGAAGGTGTGTAAGTCAATATTTCTGCTTAACTGCATGCAAACTTTTAAGCTCATTTTTCCTCTTTTTAATTTTTGCTACACTTTTATTCATTCAAAAGAAAATTACATCCACAAATTAAGTGTTAAGAGGGCTGAAACTTTTACTGTACATTCTATAAAGCATAACAAAACAACTGACACTTGGGATTCAGGATCAACTACTTTTTGGACATAAAAAATAAAATGTATGTAGTGACTGCAAACATTTTTAAATGTTTGCTATGTAGATCATATATTTTTTTTAATTTCCCTTACAGTTAAGATATTACAAAGCCCATGTGTCAAGCTTTTCTAAAACAAGTTCTTAGTTTCAATAAGAAGTTCTATCAACAACCAACAGGTCTAACCTTGGGCAATCCACTTTCACCTTTCCTTGCAGATCTATTTATGAGCTACTTAGAAACACACATAACAACTTCCTTTCCATACATTTTTAAAGTTTGGCACAGATATGTCAACATCTTCACTGTTGTCCCTAATAGGTTCATACAAAACTCCTTAGCCTTACTAAACCTACAGAACCAATCAATAAAATTCACCATAGAAATAGAAAAAGAAGGCATGCTACCATTTTTAGACTTAAAAATCATCAGAAAACAAAAGAACCTAACCTTTGTCATATACAGGAAGCCAGCACACTCTACTAATTACATAAAAAATAAGAGTTTCAATCCAAACATGCAGTACTAAACAGCCTAACACATAGACTGGTATATACCCCCTTAAATAAACAAGAATACCAGTTAGAATACCAGCACATAGTAGACACAGCAATACATAATGGGTACAACAAAACAACAATTGACAAAAAAATTGCAAAATTTAAACGACAGAAACACATCAAAAACACAACAAATCTCAGCCAGCAAGATAAACAGCTAAAGTTCAAGAAATTCACATACCACCCAGGAACATATAACAAGTTTAAGAAGATTTTCATGAAACACAACATCAGCCTAGCCCCACAGAACAAATATAACATAGAGAAATTACTTTGTAACAAGTTAAAAGACCCCATTCCACAAGACAAAAAAGCTGGAATCTACAAAATCAATTGTTCAGATTGCAATAAAGTATATATAGGTAAGACAAAAAGGAACCTAGAAACTACGCTAAAAGAACACATGAGATGTATCAAATACAAACAAATGGACAAATCTGCAGTTTCACACCATTTTTGGATCACTAATCACAACATCAAACCCAATATTACATTAGTCAAACCAGCCAAATTTGCAGCCGAATTAGATGCATGGGAGAAGATCACCATTCTAAAACACAACACACATCTAATGAATTTTGATTTTCCACCACCAAATCCTCTCTGGAAGTAAATTTCACCACCACAAGATGCCACCACAGTATACCAGTCCACAAAAACGGAAACACCAACAACATGGCCCAGTCGGATTAGCTTCTGAGGATGGGAACAACCGTTTCCCAAAACATGTTAAGTGAGTAAACTTAAGTGATGTTAGTGTAACAATTCCGACTCACCTTTAAATAAATTCAATACACATCACTGTTTCTAGCTTCTTTTCAAATATCAATGTAATAAGACAGTTGTTGATAAGAAAGTGATTTCCGAGTTATTCAATATATATTTCACTGAAGTTGCAAAAAACTTAACTCTAACCCTGATTCCATTATTAAACCGCTCAACTACTCAGGTTATGTATAATCATGCCTCACTTTACTTATTCCCAACAACCAAAAAGGAAATTCAACAAATTATTAATGGTCTCAAAAACAAACATTGTAGGGGTTATGACGATATACCTGAATCTCTTGTGAAGGATTGTGGAAATTATTTATTAAAACCATTATCCGATATTTGCAATAAGTCTCTTGCTGCAGGCTGTTTTCCTGATGCATTTAAAATTGCCAAAATCATCCCCATCTTTAAAAAAGGTGAAAAAGACTTGTGTAGAAAACTATCGCCCCATTTCCTTACTGTCTATTTTTTCCAAGATATTTGAAAAAATTATGTATAATAGATTAGTGTCTTTCCTATTGAAATACAATATAATCTCTAAAGTGCAGTTTGGGTTCCAAAAGGGCAAGTCAATTAACATGGCTATCTTCTGTTTCCTAGAGGAAATCTTTAATGCAAAAGATAGGAATGAACAGGTCTTAGGATTATTTGTTGATTTATCCAAAGCATTCGATACAGTGGACCATAATATTTTACTGCATAAAATTGACAATTATGGCATTAGAGGTGTTGCTAATGACAGGTTTAGATCATATCGTACAAATAGAGCTCACTAATGGAAATCGATAATGCACTATCTAACTTATAAATTGCGCAATGTGGGGTGCCCCAAGACTCCATATTAGGGCCAGTTCTTCTTATCTATATTAATGACCTTGCATTATATTTGTCTTCTGTTAACACTGTTCTATTTGCTGACAATGCAAATTTCATTTACAAAAGTCAATGTCAATCTTCATCGCAACTCACAATAGATGACTCGATGTTGACACTATGTTATAATAAACTGACTCTAAACTCTAATAAATCTAGTTACTTAAACTTTAATGGACATCCAAATTTCACTAATCAGATCCAAATATTCTTTGCAATAAACCATCAATATTCTACCAAATTTTTAGGAATTACAATTGACGTAGCATTAACATGGAAAGAACGCATTGCAGCCCTTAGTAATAAATTGAATCATTTAATATATGCAATAAGAGTGTTAAGTAAAGCCTGTAGTAAGGAGGTAATGAGAGTGGTATATTTTGGATATATACACTCAATACTTTCATATGGGATACCCTTCTGGGGGAGTTCCAGGCAATCAATTATAATATTCAAAATTCAAAAGAAAATTTTAAGACTAATGAAGCATGTACCACCCCATACCCCAAGCAAATCAATTTTTGATGAATTTAATATACTTACGCTACCATGCATATATATCTCGGAAACAGTTCCTTTTATCCACAATAATATGCAATATTTTAAAAGAAATAAGGATTACCATAGCTATTATACACGTAGAACTGAGTCTTTGTACCTGCAGTGTCACCGACTTAATAGAACACTCAATAGTGTATCTCATAAAAGTTTAATTCTATATAATAAGATACCCAGCTCCTTCAAAGCTATCTCAGGGAATATTTTTAAATCAAAAGTGCATAAATTATTATTATTAAAGCACAAATTTTATAGTGTTAATGATTTTCTTAATTTCAGTATTTAGTGCATTCATATTGTATAGTGTTAATTTTATTTACTTATCTCTGTAACTTTGATGAAGCCATAAGTACAAATTGTATATTTACGGTGAATAAAGTTGAATTGAATTGAAAAAAAAGCTGGAAACAAGAAACTGGAAGAAATTCCAGTATATGTGTGTCCTAACCTCAGACCCTGACACCCACGTATCTATTGAGTGTTGGTTCTTCTAGTGAAAGTGTCATCTGTAGTTTGTTTATATGCAACTCAAAACTGGCTATTGCCTCATAAATAATAGCAAAAACTACAAAGAACAGTAAAAATCTGCAGAAATTAACAGAGAACAAAATACAACTTTCATGTACACCATTAAATAAAGGAATGAAAGATTGGTGTGACTAGAGGAATTGGAAATGTAGTGGATCTGCATTTAGATATTGCTTACTGTATCAAATTTTGACATTGGCTAACCTGCATTATCTGCTAAATTGGAAGCAGGTGAAAAACATTATCATTGGTCAGTTAAATCCCAATGTGCAGAATCAACTTTTTACTTTGTGATCAATAAGATCACCAAAATGCATTCTTGTTTTCATTTGAGTTATCATTCTTGGGTTTTTGTGAACCAGCACTAACTGAAACACAAGTTTTGCATGGTGGCGTGATGACAGAATTATTTACTCTCTAATCTGAGGTGTACTTTTCAATTTGTGTTTTATGTTATAGATCTGTTTACAAATTGCTTATGGAATGATAAATTATGAGGAGAAAAGTTCTCTCTGACATCTGGACCATTCTAGTGCTTAAGTTTTTATTAGTCATTCATTAATAATGTCTATGACAAAGACATTTGGTATAAAAAAGTAAAAGTTTGATTCCATCGGGTTTGAAGATGACTGATAAAAGGCAAAGACAGCTTAAATAAATTGTAAACAGTTACAATTAAATATAAAATAACAACGTATGTATTGTAATGAAAAGAAGCTAGAAACAGTGATGTGTATTGAATTTATTTAAAGGTGAGTCGAGTTAATAACCTTCTGAGGATGGGAACAACGGTTTCCCGAAACATGTTAAGTGAGTAAACTTAAGTGATGTTAGTGTTACAATTTCGACTCACCTTTAAATAAATAAAATAACAAATTCAGAAAACACAGAAGGAAAATAACTTATTTAAAACTTATTAGAACAAACAGGTTTAAAATATTGATTTTAATAAACCAGCAACTATTGTTTTAAACCATTTTGAACACTTGGTTTAAAACATTTTGTTTTAATCATGCCAACCCTGCAGTTTGCATAAAGAGAGAAAGATGCATATTTAACTATAACATGGTCCAATTGTATTGCTCATGTTGGAGGAATAAATTAAACATGATATTGTATCACACTCTAAGCTATTAGAATTATAAACCGTGAAACTTTTAACATAATTGAAATTGTGGATGGATTGGTGATGCTTTAGTTCCACTTATAAATTTTCTGAGTTGCTTGCCAGGGAGATGGACGTGTCAGCTTATGCACTTGCCCTGAAAAAAGATGGATATCAACATGCAAGCGTACCAAATCAGAATCAGCATTTTTAACGCAACCAGAGGAAAGAACAAGGATGAATAGGAATAAGCTTCTGGTATATTTTTGTAATATGTACTTTATTGGTAATTGGTGGAGTGGAAATGAATCGTGGACCAACAATGGATCAGATAGGCGAGACACTAGAAAATATTACTATAGAGATAAAGAACATGGAAAATAGAATTGACAAGAGAGTCGGCAACAAGTTTTGAAGTGATTAAAACAATGCTAGGAGAATTTGCAACTAAGGTAAAGGAGTGTAAAAGAAGATTAATTCAACTGGAAAACTTGGAGGAAGGAAATACGAAGCAAAATGTGATAATTTTTGGGATAGACGAGTCTGGCGGGATATAGAAGACCTCTTTCAAGAGAAACTTAAACTAAATGTGGTTGAATGGGAGATTGTTGATTGTTTCAGAATTGGAGAAAAAGGGCCGAGACCAATAATCGTGAAAATGGCTACAATGAAATTCAAATGGGAAGTGTTGAGGAACAGTAAGCAGCTGAAAGGCACAAAAATGTTTATTGACCAGGATTTGGGAATTAAAATCTAGCAATAATGGAAATGAAGAAAGCGTGAGACCCAGGGAAGAAAGCTTTCGTAAAAGGAGTCAATCTCTGGGCCGTTGTCAGCATTACATTGCTTTAGAGGGGAATCATATTTCTTGAATGATGAACGGTAGAGGAAATGGTCAGAAAAAACCAGCACATACATCACCAGTGTCACCTCCAGCCAAACCAAGGAGAGATGGATAAAATGTGTCACTGAGAAGGTCAGTGCTGACTGAAGACAGAGGGAAGCAACAGCTGGCTTGAAGGTTTAAATGTCATACTGTGGGGGTGAAAGACCGTGTGCGTCGTACAAGAAGGCAGTTTGGGTTTTTATCGGTAGTGAGCTGCAATGTAGAGGGCCTATTAGAGAAAGTGCATAGATGTGGCAATATGATAATGGTAGTGGAAAGCAAAACAAATATAGAATTACCTGGGTTTGACTTTTATGGTGTAAAAGGTGTGAAGAATCAGAATTAAGGTAGAGCTTCAGGTGGTTTAGGTTGTTTTGTTAGGAAAGATAAGGGGTTTACCTTATTATGGGTTACCTTGTGTGATATTTTCCAAAAAGGCGATACTGTGTTTATTGCTATTGTGTGTACTTTGATACAAACATATTTAGGAAACTGTGTTGGGGCATTGAAGCGCTGAGAAACAAGTATGCTAAAGAGGAAATAATAATTGTTTCTGACTTTAATGCTAGGACAGGGGAACAACAGATTAAGTTGGTAAATCCAACTGAAGAGCTTGACAAAGAGATTGAAATAGAAAATAGGCACATCAAAGATAAGGTTATTAATAATGAAGGAAAAAACCTTTATAAGTTTTTGCAAAGAACATAATCTTATGATCTGTATTGGGTTGAAAGGTCTGGTCTTAGAAGGGGAATTTACGTTTGCAAATAAGAATGGTCAAACTGTGGTGGATTACATAATGTACCCATTTTGCACAGTATCTAACATTAGATGAAACGTCAAACCACTATGATGGAGAATTAATAGGTATAAAAGCAGCATTACAGAACATTTTATATAGACCATACATAAAACAAAAAATAGTCATCTTATCAGACTCAAAATCAGCCACAGATGGAATAGTAAATTACAAAAATAAAACGACAAGAAGTATTAAAGAAATAAGAAGCCTAATTAAAGCAGTTGAAACTAGATATCATGTCACTCTACAATGGATCCCAGCTCATGTTGGACTTTTGGGCAATGAACATGCGGATCAATTAGCAAAGAAAGGTGCAATACAACAAATAAAACCTGTAGGACAAATAGAAATAAATAAACAATTAAATAACATTAAACAACATTTCAAAAGACAGCAGAGACTTGATGAAGAAGATAAATTAAAAGATAAAGATTATAAGAATATTAAAGATAGAGTTGATATACAAAAAATGCCAAGGAAGACTGCAGTGGCCTTATTTAGGATGGCAACTGGCCACGATTGCCTCGCAGAACACCTCTACAAGATTTAATGCCTACCTACACCCAAGTGCACTCTCTGTGAAGAAGATTTCATCCTGAACAAACAACATCTCGCCAAATGCAAAGGCCTTAAAAGTGATAACTTACAGACTTTATATTGGGAAGCCAGAGGGAAAGTGATGCAGATCAATTAATCCCCAGTGCAATTGGTGAACAACAACATAATGTACCCACTAGATATGGACAATTGGATTCTGGACTTTGAGGTTATGAATATGATAACATCAAGCTGTCATTTTCCATTAAGATTAAAATTAGGAGAAGGAAATAGTGATATAAAGGAAGGGGACACAGGGTCTTATAGACTTGTGGAGGGAAGAGAAGCATGAAATATTTTGTAAAGAGTTAAATTCAGAAAGTAGGAAAATGTTACAAATAAGAGTAGAAAGCTTATTAAATGCTGATAAAATAAGAACCAACAAATTTTTGGGTTTGGTATTGGATAAAAATTTAAGCTGGGAAATGTATATAGACAGCGTGATTAAAAGACTCAGTAAGATGTGCTTCTTAGTAAGGTCAGTCAAATTTATGTCCAGTGTACATATTCTTTATATGGCATAATCTTCTGGGGGAATTCTAAAAACAGCATTAAGGTCTTCAAGATGCAAAAGAAAGTAATAAGAATTATGGCTGATATTTCTAATAGTGCTAGCTGCAAGCCATATTTTAGAAAATATAAAATTTTGCCATTACCATGCATATTTATATATGAAACACCAAACTATACAAAACAAAACGTAAATTCCTTTAAAACTAATGCTGAAGTTCATTCACATGACACTAGAGCAAAAAATAATTTATTTGTAAATTCACACAGAACCAAACTCTATGAGAATAGCTTCACATATGCTGGTCTACACTTATATAACGAACTACCTCAATATATAAGGGATATTGAATTCCAACAAAAATTTAAAAAGGCTTTATTTAATTTGTAAATGATTCTCAAATCTGTATAGTATTTCATGTATGTGGTTGTTCTTTTCCTTTGTGTTTTAAAATTTTGTTGAATTTTATATCTCTGCATTTGTAATTATTTATGTATCGTGGTATATTTTCTTTATATTTTAAACTGGTGTATCCTATAACATATTGTCGTGACCTCTAAACAAATGCTCAATGGGAGGTAGGCGACTCGCTAATAAGGTACCAGGAAGTTAAACAATTTAAATAAGGCGAGGCCACGACAAGGGACGCAGCTAAATGAAAATGAAAAATGTTATAGAATATCTAATAAAAGGATTCCTACATGGTTCAGAATGAAAGAAAGGAACTTTATACTATGGTAAATTAAACAGAGAAGACTTGGATGGTAAGATGTTATATTGCTAAAAGTGGGTACATTACCTCCTTACTTCATGTCCACTCGTCGAGGACACCATACATCTTCGTGTATGGAGAGTGCGTAACAACACAACCTGCCTGGTGCAACTCTACTCACTGACTGCCAAGCCATGCTACTTCAGCGTGGGATGCTATCTAAGCTTCTTACCCCCACCACTCTTACGTAATCCCCGATCCAGGCAGCCAAGGTCACATATGCACCTAACATGCTTGCATACGTCACAATATGTATTATGTTTTTATGGATGAAATAAATACAATACAATACAATAAATTGGGCTGTAGAAACACTAGAATACGGTGTGAAAGGGCAGGAGTTGGGATGAAAGCTGTGATCCATAAGGATAGCAAAACAAAATGGTTTGATAAGGACTGTCAAATGGCAAAAAGAAGCGTAACACAAGAGTTGAGAAACTGGCAGCAATCAGGCGAAAAAGAGGAGAGGAAAACTTTTTTGGCCATTAGATGGGTATATAGGTGTCTTATTTAGGAAAAAAGTGGAAATAGGAATTAAGAATAAACAAAAGTTAGTGAAGCGGCAAAAACCATGACAAAGAAAATAAAGTCAGTAGTAAAAAGCCTATACAGTAGGGGTACAAGAGAAGATGATATAACCCAGATAAATGGTGCACGCATTTTAAAGCATTGTTAGGTCGGGATAACATAGTGAGGGTAGAACAGCTTTTATATGAAGGCCAGCATGTTATTAACTGTGCAAACAAATGAAGAATTTAAAAGCCAACAAAGCAAGTGGTACTAATGGTATCCCAGGGGAATTTTGGAAGGCCAGGTCAAGATGAAACTAGAAGAAAAATAGTGACAACATTTTCAATAAAATACTGGAGACAAGGGAGACTCCTAAGAGTTGGAGAACACGTATGATAGTGCCAATATATAAGGGAAAGGGGGATAAGTTTACTCTCTGTTCTAGGGAAGATCTTTATAGGCATTCTCGCTAATAGGTTACAGAATTGGGTAGAGAAGGAGAAGAAGTTATCAAAGTTCCAAGCAGGTAGGAGAACTTCAGATAATATATTCATAATTAAGACAATTGTCAACAAAAATTTGAGCAACAAAGGGTATATATGGCATTATTGATCTTGAGAAGGCATTTCATGCCATAAACAGAGAAGCATTATGGATAAAATTAAAAAGTAAAGGGGTAAGTTTTACATTTATAGAAATACTACGTAAGATATATCAGGAAAATGAGTTTTGTATGAAACTACCAGACAAAGTAACTGAATGTGCTCAGAGTAAGACAGGACGTTTGCAGATGACTTAGTAGTTGGGTCCGTATCTTGCGGAGGCCTGAGGAAGGCAATCGAGACAGTAAGGAATTTTTGTAGAAAATGTGAAAGTAAGTGAAAAGAAAACGAAGATCATGGTATTTAAAAAAGGTTATCAACTACGTAAAGATGAGAAATAGTGCTAAATGGAAGAGAAATGGAAGTGGTAAGGAGATTTGATTATCTGGGGGTAAGACTAAGTTCAAACAGAAGTTAGAGCAAACATAAAAAGATGTCTAGAGCAAAAGTTGTAATGGCCATGAGTGCTATAAGATCATGTATGAAAAAATAGCCAGACATAAATGTCAAATGGCTTGAAAGAATCTACCCTGCTACAGTAGAAAACAAGTTGTTGCATGGGGCAGAGGTATGGGAAGTAGATGATGCTTGGAGAGAGGTGCCAATAGATCTTTTTGCAAATATCTTCTAGGTCTACTGATAGTATCACCAAATGGGGCAGCACAGCAAGTAGTCCATCAAGATCAAAATTTTCACAAGAGCTTTGAAATATTGACATAGAATTTCCAATCTGGAAGACAGCGATATCGTCAAAGAATGTTTTTATATACAAAAGAAAAGCAACTGGAAAGGGTCATGGTTATGAAAAATTCAAGAAGTTATGGAACAGATAGGTATGGGTATGGTGGGTAAATGCAGAATACCACATTAGAGGTTTATGAAAAGAAGTAGAATTAAGGCTAGAAGATACTGACAGACAGGTACTTTTGGCAGTACAAGAGAGAAAAGCTCCTTGAGGAATTACAGGGAAATAAAAACAGTATGGGAGAGGGAAAGGTATATAGAGATATGTAATAAACTAGGACAAGAAGGATTTGCATGGGCAGGAACAGGAGTTAGAAATTTGAAAGGCATGACGAGGATATAGTAAAATGTCCAATGTGTGGTGAAGTGAACACGGATTTCCACTGTATAGTACATTTTAATCAAACAAAACTTGGAGACAACAATTTTGGCATCAGAAATGGAAAAACTTGGATGGGGAAGTATTAATAAGGAAGATTCTGACTGTTAAATGGGATAAAAATATAAAATAATATAAAATCTATGGTAACTATTTGGTTAAGATCAAAGAGAAATGACTACAAGAAGATGGGACTAAAGGCAGATGAAATAGAGGAATAGTGTAAGCAAGTAGACAGTAAGTTATCAATACACGGAAAACCTGGAGTTGTGTGTATTGAGGCCATAGATTAGCATAGGCAAGCAATCAGGAAGAGAATTTATAGTGTAAACAGCCTAATATATTTCAAATGTTGTTATAATGTAAAATTTATGTGGCTTAATTTTGTAATTGTGAGTATTGAGAAATAAATATTTATTCATTCATTCATTCATACTAAATTTTCACTGGAACATATTTTGAAGATGTTTGTCTCCATTGTCAGCAGTACGTCCACTGGCATCATTATCAGTTCATTCTCCTTCTAGCTGTATAGTAATGTTGCTGTTAGCCTCTAGGTCGCAGGTTCAAACCCAGTGGAAGGTGATGGATTTTTTTTGGGCATAAAAATCTTTAGCATAGCTTCCTTCGGAAGGGAAGTAATGCCAGTGGTCTTGTGTCATAGATTTACAGCACATAAAAGAACCTCAAGCCTGATAAAGAGGCCTGTGAACAAAATTACCAGTCTTTCACTCCCAGTATAGAATGGGACACTAAGGACCACAGCAGTTAAAAGAGCATCCATAAATAAAACTCAATTTCAAGTTTTTAGCTGTATAATGGGGAACTTCATCATGTCTTCTATCAATGGAATTTCAAAATTCATTACTCTGTTTGCATTTTGAGCATTAAGAAATCAGGGATTTACTAGATTGATTGTGAAGACTGTCATGAAATATACACAGGAAGAACCAACAAACCAGACTAAAGGAGCACCCAAGAAATTTAAAACTTAAGCAAACAGACAAATCTGCTCAAGAGACACATTAAACAGGAAATAACGCTTCTAAAACACCACCAGAACTCACAGTGTAGCAGGAACATTGGTGCATCAATGTAAATATCAGCTTTAATGTAAAAAGTATTATACGAGTGTAAAATGTTACATGATAAATGTAAAGGAAGCCATGCAGCATTGTAATTTAGGTGCCTGAAACCACATGATACCAGGTGGAGATATCTCGGCTTGCACAAAGCACAGGGAATCGGCTGAATATGACCAGAGATGCTTGAGTGAGAGAGAGAGAAGTAGAGGTCGAAAAGAAATAGCGAGAGGTTGGGACAGAAACTGGAAGTAGAAATACATCATGTGCAAGATACAAGAGCGCATGTTTTCATACAACACTAAGGTGATTAGTCATTCATGATGTTGCTTTAAGTTACAGCGGGAAAAATAGCGCCTTTAGCAGAGTGTATAAATAAAACAACCACAGCAATTTCCTCAGGGGTGAACTTGATGCCACTCAGACGGCCAAGCGTGTGAAGAAGCTGTTAGCAATTTAGAAAGCAACATAAAGTGGGAGGTACAGCTGGTTAGCCATAACCCAGTCATATAATTGTGGGATAGAATTCATGGCTAGGTACAAATAAATTACAGTTAAACTTTTCATTTCATCTCTTGTGACTACTCCCTATATGAGAGTTAAGAACAAGGCTGACACAAGTGTTATAGGGCATTCTCTTATAATTCACACCCACACCAAGTAGCCGAAGAGGAGCAGGTCCATCGCAACAGTATGGCAAAAAATCTGCATCAAGTTTGTAATTCTGCCATCAGATGACAGAGTGAAACATTTCACTAGACAGATAGATGACAATGCAACTCTCACTGGATTAGGGTATCCCCTTTCAGTCACCAGTAGATATACAGCTGATGAGATGAATGTTTTTGAAACATGTTCTGAGTGAAAACTTAGCAAGTGAAACTAAAATCTCACAGTTTCAATTATATTATTGTTTGATGTATCATTCTTGGTTTACTTAATATTGAATGTTTTTAAATGGAGAATACCTCTAACCTGAACCTCTACATTGAAGCTTAGCAAAGCACTTGGGGAAATGTTAATTTGCTTTTGAAACTGGTATTTTCTATTTTAAGACACCTTCATACACATCAGAAAATGCTGTGTTTATTTTTCAGTTAGTATGTGTTTGAAAATTAACAAATTAATGCCAGGGAAGATGGGAGAGAACATTGAGACATTATTTTAGTATATCTTTGTGATATTAAACAAAAGAGAAGTCACCATTCTGAAAAGAGGGGCTTTGAAATAATAATTTACAGAAACAGTTACTTTTAACTCAGTCATTCTATGAATCCTAAGAGAAACCTACTCATTAACATTACATTTAACAATCCATTTCATTTATAGAAGTTATTTATACCTATAGAAGGTTTATTGTTATTTGTTTTGTAAATTTACCTACCCACATGAAACAATTGCAGTTTGTTTTCCATGTTGCATGCACTCCTTGTTAACTTGGATTATCACTTCTGTGCCCTGAATGTTGTCGAACACATTTGTGGGAAACAGCTACCTGGATTTCCAAGAATGGTATGATATAAAATATGATTCAATTGCTGTAGCAAAGCTTGGCTAAAATGCTTAATTAAAACTGTTTTACGTTATAGCTAGACCTAAATTATTAAATAGATATAGGAAGTATTATGTTCCATCCAAAAATCTGATATTGAATGCATATTTTGAGTTTCCTGAATATAAAGAAATTATTTTTAAAAAAAGTTCATGTGTTTCTAACTCAGAAACGAAAAGTTGGATACATGCCACACTTCAAGTTTAAATTCAGCATTCTCCAGGAATATGACACTAAGATTTTCAATTCGATCCTACCATCCCAAACTACCCTTTAAATGAAAAAATTTTGTTTTTGTTTCTGAGAAATAGCTTTGATGATTTTGATTAAAATACCATATTATATTTGCTTGAATAATGAAATGTATGAAGGTAGGTCCATAAGTTTCCAGCCTCGTCGATAAGAACTATCGCCTTCATAAAATCCTGTTGTGCCAGTATCATATCTTATCTGTTAAGTAAATAATTGCAGCTTTAACTTCTGCTCCGCTGTCCTCAGTTGCTCAGATATAGTTGTATAAAGAACACTGTGACATGTTCAGAATTGAGTATCCAGCTGTTATTAAGTTCTTCACAAAAGAAGGACTTACTCCAAATGAAATTAAATAGCGATTGGATGGTGTATATGGGGAAGCCTCCCCCTAATATTGTACCCTAAAAGAATGGACCAAACTTTTTTGAATGGGTGAGAAAGTATTGAAGACAAGCATGCAGGTCGGCCCTTGGCGATGCTCACTCCTGGAAACATGGAAGGCCCCTGGCTCAAAGTTAAAGAAAAAGCAGAAAGGTTGGACCTTTCTAAAACAACAGTTCTTTGAATTATTCATAAACATTTAAACATGAATAAGGTTAGGCAAGATGGTTGCCTAGATTTCTCTGCTCAGTTGAAAAGCAGTAAGTTCATCTGTTGTCAGGCATTTTTGGAGCTCTGTTGTGGCAATGAGAGAGAAGTTCTGCAAACCATTGTTACAGGAGATGAAACTATGGCCCTCTACTATGATCCCTTGTCCAAAAGAGAATCAATGGAGTGGCATAAACCGCCTCTAAAAACCAGTCAACCAACAATATCATCGCTACAATCTTTTGAGACTGTGAAGGAATACTGTTGATTGACTTCAAAGAGAGGAATACCACAGTAAATAGGGAGTACCAGGCTGGCCTACTGCCTCCATCAAAGAGAAAAGATGAATCAAGGAGATTGACCATCCACCCTAAAGCATAGTTCTAGCTCCTAGTGACTATTTCCTCTTCTCAAAACTCAAGAAGGGCCTTGGAGGAAGGAAATTTAAGTGTGAAAAAGAAATTATGGATGCTGTTTATGCCCATTTTGGAGGCAAGACTTCTATTTTTGGGGAGACTGAAATGTTAATTCAAAGATGTGAGAAGCATGTTGCAATAATGGTGCCTATATTGAAAAATGAACTATAGTTTTTGCCTTTAATCATCCCTAGAAAATGGTTAGGGCAGAAACTTATGGATCTACCCTTGTAAGTCTTGAATTTTATAAATAGCTTGTGAAGTCCTTTTCATTCTCTATGAATTTTGTATAATAACTGGTAAAGTATAACAGAGGGACAAACATTTACTGCACAAAAACTGTGGATCTCTCTAAAACACACAATTTATTTCAAATAACCTGTTTATGACAGGGATATTTGTTATTGGTATGAATTGTTCAATGCTTTCTTGGTTTTGAAGTGCTGTCACCATTCTGTTGTTTATTGTGATGCCATAGGACTTGACTATCACCTTGACCTGCTGTATCCCGCATAATGAAACTGTTATCTACATGCATTAGCTAGAAAAACAAGCTTTTGTCGGAGAGAGATAAAAATAAATAATAGTGGGTAGAGAAAGTTTTGTGAATGTAATACATCAGATTGTTTACATTTAAAAACATAAAACATTACTGCAGATTTACTAAAACTTTCTCCTCAATTAGGCTGTCTTTTCTCCACCAAAACTAGATTCAAACCTAAATTTTGTTACCATTTTACTTTCTGTACTGCTTACCTATATTAAGTAGAGGAAGTACTGCATCCCACCCAAAAATTCGACATCAAGATTTCACTGAAAATGCACATTTTGGGACCCCCTGAATTTAAACAAACAAAAAAGGCATTTTTAGAAAAAGGTCTGTGTTTGTGTGAACAGCATAACTGAAAAACTGAAAACTCGGTTAAATACCAGACTTGGTATTTAAGTTCAGCATCTTCCAAAGATGCCACATGAAGATTTTTAAGAAGATCTCGCACTCTAAATTTCGCTTTTGCATGGAAACATTTTTGATATTTTTTCAAAAACGTCTAACAATTTTTACTAAAGTAGCGTACATTTAAAATAACCTGTAACACTCCCCATACATGGCCTATAAGCTTTGGGAGTTACCTCATTCCACCAAGTGATGATCCATTTCTGAGGTGGAGGCCCCGGCGAGCAAAATCTGTTTCCTCCAAGAGACAGCTTTTACTGTGGACTCCAAACCAAGTTGGGTCTCGTAGATACTTCACATGATCAAATCAGAAGTGAAGGCGTGTATAGGGACAACTTAAAATCACTAACCCAGAGCCAGGAATTGAACCCCAGACCCTGAGTATGAGATCCAGAAACCATACCGCTGTGCTACCCTGGCGCCCTAAATTAAAATATTTAGACGACAAATAAAATGTATATCTTGAATTTTCAGGGATAAGCTTGCAAAATCTTATTCCTTCAGAAGGAATTATATATAATTTTGTGTAATGGCGAAAATATAAGAAGCAGACAAAAATATATTACACAAAAAAAATGTAGAGCTCATTAAAACATGCAATTTATTCCAAATAATTTTTTCTGTGTCATCAGCCATTTGCAGGATATCTGTTATTGGTTTGAATTTTTCAATACTTGTCAGTGGTGTTTGATGCAGTGATTTGTATCACAAATTACTTAAATGTAAATAATGATTGTAATATGAATATGCATTTTTATGTGACATTGATTTGAGATGTTTCTTGACTGTAATTATTGTTGAGAAGTAAGTTTTTAATGCCTTACTGAAACTGTCAATAATAGCGCGCAATAATGCAGCGAGGGGGTGAGCTGTTTATCATTATTGGAAACAAGGAAGTTACGTAATGTTGGCGCGTTTTATTAGCCAATTGCAGTTCAGTTATAATCTTTAGGCATATCGGTGTGTATGGGTATAAAAGCAGTAGGTTTGAGGTAAAGCCATGCCAGTTCATCAAAAATCTGTGTACATTACACGTCGTCTTCAGTCGTTCAGTTCATCAAAATTCTTTGTATACTACACGTCGCATTCCCGTCAGTTCGTCGAAAGTATTAGTACGGCATACATTGGATATAGATTCACAAGTTACGCGCAGCAGAATTATGAAAGATCTAAAGTATGGTAAAGTTAATTATACAAAAGATTGAAGTACGTGGATTAAAAGAATTATCAGTAAGAAGTTGTTATAACAGTTTCAGTTTGGCGAGTGTTAAGATCAATGTATAAATGTGATAGTTAACGTGTTCGACAATAAAAGTATAAAACAAATTTCTTCATCAGTGTTCTTTTTGGATAAAAGATTCCTTTCCGTTTACACAACCCTGATCAAGAGATATGTTCGACCGAGAAATAATAGCTAGCCGAGGACAGTAAACCAAAATTAATTAAGATAACAATATCGTTCTTTCAAACGAACACGAACACTGCTGCAAATTGCTAACACCAGATGGAGCTACAAACCGAACAAATGAATGACGTCACAAGATGGCTTCACATGAAGTAAACACACATACACAAACAAACTTTATAAGGAAATACACTCACATGTTGCTACTCAGTTGTTTTTTGTGATGTCATGGAAGAGTACAGAATTTCAAGTCTGGCATACACCAACTAGCTTCTAAAGATTTGATTATTGATTCAGTTTCCTCTATCCCACTTGCATCCACTATGAAATATGTAGTGGAGCTATTTCTGCAAAGGTTTATTTGGATTAAGATGTAGTAGATAGAAAAATAAGCTAGAGTAGTTTGTAATGCATAATAAACAATAGAACGTAGAATGTAAGTGTCATATCAGATACTTTTTGTTTTATCATTCCCTCCTTAAATTATCAAATCCCAGTATGTATTAGTATCTTAAAAATTACACAAATTGCTCCTTCTTTATGCACACTGGTACCAGACTCAGAAGCAAGGCCAAACTATAATAGTAGCAACTGTAAGCATGAGGTGTGACAAGCTACCATTAAACAAAAGATGTTGAAAAATGCGCTGCAGTTGAAATAAACAAACCAGGGCCTTGTTTCATAAAACACACTAATAATATCAGCTATTATTATTAGACTAATGGAAAAGAATTATTGGATAACGAAATTCTGTTTCATAAATATTTTTAGCAGCTAATAAAAGAATGTTACTAAGATTATTAGTGGTTGACATATGACTGTATTTTGCTTTAGCTTTCCTTTTGTTTCTCTTTCCATCACATATTGAACATTCATGGTTTTTGTTGACAAACTTTTATGTTTTGAATAAAAATGGGAAAAGGGAGTAATAATGTAGCTCATAAATAAATAATTACCTGTTAAAGAGTAACTTAATACTTGAAAGCTCTAAGCATTCATATAATACAAGAAATCTAAAAACCTAATAAAACTGTGATTACTTCTATTTATGGCCTAAAAGCTTAACCTCACATACTGTTAAATTATACAAGTTTTTAAATCTATAGGTAGAACCTATAAATGGTTTTAAAAGAAAAATGATTGAAATCTTAAAGAAAGAATATTTTGATTGCTGACAAATTGGCATTTATAGCACTGCAGATCATTATGTCAGTTCAAAGTATGCTTATACTACAATATTATTAAATTCCTATTTGGAATTGTTATATTATATTCTGTATTCTCTCCCTTAGTGATATGTACTATATAAGGATTGGTTGTTGAGATCATCTTGTTTATGTTATTAGTTCTTGTAACAGTATTGTGTGTTGAATTTAGATAGGTTTGTTTGCACACCATCATTTCATTTGTATTGTTCCCAGTTTATGAGCCCTGGCTCAGGGAACCCCATTAAAACAAAAATTGAGCTTGGGAAAGCTATCTTATATGCAGAAGGTGCTCCAATTAATAATTGAAATGTTATAGCTTATTCTGGGCTTAAAATATCTTAAATGATGAATATTTACCATGTGTTCACCACTATTTGAGTCAGCATCACCCATGATATTGATTTTGTGAGTACTATTGTGCAAACATACACCATCAACTCAAGTGGCTCCACTAATAACAGTGTGGACTTACTGACGAAATTGAGCCTAATTTTATTACCCTTGCTCTTATATGAAAAGGTACTAATATTATCAAGTATTACATTGGGAACTAATATTATTACTTTCTTACTAATATCAGTGTAAAAGCTTTATGAAACACGCACCACGAATCAACAGCCAACAGTGCATTAAAAATTGAATTCCTTAACTTTAAGACCTCCCTTGTTGGAGATGTGCTTTATTCTTTAAAAGTTAAAACACAAGGTGAGCTGTTCATTTGCCACAAATATCCATACTTGTAGCTGTCTACTGTTTGCTCTATGTGTTATTTGCTTTCAATAGCTAATTAAAACTTTCTGTAACAAATAAAAGGTGCATCTGGAAAAGGATTCAAATGCACAAGTTCTAGCTGTAGTTATATTGCTTTGCTTTTTTTTTTAATATTAATTGATACTTTCATATGTAATACAATCAAGATGGTATCCAAAAGAAGATAGAGTATCACTTACTTTGATATTTTAATGTTATACACATTGGGTGATATAAATAAAAACAAGCAAAAGCTTGTTAGCTGCAGCTCGCAAGCAAGTTGAGAATCGAGCATCAGTCGCGGTTTTGTATAAATAAAAATTTCCCCTCTTCATTGAGCTATTGCTATCACCAATCAAGCTATTGCTCAGTGACCTTCACCATGACACATCACTGAGTAAACAAACATGCCTATTCTTCTGTCAGGAGGCGATTTAAACCTTTACTGCACTTAAATATCCATATATTCATTCATGCTAATCATACTCTCATTTATGAAACCTAATAGAGGTACAGATTTTAGATAACATAATTGTAATCAAAGATTTCGCAAATTAAATAGACATTGAGATTCACTCAACTTTCAACAGATAACGTTCATCCCCTTTCTAAATCCAATCTCTCATTTCCTTATTTGATAGTATTACAAATGTGTCACCAACTGATACACTGAAAGTAGATTATTTGTACTTCTGTTTTTGCACCTTTATATTGATATGCTCTGCATCTATATAAAATATCACTATGTAATTCCAAGAATCTATAAGATATTATCATGAATTAAAGTTAAAGTGGATGAAAAAGTTTCATTTCGTTGAAAGTTAAATTTAAGTTTGGTTTTATGAAATTCTTTAGTTATAATGCGGTTTTGATTTGTACAAACATTCTGCTCTATAAGTGTTCATTTGTATATCACTTTGATTACACTAGTCTGCATGACATCGGATGACTGAAAACTAATAAGTGATTCTGACTCACTTTTTTTATGCTGATTTCAGAACTGCTTTTAGTTTTTACTTTCTCTACTACGTATAGTAAGTAGGGGAAGTATTGCATTCCACCCAAAAATTCGATACCGAGATTTCACCGGAAATACATGTTTTGAGACCTCCTGAATCCAAAAAAAGCATTTTTGGAAACATGTCCGTGTGTGTGTCTGTCTGTGTGTCTGTCTGTGTGTCTGTCTGTGTGTCTGTCTGTGTGTCTGTGAACAGCATAACTCAAAAACGAAGAGTTGGATAAACACCAAACTTGGTATTTAGGTTCAGTATCTTTTAGAGATGCGACACGAAGGTTTTCAAAAAAATCCCCCCACCCCAGACTACCCTTTACATGGAACATTTTTCGAAAATTTTAATTTTCTCAAAAACGGCTCTAACGATTTTGATTAAAATATCATATGTTTAAGATATTGTCATGGCAAATAAAATGTATATCTCGAATTTTCTGGGAAAATCTCCAAAAGTATTCTTCGTTATGAACGACTTTTTCATAACTGGTAAACCATAAGAGATAGACAAAATTTTACTACACAAAAAATGTAGATCGCGTTAAAATACACAATTTATGTCATATACATTTCTTTTGTTGAGTGAACCGTTTGCGAGATATTGCTTGTTATTCCCTTAAATTTTCCAATACTTATACTTTTTCTCAAATTCGTTATTCATTTTTTTATGTCCTGGACTTGCAAAGAGAATGGAATGCGCCGCATAGCAACCAGCGTTAAAATATTTGACTATCGCTTAAAAGCTACCATATTCCCCTTGCATCTACAAGAAAATTAGCAATAAGATTGACATCTCGATATCTCCATTAACATGAAGCATATGGAGAATAAGCGTTTGTAAAAATAGTTTGTACAAGAGTAGAGAAAGTCATGTGAGTGTAACACATCAGATTTTTTTTTTCTATCATGTACAGTTTTTTCACAATTTCACTTCAAAAATATAGAGTTGAGCCCGTAGATGATGAGTATTGTTGAAGGGAAATTTATCACTTCTTGGAGGGAAATTTCTCAATACAGACTTGTAAGTCTTTAGGTTGTTACACCTGTAGATGCTGGTTGCTATTTGTAATTTAGGCATTGTTGTGAATAACAGAGGCTTGCATTACCGGTGCTATATCGTGATTGAAGTTATAAATACATTATGTGTACACGCAAGTGTATGAACATTCCAAATGTTTTCTGCTACATTTGTGGAGATTATACAGTGCTTCAGCAGAGAACTGATATAACAGACTTTGTGAAAAAAGTGTACCATGCTTATTTTAAAATGAAACTTGGTGACCAAGACAAGGCCTGGGCTCCAAAGACAGTTTGCCGCTATTGTGTTGAGAGGTTAAGATTGTGGATAAAAGGAAAGAAATCATGCATGCCATTTGCAATTCCTATGGTGTGGAGGGAGCCTAAAGACCACCTTAAAGACTGTTATTGCTATTTAGTTAATGTTCAGGGGTGCAATTCGAAAAATAAGAAACATATTGTGTATCCAAGTATTCCTTCAGCCATCAGGCCAGTTCCACACGGAGATGATCTGCCTGCTCCTCTTCCTCCAGCTGTTTTAGAGAACTTGGAAGAAGATGGTGTTGAAAGTGAACCTCATGCAATCACCGAAGACGATTCTGATGATGTCTACCGCCCTCAATACGACGTGACTCCACAACTGTTCTCTCACAGTGAACTAAATGATCTAGTACGTGATTTGAATTTGTCTAAGGAATCTGCAGAGTTACTAGGCCCCCGTCTTAAAAATAAGAATCTTCTGGAACCAGGAACACATTACTCATGGTACAGACACAGAGAACAACAGCTAGTTCCTTTTTTCTCACAGATCGAGTTCTTGGTTTACTGCAATAACATAAACGAGTTAATGCACTTTTATGACATTGAACATGATCGTACTCAGTGGAGACTTTTTATAGATTAATCAAAGAGGAGCCTGACAGGCGTGTTACTGCATAATGGGAATGTGTATGCATCCATTCCTGTCGCACATTCAGTTCAAATAAAAGAGAGAGTTGAAAACATGAAGATACTTTTAACAAGTATCCAATACGAGGAACACAAATGGTGTATCTGTGGTGATTTCAAAGTTATTGGAATACTATTACGACAACAAGCTGGGTTCATAAAAATGCCTTGTTTTCTGTGCGAATGGGACAGTCAGGCAAAGCAAAGACATTGGAGTGTGAAAATATGGCCAGGGGAGAAACTTGTTGCCTGGAACTAAAAACATCCTGCACAGAACTGCTTGTAGAGTGACAAAAGATATTGCTTCCGCCACTACACATAAAATTGGGCTTGATGAAGCAATTTGTAAGGGCTCTACCACAGGATGGTAGAGCCCTTCAAGTACCTTTCCAAGAAATTTCCCTTCATTACACAAGACAAATTAAAGGTGGAATTTTTGTTGGTTCTCAAATAAAGAAATTGATGAACGATGAAGATTTTGAGAAGACAATGAATGAGAGAGAAATAAAAGCATGGACCGCCTTCTGATCAGTTACTGAAAACTTCTTAGGCAATAACAAAGATCCTAATTGTTGAAACAATGTTGGAAAATTTCAAGAAGATGGGTTGTAACATGAGTGTAAAGGTGCATTTTCTGCATTCACATATCGACTACTTTCCAGAAAATCTGGGACATTATAGTGAAGAGCAGGGTGAACGTTTTCACCAAGATATTAAGGAAATGGAGAGGAGGTACCAGGGGAGATGGAATGAAACTATGATGGCCGACTACTGTTGGATGTTGAGGAGGGACAGGCATCTTCAAGGATCTGCAAGGAAGCCAAAGAAGAGAAAGTTTGAAAAAAATTGAATGAAACACTTTGGCTTCTTGTTTCGTTAAAATGTAGTCGTGAAATAAATTAGGGGAGTTCTTGAGAGTATTCTTAAAATGTTTCTTGAATAAAAACTCACCTTGTGTGAAATGGTATTTGAATACTTTTCTACGCTCATTAGTAAAATTGTCAAAACATTACTTCTTATTTTGTGTGAAAACTTGACATGATAGAAAAAATGGAACTTATTTTTGGAATCAGCATAAAAACTTGATTCAATAACACCTACTTTTAAGAAATCATCTGACAAAAAGTTTGAAAATGCAGACTAGTGTTATATTACCAGTCTTACGGTAATGAGAGCAGATCGCTATGACCTCACTCACATTCTGTTTAACGTTATAGTACCCAGATGAAAACACGTCAGGATCTTTTCAGCATTGTTAGAAGGTCAACCTCGTGTTTCATTTGCCTCTGGAAGAAAATGTTGCGCAACCTTCTACATTTTCTCTTTTAAATAACTGTTTATATCTGCACATATCGGAGTCCTTGCATCTTGAATCAATTTTTAATTTCTCTATCACTTAGGTATAGCAAGTAGAAGAAGTATTCATTCTACGCAAAAATTCAATACCGAGATTTCATCGGAGATATACATTTTGAGAATGCCTGAATTAGAAAAAAAACATCTTTAGCAAAAGGTGTGTGAAGAGCATAAATAAAAAAATTAGTTCAATTTTAGTATCCTCCAAGGATGTGATAAGATTTTCAAGAAAATTCCTCTACACCAAAACTACCCCTTTTCTCAGAAAATGGCTCCAACAATTTTGATTAAACTGCAGTGTTGTTTAAGATATTTGCATGACAAATATAATTATGTATATCTCGAATTTTCTGTGAATAGCCTGTGAAGTGCTCTTCATTCTGAATGACTTATGTAACTGCTAAACTGTAAGAGATCCTACTACGTACCTGTGTCTGAACAGCAAACTCATAAAGGAAAAGTCGTTAACTAACAAGTTTGATATTTAAGTTCAGCACCTTCCAAACATGCGTCAGGAAGATTTTTCAAGGAAGTCCTTCCATCCCAAACTACCCTTTACATGGAAGCTTTTTCCAAAAGCTTTATTTTCTAAAAAATTACTCTTAATGATATTGATTAAATACCACATGTTTAAAATATTTTCATGTCAAATGCATATATTGAATTTCCTGGGAATATTCTCTGAAGTTCTCTTCATTCTGAGTAACTTCTGCACAATTGGTAAACCATAAGATAGGCAAAATCATACTATGAAAAAAAAACAAAAAAAAAAACAAAACAACTTGGTCTCGTTAAAGCACACAATTTATGTCAAAGCATTTCTTTTTTTTTCCGTTCTTTTCTTTTTTAAGTTGACCATTTCCGAGATATTCGTTGTTATTTGTTTGAATTTTCAAATATCTACTTATCATTTTCTGAAATGGGAAGTTGGTTTTCGATATTCTCTCATGGTCATGCTAAGAGCATCAAATTTCAAAGCCCTCATATACCCACACTCTCTTTAAAAAGCTGACTCACTTTGCCTGCTGCATCATATAACGAAATTGTAAATGTAAATTGAATGTTTATCTGGATTAACAGGAAGAAGCTGGAATAATAAGCTTTTGTAAGTATAGTTTGTAGAAGAATGATTAGAGAAAGCCATGTGAATGTAAAACATAATTCCTTTCTTTCTTCCGTAATCATCTGAAAAGAACGGAATTTCAAATCCATCAAATAGCGACCCACATTTAAAAGATTTGATTATTGCTTTAATTTACTGCATTCTTCTTATTCCTACAATGAAATGTGTAGTGATAGTTTGTCTCGATTAACAAGAAGTAGATACCAAGAATAAGGTTTTGTAAGAATTGTCTGTAAAAGAGTGATAGAGAAAGTCATGTGATTTTTATTTTTCTATCTGGAACTATCATGAACTCCACCATGCTACTAAAATCAGTTGAGCAAGCTCAGGTACCAACAGAGGTACCTCAAGAAATAGCAAGCAAAAGCTTACTAAAGGCGAGCAGAGCTTGTTTTTATTTATACCATATCGTGAGCAATAGCTCAGCGATCAAGGTCAGCAAGCTTTTGCTCGCGATATGGTTGAGCGGAACATTTTTATTTATACGAAACCGAGCAATTGCTTGGAATTAGTAAGAAATGAGCTAATGCCTGCTTTTATTTATACCACCCATTGTTTTTACTTTCACTGTAACCTACCTGTAGAGGAAGTATGTCATCCCATCGATGAGTCTGTGGGAGAGAGACAGGGAACAGCATAACTGAAAAATAAAATGTTAGATAAATACCAAACTTAGAATTTTAAGTAAATAAAAAGTGTTGTATATTGTGCAGAGTCGTAATGACTTATGATGGAATGAGTCAACATTTTAATGATTTTTTTTCACCATTTGCAACTATTTACTAAGACTGGTTTCTAGGAAAATCTTCCCCGTTGTCAGTTTTGTGGTCAACTGACATTGCCATGGATGGTTTGGTCCCCTTGGTGTTGTGCTACCCTCTGTTCTTTTTGTTAATGGGATTACATGATCAAGTCTTGCAAACTAAGCACTTGGGAGAACATCTTCATCATCAAAAATCAAGAAAAGGTTATGAATTTTGAAATCCCTGCTGTTGATATTATCCAATTAAGAACATAGGGTAGCACAACACCAAGGAGGGCTAAACCATCCACAGCAATGCCAGTCAACCGCAAAACATGATAGGGAAGAAGTTCCTAGAAACTTCACTTAATAAATAAACGTAAGTGGAGGAAAAAGTGTTAGAAAAGGTGTTTGACCCATTCCAACATAGGTTATTGGTATTTTAAGTTCATCTTTCAAGGATCCAACACAAAACTTTTCAAGAAAATCCCCAAACACTCCAAACTCTCCTTTACATACTGAACAGGATGGCTCATCAGGGGCAACATCTGTGCCCGCAGGAGTTCAATCCCTGTGACCAGCCACTCTGACCCATGGGTTTTTTCGAGGGTTTTCCTGGGTCGTAACGCAAATGCTGGAATGGTTTCTTTCAGCCCAAAAATTTCCGTCCTTTTATCCATCCTTCACCCGTTAGGTCTGTTTCAGGGTAGGAAGTGTAGGCGATGATGTTTCGGTGCGGTATGACAGCAGAAAAGGACACTCTCCGTGGAACTTTCTATGTCCCTCAGCTTTTGGCTGGTTGCTGGGTTATCTAAACCCCCTTGGGGAGCATTTGACCCACTCTGTGTGGGGCGGTCTACCTTTAAGAAGAAGTTTGCAGAAAAGTGGCACTTGGTGAATAGTATCGTGAATGCCTGCACCACTCTCGGAGGAAGGGTTTGAAGGCTCTGCGCAGGTTTTTAATTTGTGCAATACAGGAGCACGTCGTTAGCATATTGAGCTATGTTGACGTGCTGCTCTGTAGGAAGATCGGCCACATAAACGCTAATCAGCATAGGGGATAGCACACAGCCTTCAGGGACTCTGCCTCTTATTGGCCTTAATGTTATCTGTTTCCCGCAACATAAACTGCCAAAGGGCAGTGTTTTAGATATGTGTGTAGGGAGTTCTAGGTAAATGGGCTTCAGAAGGAGGTCCGCATGCTAGGTCGTCGAGAAGGTCTTCTTGACATCCAGAGAGACCGCTGCGTGTAAGCCCTGTCTGGTATACCAGGGCAGCAGTCTCCACTACACGTAGCAACTGCTGGGATGTCGAGTGCCCAGGACGAAAGCCGAATTGGTGTGCTGGAATGGCTTGAATGTCTCCCAAGGCGGCGGACAAGCAGCTAGCAGTAGCCTCTCGAGAGGAATGATAGGAGACTAATGGATCTGCAGTTGGCTGGATGGACTGGGTCTTTTCCCGACTTCAAAATGCAGATCACCCTGGCCTCCCTCCACTCGCGTGGAAAGTGGCACAAGATGAAATACATGTTGAAGACCTTACTCAGAGAAAGCACAGCCCTGAAGCGAAGGCAGCGTAGCATGGCGGGTGTGAGTCCGTCAGGCCCCGCCGCCTTTTGGGGTTGAGACGCCGGAGTGCGCTCTGGATTTCGTTAGGTCTTACGACAGGAAGTCGAACGGCATCGTCCAAGGGATCATCTCGAGGTCGCATAGTCCTCTCAAGATAATCGGCTTTGGCTTGGGGATGATAGGCCAGGCCTTGGGTGCCTTGGAGAGGGGAGGATGGTTGATCTCCGCGGTTGCGGAGTCTTTTAGCAATCTTACACACGTCGTCATGTTCGAGGTTCATGTGGCCATCGTGTCCTCCCACGCTCGCACCCTGTGCTCGCGTAGTCGGCGACGGACCTCTCGGCGTAAACACCTATGAAACGCTCGATTACGTGGCGTTCGGTGAACTGATAGAGTCTGCGTGTTGCCCAGGATCGACGGATTAGCAGGAGTTCAATGGGAAGTGTGTCGGGTGTAAGGGAGCTGGGTGTGGACGATAAGGTTGTGAACTGTTCGCACCACGATGGAAGGAAGGAGGAAACCGCCGCCTCCAGTGTTGGGTGGGCTGGAGTAGTTGAGATGCGGTCGGTGAAAGTGTGCCAGCCTTTATAGCGGCAGTGTCCGTGGCTTCGAGCGCTGATTGGCTCTCATCGGCAAGGGGCTTGGATTTCTCCCGGTGCTCCTGAGAGTTGGGAAGGGGTGGTTTCTTATTCGCGTGCTTTCTTTGCCTTAACATTTTGAAGGACTAGATGACGTAAATAGAATAAGGGGACATTACCTCAGCGTGCTTGAGTTCGTTCACTCATACGGAATTGATATTCTAATGGTTTGTGAAACACACCTGATTGCTGGTACTAACTTCTCGCCGCCTAGTTACGTCACCCATCGGTCAGATCGAGTCGGCCGACCGGGGGGTGGTACATAAAGAACCATGACCGGAACTGACAACTCAGTTCGCACCCTAGGGCCCTGGGAGTCTAAGCTCGCGGGGCTTTCCTTTAGGACAGCACCTATTTTATATTCTGCCCCCCCTGCGTGGCGGAGACTGGGTCAGGACACCATCCTCCCCTCATCTCCTGCCACACAGGGACGGAAGTGGATACGCCACTTACGCGCGTCAGCCCAATAGGAAAACCCCTATCAGGGAAGACTACCGAACAACCTCGGTGGGGCCGACAGTATATTTAGGTACCGTTTACCAGCTCTCACTCATGGTTGGTGCCGAAGATCATCTGGGCGTGTCACAATCCCGCCTGGGCGTACCCGGACATCGGGAACCACTGCACTGCACTGTACTCCTAGTAACGTCAGAAGTACCATGAGTGCTAGGGGTCCGCAGCGCCCGCACCACAGCAATTGAAGGATCGGAACCCCCCGCTATTTTTATAAAAGATCACATCATGCATATACCCTTCCCTCCCACCACTTCAGCATGTGTAAGCCTGTGCCATTGGCGGGCTCGACACACTGCTGATAGCAGTATATGACCCTCCAGACCATCGCTTCTACGAAGCAGAGTACCATACCTTACTTAACTTACACTCTGTGGTTTGTATTGCAGGAGACCTCAACGCGAAGCATGGGTAATGGCATAGCCGACGTCTAACCAGAGAGGTCGCTAGCTCTACCGCCTCATCAGTGAAGACCCGAACCTAATCGCGCACGGGCTGAGAGGGCCTACGTTTCATCCAGTACACAGCAAGATGGATATTCTCGATCAAAAACATTCCATTCCATCTAGACCTCTTGGCATGAATCGGATGCATATAATCTGTCATTTTTAAATTCAAGAGCCCTTTCCTTTGCACTAACGCTCACCTTGGGCATAATGCTAAACGTAGAACAAAGAGAAAACAACAATGCTTAGCAAAACCGTTGCTGACCAGCTTCTTAAGCAAAATAACACACACGCATGAGTCGAGATGATGAAGTGGGAGAACAAGTTGACCTTGTAAGACTGTGATGCAGTGTTTCCAACTCTAGCGACAAGTCACCAGGCAAACACTGTGAATTCGCATTATTGTGCATATAAAATTGGTAAAGTTGACATATTCGTGTTATTGTCTCATTTCGCGAAATAAATCTGACTAATCTTCGAATTGTTAACAATGTTACGTATAGGTAACTGTTTCCCAAGCATTTTAGGGAATTTTTTAAAAAGTCGGTGTTATCGCAAACCCTATGCAGGTCCTTACCAATATAGAATGGGACGCTAAGGACCACAGCAGTTAAAGAGCATCCATAAATAATACTCAGTTTATTTATTTATTTTTTTTTTTTGCATAACTTGTTACTTTGATAACCATTATTGGATAACTAGTTGCTTCGCATTCGTTATTTTTATAAGCATTGTTGGGTAACTAGGTACTTTGTATTTGTTATTTTGGTTACCATTATTGGCTAACTAATTGCTTTGTGTTCATTACTTTGATAACCATTATTGGGTAACTATATAGTTACATTGTAACCGTTACAAACTAACATGTTATTTTCTGCCCATCCATAGTGTATAATAGTCATAATTAACTCAAATTGTTTCCCAATTATTAAGTGTACTCCATTGTCTTTAATCTCATAAAGAGAAAACAATCAGATTTTTAATTAATTTTTGTCTTTTTCATTTTTTTTCAGAAACAAAAGATATACTTCTGTAATTATCCATTTCTGTTTGATGCGAAAGCAAAGACACTACTTTTGCAAGCGGATCAAGCTCTGCAGGTTAGTATGTTTACTTTCTTTAGCACGTACCTAGAAGGTATTACATTCCACCCAAATATTCGATACCAAGATTTTACAGGGAATACATGTTTTAGGCCCCCTGAATCCAAACAACAGCACTTTTAGAAAATGGTCTGTATGTGTGCATGCGCCATAACTCAAAAACTGAAAGTCAGATAAATACGAAACTTGGTATTTAGGTTCAGTACCTTCCAAGATGCGACACAATTTTCAAGAAAATCGTTCCACCCCCAAATACCCTTTGCATGTAACATTTTTCGAATGTTTTTATTTTGAAAACATGGCTAATGATTTTTATTAAGATACAATATATTAAAGAAATTTATATGACAAATGTATATTTTGAAATTTTGGGAATGGCCATTGAAGTCCTTTTCATTCCGACGGAATCTTATATAACTGGTAAACGTTAAATGAAGACGCACAACAAAAAATGTAGATATACAATTTGTTTCAAATAACTTTTTTGTGACAACCGTTTCCGAGATGTCCGTTATTTATGTTTCGAATTGGGCCCTCGAATTGTTTGAACTTAGCCATTCTTTCACTCCTGTCGATTTTCAGCTGTTTCTCGCATTTTCATGGAAAGAGCATGGAATTTTAAGGCCAGTGTATAGCATCCAGTTGTTAAACATTTGACTATCGCTGTTCTCTTTGTATCTATAACAAAATGTGTAATGTAGCTATTTCCGGAAAGGTTTATTGCAATTAGAATGAAGCAGATAGGAAAATAAACTTTCGTAAGAATAATTTAAATACCCACTAATAAACCATAGAGGGTTGAGAAAGTCAGATGAATGTAAAGCATCAGAATTTTTTAGTTTCACTATTTTATTGAGTAAGAGGAAAACCTAAATTAACACGGCGAAACACAGAAAAGAAATTGGGTAAATTGCTCTTTCGGGGTCCCCGACAGCTATGGAAGTGATGTCCAATATGTTCCACAGATGTCACTCTGTGTCATTCTCTAGCTCTAAGGCAACGTGTGCAACATATGAATAACTAATGCCGCCAAAGCCGGTAAGTTACTCAGCCTCAAGGCATAGTCAAAGGATGTTTTTTTTTAGAAGGAGAGGAGTCTAGCAGTTTTGGCCGCAACTGCGAAGCGACGACAGGGCGTAGCCGAAGGAGCTGCGCATCTAAATCTCGAATGATTAACGTTTGCAGAAATTTCGCGGATTTCATTTCTTATTTAAGTTGGCACTTCCCATTCAGCATCTGTTTTAGCGGGAAGATGGCTACGTTTGTTGTGTTTATATCGCAATTTTCCCATAAAAGTACAACACCTTAAAGGGGCAAGCTGGTGGGCACCAGGTATTGGCGAGATCACATCTACTTATTTCCTCACTCTTAAGGTAATTTATTCCATTCCTTCTTGCTTTTTTCAGCTTTTTCAATGCGGACCCCATAAGAGCAAAATTAACGGTTAAGTTATTTTCATTTTTATATACAATATGAATTGAATCGCCACAATGCTGAAGATGGAAATGAATGCCTCCGAAAACGTGCCATGATTAAACAACCTGATGTAAATGAAGTTTAAGTGTCAACAAAATTAAATTTAGTTTTATTTATGAATGCTCTTTAACTGGTTATGTTGCTGCAGAGTTGGACGTGTCATGGCGGACGATGTTAATGTGAGATACCAACTGTAAAGCAGAAAAAAACGCTGCGGTAATAGAAAAGCGCGAAATAGTAAATGTAATACCAGTAAATTATTACCTTGAAGTAGCAAACAAATGTAATACAACTAAAACAAAACCTACTGTGAAATAGTTAACAAATATAATACAACAAAATAGTTGCCGGGAAGTGGTGAACAAATGCAATACAACTAAGCCTCAATGGGTAAATTGCCTTTCTTGGGCCCGCATTAGCGACTGAAGTGATGTCTTAGATGTCCAACAGATGGCACTGTATGTCATTCTCTGGCTTTACCGAGATTTCACCGGAAATACATGTTTTGAGGCCTCCTGAAACCAAAAAAAGGATTTTTGGAAACATGTCCGTGTGTGTGTGTGTGTGTGTGTGTGTGTGTGTGTGGGTCTGTGAACAGCATAACTCGGAAAGGAACAGTCTGATAAACACCAAACTTGGTATTTAGGTTTTGTATCTTCCAGAGATGCGACACGAAGGTTTTCAAGAAAATCCGCCCACCCCAGATTATCCTTTACATGGAACATTTTTAATTTTCTCAAAATAGTCTTTCATTACTGTCTTCACGCTATTCTGACATCCTGTGCACACCATTTTCTTTTCTTTGTGCACAGCTTGCTCTGATTGTGTGGCGCTCTTTTTAAGCGGCTATAACATATGATGAAGAAGAAGAAGAAGTACCAACACATCTCTTACTTAGCGGATGCCCAGATTCTTACTTTAGTTGGCACTTCCGAACGAGCATCAGTATTGCCGGGAAGATAGCTATGTTTTTTCTAGTTAGTTTCCCAATTCTATTTCAGTAAGGCACAAAAAACTGGCGTTCTGGCGTGCGCCTGATGTGCAACAGTTCGCATCTACTTCTACATTCCCTTATAAGGTAATATATTTCATTATTTCTCACTTGTACAGAATATAGGTGGGCCAAAGAAAGGCAATTTAGCCTTGCATACTTGCTCTTTGGTGATGCAATTGTTAACCTTTAATAAAGGCTGTTTTGCATCAATGCATATAAAAAAGAAAGTAGGATAAGAGTTCTGGAAGACTATATAAAAGAAAGATGGAGTTGTGGAGAAGAGGACAGACATTGAAGTAACGCCATATTAACATGCCCAGAATTCAATAAATTGCGCCAGAATACGTAATCGGAAGTAGCGTAAAACTTTTGCATATTTAAAAGGCCAAATGCCATACATTCGCGGATTTTAGCGATGTTTATTTCTACAAGGTAGCCTACCTGACGGGCGGTACCCGCCATGGCACATCAACCTCTGCATCATTGAGGCTGGTTCACAACCAACGAGAACGGGAAAGTTGAAATACATGTATTCTAATGGGAGTGTCCACAACCGACGGGAAGCCTTCCTGGGCCCCGGAAACGGCAAGAAGAGTTGCCCAACTTTTAACTTTCTCGTTCTCGTTCCCGGGCACGGCATATTAGATCCCTATTGTGCATATTAGACTCTTCACTCTAGAGGTTATTCTAAGCGGCCGTGACATGAAACAGCCACTAGAGCTCTCTATAGTCGCAAGCTGGAAACATGAAACTGGCAGGAATTAGTAGTAAATGTGCTTCCTAACCTCATCCCGACACCCGCAAATCTAATCAACGTTGGTTCCTCTGGTGAAGGGATCATGGCAAAAGCTACAAAGAACAGCTAAATCCGGTGGAAATGAAAAAAGAATAAACAATTTTAATGTATGCCATTAAATAAAGGAATGAAAGTTTGGCATAAGTAGAGGGATCGGAAATGTAATGAATATGCATTTAGATAATGTTTACTCTATCGAATTTTGACGTTGGCTTGGCTAAATTGGAAGTAGGTGAAAAAATGTCATTGGTCAGTTAAAAACAAATGAAATCCCAATCCGCAAAATCAACTTTCACTTTGTGATCGATATGCATTCCCGTTCTCGTTATCGGGCTGTTGTGAATCAAAATTTCTTGCTTCCCGTTCTCGTTTCTGTTCTGGTTACCATTACTGGGTGGTTGTGAACCAGCCTTTACCCTTTAACTACTATGGTCCTTAGCGTCCCATTCTATATTGGGCGTGAAAGACCAGACATTTTTCTCAGACGCCTCTTTGTCAGGCTTCAGGTTCTTTTAGGTGCTGTAAATCTATGACACGGGACATCGGCTTTACTTCCCTTCCGAAGGCAGCCATGCTAAGCATTTTTACGCCCGAAAAAAATCCATCATCCTCGTGGTTTCAACCCACGACCTCGGGAACTAGAGGCTACCATGATACTCCTAGACCACAGAGGATGACATTAGGTGTGAACATTGACTCATTTCTGTTATACAGGATGTTTCAAAAATAGAGGGCATAATTTCAGGTGTGCATTCCCCATATGTAGATAATAAAAAAAATACCCGCAGATAGGTTTTTTTTTTTTTTTTGTTACAAAAGATGTTCAAAGTGTCCACCACGTGTTTGAATACAGGCCCCACATCAATGTCTCATGGCTGTGCAAACAAAACTGCAAATTCCAGGAGTATTGCATATTTCCTCACAACCTGCCACAATTCCGTTATGAAGGGATTCCATGTCAAGTACTGCAGACAAATATACGAACGCTTTTAAATGGCCCCACAAATAGAAATCAACAAGGTTCAAATCAGGTGAGTGTGGTGGCCAAGCAATTAGGCCACCTCTACCAATCCATCGATCAGGAAACTTTTGATTCAAGTACCGTGAGCGGTACGACTGAAGTGTGCAGGAGTGAGCGTTTTGACAAAGAGTGTCTTCGTACACATGGGATACAGTGTTTATCAAGAAGTTTGTGTACACCTGCCCCCATAAGTGTGTTTACAAGTACTCGGGGTCCACCTACCCGATCACCAATGATACCAGCCCACATGTTGAGAGTGAACTGCAATTGGTGATGAGATAGAACAATTGCATGTGGGTTTTGATATGCCAATACATGCTGATTGTGGAAATTTTTGTAATGCTATCTCCTGTGAACTGTGCTACATCTGTAAATAATACTAAGGCAGAAAAGTAACACACTGCTGCATAAACCAGTGACAGAACATCAATCAATCAGGGTAATCTGCTGCTGGCAGGGCTTGTACATGTTGCAAATGATAAGGGTACAACTAAAGTCATATGAGGAATATTAACCTTCGTGTACTGATAGAAGGAATCGTGTGTACAGAATCTCCTCTACATCTGGAGTTGTAGATCTTGGTCGTCCCCTCCCCAAACCAAGAGATGTAAACTTCCCATGAGTGCATAGACGTTCAAATATCTTCCAATCTGGACATCTTTGCTGTGGGTACCTCTCTTGGTCCAAATGGGAACCAATGCCATCTGACTTTACCGTATATGAAGCATTTCAGTACACATCACTTAATCGAATGCCAAACACAACACCCAATGTACCCTTCACCTCGGAATGAACTGTCACAGTGTCCTGTTAATATCTTCTGTCACGGCAACTACCTGCAGGAAAAAAAATGTTCTGGCAAATATCAGTATTTTGAAGGCCGTAACTCAGAACCAAGCATTTCTGGACACGTGTTGTAATGGACTTTTTTTATTGCCTACCTATGGGGAATGCATACCTGAATTCATGCCCTCTATTTTTGGAACGCCGTGTATATCAAAATAAACTTAACAGTTCGGACCTTGTAAGCTTCTAAGCTTACATCTAATTAAGTGTTTATTTTTATGTTTACGTGATTCATTGTGAATGGTTGCATTGCAATGCATAGCATTTAGCTTTTAAGTTTACTTTATTCTTACAGTTGATTTTCATTGTGAATGGGGAAAAGGTACCGCCACCATCATTGTTGTCTTCGTGGAATAGTGGTTACCATGCTAGCCTCTAGTTCCCAAGGTCGTGGGTTCAAACCCAGTGGAGGGCAATGGATTTTTTCAGGCATAAAAATCCTTAACTTGGCTTCCTTCGGAAGGAAAGTAAAGCCGGTGGTCCTGTGTCATAGATTTATGGTACGTAAAAGAACCTCAAGCCTGATAAAGAGGCCTCTGAGCAAAATTACTGGTCTTTTAATGTCCAATATAGAATGAGACGCTAAGGACCACAGCAGTTAAAGAGCGTCCATAAATAAAACTCAATTTTACCACTACCATATTAAAACATTGAAGTATGTGCTGCACTGCTTGTGTAACAGACCTCTGTCGTATGAATGAAGTAAACATCACCGATCTTGCTCAGAGAAAGGGGTAGCACGTGTGAAATGTTTATTTTAAAAACAAAATTAAATTTTGCATAAATTCTAGGAAAATCATTCTGAAAATGCACTTTCCTTTTGGGATATGAATTCTCATCTTAAGATTACCATGTAAATTGTAAGCACCACTTTTTGCACATCAGGTTTCGTCTTCTACTAGTATCTTATGAAGGGTCCTGATGTAATAACCATTGACAAATCCTATCTGCAATTCAGAATCCAGTTGGCTAACAAACTGCAAGAAAACAAGTATTGCAATAACAAACAAGTTACAGGATGTCAAATAGCAGCACATTTGTTAAGAGCAGTTCTTTAAGCTTAACAAATAATTATAATTGCCTTCTTAACGACGACTACAGAATAGCCCTGATTGTAACAGGCTGTAAGATGTACTTGTGAATCCAGGCACTCATCACTGTCATCAGTTGAGTCATTTAAACTGTTGTTGCACCCAGCTTGCTTCTTCTTCTTCCCTTCTTTTTACCTTCCTCTTCTTCTTCTTTTTCCTCCTCCTCCTCTTCATCCTCTTCTTCTGAGCCTAAAGACTTGAAATAATAATTGACACTGAAAACATTGACATTGTTTCATTATCTGCCAAGTCTTTGTTTCAATGCCATCTTTCCATATCATGCAAACAATTACAAAAATACAGAACTGCTCACACGCAGACTATACAGTATCATAAACTTGTGGCTGGGAATCCCACATAAACATTTATTAAGTTTATTGGCCAGACAAACTCAGCATATACAGCCAGATATTTATATGATTACAAGGTTTTAAAGGGTACAATCTTTAAGTAATACATTTCAAGTATTCAAACATTTCTATGTTTACAAATTTTCTATGATATGTACAATAAATATCTTTGAATTTCAATACATAATGTTTTTGTGAAATTGCTCTGAATAGTGCTATTATACTTTAATCTAACTTGTATTTAAAAATAATTCATAATTTTACATGTTTGGGTATTCAACATTTTTATTAGTTCTGTAACTATAGTTAAGAGTTTTAAGTCCTATCAATTTCAATCTCTCTATGATTTCTTTTCTTTCTGTATTAAATTTAGGGCACATTTAGGGTTGTTTTCATTTATTCTACACAGGAACATTGTCAACTAAGTTAAAGTGTGATTACGTATTCTGTTAATGCTAAGTATTATTTTTCAAAATGTTTACCTAAACTTTCACTTTTATACATTTAACTATTTTTGCTTTATTGGCAAATTCATTCTGAACTGGTTGAAAATATCTGAATTTGGTATAAGCGTAGCTAAAAATGTTCCTTTTAATGCTGAAAGTTTACTTTCTTTATTTGGAAATTCATTCCTTTTATACTTTTATGAGGCAGTATCTATACAAATGTAATTTTTAAATTGCTTCCTTGAACTTTAAATAAATAATTCTGTAGCACATAAATAAGATAAGATTGAGGATTACTGTTTCCATAGTTTACTGTTGCTTGCAATACACTTTTAGAATCATTAAAAGTTATTGCCTGCTTTATGGCATTATTTAATACCAATTTGATAGCATGTTTTGGGGCTATTGCTTCTGCTGTAAAAATAGAATTATAACCAATTAATTGATAACTGTACTGTAATTTTTTGTTTTTGTTTCAAAAGAAATTCCCACAAGATTTTCCAAATTGACCCCATAAACATGTTATAGCAGGTCTACTGCTGACATCTGACGACACAAATGTTCATTTGGTAACTAAGTTGATCTCACCTCCACATCCTTCCACAAAGGGTTTAGCGCATTTGTTTCCCCATCACATCAACTGAGTAGAAACTTCAACTATCCATTTCCAGAGTTTGCTCCCTCAGCAGCAGAATATGTTTTTTTAGTTTACTGCACTATAATATGCTGATTACATGTGACATAACTGAACAATAATGGCATGCATTATACTTCAGCAACTCATTATGATCTTACTCGTGCGCTCAGCTCAGCTGAGCTTACCTTTTAGCACCTTCAAAGCAGCAGTCCACTGGAATCCATTCCCAGATAAACAATGATATATGTGAATTTAAAATAAAATGATTTCTGTTCTTTGTAATTTCAATGTTGTAATAAATGGAATTCATTTCCTTTGCTTTGATATGTGATTCATGTTACCTGCAAAAATCAATAAATATAGTCTGGATTCAACAGTACTGCCATCTGTTGCACTACTCACCAACATCCTCAAGGTCCTGCCATCCGATTAGTATTTAATTGCACACAATTAACAAGTGAGATCTTTTTGTAAAATCTCCAAAGGTTTTGAAATTATAGTAGTGTGGTTTACCAAAATAATATATTCTGCTGCTGAGGGAGTAAAATCTGGAAATGGGTAGTTGAAGTTTCTTACTCAATTGATGTCATATGCAACTTGATTATAATGGTAATTAAAACACTCATATGAAAATCATGAAACTTGCTACTGCTCGTTTTATAAGAACACTCACGTGTTAATTACTACCATTATAGTTTTGTTGCATGATATACTTTTCTTCTTCAGAATGTTTGGATGGTGTTTGCAGTCCTCTCTTCTGTAACAAGTCACATTTCTGTTTCTGCATTCAGCACGAACAGGTTCCTTGGAGAACCTACTGAGAGACAGTTTAAATTGACACACTTCAGCTGCGTCTGAATTTTCCATTCAGCACAAAGAGGTTCCTTGGAGAACCTACTGAGAGACAGTTTAAATTTACACACTATAGCTGCGTCTGAATTTTCCATTCAGCACAAAGAGGTTCCTTGGAGAACCTACTGAGAGACAGTTTCAATTGACACACTATAGCTGCATGTGAATTCTGCAAGATAATTTCTAACTATTACCAACTCCACTCTGTGAACTATTTAAACTTTGGTGAGAAGTACAACTGTTTTTATCAATTGGAACTCCAAACCCCAAGCATTCTGAAGGATAGTTCACAATAACCGGAACAAGAACAAAGTTAAAATACATTTATTATTATTATTATTATTATTATTATTATTATTATTATTATTATTATATTATTATTGTTGTTGTTATGTGTGTGTGCTCACAGCTTTCCTGCATCCCAGGAATGGCACAGAAGACTAGGTAAAGTTTTAACTTTCTGGTTCTCTGCATATTAGAAGCATATTCTGCAATTAGACTGTTTATGTAGGAATTATTCAAGGCAACTGTGACATAAAGCAGCTGCTAGAGATCTCTCTAGTTGCAAGCTGGGAAAATAAAACTGAAAGAAATTCTAGCTAATGTGCGTCGTCCTGACCACGGATCCTAACACCCTCAGATTCATTTAGTGTAGGCGGTTCTAGCAAAGATGTTGTCTGTAGTTTGTGTATATACAACTCAAAACTTGCTATTGCCTCAAAAACAATAGCAAAAACTACAAAGAGCAACAAACAACTTTAATATATGCTATTAATAAAGGCATGAAGCTAGGTATGAGGAATCAAAAATAGTAATGGAACTGCATTTAGAAAATGTCATTTGTAATACTCCCCATATGTCCTATGACCTTAGGGGGTTACCTCATTCCACCAAGCGATGACTGGACCCATTTCTGAGGTGGAAGCACCCAGAGGGCGGAATCCATTTCCCCTGATGTTAGGGTAATGATGAAGATTACTGTGGACCTTCAGCTTTTACCATGGACTCCAAACCACGTTGGGCCTTCAGGATGCTTCACATAAGCAAGTCAGAGGTGAAGGCATGTGTAAGGCCGACTTAAAATCGCCACACTAGAGCCAGAAACAAAACCACTGCACCACCCCGGTGCCCATTTAGAAAATGTTTATTCTCTCAAATTTTGACATTGCCTAAGTTGCATTATGTTGGCTGATTTGGAAGCAGGTGAGAAAGTATCATTGGTCAGTTATGAATAAATGACATCCCAATGTGCAAAATGAACTTTCCACTTTGCTATCGATGTGGTCATCAATATGCATTCGTGTTCTTGTTACATACTGCTTTGCTTTCCATTCTTGGTTTTTTGTGAATGAGCCTTGATTGGTGTATCAAAAATACCATTTGTAGGGAACTTCAATGTAAAATTCTGTGAAAAGTGCTGAATTTATATAATAAAAAAGTCCTAAAAAATCTGTTGAATTTATTTTGAACTGTGAACAGTTTTAAGCTATACATCATGAGTAAACCTTGGTTCACAATATCCAGTTAACAATGCTTATTGATCACAAAGTGTAAAGTTGATTTTGTGCTTTGGGATTTCATTATTTTTAACTGGCCAATGATATTTTTTCACCTGCTTCCAATTCAGCCAACATAATGTTTGCCAATGTCAAAATTCGACAGAGTAAACATTTAAGT
Organism: Deroplatys truncata; assembly: GCA_030765065.1. NCBI lineage: Eukaryota > Metazoa > Arthropoda > Insecta > Mantodea > Mantidae > Deroplatys > Deroplatys truncata. Next base: position 321,605,516 of record CM060975.1, read on the forward strand.
GCAGATCCATTACATTTCCGAATCCTCTTGTAGTACCAAGCTTTCATTCCTTTATTTAATGGCGAACATTAAAGTTGTTTGTTGTTCTTTGATAGTTTCTCCAGGTTTTTGCTGTTCTTTGTAGTTTTTGCTATTGGTTTTTAAGCAATAGCCAATTTTGATTTGCAACTACAGATGACACTTTCACTAAAAGAACCAATGCTCAATGGATCTGCAGGTGTCAGGATCCGAGGTTAGGAAGCACATATTGTAACGTATGGGCCAGGTTAACTTACATCATTACTTCACATGGTGCAACACAGGATGTATAGAGCTGTGTCAGTCATTTCCTTTGGTTTCATGTGGATAGTTGATGTGAACTAAGAGAATAAAGCCTATTCCTTCCACCACTATGTCGCACCCTTAATTTGGAGGGGGTTGTGGACGTGACTTCTGGAAGCTCAGCTGGATTTAGTGTGGGTTAACACTCATGTTCTTCAAGACATAACTTATAAAAATATATAACTTTAATAAAAGTAAGTGGAAATAGGGAACACAATAGTACGCAAGCAAGTCAACCTGTTTCACTGATACTACAAATACTTAGTGGCAGAATTACCTTACTGAGCAGATGTAAAATCAAATGCCATGCTTGGGTGTGGGTGATGTCCTGGATAGCGCCTTCGGCATACCCTTGGTGATGCTTCTATCAAGACTGCCCTGCCCATTGCTTTATGAGGGCTTCTTAACTCGCCTCCACACAGGACATGACCAAATATGGAGAGATAGGTTTTGTTCTCTTATATGCTAGAATTTCTTCCGGTTTAATGTTTTCAGCTTCTGACTAGAGCTCTTAGCAGCTGTTTCCTGTTGCCTACAGTGAAGAGTCTAAAACACACAATACGGATCTAATATGCCATGCCTGGGAATGAGAACAAGAAAGTCAAAACTTGGCCAAGTCGTCTTTCCTGTTTCGGGGCCTGTAAAAGCTTCCCGTCAATTGTGAATGCTCACATTAGATTACCTGTATTTGAACTTTGCCGTTCTCATTCAGGTTACTGTAAAGTATTAAACATTTCACAGATGCAGACAGCAATGAGTGAAGCAGCGACACGGGCAATAACAGGACTTATACTGTCACCAGCTCGTGCAGCTACCATTAGCACTTTCCTCTACTTTGAAGTAAGCCGAGAGAAGATTGTTGAAGACACACTACGTGAACTTGCCAGATATGAATCTAAAGACCTCAAACGACCGCTCAAGGTAAGTGTAATTTACTGTTATCAGTATGTTCCTACTCCTGGCAGGGTTTTAGTTAGTGACTGATCAATAATGTTTCTTTTGGATTGTTTACGCTATACATATTTTGATTTTGCATTGTTTTTATAAATTTTACTTGAATTTTATTTGTATTAAGAAAGAATTGAAGTGTTAATTTGGTCAACAAGATCAATTTGTGTTTCTCTACCATTTACATATGATAGCTGGAGAAAGTAATGTTTTCCACCCAAAAATTTGATGTAGATATTCTACTCAAAATACACATTTTGAGGTCCCTGTGCTGAAAAAGCAATTTTTAGAAAGAGGGTGATAAACAAATGAAATGTGTACTGAATTTTCAACAAAATTTTCAAAAGAAATCAAAAGTTCCATAGAAAAAATCCTCAATATAAAATCAGGATCCAATTGCAGTTTTGCACTTTTGTCCAGTTAAATGACCAAACGCTATGTTTAAATGGATGTGTGCAAATAGCATATTAAATTATAAGTGGGGATGTTATGGAAAAATGCAAGCTTTAAGATATAGACCTGAGCGTTTGTATGTAGAAAGATAAAGAGCTACATATTAATGGAAAAGTACATTGAAAGATCTAGCATCAGGCTTTTTGCCAAAAATATTATGTCTTTTAATATGTATTTTCTTTGTTATAAAAAGCTTTAACTGAAATTCCAATTACACTATCTACATGAAAATGCTTGCTCTAAGATCTTATGTGTGTTATAAGATACTGAACTACAATCATTCATGTATGTATAACATTTTGAATTTAGCATAATCAAAATTAAGTATTTTTTTCTTGACATACAATCAGAATTTAATGAAGGAAATGTTACTATTTTAGTTTCAAATACACAGCAATATGTTCTGAACAGCTTCTGGAAATTTTATGCAGTTACAGTTTTTGAGAAAAGGCTTTTACTAATCCATAAAATGTAAGTTGGAGAAAGCGCATTTTAAACATTTAATTGAGATACTTCAACATGTATGAATTTTAAAAGTCTCCATACTGATATTTTTCATATCCCTCAGCTTCCTTCTCTCCACCTCCCCCTTTTTCTCCCTGGTTTGCATTTGTAGATCAGACAGTGCTCTGTTAGCTTTGTTGGTCTTCTTTGATTAGCAGATCGATCATTGTTCTCATGTTGCTCTAACGGTTTTGTTCAATGAAATAAATTGCAGAGTTACGCCTTTCATTGTATTTTTATTCTGTATCATAATTATTACATTAATGGATTACTACCTGATTTTGTCCTACCAAAATTTTTAATTTCATGATTATATGCTAATAATATAAGTTTCTTTACTTTGTAATCAGCAGCAAAATTTTAAATTTATTATAATTGCTATTGATAACTCTCCCAGACTGATTTTGCTCCGTCTTCACAATTTATATAGCGGCAGAAAACTGCAAGTCATTTGGTACGAGTCAAACTGCTCTCTGCCATTAAGACAGCTTATCTTATGGCTGGTAATATGCTGCTGGTGGAGTGTGTTTAGATCTGCTGGCTGCTGTATCTGGTTTAGAATGGGGTGGGTCCAGGTTAAATAATTGGTGGTACAGCATACCTGGATGATGGGTAAAGTAGAAGCACCCAGTATGACATCTGTTTTGTAAATTTTCAAAACACATTACTATACTCATTTTTATAATGTCATTGATTTTCGGGGCTCACATTTGTAATAGTTAAAGAATTTGCAATTTAGTGTACTAATAGCAATATAAATACCTACAAACAAAAACACAGCTAGTGCTTGATCTGCAGCGCCAAGGTATTTCAATTTTTGTAATGAACTTGGGGATGGAAAAGAAACAAAATATCCAGGAACATGTTCCCAAATGTATACTCGTAGAAAGAAAAATGTTAGAAAAAAATTCAGTTTTTGACACAATTTGTGTATATTCCCCCATAAGACTTGATTTTTTCGTAATCTTGTTTTCTTATATTTTTTCCACTTGAAAATGTTGCTCATAGTGCAGTTTTCTTCACTTCCTTTCAGATTTTCATTATATGTTCTTTAAAGGTGGATTTTCTTATTATCAAGCATAATTTTGGATTTAGTGTTTAAATGTTATACATATTTTTACTTTGTCTATCACCTACCTATAGTACTATATCCACCAAAAATTTAATGACAATATTTCACTGGAAATAAAATCTTTCAAGGCCCCCTGAATTCAAGAAAGAGCATTTTTTGGATCAAGGTTCATTTGTGTGTCTGTGAACAGCTTAACCAAAAATGAAATGTCTAATAAATACCAAACTTAGTATTTAAGTTAGTGTCCTCCAAGGAGCCGAAATGAAAATTTTCAAGAAAATCCTCCCACCTCAAACTAACCTTTACATGGAAGATTTTTGGAAATTTTTGATTATCACAAAATGGCTCTTAACGATTTTGATTAAAATACTATATGTTTAAGATATTTACATGACAAATAAAGAGTATATAGTGAATTTTCTGGGAATAGCCTGTGAAGTCCTCTTCATTCACAAAGAATCTTGTATAACTGGTAAACCATAAGAGATAACAAAAGCATACTATTTAACAAAAATGTTGATCTCTTTAGAACACAATTAATGGCCTCGAAAGCTTTGATGATGAATGTGACCTTGCTAGAACAGATCTAGAAAGGCTGGTTCACAACCAACAGAACAAGAAAGTTGAAATACTGTATTCAAATGGGAGCGTTCACAATCGACAGGAAGCCTTCCCGGCCCCAGGAACGGGAAAGAAGAGTTGATCAACTTTTAACGTTCTCGTTCCCAGGCACGGCATATTGATCCATATTGTGCTCATTAGACTCTTCACTCTAGAGGTTATTCTAGGCGGCCGTGACATGAAACAGCCGCTAGTGCTCTCTATAGTCGCAAGCTGGAAACATGAAACTGGAAGGAATTATTAGTAAATGTGCTTCCTAACCTCATCCCAACACCTGCAAATCCAATGAGCATTGGTTCCTCTGGTGAAGGGATCATTTGTAGTTTGTTTATATGCAACTCAAAACTGGCTATTACCTAAAAAACAATGGCAAAAACTACAAAGAACAGCTAAAACTGGTGGAAATTAAAAAGGAACAATAAACAACTTTAATGTATGCCATTAAATAAAGGAATGAAAGCTTGGCATAACTAGAGGGATCGGAAATGTAATGGATATGCACTTAGATAATGTTTACTCTATACAATTTTGATGTTGGCTTGGCTAAATTGGAAGTAGGTTGAAAAAATATCATTGGTCAGTTAAAAACAAATGAAATCCCAATGCGCAAAATCAACTTTCACTTTGTGATTGTATTGCTTCTTGTTCTCATTTCCGTTCTGGTTACCATTCTCGGGCAGTTGTGAAGCAGCCAAGATGGCTGTAAGAAATAGAGATCTGGCATGCAGAGGAAGATTGGGAAAATTTGGACATGTTGCTGAAAATGTTTTGTAAAGTGATCTTAAGAGTTCCATATAATGACGGATGGTTATGTGATAGAGATGTATATTGAGAGGTGTAATAGGGATCAAAGAGAAGATATTGCATGGTTTAAACTGGGAGTTTGGAAGTTAAAAGGTTACAGGGTAGGGACAGAAGGGATTTGCCCTATATGTAGGAATAAAGAAGATGCAATCCATATTTTATTAGAATTCAAAGGCTTATATTATGCTTTGCCCTATATATCTAGAGGAAAGGGTTTATCCAAAATAAATGGTTGAAGGTGGCAAAAATACTAGTAATTCAAAAAATGTTTGTAAATAATATCAGTTGATTAATTTAGGAGAGTTCTTAGAGTTCTTTAGAGTTAAGAAGAAATGGATCTGAAGTACATAGCACAAACTAGCTTGATAATTATAAAGCAATGGCAGCTGGTGATGGTGGACTCTGGGACGGCACACTCCCCATAAATAAATACAAGGAAGTATAACATCAGATGTCATTGCAGTATTCATTCTGCACTCACCGATTTAGTTTATAGATTTTTTGTTTGAAATTTTTTTACAATGCTTATACAGCGAGTAGTGCAAATGTTTTCATTATGGAGTGTACTTTGGACTACATCAAGTTCATCCATAAATTGTGGATGAATTGTGCATTTGTGGATACTGCTAGAGGTGAGATGAGTGGAGGGGAATGCTTCGATTATGGGCAAGGGGTGGGGGAGGTAATAACATAAACACAGTGCTGTGATTTACACATGGATATGTTAATTGTGTACAGGGTTTGGAAGCACGTCTTGTATAAAATACCTAACTTAACCAGTAAATTCAGTGCAAGTGGTATGCTCATGGTGGAGACTGTTAACCCTCTATTGGTCGCTAGAGGCCTGAGAGACCCCTGCCATTATTTAAATTTTATAATTTTTGAACGAATGCACCTATGCAATTGCCTGACTAGGACATCTAACATTATACCTTACTCGATTGTTTGCTATAGCGACAACCTTATCTGTTTATTTGTTTGGCTGGAAGAATGACTAATCAGTAGTTATGCGTCACACAGGTCAACCAGACTCCGCACGCCTGCTTTCATTACATATTGCTTACAGATTTGTTCCTCATTAGCTGTGCAATATTGCTTTGCCCTGTTACTGCTTCATCATGAATATGAGTAAAAGGTACGATCTACAAAATCCAAATGATTTCGAAGAAGTACATCGCCTACTTTGTGATGATGATGCCTTGCCTGTGGATGACAACTTACATGAATCAGATGATTCTGAAGATAAACTCGAAACGAGATCTTTAGATTCAGAAACTGATCGTGAAGATGAAGAGGAAGACGATGAAAGCAGCTTGTGTGATAACTTGTATTTTATAGGTAACATCATATGCTTATAATAGTAATTATTATTATTATTATTATTATTATTATTATTATTATTATTATTATGATCATCGATAATACATTCTGCTATTATTTACAGGAAGAGATGGAACAAAATGGAAAAAAAAAAAAAAAAACATTGGAAAATAACACAGACAAGGCCTCACAATTGACCAAACCTCCTGGTGTAGTAGGAGCTGCTAAAAATGCAAAAATGGAAATGGATTGCTGGAGGCTTTTTGCTACCGAAGACATAGTTGATTTGATTGTTGAAAGCTCAAATACTGACATTACCAGTGTGCAGCACAAATTTGATAATGTAAGAGACGGCAGACCTACAGATGTAACAGAAATAAAAGCTTTCCTAGGCTCATTGTACCTGGCAGGAATGGATGCCAGAATATTCACAATTTTTTGGAAAATCAATGATCTTGGAGTTCCTCCATTTCAAATGGCTATGTCCGACAAACGATTCAATTTTCTAATATGCTGTATTCGCTTTGATGACAAAAGCTCAAGACTGCAGTGACAAAGATTGGATAAATTGGCTGCTGTTAGAGAAATGCTTATATTATTTTTGAACAACTGTCGGAAGCATTATTCTCTTGGACAAAATGTCACTGTCGACGAACAGTTGCCGGCATTTAATGGTTGATGTCATTTTATACAATATATACCATCCAAGCCAAACAAGTATGGCATAAAAATATTCTGTTTGAGTGATGCAAAGCTGTTTTATACCACTATGGAGATTTATTGTGGACAGCAGCCGGATGGACCATGTTTGCAAACTAATTCGGCAGAGGCTGTAGTGCTGAGATAAACTGAGCCAATCTCTACACTGGACGAAACATTGCTGCAGATAATTGGTTTACCAATGTATCGTTCATGAATGAATTGCACAAAAGACAACTTTCTTTTGTCCGTACTGTACGAAAGAACAAAAAAGAATTGTCCACTAATTTCACTTATCCAAAAGGTTGCAGTCAGTATGAAAACATATCTGTCTTAACACTTGTTTCATATGTTCCAAAAATAGGGTAAAACAGTGGTTTTGCTCTCAAGTCTACATGTTTCATCCAAACAGTTATCGGAAGGTGCTGAGAAAAAGCCTGAAATAATCCCGCATTACGACAACACTAAATCTGGAGTTGATGTGGTAGATAAACTGTGTGCTACATACAATGAAGCCAGAACAATGAGAAAGTGGCCCATGGTAATGTTTTACCATATCTTGAACATTGCAGGTATTAATTCTAGAGTTATTTTCCTTGGAAATCAAAATAAATATTCCACAAGGCAGGAGTATTTGAAAGGACTGTCTTTAGCTTTACTGTTACAACAGCTACAAAGGAGAGCAACAGGATCAAATCTACCCAGTGATTTGAAAGGCCTTTTTACAAAATATAAACCTGAAGAATCCACAGTAGATGAATTGTCAAACACACCGCTATCCACATTGCAAAGGGAATGATTGAACCCTGCAACAAAGACAAAGAGAACTGCAAAACTAAATATGCATGTGGGAAATGCAACACTCCCCCCTGTTTGAGCCAACATGCTAAAATTATTGGCAATAGTTGCTTAGTGGGAAAACATGGGAGAAGTAGTAGATGATTCTGAGTAACTGAACCTTTGAAATTACAAGTTGTATGTATACCTGAAAATGGCAATATATCTCTTTATACTTAATGTAATACAATTCATAATGTATATGTACTCATATTTTAACTTGCCTTTTTATGTTGTAAGATAATACCTACAAATGAAGGTCATGTATACTTATCTAAATAAAAGATAAACATAGGACAAAAAAAGGAAAATAAACCAAAGAAAAAATAAATACAAACAATAACAACAAAAATATAGTGCGGATCTACTAGGCCCTGCGCGACCAACAGTGTTGTACCAAAGTGCACGCCTGACGGAGGGTTAAAAATCTGTTAACTGTGTATTTAAAGTTAATTAATTAGCTAAGGAATCATAATGAACAGTAAATAGCAATATATCATTTTCACAACTCCTATAACCAATCAGAGAGTGAAAAGTTATTGTATTGAACGAGTTGAAATGTATTAATTTGAAGAAGTTTAATTTTAGGAGTAGTATTGTATTTCGACTGTTGGGGAGCCAACACTTGAAGTAGTTGCAACCACACGTATAGTAAAAAGTTTCTGGTAGCCTTCGCCCCAAAAATGTACTTTCCAGTGGCCTTTGCCCCAAATGCTTAAAAAATATATTAACTTTATAATTTTTGCTGTTTCTTTAAATATTATATATTTATGTTTGCCTCGGCTGCGTCAGTGTTTATATTTTTTAGAGACATGAATGTATTAGCAGGGAGTGGTGCGACTGAGGAATGTAGGCTTACACAGATTATAATTTTACTTCACTCCTTTTATTAATGGTTGACACGATTTAAATAACACTTCACTGATATAGAGAGAGAGCTATGAGGTTTTTTTATTAATTACTTGCACTTTTTAACACGTAAACTATTTTTGTCTCACACAAACTACGTATTAAATTTCTCAAGGACACATCTCGCGTCTGGTTAGAAATGCTGTCTACAAGCAAGTGACTTCTGAATTTGTAAATTTTGCTCCATTTTAGTTTCTGATTGCTAATCCTAGTCCAATAGAATACCTTCATTTAACTAAAGCTTTTTCTGGTTGTTGATTGGCTATTTTATAAACTGTCACAAAAATTACATTATTGCTTCCAAGAATCACAAGTAACATTATTAAACTTTCAATTTCATTATTGCCTCTAGGTTACCTCATTGTTACCGCATTGTTAGCAACTTTTGACCTATTTCTCACAGCTCCTACATTATGAAATTACGTAATACATTCACATAACATTATTAAACATGTATACAATAATATAAACATATACAATAACTGTAATATACTTTTTATATATTGTTACATAAACATATTGCTTTAAGGCGGGCTGTTATTGAATTTATATATTATATAATTTGACTGAAATCATTTAAGTGTCACAAATACTGCCTCAAGAGCGAAAGCCGTTTTCCAATTCTCAGGAGGATAAAAACGTTTGCTAATGCTTTAGCCATATTGCTGAACAAAAAGAGAGGAGAATGACTTCATCTACAAGAGTATTAATTAGGTTAGTTAAGTTATAGTCAAGCATTATTATTTTTATTCTTTTTTTTGGGGGGGAGAGAGAGAGAGAGAGGCATATATGTTGTTGGTGTTTATGACAGAAGCACATCAGAAACACAACAAATCTCAGCCAGCAAGATAAACAGCTAAAGTTCAAGAAATTCACATACCACCCAGGAACATTTCACAAATTTAAGAAGATTTTCATGAAACATAACATCAGCCTAGCTCCACAGAACAAATTTAACATAGAGAAATTACTTTGTAACAAGTTAAAAGACCCCATTCCACAAGACAAAAAATCTGGAATCTATAAAATCAATTGTTCAGATTGCAATAAAGTATACATAGGTAAGACAAAAAGAAACTTAGAAACTAGGCTAAAGGAGCACATGAGATGTATTAAATACAAACAAATGGACAAATCTGCAGTTTCACACCATTTTTGGATCACTAATCACAACATCAAACCCAATATTACATTAGTCAAACCAGCCAAATTTGCAGCCGAATTAGATGCATGGGAGAAGATCACCATTCTAAAACACAACACACATCTAATGAATTTTGATTTGCCGCCACCAAATCCTCTCTGGAAGTACATTTCTCCACCACAAGATGCCACCACAGAATCCAGTCCAAAAAACGGAAACACCAACAACACGGGCCAGTCGAATTAACCTTCTGAGGATGGGAACAACTGTTTCCCGAAACATGTTAAGTGAGTAAACTTAAGTGATGTTAGTGTAGCAATTCCGACTCACCTTTAAATAAATTCAATACACATCACTGTTTCTAGCTTCTTTTCATTACAATATATACCAAGTTTGGTATTTGCCACACATTTCATTTTTTAAGTTTACAGACACACAGAGAAGCGCACACATGAACCTTTTTCTAGTAATGCTTTTTTTGGATTTAGATGCCTCAAAACATATATTTCCAGTGAAATCTTGATATTGGATTTTTGGATGAAGTGCAGTACCTTTTTTACTGTAGACATGTGGTAGGAAAAGTAGATGACAATACTTCAAAATGTGTCAAAGAAGATTTCTTTCTTTCATTTTTATTTTTAAGTATACAGTAGACCCTCGCTTAACCGAATTCCAAGGGACCAAAAAATAGTTCCTGTATTATCTGAAATGGTAAAATACAACTGTTGAGTTCACTTTCTCTCTTGTTATGCGTACCAATGAATGAGGGAGTTCCATTTTCATGACCTCTAAGAAAAAGTAAAAATAACTGCTGTATATGGTATATCTGGCATTTGTTTAATTGAGAAAGTATACTGTCAAACCCTTGTCGTACTTTTTTTTAAAACAGTACTGTTTAGAAAAATATTATATTCATTGAATTAATGAGTCGTATAATACAACAAACAATAACCTTAAACACTTTAAATATACCGTTCTTTTAACACTAAGTTTTAATGGGAACACATGTTTTAGTTACAACTCTTATCCATTACACATTTTAGTGCTATAATTTGAAAAAATGATTAATTGTTGTTTGGCGGACCGTTGGTCATAATATTATGGCACTCTCTGAAGATACCACATCCAGCGCAGTCTGAAATGCCATGGAGACATCAGAAGTGGCAGCAGATCTCTCGAGAACAGAAATTGCAGTGGCATCTTCAGCATGGGGTTGCGGTGTTGTATCATCATGTTCCACCTCAGAAGATGACAGTAAAGAATTATCATTCTCTTCTGCATTATTAGATGACTGGTTCTTCAGCAGCATAGATGTATCTTCCTATGTCCATTCTTCCATAATGACGGTACAAGAGGGCACCAACCGGATGTAAACGTGTAGAAGAGCATTATCAGAATCCCAATTGTATCCACATTATAAGTTCAGATGTGGATCATTGGTTTCCTGTTCAGTTTCAGCGGCATTATCAGCTGCTGTCCAGGCCTTCTTAAAACAGTTAGTTATGGTGTCTGTTGTAACTTCATCCCAAGCAGCAGATATGTTGCAGTACATTCCAATGTGGAACTGTTTCTTGTAGTTCTATTGCACTGATGGCAGCCTTAACCAGTCGGCGTCTGTAATTACGCTTCATTGAGACAATTATTCCTTGACCCAATGGTTGCAGGCGGCTCGTGATGTTAGCTAGTAAGAAGCCAACTTCTATGTTTGGAAGTTTCAGGTCATCGAACTGGTGTGTCGAGCAGTGGTCCAAAGTCAGCAAAATGTTCCTCTTTCTCACAGCCATTTGTTATTGAATTTTCAAGAGATTTGGTCATTCAAGCTTTATTGTTATTCTCGTACTGACTTGGCAGATTGAATAGGTTGACTTGTTTTAAAACGACATGGATTTTTGTATTTTCCAATCACTAATGGTTTGAGCTTCTCAGAAGCATCTGAATTACAACACAAGAGCACTGTCACTCTCTCCTTGCTGTGTTTCCTCCATAACATTTTCCGCCCTTGGCACATAGTGTTTTTTCAGGCATCATGTTATAGAAAACGCCTGCTTCACCCATATTAAACACATTTCTTGGGTGATGATGAGAGAGCTTAGATTGAAACTCCCGCAACCACTCATTGGCATCTCCTTTGTTTACTCTGTGTGCCTCCCCACAGACACTGACAGCACTGATTTTATGCCTCTTCTGAAAACACCATATCCATCCCTCAGAAGACACAAACCCAGAAATTCCTTCTTTCTTGGGGATTTCCCAAGCCTTTGTTTGAAGCATGGTGCCAGACAGTGGAATTTGCTGTGAACCCATGTGTTAGAAGGATCTAACAGCGAATCCTCCAACTCTTCATGTTTCGCTGGTCTCAGCACTTGCTGCTGCCACTAAATGAATAGCTTGTCAAACTTGCCTCTATTTTCTTTTTGAACTTATAATCAATGAGAGTAGACTTCGAAATCTGAAAGTGTTCTGCAACCTGTGTTTGGGTCTTCTCTCCACTATCAACCATATGTAAAGTTTGCTGTTTTTGCTTCAGCGTGAGAGCATTATGAGCACGCTTCTCTTTTGGCAGCATAGCAAGTGATGGAGTGAAAGTGGAAAAAAAAGAAGAAAAAAACATACACTGTTCACAAGCAGCAGAGACAAATAGCTCTCTGGATTGTTGCAAGCCATGTGCAGTCTCCTGACCAAGCCCCTCTTTTCCTGCCCTTGCATCATATACTGTGGAAGTGATACATAAGCAGCAAGTAAGCAATTGGACCATTGTTGAGAAATTACAGTGCAGCATTGAGAAAAATTATGTGAAATACGTAACGGAAAACACTTAGTGCACAGCACAACATACACATTCGGTTTAAACAAAGAATAATGTATGCAATATGTAATGAGGGGACCAAATTTTAGTTCGTAGTATGAATTATCCAAAATTCTGTTTAAACGGTAGATTTTTCCATGTAATTCGGCAGGCACTAAACCGCTACTACGGGTTAACCGAGTTTTCGATTTATCCGATTTCGAATTAGCAAGGGTCTACTGTATAATGTTATACTATTTATTAGTTCTGAGAAATGCTGTCTCAAACTGAATTAAAACTATGTATACATACCTCTTTAATTGCTAGTAATATGTATTGTCTTAATGGAAGCTTCTAGCTTTCTTTGCATTTCTCACTGCTGTAACTAAAATAGAATAAACCTAGAGCTGGATTTTGTGTGAACAATTGCTGTCACAAAACATATTCTGAAAGAGAAAAATTTGCAGGTGTTCAGAACATACAGTTCGTATTTGTTATTAATACCTTATTTTACCACATCCTTTTAAGATGTAAACCACACTTGGATTCAGGCAAATGCTTCTCTCCATTTCATTCCCATTCCAGTGGTTCAACTTCCCAAACCATCATTTTCCAGTACTTCCTTTTAAAGGTGATTTAATGTGTGTTATCCGCTTCAAGGTAAAGTTCATGGGCGAAGAGGCAGAAGATGCTGGAGGAGTTACAAAAGAATTCTTTCTTTTATTGATTAAAGAAATTTTGGATCCTAAATATGGAATGTTTCGGCAATATGAAGAAACAAATGCTGTGTGGTTCAATTACGCTTCGTTTGAAGAGGACGTAATGTACTATCTCATAGGTAAGAGCTAACCATGACTGTCAATGATCCAAATTTGTTTTATGACAGGTACATAAACATTGGTAACTGACGGCGTGAATACTAGTAGGAAAATGGTAAATCTCACATGGCAGGTTTATTTACAACCTTTTGTGTCTAGTGCTCAGGTATTTAGTAGATATTCTATAAAAAATCCTAAACGTGTTACTTTTTTAACAGACTCCCCATATAAACTACTTTTAAAAGCTCTCTTGCTATAAAATAAATCATGTTCATTTGTTAATATTGTAACTTTGTCCAGTACTCACTTTCACTTCACTAATGTGATCTAGTTCAGCTTTCGCTATGACTTCACTTAGCTCTCGCTGTCACTTTACTACTGTGATCTAGTTCAACTTTCACCATGACTTCACTTAGCTCTCACTTTCACTTCACTAATGTGATCTAGTTCAGCTTTCACTATGACTTCACTTAGCTCTCACTTTCACTTCACTAATGTGATCTAGTTCAACTATCGCCATGACTTCAGTTAGTTCACATTGTCACTTTACTACTGTAATCTAGTTCAACTTTCACCATGACTTCACTTAGTTCACACTGTAATTTACTAATGTGATCTAGTTCAACTATCACCATGACTTCACTTAGTTCACATTGTCACTTTACTACTGTAATCTAGTTCAACTTACACCATGACTTCACTTAGTTCACACTGTCACTTTACTAATGTGATCTAGTTCAACTTTCACCATGACTTCACTTAGTTCACATTGTCACTTTACTAATGTGATCTAGTTCAACTATCACCATGACTTCACTTAGTTCACACTGTCACTTTACTAATGTGATCTAGTTAAACTATCACCATGACTTCACTTAGTTCACATTGTCACTTTACTAATGTGATCTAGTTCAACTTACACCATGACTTCACTTAGTTCACACTGTAGTTTACTAATGTGATCTAGTTCAACTTACACCATGACTTCACTTAGTTCACACTGTCACTTTACTAATGTGATCTAGTTCAACTTTCACCATGACTTCACTTAGTTCACATTGTCACTTTACTAATGTGATCTAGTTCAACTTTCACCATGACTTCACTTAGTTAACACTGTCACTTTACTAATGTGATCTAGTTCAACTTTCACCATGACTTCACTTAGTTCACACTGTCACTTTACTAATGTGATCTAGTTCTACTATCACCATGACTTCACTTAGTTCACACTGTCACTTTACTAATGTGATCTAGTTCAACTTTCACCATGACTTCACTAAGTTCACATTGTCACTTTACTAATGTGATCTAGTTCAACTTTCACCATGACTTCACTTAGTTCACACTGTCACTTTACTAATGTGATCTAGTTCAACTTTCACCATGACTTCACTTAGTTCACACTGTCACTTTACTAGTGTGATCTAGTTCAACTTTCACCATGACTTCACTTAGTTCACATTGTCACTTTACTAATGTGATCTAGTTCAACTATCACCATGACTTCACTTAGTTCACACTGTCACTTTACTAATGTGATCTAGTTCAACTATCACCATGACTTCACTTAGTTCACATTGTCACTTTACTAATGTGATCTAGTTCAACTTACACCATGACTTCACTTAGTTCACACTGTAGTTTACTAATGTGATCTAGTTCAACTTACACCATGACTTCACTTAGTTCACACTGTCACTTTACTAATGTGATCTAGTTCAACTTTCACCATGACTTCACTTAGTTCACATTGTCACTTTACTAATGTGATCTAGTTCAACTATCACCATGACTTCACTTAGTTCACACTGTCACTTTACTAATGTGATCTAGTTCAACTATCACCATGACTTCACTTAGTTCACATTGTCACTTTACTACTGTAATCTAGTTCAACTTTCACCATGACTTCACTTAGTTCACACTGTAGTTTACTAATGTGATCTAGTTCAACTTTCACCATGACTTCACTTAGTTCACACTGTAGTTTACTAATGTGATCTAGTTCAACTTTCACCATGACTTCACTTAGTTCACACTGTCACTTTACTAATGTGATCTAGTTCAACTTACACCATGACTTCACTTAGTTCACACTGTAGTTTACTAATGTGATCTAGTTCAACTTACACCATGACTTCACTTAGTTCACACTGTCACTTTACTAATGTGAACTAGTTCAACTTTCACCATGACCTCACTTAGTTCACACTGACACTTTACTAATGTGATCTAGTTCAACTTTCACCATGACTTCACTTAGCTCTCACTATTACTTTACTAATGTGATCCAGTTCAACTTTCACCATTACTTCACTTAGCTCTCATTTTCACTTTACTAATTTGATCTAGTTCAACTTTTACCATGACTTCACTTAGTTCACACTGTCAATTTACTAATGTGATCTAGTTCAACTTTCAGCATGACTTCACTTATTTCGCACTGTCACGTTACTAATGTGATCTAGTTCAACTTTCACCATGACTTCACTTAGTTCACACTGGGACTTCAATGTGATCTAGTTCAACTTTCGCTATGACTTCACTTAGCTCTTACTGTCACTTTACTAATGTGATCGAGTTCAACTTTCACCATGAGTTCGCTTAGCTCTCACTGTCACTTTACTAATGTGATCTAGTTTTTTTTTTATATAGCAGGGGAAAAATCTTTCAAAGAAGCCACCAGGCATGTTGGATTTCCACCAACTAAAAAATCCCTGCTGGGAGTAATGCACACATCGTGGGACTACCTTTCGGTATTACTTCGCGTATGTGGCACTCATATTTTAATCCTTTTTTTCATCTTTTTTTCTCTGTGACTTCACTTAGTTCACACTGTCACTTTACTAATGTGATCTAGTTCAACTTTCATCATGACTTCGCTTAGCTCTCATTTTCACTTTACTAATGTGATCTAGTTCAACTTTCTCTGTGACTTCACTTAGTTCACACTGTCACTTTACTAATGTGATCTAGTTCAACTTTCTCTGTGACTTCACTTAGTTCACACTGTCACTTTACTAATGTGATCTAGTTCAACTTTCTCTGTGACTTCACTTAGTTCACACTGTCACTTTACTAATGTGATCTAGTTCAACTTTCTCTATGACTTCACTTAGTTCACACTGTCACTTTACTAATGTGATCTAGTTCAACTTTCTCTGTGACTTCACTTAGTTCACACTGTCACTTTACTAATGTGATCTAGTTCAACTTTCTCTGTGACTTCACTTAGTTCACACTGTCACTTTACTAATGTGATCTAGTTCAACTTTCTCTGTGACTTCACTTAGTTCACACTGTCACTTTACTAATGTGATCTAGTTCAACTTTCTCTGTGACTTCACTTAGTTCACACTGTCACTTTACTAATGTGATCTAGTTCAACTTTCTCTGTGACTTCACTTAGTTCACACTGTCACTTTACTAATGTGATCTAGTTCAACTTTCTCTGTGACTTCACTTAGTTCACACTGTCACTTTACTAATGTGATCTAGTTCAACTTTCTCTGTGACTTCACTTAGTTCACACTGTCACTTTACTAATGTGATCTAGTTCAACTTTCTCTGTGACTTCACTTAGTTCACACTGTCACTTTACTAATGTGATCTAGTTCAACTTTCTCTGTGACTTCACTTAGTTCACACTGTCACTTTACTAATGTGATCTAGTTCAACTTTCTCTGTGACTTCACTTAGTTCACACTGTCACTTTACTAATGTGATCTAGTTCAACTTTCTCTGTGACTTCACTTAGTTCACACTGTCACTTTACTAATGTGATCTAGTTCAACTTTCTCTGTGACTTCACTTAGTTCACACTGTCACTATACTAATGTGATCTAGTTCAACTTTCTGTGTGACTTCACTTAGTTCACACTGTCACTTTACTAATGTGATCTAGTTCAACTTTCTCTGTGACTTCACTTAGTTCACACTGTCACTTTACTAATGTGATCTAGTTCAACTTTCTCTGTGACTTCACTTAGTTCACACTGTCACTTTACTAATGTGATCTAGTTCAACTTTCACCATGACTTCGCTTAGCTCTCACTGTCACTTTACTAATGTGATCTAGTTCAACTTTCACCATGACTTCGCTTAGCTCTCACTGTCACTTTACTAATGTGAGCTAGTTTAGCTTTCATCATGACTTCGCCTAGCTCTCACTGTCACTTTACTAATGTGATCTAGTTCAACTTTCACCATGACTTCACTTAGTTCACACTGTCACTTTACTAATATGATCTAGTTCAACTTTCACCATGACTTCGCTTAGCTCTCACTGTCACTTTACTAATGTGATCTAGTTCAACTTTCTCTGTGACTTCGCTTAGCTCTCACTGTCACTTTACTAATGTGATCTAGTTCAACTTTCTCTGTGACTTCACTTAGTTCACACTGTCACTTTACTAATGTGATCTAGTTCAACTTTCTCTGTGACTTAACTTAGTTCACACTGTCATTTTACTAATGTGATCTAGTTCAACATTCACCATGACTTCGCTTAGCTCTCACTGTCACTTTACTAATGTGATCTAGTTCAACTTTCTCTGTGACTTCACTTAGATCACACTGTCACTTTACTAATGTGATCTAGTTCAACTTTCTCTGTGACTTCACTTAGTTCACACTGTACTTTACTAATGTGATCAAGTTCATCTTTCACCATAACTTCGCTTAGCTCTCACTGTCACTTTACTAATGTGATCTAGTTCAACTTTCACCATGACTTCACTTAGCTCTCACTGTCACTTTACTAGTGTGATCTAGTTCAACTTTCACCATGACTTCACTTAGTTCACACTGTACTTTACTAATGTGATCTAGTTCAGCTTTCACCATAACTACGCTTAGCTCTCACTGTCACTTTACTAATGTGATCTAGTTCAGCTTTCACCATGACTTCGCTTAGCTCTCACTGTCACTTTACTAGTGTGATCTAGTTCAACTTTCACCATGACTTCACTTAGTTCACACTGTCACTTTACTAATGTGATCTAGTTCAACTTTCACCATGACTGCACTTAGTTCACACTGTCACTTTACTAATGTGATCTAGTTCAACTTTCACCATGACTGCACTTAGTTCACACTGTCACTTTACTAATGTGATCTAGTTCAGCTTTCACCATAACTTCGCTTAGCTCTCACTGTCACTTTACTAGTGTGATCTAGTTCAACTTTCACCATGACTTCACTTAGTTCACACTGTCACTTTACTAATGTGATCTAGTTCAACTTTCTCTGTGACTTCACTTAGTTCACACTGTACTTTACTAATGTGATCTAGTTCAGCTTTCACCATAACTTCGATTAGCTCTCACTGTCACTTTACTAATGTGATCTAGTTCAACTTTCTCTGTGACTTCACTTAGTTCACACTGTACTTTACTAATGTGATCTAGTTCAGCTTTCACCATAACTTCGATTAGCTCTCACTGTCACTTTACTAATGTGATCTAGTTCAGCTTTCACCATAACTTCGCTTAGCTCTCACTGTCACTTTACTAGTGTGATCTAGTTCAACTTTCACCATGACTTCACTTAGTTCACACTGTCACTTTACTAATGTGATCTAGTTCAACTTTCTCTGTGACTTCACTTAGTTCACACTGTACTTTACTAATGTGATCTAGTTCAGCTTTCACCATAACTTCGATTAGCTCTCACTGTC
The DNA here is from genome assembly GCA_030765065.1 of Deroplatys truncata. NCBI lineage: Eukaryota > Metazoa > Arthropoda > Insecta > Mantodea > Mantidae > Deroplatys > Deroplatys truncata. Next base: position 321,624,431 of record CM060975.1, read on the forward strand.
ACTTTACTAATGTGATCTAGTTCAGCTTTCACCATAACTTCGCTTAGCTCTCACTGTCACTTTACTAATGTGATCTAGTTCAACTTTCACCATGACTTCGCTTAGCTCTCACTGTCACTTTACTAATGTGATCTAGTTCAACTTTCACCATGACTTCGCTTAGCTCTCACTGTCACTTTACTAATGTGATCTAGTTCAACTTTCTCTGTGACTTCGCTTAGCTCTCACTGTCACTTTACTAATGTGATCTAGTTCAACTTTCTCTGTGACTTCACTTAGTTCACACAGTCACTTTACTAATGTGATCTAGTTCAACTTTCTCTGTGACTTCACTTAGTTCACACTGTCACTTTACTAATGTGATCTAGTTCAACTTTCACCATGACTTCGCTTAGCTCTCACTGTCACTTTACTAATGTGATCTAGTTCAACTTTCACCATGACTTCGCTTAGCTCTCACTGTCACTTTACTAATGTGATCTAGTTCAACTTTCACCATGACTTCGCTTAGCTCTCACTGTCACTTTACTAGTGTGATCTAGTTCAACTTTCACCATGACTTCGCTTAGCTCTCACTGTCACTTTACTAATGTGATCTAGTTCAACTTTCTCTGTGACTTCACTTCGTTCACACTGTCACTTTACTAATGTGATCTAGTTCAACTTTCAGCATGACTTCGCTTAGCTCTCACTGTCACTTTACTAGTGTGATCTAGTTCAACTTTCACCATGACTTCACTTAGTTCACACTGTCACTTTACTAATGTGATCTAGTTCAACTTTGACCATGACTTCGCTTAGCTCTCACTGTCACTTTACTATTGTGATCTAGTTCAACTTTCTCTGTGACTTCACTTAGCTCACACAGTCACTTTACTAATGTGATCTAGTTCAACTTTCTCTGTGACTTCACTTAGTTCACACTGTCACTTTACTAATGTGATCTAGTTCAACTTTCACCATGACTTCACTTAGCTCTCACTGTCACTTTACTAATGTGATCTAGTTCAACTTTCTCTGTGACTTCACTTAGTTCACACTGTCACTTTACTAATGTGATCTAGTTCAACTTTCACCATGACTTCGCTTAGCTCTCACTGTCACTTTACTACTGTGATCTAGTTCAACTTTCTCTGTGACTTCACTTAGTTCGCACTGTCACTTTACTAATGTGATCTAGTTCAACTTTCTCTGTGACTTCACTTAGTTCACACTGTCACTTTACTAATGTGATCTAGTTCAACTTTCACCATGACTTCGCTTAGCTCTCACTGTCACTTTACTAATGTGATCTAGTTCAACTTTCTCTGTGACTTCACTTAGTTCACACAGTCACTTTACTAATGTGATCTAGTTCAACTTTCTCTGTGACTTCACTTAGTTCACACTGTCACTTTACTAATGTGGTCTAGTTCAACTTTCACCATGACTTCGCTTAGCTCTCACTGTCACTTTACTAATGTGATCTAGTTCAACTTTCACCATGACTGCACTTAGTTCACACAGTCACTTTACTAATGTGATCTAGTTCAATTTTCACCATGACTTCGCTTAGCTCTCACTGTCACTTTACTAATGTGATCTAGTTCAACTTTCTCTGTGACTTCACTTAGTTCACACTGTACTTTACTAATGTGATCTAGTTCAACTTTCACCATGACTTCACTTAGTTCACACTGTCACTTTACTAATGTGATCTAGTTCAACTTTCTCTGTGACTTCACTTAGTTCACACTGTACTTTACTAATGTGATCTAGTTCAACTTTCACCATGACTTCACTTAGTTCACACTGTCACTTTACTAATGTGATCTAGTTCAACTTTCACCATGACTTCACTTAGTTCACATTGTCACTTTACTAATGTGATCTAGATCAACTATCACCATGACTTCACTTAGTTCACACTGTCACTTTACTAATGTGATCTAGTTCAACTATCACCATGACTTCGCTTAGCTCTCACTGTCACTTTACTAATGTGATCTAGTTCAACTTTCTCTGTGACTTCACTTAGTTCACACAGTCACTTTACTAATGTGATCTAGTTCAACTTTCTCTGTGACTTCACTTAGTTCACACAGTCACTTTACTAATGTGATCTAGTTCAACTTTCACCATGACTTCTTTTAGTTCACACAGTCACTTTACCAATGTGATCTAGTTCAACTTTCACCATGACTTCACTTAGTTCACACAGTCACTTTACTAATGTGATCTAGTTCAACTTTCACCATGACTTCACTTAGTTCACACAGTCACTTTACTAATGTGATCTAGTTCAACTTTCTCTGTGACTTCACTTAGTTCACACTGTCACTTTACTAATGTGATCTAGTTCAACTATCACCATGACTTCGCTTAGCTCTCACTGTCACTTTACTAATGTGATCTAGTTCAACTTTCTCTGTGACTTCACTTAGTTCACACTGTCACTTTACTAATGTGATCTAGTTCAACTTTCACCATGACTTCGCTTAGTTCACACTGTCACTTTACTAATGTGATCTAGTTCAACTTTCACCATGACTGCACTTAGTTCACACTGTCACTTTACTAATGTGATCTAGTTCAACTTTCTCTGTGACTTCACTTAGTTCACACTGTCACTTTACTAATGTGATCTAGTTCAACTTTCACCATGACTGCACTGAGTTCACACTGTCACTTTACTAATGTGATCTAGTTCAACTTTCACCATGACTGCACTTAGCTCTCACTGTCACTTTACTAATGTGATCTAGTTCAACTTTCGCTATGACTTCACTTAGTTCACACAGTCACTTTACTAATGTGATCTAGTTCAACTTTCTCTGTGACTTCACTTAGTTCACACTGTCACTGTACTAATGTGATCTAGTTCAACTATCACCATGACTTCACTTAGCTCTCACTGTCACTTTACTAATGTGATCTAGTTCAACTTTCACCATGACTTCACTTAGTTCACACTGTCACTTTACTAATGTGATCTAGTTCAACTTTCTCTGTGACTTCACTTAGTTCACACTGTCACTTTACTAATGTGATCTAGTTCAACTTTCACCATGACTTCACTTAGTTCACATTGTCACTTTACTAATGTGATCTAGTTCAACTTTCACCATGACTTCACTTAGTTCACACTGCGACTTCAATGTGATCTAGTTCAACTTTCGCTATGACTTCACTTAGCTCTTACTGTCACTTTACTAATGTGATCTAGTTCAACTTTCACCATGAGTTCGCTTAGCTCTCACTGTCACTTTACTAATGTGATCTAGTTCAACTTTCACCATGACTGCACTTAGTTCACACTGTCACTTTACTAATGTGATCTAGTTCAACTTTCACCATGACTTCACTTAGTTCACACTGTCACTTTACTAATGTGATCTAGTTCAACTTTCTCTGTGACTTCACTTAGTTCACACTGTCACTTTACTAATGTGATCTAGTTCAACTATCACCATGACTTCACTTAGTTCACACTGTCACTTTACTAATGTGATCTAGTTCAACTTTCACCATGACTGCACTTAGCTCTCACTGTCACTTTACTAATGTGATCTAGTTCAACTTTCTCTGTGACTTCACTTAGTTCACACTGTCACTTTACTAATGTGATCTAGTTCAACTTTCACCATGACTGCACTTAGTTCACACTGTCACTTTACTACTGTGATCTAGTTCAACTTTCTCTGTGACTTCACTTAGTTCACACTGTCACTTTACAAATGTGATCTAGTTCAACTTTCTCTGTGACTTCACTTAGTTCACACTGTGACTTTACTAATGTGATCTAGTTCAACTTTCACCATGACTGCACTTAGTTCACACTGTCACTTTACTAATGTGATCTAGTTCAACTTTCACCATGACTGCACTTAGTTCACACTGTCACTTTACTAATGTGATCTAGTTCAACTTTCACCATGACTGCACTTAGTTCACACTGTCACTTTACTAATGTGATCTAGTTCAACTTTCACCATGACTTCACTTAGTTCACACTGTCACTTTACTAATGTGACCTAGTTCAACTTTCACCATAACTTCACTTAGTTCTCACTGTCACTTTACTAATGTGATCTAGTTCAACTTTCACCATGACTGCACTTAGTTCTCACTGTCACTTTACTAATGTGATCTAGTTCAACTTTCACCATGACTTCACTTAGTTCACACTGTCACTTTACTAATGTGATCTAGTTCAACTTTCACCATGACTGCACTTAGTTCACACTGTCACTTTACTAATGTGATCTTGTTCAACTTTCACCATGACTGCACTTAGTTCACACTGTCACTTTACTAATGTGATCTAGTTCAACTTTCACCATGACTGCACTTAGTTCACACTGTCACTTTACTAATGTGATCTAGTTCAACTATCACCATGACTTCACTTAGTTCACACTGTCACTTTACTAATGTGATCTAGTTCAACTTTCACCATGACTGCACTTAGTTCACACTGTCACTTTACTAATGTGATCTAGTTCAACTTTCACCATGACTTCACTTAGTTCACACTGTCACTTTACTAATGTGATCTAGTTCAACCTTCACCATGACTTCACTTAGTTCACACTGTCACTTTACTAATGTGATCTAGTTCAACTTTCACCATGACTTCACTTAGTTCACACTGTCACTTTACTAATGTGATCTAGTTCAACTTTCACCATGACTGCACTTAGTTCACACTGTCACTTTACTAATGTGATCTAGTTCAACTTTCTCTGTGACTTCACTTAGTTCATATTGTCACTTTACTAATGTGATCTAGTTCAACTTTCACCATGACTTCACTTAGTTCACACTGTCACTTTACTAATGTGATCTAGTTCAACTTTCTCTGTGACTTCACTTAGTTCACACTGTCACTTTACTAATGTGATCTAGTTCAACTTTCTCTGTGACTTCACTTAGTTCACACTGCCACTTTACTAATGTGATCTAGTTCAACTTTCACCATGACTTCACTTAGCTCTCACTGTGACTTTACTAATGTGATCTAGTTCAACTTTCACCATGACTTCACTTAGCTCTCACTGTGACTTTACTAATGTGATCTAGTTCAACTTTCACCATGACTTCACTTAGTTCACACTGTCACTTTACTAATGTGATCTAGTTCAACTATCACCATGACTTCACTTAGTTCACACTGTCACTTTACTAATGTGATCTAGTTCAACTTTCACCATGACTGCACTTAGCTCTCACTGTCACTTTACTAATGTGATCTAGTTCAACTTTCTCTGTGACTTCACTTAGTTCACACTGTCACTTTACTAATGTGATCTAGTTCAACTTTCACCATGACTTCACTTAGTTCACACTGTCACTTTACTAATGTGATCTAGTTCAACTTTCACCATGACTGCACTTAGTTCACACTGTCACTTTACTAATGTGATCTAGTTCAACTTTCTCTGTGACTTCACTTAGCTCTCACTGTCACTTTACTAATGTGATCTAGTTCAACTTTCTCTGTGACTTCACTTAGCTCTCACTGTCACTTTACTAATGTGATCTAGTTCAACTTTAACCATGACTGCACTTAGTTCACACTGTCACTTTACTAATGTGATCTAGTTCAACTTTCACCATGACTGCACTTAGTTCACACTGTCACTTTACTAATGTGATCTAGTTCAACTTTCACCATGACTTCACTTAGTTCACACTGTCACTTTACTAATGTGATCTAGTTCAACTTTCACCATGACTGCACTTAGTTCACTCTGTCACTTTACTAATGTGATCTAGTTCAACTTTCACCATGACTTCGCTTAGTTCACACTGTCACTTTACTAATGTGATCTAGTTCAACTTTCACCATGACTGCACTTAGTTCACACTGTCACTTTACTAATGTGATCTAGTTCAACTTTCACCATGACTGCACTTAGTTCACACTGTCACTTTACTAATGTGATCTAGTTCAACTTTCACCGTGACTTCGCTTAGCTCTCACTGTCACTTTACTAATGTGATCTAGTTCAACTTTCTCTGTGACTTCACTTAGTTCGCACTGTCACTTTACTAATGTGATCTAGTTCAACTTTCTCTGTGACTTCACTTTGTTCACACTGTCACTTTACTAATGTGATCTAGTTCAACTTTCACCATGACTTCGCTTAGCTCTCACTGTCCTTTTACTAATGTGATCTAGTTCAACTTTCACCATGACTTCGCTTAGCTCTCACTGTCACTTTACTAATGTGATCTAGTTCAACTTTCACCATGACTTCGCTTAGCTCTCACTGTCACTTTACTAGTGTGATCTAGTTCAACTTTCACCATGATTTCGCTTAGCTCTCACTGTCACTTTACTAATGTGATCTAGTTCAACTTTCTCTGTGACTTCACTTCGTTCACACTGTCACTTTACTAATGTGATCTAGTTCAACTTTCACCATGACTTCGCTTAGCTCTCACTGTCACTTTACTAGTGTGATCTAGTTCAACTTTCACCATGACTTCACTTAGTTCACACTGTCACTTTACTAATGTGATCTAGTTCAACTTTCACCATGACTTCGCTTAGCTCTCACTGTCACTTTACTATTGTGATCTAGTTCAACTTTCTCTGTGACTTCACTTAGTTCACACAGTCACTTTACTAATGTGATCTAGTTCAACTTTCTCTGTGACTTCACTTAGTTCACACTGTCACTTTACTAATGTGATCTAGTTCAACTTTCACCATGACTTCACTTAGCTCTCACTGTCACTTTACTAATGTGATCTAGTTCAACTTTCTCTGTGACTTCACTTAGTTCACACTGTCACTTTACTAATGTGATCTAGTTCAACTTTCACCATGACTTCGCTTAGCTCTCACTGTCACTTTACTACTGTGATCTAGTTCAACTTTCTCTGTGACTTCACTTAGTTCGCACTGTCACTTTACTAATGTGATCTAGTTCAACTTTCTCTGTGACTTCACTTAGTTCACACTGTCACTTTACTAATGTGATCTAGTTCAACTTTCACCATGACTTCGCTTAGCTCTCACTGTCACTTTACTAATGTGATCTAGTTCAACTTTCTCTGTGACTTCACTTAGTTCACACAGTCACTTTACTAATGTGATCTAGTTCAACTTTCTCTGTGACTTCACTTAGTTCACACTGTCACTTTACTAATGTGATCTAGTTCAACTTTCACCATGACTTCGCTTAGCTCTCACTGTCACTTTACTAATGTGATCTAGTTCAACTTTCACCATGACTGCACTTAGTTCACACAGTCACTTTACTAATGTGATCTAGTTCAATTTTCACCATGACTTCGCTTAGCTCTCACTGTCACTTTACTAATGTGATCTAGTTCAACTTTCTCTGTGACTTCACTTAGTTCACACTGTACTTTACTAATGTGATCTAGTTCAACTTTCACCATGACTTCACTTAGTTCACATTGTCACTTTACTAATGTGATCTAGTTCAACTATCACCATGACTTCACTTAGTTCACACTGTCACTTTACTAATGTGATCTAGTTCAACTATCACCATGACTTCGCTTAGCTCTCACTGTCACTTTACTAATGTGATCTAGTTCAACTTTCTCTGTGACTTCACTTAGTTCACACAGTCACTTTACTAATGTGATCTAGTTCAACTTTCTCTGTGACTTCACTTAGTTCACACAGTCACTTTACTAATGTGATCTAGTTCAACTTTCACCATGACTTCACTTAGTTCACACAGTCACTTTACCAATGTGATCTAGTTCAACTTTCACCATGACTTAACTTAGTTCACACAGTCACTTTACTAATGTGATCTAGTTCAACTTTCACCATGACTTCACTTAGTTCACACAGTCACTTTACTAATGTGATCTAGTTCAACTTTCTCTGTGACTTCACTTAGTTCACACAGTCACTTTACTAATGTGATCTAGTTCAACTTTCACCATGACTTCTTTTAGTTCACACAGTCACTTTACCAATGTGATCTAGTTCCACTTTCACCATGACTTCACTTAGTTCACACAGTCACTTTACTAATGTGATCTAGTTCAACTTTCACCATGACTTCACTTAGTTCACACAGTCACTTTATTAATGTGATCTAGTTCAACTTTCTCTGTGACTTCACTTAGTTCACACTGTCACTTTACTAATGTGATCTAGTTCAACTATCACCATGACTTCGCTTAGCTCTCACTGTCACTTTACTAATGTGATCTAGTTCAACTATCACCATGACTTCACTTAGTTCACACTGTCACTTTACTAATGTGATCTAGTTCAACTTTCTCTGTGACTTCACTTAGTTCACACTGTCACTTTACTAATGTGATCTAGTTCAACTTTCACCATGACTTCGCTTAGTTCACACTGTCACTTTACTAATGTGATCTAGTTCAACTTTCACCATGACTGCACTTAGTTCACACTGTCACTTTACTAATGTGATCTAGTTCAACTTTCTCTGTGACTTCACTTAGTTCACACTGTGACTTTACTAATGTGATCTAGTTCAACTTTCACCATGACTGCACTTAGTTCACACTGTCACTTTACTAATGTGATCTAGTTCAACTTTCACCATGACTGCACTTAGCTCTCACTGTCACTTTACTAATGTGATCTAGTTCAACTTTCGCTATGACTTCACTTAGTTCACACAGTCACTTTACTAATGTGATCTAGTTCAACTTTCTCTGTGACTTCACTTAGTTCACACTGTCACTTTACTAATGTGATCTAGTTCAACTATCACCATGACTTCACTTAGCTCTCACTGTCACTTTACTAATGTGATCTAGTTCAACTTTCACCATGACTTCACTTAGTTCACACTGTCACTTTACTAATGTGATCTAGTTCAACTTTCTCTGTGACTTCACTTAGTTCACACTGTCACTTTACTAATGTGATCTAGTTCAACTTTCACCATGACTTCACTTAGTTCACATTGTGACTTTACTAATGTGATCTAGTTCAACTTTCACCATGACTTCACTTAGTTCACACTGGGACTTCAATGTGATCTAGTTCAACTTTCGCTATGACTTCATTTAGCTCTTACTGTCACTTTACAAATGTGATCTAGTTCAACTTTCACCATGAGTTCGCTTAGCTCTCACTGTCACTTTACTAATGTGATATAGTTCAACTTTCACCATGACTGCACTTAGTTCACACTGTCACTTTACTAATGTGATCTAGTTCAACTTTCACCATGACTTCACTTAGTTCACACTGTCACTTTACTAATGTGATCTAGTTCAACGTTCTCTGTGACTTCACTTAGTTCACACTGTCACTTTACTAATGTGATCTAGTTCAACTATCACCATGACTTCACTTAGTTCACACTGTCACTTTACTAATGTGATCTAGTTCAACTTTCACCATGACTGCACTTAGCTCTCACTGTCACTTTACTAATGTGATCTAGTTCAACTTTCTCTGTGACTTCACTTAGTTCACACTGTCACTTTACTAATGCGATCTAGTTCAACTTTCACCATGACTGCACTTAGTTCACACTGTCACTTTACTAATGTGATCTAGTTCAACTTTCACCATGACTGCACTTAGTTCACACTGTCACTTTACTAATGTGATCTAGTTCAACTTTCACCATGACTGCACTTAGTTCACACTGTCACTTTACTAATGTGATCTAGTTCAACTTTCACCATGACTGCACTTAGTTCACACTGTCACTTTACTAATGTGATCTAGTTCAACTTTCACCATGACTTCACTTAGTTCACACTGTCACTTTACTAATGTGATCTAGTTCAACTTTCACCATAACTTCACTTAGTTCTCACTGTCACTTTACTAATGTGATCTAGTTCAACTTTCACCATAACTTCACTTAGTTCTCACTGTCACTTTACTAATGTGATCTAGTTCAACTTTCACCATGACTTCACTTAGTTCACACTGTCACTTTACTAATGTGATCTAGTTCAACTTTCACCATGACTGCACTTAGTTCACACTGTCACTTTACTAATGTGATCTAGTTCAACTTTCACCATGACTGCACTTAGTTCACATTGTCACTTTACTAATGTGATCTAGTTCAACTTTCACCATGACTGCACTTAGTTCACACTGTCACTTTACTAATGTGATCTAGTTCAACTATCACCATGACTTCACTTAGTTCACACTGTCACTTTACTAATGTGATCTAGTTCAACTTTCACCATGACTGCACTTAGTTCACACTGTCACTTTACTAATGTGATCTAGTTCAACTTTCACCATGACTTCACTTAGTTCACACTGTCACTTTACTAATGTGATCTAGTTCAACTTTCACCATGACTTCACTTAGTTCACACTGTCACTTTACTAATGTGATCTAGTTCAACTTTCACCATGACTTCACTTAGTTCACACTGTCACTTTACTAATGTGATCTAGTTCAACTTTCACCATGACTGCACTTAGTTCACACTGTCACTTTACTAATGTGATCTAGTTCAACTTTCTCTGTGACTTCACTTAGTTCACATTGTCACTTTACTAATGTGATCTAGTTCAACTTTCACCATGAGTTCACTTAGTTCACACTGTCACTTTACTAATGTGATCTAGTTCAACTTTCTCTGTGACTTCACTTAGTTCACACTGTCACTTTACTAATGTGATCTAGTTCAACTTTCTCTGTGACTTCACTTAGTTCACACTGTCACTTTACTAATGTGATCTAGTTCAACTTTCACCATGACTTCACTTAGCTCTCACTGTGACTTTACTAATGTGATCTAGTTCAACTTTCACCATGACTTCACATAGCTCTCACTGTGACTTTACTAATGTGATCTAGTTCAACTTTCACCATGACTTCACTTAGTTCACACTGTCACTTTACTAATGTGATCTAGTTCAACTATCACCATGACTTCACTTAGTTCACACTGTCACTTTACTAATGTGATCTAGTTCAACTTTCACCATGACTTCACTTAGTTCACACTGTCACTTTACTAATGTGATCTAGTTCAACTTTCACCATGACTGCACTTAGTTCACACTGTCACTTTACTAATGTGATCTAGTTCAACTTTCTCTGTGACTTCACTTAGCTCTCACTGTCACTTTACTAATGTGATCTAGTTCAACTTTCTCTGTGACTTCACTTAGCTCTCACTGTCACTTTACAAATGTGATCTAGTTCAACTTTAACCATGACTGCACTTAGTTCACACTGTCACTTTACTAATGTGATCTAGTTCAACTTTCACCATGACTGCACTTAGTTCACACTGTCACTTTACTAATGTGATCTAGTTCAACTTTCACCATGACTTCACTTAGTTCACACTGTCACTTTACTAATGTGATCTAGTTCAACTTTCACCATGACTGCACTTAGTTCACTCTGTCACTTTACTAATGTGATCTAGTTCAACTTTCACCATGACTTCGCTTAGTTCACACTGTCACTTTACTAATGTGATCTAGTTCAACTTTCACCATGACTGCACTTAGTTCACACTGTCACTTTACTAATGTGATCTAGTTCAACTTTCACCATGACTGCACTTAGTTCACACTGTCACTTTACTAATGTGATCTAGTTCAACTTTCACCATGACTTCGCTTAGCTCTCACTGTCACTTTACTAATGTGATCTAGTTCAACTTTCTCTGTGACTTCACTTAGTTCGCACTGTCACTTTACTAATGTGATCTAGTTCAACTTTCTCTGTGACTTCACTTTGTTCACACTGTCACTTTACTAATGTGATCTAGTTCAACTTTCACCATGACTTCGCTTAGCTCTCACTGTCCTTTTACTAATGTGATCTAGTTCAACTTTCACCATGACTTCGCTTAGCTCTCACTGTCACTTTACTAATGTGATCTAGTTCAACTTTCACCATGACTTCGCTTAGCTCTCACTGTCACTTTACTAGTGTGATCTAGTTCAACTTTCACCATGACTTCGCTTAGCTCTCACTGTCACTTTACTAATGTGATCTAGTTCAACTTTCTCTGTGACTTCACTTCGTTCACACTGTCACTTTACTAATGTGATCTAGTTCAACTTTCACCATGACTTCGCTTAGCTCTCACTGTCACTTTACTAGTGTGATCTAGTTCAACTTTCACCATGACTTCACTTAGTTCACACTGTCACTTTACTAATGTGATCTAGTTCAACTTTCACCATGACTTCGCTTAGCTCTCACTGTCACTTTACTTTTGTGATCTAGTTCAACTTTCTCTGTGACTTCACTTAGTTCACACAGTCACTTTACTAATGTGATCTAGTTCAACTTTCACCATGACTTCACTTAGCTCTCACTGTCACTTTACTAATGTGATCTAGTTCAACTTTCTCTGTGACTTCACTTAGTTCACACTGTCACTTTACTAATGTGATCTAGTTCAACTTTCACCATGACTTCGCTTAGCTCTCACTGTCACTTTACTACTGTGATCTAGTTCAACTTTCTGTGTGACTTCACTTAGTTCGCACTGTCACTTTACTAATGTGATCTAGTTCAACTTTCTCTGTGACTTCACTTAGTTCACACTGTCACTTTACTAATGAGATCTAGTTCAACTTTCACCATGACTTCGCTTAGCTCTCACTGTCACTTTACTAATGTGATCTAGTTCAACTTTCTCTGTGACTTCACTTAGTTCACACAGTCACTTTACTAATGTGATCTAGTTCAACTTTCTCTGTGACTTCACTTAGTTCACACTGTCACTTTACTAATGTGATCTAGTTCAACTTTCACCATGACTTCGCTTAGCTCTCACTGTCACTTTACTAATGTGATCTAGTTCAACTTTCACCATGACTGCACTTAGTTCACACAGTCACTTTACTAATGTGATCTAGTTCAATTTTCACCATGACTTCGCTTAGCTCTCACTGTCACTTTACTAATGTGATCTAGTTAAACTTTCTCTGTGACTTCACTTAGTTCACACTGTACTTTACTAATGTGATCTAGTTCAACTTTCACCATGACTTCACTTAGTTCACATTGTCACTTTACTAATGTGATCTAGTTCAACTATCACCATGACTTCACTTAGTTCACACTGTCACTTTACTAATGTGATCTAGTTCAACTATCACCATGACTTCGCTTAGCTCTCACTGTCACTTTCCCCTCAGGGGCTTACCTTATGTGAGTACGGGTTTTTGGCGCACCCGGGGGTTCCCGAGCCAATCATCGCCACATTCATCCCCTCACCCCCATCCGGTCGACGTGGGTTCTTCTCGTGACCGGTGGACCCAAGGTAGGCTCTCGTGCGTTCTTTTCATTCCATCCATACCGCACCTCACCATCGTTTCTTTCTTTCCTTATCGCTTTCCGGCCATTTCGCACCACGACATTCGCATATCTCTCTTTTTCTTCCCCGCCGGCCTACCTTGCGTGCGAAATGCCCACACAGTTTTAGTTTCTTTTATCTTTTTATTTAAATCCTCCGTGGACACGGCCTGACGGATACCCGCGCACCGCGTGCGCAGCTGGGTGAGTGGGTAATGGCGTCATCCCCACCACCCGGGGTCGTCATGTAGGGTTTGTGTTCGTATCCGCTGTTCAACTGCAGTCCCGCGGGGGGGCCATTGCATGAGCTGCTGACTTCTGACGGCGATTGGGTCCCTCTGTCTATGTTCTGGGAGGTGTGACCCTGGGGTGAGTCTGGTATAGATAGGCCACTCACCCAAGCCGGGGTAACGCCCGAGAAGTCAGAGCCCGAGGTCGGAGACGGTTGCAATGGTGGAGGATTTTTTTCGCTATGGAGCACCCTTTCTCCATTATTAACAACAAGCGCCGAAAAACTATTGTAACAGAAGTAGCACCGCCGACATCTGGTTGTTACTTAGTAATTTCAAGAACAGAAGAAGGACAAAATTTTGAGAAGGTGAACCCTTTTATCATTCAGAAGGGAATAGATGCTATTGCTGGTGCGGTTCAATCATGCACTCGTCTACGGAATGGTTCCTTATTGGCACAAACTAAGTCCGATCAGCAAAGTAAGACCTTGTTGCGCGCTACGCTTCTCCACGGTTACCCCATCCGTGTTGAGAAGCACCGCACATTGAACTCCTGTCGGGGCGTCGTTACCACCCATAGCCTCGATGGTATATCGGACGAGGACCTGGTAGAATATCTTTCAGACCAGAAGGTGACAGCGGTCCATCGAGTGCAGGCCAAACGCGACGGCGTATTGGTACCCACTCGTACCCTGTTTATTACATTTGATGGCGTCGATCTGCCCACGAGCATCTCCGCAGGGTACGAACGAATTTCTGTGAGGCCTTATATTCCTAGACCTCTGCGTTGTTTTAAATGCCAACGTTTTGGGCATACGCAAGTCTCATGTAAGAGTGCCGTTAACATCTGTGCAACATGTAGCCAGCCCTCACACGAAGGTACCTGTTCAACAGCCCCCGTCTGCGTTAATTGTAAAGGGTCTCATTCTGCTTCGTTTGCCGACTGTCCGCGGTACTTGGACGAGAAGGCGATCCAGGAGATCCGGGTAAAGGAAAAACTCTCCTTCGCTGAAGCCCGGAGGCGTTACCATGCGCGCCAACCTTCACTCCTGCGATCTGGCACATTTAGTTCTGTTGTTGCATCGCCAGTACCACGAGTAGATGCCGAAACTCAGACCTGGACCTTGACTGGATTAACCGCCACTACCATCCGGCCGTCTATTAAAGCTACTGTTACCAAGCCTTATAAACCTGGTCCAAAGTCAATGAAGTCGCAAGCCGCTGAAAAGAAGCCCAAGCAGAAACTACGTAGGGAAGATTTCTTGAAAGACCCTCCGCGTGCGCGCGGTAGCAAAAGTTCACCTTCTCCTCCTCGGAGGTCGCTGTCCCAGGAAGGTCCTGGGACAAGCCGCGCTCAGCGGCACCCCTCACCCATCGCCACCCAGAACCGATTCACGGCGCTTGAATCGGTTTCTGGCACTGAGCGCGTGGGCCCTCCCTCCGAGGAAGCTATGGAGTCTGACCAACTCCATACAAAAAGCCCGAGCCCAAAGGTTAAACAAAAGGTAATTTTAAGCCGCCCTTCTAAGTAGACAGTTTATCCCTTTTATTCATGGCTATCCTGAGCTGGAATGTACGTGGTGTACGATCGCATAGGGCGGAACTGCAACTTTTATTGCGTTCCCATTCACCTATGGTCGTGTGTTTGCAGGAGACCAAGCTTCGCCCTCACGACCCTTTCGATCTCCGAGGGTACACTCCGGTTCGCTACGACCTTGAACCGGAGGAGGGTACTCCTGCTCATGGAGGTGTCATGTTCTTAGTGCGTAACGACGTTCATTTTACACCTGTCACACTTACATCCGACTTGCAAGCTGTTGCCGTTCGCCTTCACTTACCCGGCTTTTTGTTTTCTGTTTGCTCTGTATATTCACCTCCATCGTCTCCCCTCGCTCCCGCGGACATTCGAGCTCTCCTGTCCGCTCTCCCAACACCATTTCTTCTGTTGGGAGATTTTAATGCCCATCACCCACCATGGGGTTCGCCAAGGGCTTGTGCGAGGGGAACTCTTCTTTCCGACATTTTTTATCAGTTCAATCTTTCCATCCTCAATACAGGTGCACCTACTTTTATTTCTGATTCTTCCGGTACATTCTCTCACCTGGACCTTGCCATATGCTCAATCCAGCTTGCACATCGTCTTCAGTGGAACGTCGTCGCTGACACCTACTCCAGCGACCATTTCCCCTGCATCGTTTCTCTTCTGTCGCACCACGTAAAGCATTCCAGAGTACCTACCTGGATATTCGCAAAAGCCGACTGGAGCTTGTATTCCAGCATCGTGCATTTTGACGACCAGCCCTTCTCCGACATTAATCAACTAGTGCAGCACCTTACGTCTATTCTTTTCTCAGCCGCCGAACGTGCAATACCCCGTTCATCCTCCCAACCTCGGCGGCCACCTGTTCCGTGGTGGAACGAGGATTGTCGGGACGCCATTCGTGCCCGTAGGACTGCACTTAGGGTGTTTCGGCGCCACCCTACACTTGATAATTTGGTGACTTTTAAACAATCGCGCGCCAGGGCTCGTCGCATTATTCAGGATAGCAAGAAGGCATCTTGGGCTCGTTTTGTCGAGTCTTTTAATCGTTTTACGCCTTCATCCGTTGTTTGGGATAAACTTCGTCGCTTCTCAGGTAAAGTGTCACATTGTACTGTTTCTGGCCTTCAGGTTTCTAATGCCACCATAGTGGATCCGGCTGCCATCGCTAACACTCTGGGTTCTGCCTTTGAGGCGGTTTCCAGTTCAGACCATTATTCCGCCGGCTTTCGCTCTATTAAGGACCGGCAGGATTCCGCATCATATACTTTTCGGTCTGCTAATGATGAATGCTATAACGAACTATTCACAATGAGGGAGCTGGAGCACGCTCTTCATTGCTCTCGGCACTCCGCTCCCGGGCCGGACGGCATTCATGTCCTGATGTTAAAGAACCTTTCAGCCGACAGTAAACTCTTTCTCTTACAGGTCTATAACCGTATTTGGCAAAACGGCATTTTTCCTTCCGTTTGGCGCGAAGCCACCATTGTCCCTATACTTAAGCCTGGAAAGGATCGCCAACTACCTTCCAGCTACCGCCCTATCTCCCTCACCAGTTGCATTTGCAAGGTGATGGAGCGCATGATCAACGGGCGGTTGACATGGTGGCTTGAGTCTCAGAAACTTCTAGCGAACGCTCAGTGCGGGTTTCGTCGCTATCGCTCTACCGTCGACCATCTGGTGTCCTTGTCGACGCATATTATGAATGGATTTCTGAGAAAGTGCCAAACCGTGGCTGTATTTTTTGACCTGGAGAAAGCTTATGACACTTGTTGGAGGGGCGGCATTTTACGTACACTTCACGATTGGAATATCCGCGGTCGTCTTCCCATATTTCTTCGGGAGTTTATGACGGACCGCGTCTTTCGTGTACGTGTGGGCTCGGTTTTATCTCGGCGTTTTATTCAAGAGAACGGAGTACCGCAGGGCTCTGTACTCAGTGTCACACTTTTTGCGATTGCTATCAACCCCATTGTTGCTTGTATTCCACCTGGCATTTCATCGTCCCTTTTTGTTGACGATTTCGCTATTTATTGTAGTTCACGGCGGACCTGTCTACTCGAACGCCGTCTCCAGAGCTGTATCGACCGTCTCTACGCCTGGAGTAACGCCAACGGCTTTAATTTCTCCGCCGAGAAATCCGTCTGCATCAACTTCTGGCGCCGGAAGTATTTCCCTCCGCCCTCTCTCCATCTTGGGCCAGGGATACTCCCGTTTGCAGACGAGGCGAAATTTTTGGGGTTGATTTTTGACAGGAAGTTGTGTTGGACCTCGCACGTTTCCTTTTTAAAAGCAAAGTGTGACCGTTCTCTTAATATTTTACGTGTTTTAAGTGGCACATCCTGGGGAGCTGATCGGACCGTCCTTCTTCGCCTTTATCGCTCTTTGGTCCGATCCAAGCTTGATTACGGGTGTATTGTTTATTCGTCGGCACGTCCATCTGTGTTACGTCGATTGAATGCCATTCACCATCGTGGCATCAGAGTCGCTACAGGGGCCTTTCCAACTAGCCCTGTACCCAGTCTGTACGCAGAAGCTGCAGAGCCTCCGCTGTCCTTCAGGCGTGAGATGCTCTTGTGCAGCTATGCTTGTCGACTCTCAAGCTTGCCTAACCACCCGTCCTTCGAGTTATTTTTCGAGGAGTCACTTGATCGTCACTATTTTATTAGCTCCTCTGCCTTGCTCCCACCAGGGGTTCGCTTTCGACAGCTCCTTCGGCATTTAGACGTTCCGCCAGCGCCGGCCCTTCCACGGGGGGAAACGCGTTTTCCTCCATGGTCTCGCGCTGAGGCCCACTGTCACCTTGGGCTAACGTCGATGCCGAAGCCTGAGACCCCTGCTTCAGTCTTTAGATCGGCTTTTTTAGAAGTACGGGCTCAATTCGGAGACTACTATTTTATCTATACCGATGGATCTAAGACTGAAGCTGGAGTTGGATGTGCCTTTGTGTCTGGTCACTGTAGTTTTAAGTTTCGTTTACCTGGACAATGTTCAATTTTTACTGCCGAACTTTTTAGCATTTATCAATCTATTTTATACATTCAGCGGCACGCCTTACAGCACTGTTTTATTTGTACGGACTCTCTGAGTGCCCTTCAGACTATTACTGCGCTGTACCATTACCACCCGCTTGTACAGCGCATACATGACCTGCTCCACTCGCTTGGTGTCACTGGCATCAGCGTGTCCTTCATGTGGATTCCAGGTCATGTGGGCATCTCAGGTAATGAGTCTGCCGACGCCGCTGCGAAATCGGCGATTTTATTACCCAGATTTTTTACCTCTGTTGTTCCCTCGTCAGATTCGTGTGTTATTTTACGTCGCCGCATCCTCTCGCGCTGGCGCGATGAGTGGACGGCCCTCCGGGAGAACAAGTTGCGGGAGGTTAAGCCTCTCCCGTTAATCTGGGGTACCTCTTCTCGTTCTTCACGTCGGGAAGAGGTACTTTTAGCCCGTTTACGAATTGGACATTGTCGTTTTAGTCACAGTTACCTGCTCAGTGGTGATCCCGCTCCGCTGTGTCAGCAGTGTGACGTGCCCTTAACGGTGCGTCACATTTTAACTGAGTGTCAAGTTTTAGCTCCACTGCGCGTTCGCCTGGGTCTGCCTGTTGGCATAGCCAACGTTTTGGCAGACGACGCGCATGCTGTAGAATGTCTTTTACGTTTTATAAGTGACATTGATTTTAATCGTCGCATTTGATGCGCTGAGCGTCTTTTAGCTTTGTTATTTTCTTCTGTATGTTTTTATAGGGACTTGTTCCCCAGTGACATGTGGCGCTCATGTCCCGCATTCTACAGTTCTTGACACGTTTTAATCTTTTATTGGCTATGCTTTTAGTGTGTTGGTTTTTGAGATATATTTATTGTTATTATTGTTGTTATTGTTATTCTTGTTGTTATTGTTATTCTTGTTGTTATTTTTATTCTTGTTGTTATTGTTATACTATTGTTAGTTTTAACTTTTTGGACATCGCGGGTTTGTGTCCCGTTTTTTAATTATGCGGTTTTTTTACCTTTTATACTTTGACCTTATATTTTACCAATTGTAAGGGCGCTGATGACCCTAGCAGTTTAGCGCCCTTAAACCGCATATCATCATCACTGTCACTTTACTAATGTGATCTAGTTCAACTTTCTCTGTGACTTCACTTAGTTCACACAGTCACTTTACTAATGTGATCTAGTTCAACTTTCTCTGTGACTTCACTTAGTTCACACAGTCACTTTACTAATGTGATCTAGTTCAACTTTCACCATGACTTCACTTAGTTCACACAGTCACTTTACCAATGTGATCTAGTTCAACTTTCACCATGACTTCACTTAGTTCACACAGTCACTTTACTAATGTGATCTAGTTCAACTTTCACCATGACTTCACTTAGTTCACACAGTCACTTTACTAATGTGATCTAGTTCAACTTTCTCTGTGACTTCACTTAGTTCACACAGTCACTTTACTAATGTGATCTAGTTCAACTTTCACCATGACTTCTTTTAGTTCACACAGTCACTTTACCAATGTGATCTAGTTCAACTTTCACCATGACTTCACTTAGTTCACACAGTCACTTTACTAATGTGATCTAGTTCAACTTTCACCATGACTTCACTTAGTTCACACAGTCACTTTACTAATGTGATCTAGTTCAACTTTCTCTGTGACTTCACTTAGTTCACACTGTCACTTTACTAATGTGATCTAGTTCAACTATCACCATGACTTCGCTTAGCTCTCACTGTCACTTTACTAATGTGATCTAGTTCAACTATCACCATGACTTCACTTAGTTCACACTGTCACTTTACTAATGTGATCTAGTTCAACTTTCTCTGTGACTTCACTTAGTTCACACTGTCACTTTACTAATGTGATCTAGTTCAACTTTCACCATGACTTCGCTTAGTTCACACTGTCACTTTACTAATGTGATCTAGTTCAACTTTCACCATGACTGCACTTAGTTCACACTGTCACTTTACTAATGTGATCTAGTTCAACTTTCTCTGTGACTTCACTTAGTTCACACTGTGACTTTACTAATGTGATCTAGTTCAACTTTCACCATGACTGCACTTAGTGCACACTGTCACTTTACTAATGTGATCTAGTTCAACTTTCACCATGACTGCACTTAGCTCTCACTGTCACTTTACTAATGTGATCTAGGTCAACTTTCGCTATGACTTCACTTAGTTCACACAGTCACTTTACTAATGTGATCTAGTTCAACTTTCTCTGTGACTTCACTTAGTTCACACTGTCACTTTACTAATGTGATCTAGTTCAACTATCACCATGACTTCACTTAGCTCTCACTGTCACTTTACTAATGTGATCTAGTTCAACTTTCACCATGACTTCACTTAGTTCACACTGTCACTTTACAAATGTGATCTAGTTCAACTTTCTCTGTGACTTCACTTAGTTCACACTGTCACTTTACTAATGTCATCTAGTTCAACTTTCACCATGACTTCACTTAGTTCACATTGTGACTTTACTAATGTGATCTAGTTCAACTTTCACCATGACTTCACTTAGTTCACACTGGGACTTCAATGTGATCTTGTTCAACTTTCGCTATGACTTCATTTAGCTCTTACTGTCACTTTACTAATGTGATCTAGTTCAACTTTCACCATGAGTTCGCTTAGCTCTCACTGTCACTTTACTAATGTGATATAGTTCAACTTTCACCATGACTGCACTTAGTTCACACTGTCACTTTACTAATGTGATCTAGTTCAACTTTCACCATGACTTCACTTAGTTCACACTGTCACTTTACTAATGTGATCTAGTTCAACTTTCTCTGTGACTTCACTTAGTTCACACTGTCACTTTACTAATGTGATCTAGTTCAACTATCACCATGACTTCACTTAGTTCACACTGTCACTTTACTAATGTGATCTAGTTCAACTTTCACCATGACTGCACTTAGCTCTCACTGTCACTTTACTAATGTGATCTAGTTCAACTTTCTCTGTGACTTCACTTAGTTCACACTGTCACTTTACTAATGTGATCTAGTTCAACTTTCACCATGACTGCACTTAGTTCACACTGTCACTTTACTAATGTGATCTAGTTCAACTTTCACCATGACTGCACTTAGTTCACACTGTCACTTTACTAATGTGATCTAGTTCAACTTTCACCATGACTGCACTTAGTTCACACTGTCACTTTACTAATGTGATCTAGTTCAACTTTCACCATGACTGCACTTAGTTCACACTGTCACTTTACTAATGTGATCTAGTTCAACTTTCACCATGACTTCACTTAGTTCACACTGTCACTTTACTAATGTGATCTAGTTCAACTTTCACCATAACTTCACTTAGTTCTCACTGTCACTTTACTAATGTGATCTAGTTCAACTTTCACCATAACTTCACTTAGTTCTCACTGTCACTTTACTAATGTGATCTAGTTCAACTTTCACCATGACTTCACTTAGTTCACACTGTCACTTTACTAATGTGATCTAGTTCAACTTTCACCATGACTGCACTTAGTTCACACTGTCACTTTACTAATGTGATCTAGTTCAACTTTCACCATGACTGCACTTAGTTCACACTGTCACTTTACTAATGTGATCTAGTTCAACTTTCACCATGACTGCACTTAGTTCACACTGTCACTTTACTAATGTGATCTAGTTCAACTATCACCATGACTTCACTTAGTTCACACTGTCACTTTACTAATGTGATCTAGTTCAACTTTCACCATGACTGCACTTAGTTCACACTGTCACTTTACTAATGTGATCTAGTTCAACTTTCACCATGACTTCACTTAGTTCACACTGTCACTTTACTAATGTGATCTAGTTCAACTTTCACCATGACTTCACTTAGTTCACACTGTCACTTTACTAATGTGATATAGTTCAACTTTCACCATGACTTCACTTAGTTCACACTGTCACTTTACTAATGTGATCTAGTTCAACTTTCACCATGACTGCACTTAGTTCACACTGTCACTTTACTAATGTGATCTAGTTCAACTTTCTCTGTGACTTCACTTAGTTCACATTGTCACTTTACTAATGTGATCTAGTTCAACTTTCACCATGACTTCACTTAGTTCACACTGTCACTTTACTAATGTGATCTAGTTCAACTTTCTCTGTGACTTCACTTAGTTCACACTGTCACTTTACTAATGTGATCTAGTTCAACTTTCTCTGTGACTTCACTTAGTTCACACTGTCACTTTACTAATGTGATCTAGTTCAACTTTCACCATGACTGCACTTAGCTCTCACTGTCACTTTACTAATGTGATCTAGTTCAACTTTCGCTATGACTTCACTTAGTTCACACAGTCACTTTACTAATGTGATCTAGTTCAACTTTCTCTGTGACTTCACTTAGTTCACACTGTCACTTTACTAATGTGATCTAGTTCAACTATCACCATGACTTCACTTAGCTCTCACTGTCACTTTACTAATGTGATCTAGTTCAACTTTCACCATGACTTCACTTAGTTCACACTGTCACTTTACAAATGTGATCTAGTTCAACTTTCTCTGTGACTTCACTTAGTTCACACTGTCACTTTACTAATGTGATCTAGTTCAACTTTCACCATGACTTCACTTAGTTCACATTGTGACTTTACTAATGTGATCTAGTTCAACTTTCACCATGACTTCACTTAGTTCACACTGGGACTTCAATGTGATCTTGTTCAACTTTCGCTATGACTTCATTTAGCTCTTACTGTCACTTTACTAATGTGATCTAGTTCAACTTTCACCATGAGTTCGCTTAGCTCTCACTGTCACTTTACTAATGTGATATAGTTCAACTTTCACCATGACTGCACTTAGTTCACACTGTCACTTTACTAATGTGATCTAGTTCAACTTTCACCATGACTTCACTTAGTTCACACTGTCACTTTACTAATGTGATCTAGTTCAACTTTCTCTGTGACTTCACTTAGTTCACACTGTCACTTTACTAATGTGATCTAGTTCAACTATCACCATGACTTCACTTAGTTCACACTGTCACTTTACTAATGTGATCTAGTTCAACTTTCACCATGACTGCACTTAGCTCTCACTGTCACTTTACTAATGTGATCTAGTTCAACTTTCTCTGTGACTTCACTTAGTTCACACTGTCACTTTACTAATGTGATCTAGTTCAACTTTCACCATGACTGCACTTAGTTCACACTGTCACTTTACTAATGTGATCTAGTTCAACTTTCACCATGACTGCACTTAGTTCACACTGTCACTTTACTAATGTGATCTAGTTCAACTTTCACCATGACTTCACTTAGTTCACACTGTCACTTTACTAATGTGATCTAGTTCAACTTTCACCATAACTTCACTTAGTTCTCACTGTCACTTTACTAATGTGATCTAGTTCAACTTTCACCATAACTTCACTTAGTTCTCACTGTCACTTTACTAATGTGATCTAGTTCAACTTTCACCATGACTTCACTTAGTTCACACTGTCACTTTACTAATGTGATCTAGTTCAACTTTCACCATGACTGCACTTAGTTCACACTGTCACTTTACTAATGTGATCTAGTTCAACTTTCACCATGACTGCACTTAGTTCACACTGTCACTTTACTAATGTGATCTAGTTCAACTTTCACCATGACTGCACTTAGTTCACACTGTCACTTTACTAATGTGATCTAGTTCAACTATCACCATGACTTCACTTAGTTCACACTGTCACTTTACTAATGTGATCTAGTTCAACTTTCACCATGACTGCACTTAGTTCACACTGTCACTTTACTAATGTGATCTAGTTCAACTTTCACCATGACTTCACTTAGTTCACACTGTCACTTTACTAATGTGATCTAGTTCAACTTTCACCATGACTTCACTTAGTTCACACTGTCACTTTACTAATGTGATCTAGTTCAACTTTCACCATGACTTCACTTAGTTCACACTGTCACTTTACTAATGTGATCTAGTTCAACTTTCACCATGACTGCACTTAGTTCACACTGTCACTTTACTAATGTGATCTAGTTCAACTTTCTCTGTGACTTCACTTAGTTCACATTGTCACTTTACTAATGTGATCTAGTTCAACTTTCACCATGACTTCACTTAGTTCACACTGTCACTTTACTAATGTGATCTAGTTCAACTTTCTCTGTGACTTCACTTAGTTCACACTGTCACTTTACTAATGTGATCTAGTTCAACTTTCTCTGTGACTTCACTTAGTTCACACTGTCACTTTACTAATGTGATCTAGTTCAACTTTCACCATGACTTCACTTAGCTCTCACTGTGACTTTACTAATGTGATCTAGTTCAACTTTCACCATGACTTCACTTAGCTCTCACTGTGACTTTACTAATGTGATCTAGTTCAACTTTCACCATGACTTCACTTAGTTCACACTGTCACTTTACTAATGTGATCTAGTTCAACTATCACCATGACTTCACTTAGTTCACACTGTCACTTTACTAATGTGATCTAGTTCAACTTTCACCATGACTGCACTTAGCTCTCACTGTCACTTTACTAATGTGATCTAGTTCAACTTTCTCTGTGACTTCACTTAGTTCACACTGTCACTTTACTAATGTGATCTAGTTCAACTTTCACCATGACTTCACTTAGTTCACACTGTCACTTTACTAATGTGATCTAGTTCAACTTTCACCATGACTGCACTTAGTTCACACTGTCACTTTACTAATGTGATCTAGTTCAACTTTCTCTGTGACTTCACTTAGCTCTCACTGTCACTTTACTAATGTGATCTAGTTCAACTTTCTCTGTGACTTCACTTAGCTCTCACTGTCACTTTACTAATGTGATCTAGTTCAACTTTCTCTGTGACTTCACTTAGCTCTCACTGTCACTTTACTAATGTGATATAGTTCAACTTTCACCATGACTGCACTTAGTTCACACTGTCACTTTACTAATGTGATCTAGTTCAACTTTCTCTGTGACTTCACTTAGTTCACACTGTCACTTTACTAATGTGATCTAGTTCAACTTTCTCTGTGACTTCACTTAGTTCACACTGTCACTTTACTAATGTGATCTAGTTCAACTTTCTCTGTGACTTCACTTAGTTCACACTGTCACTTTACTAATGTGATCTAGTTCAACTTTCACCATGACTGCACTTAGTTCACACTGTCACTTTACTAATGTGATCTAGTTCAACTTTCACCATGACTTCGCTTAGTTCACACTGTCACTTTACTAATGTGATCTAGTTCAACTTTCACCATGACTGCACTTAGTTCACACTGTCACTTTACTAATGTGATCTAGTTCAACTTTCACCATCACTGCACTTAGTTCACACTGTCACTTTACTAATGTGATCTAGTTCAACTTTCACCATGACTTCGCTTAGCTCTCACTGTCACTTTACTAATGTGATCTAGTTCAACTTTCTCTGTGACTTCACTTAGTTCGCACTGTCACTTTACTAATGTGATCTAGTTCAACTTTCTCTGTGACTTCATTTAGTTCACACTGTCACTTTACTAATGTGATCTAGTTCAACTTTCACCATGACTGCACTTAGCTCTCACTGTCACTTTACTAATGTGATCTAGTTCAACTTTCTCTGTGACTTCACTTAGTTCACACTGTCACTTTACTAATGTGATCTAGTTCAACTTTCACCATGACTGCACTTAGTTCACACTGTCACTTTACTAATGTGATCTAGTTCAACTTTCACCATGACTGCACTTAGTTCACACTGTCACTTTACTAATGTGATCTAGTTCAACTTTCACCATGACTGCACTTAGTTCACACTGTCACTTTACTAATGTGATCTAGTTCAACTTTCACCATGACTTCACTTAGTTCACATTGTGACTTTACTAATGTGATCTAGTTCAACTTTCACCATGACTTCACTTAGTTCACACTGGGACTTCAATGTGATCTTGTTCAACTTTCGCTATGACTTCATTTAGCTCTTACTGTCACTTTACTAATGTGATCTAGTTCAACTTTCACCATGAGTTCGCTTAGCTCTCACTGTCACTTTACTAATGTGATATAGTTCAACTTTCACCATGACTGCACTTAGTTCACACTGTCACTTTACTAATGTGATCTAGTTCAACTTTCACCATGACTTCACTTAGTTCACACTGTCACTTTACTAATGTGATCTAGTTCAACTTTCTCTGTGACTTCACTTAGTTCACACTGTCACTTTACTAATGTGATCTAGTTCAACTATCACCATGACTTCACTTAGTTCACACTGTCACTTTACTAATGTGATCTAGTTCAACTTTCACCATGACTGCACTTAGCTCTCACTGTCACTTTACTAATGTGATCTAGTTCAACTTTCTCTGTGACTTCACTTAGTTCACACTGTCACTTTACTAATGTGATCTAGTTCAACTTTCACCATGACTGCACTTAGTTCACACTGTCACTTTACTAATGTGATCTAGTTCAACTTTCACCATGACTGCACTTAGTTCACACTGTCACTTTACTAATGTGATCTAGTTCAACTTTCACCATGACTGCACTTAGTTCACACTGTCACTTTACTAATGTGATCTAGTTCAACTTTCACCATGACTGCACTTAGTTCACACTGTCACTTTACTAATGTGATCTAGTTCAACTTTCACCATGACTTCACTTAGTTCACACTGTCACTTTACTAATGTGATCTAGTTCAACTTTCACCATAACTTCACTTAGTTCTCACTGTCACTTTACTAATGTGATCTAGTTCAACTTTCACCATAACTTCACTTAGTTCTCACTGTCACTTTACTAATGTGATCTAGTTCAACTTTCACCATGACTTCACTTAGTTCACACTGTCACTTTACTAATGTGATCTAGTTCAACTTTCACCATGACTGCACTTAGTTCACACTGTCACTTTACTAATGTGATCTAGTTCAACTTTCACCATGACTGCACTTAGTTCACACTGTCACTTTACTAATGTGATCTAGTTCAACTTTCACCATGACTGCACTTAGTTCACACTGTCACTTTACTAATGTGATCTAGTTCAACTATCACCATGACTTCACTTAGTTCACACTGTCACTTTACTAATGTGATCTAGTTCAACTTTCACCATGACTGCACTTAGTTCACACTGTCACTTTACTAATGTGATCTAGTTCAACTTTCACCATGACTTCACTTAGTTCACACTGTCACTTTACTAATGTGATCTAGTTCAACTTTCACCATGACTTCACTTAGTTCACACTGTCACTTTACTAATGTGATATAGTTCAACTTTCACCATGACTTCACTTAGTTCACACTGTCACTTTACTAATGTGATCTAGTTCAACTTTCACCATGACTGCACTTAGTTCACACTGTCACTTTACTAATGTGATCTAGTTCAACTTTCTCTGTGACTTCACTTAGTTCACATTGTCACTTTACTAATGTGATCTAGTTCAACTTTCACCATGACTTCACTTAGTTCACACTGTCACTTTACTAATGTGATCTAGTTCAACTTTCTCTGTGACTTCACTTAGTTCACACTGTCACTTTACTAATGTGATCTAGTTCAACTTTCTCTGTGACTTCACTTAGTTCACACTGTCACTTTACTAATGTGATCTAGTTCAACTTTCACCATGACTGCACTTAGCTCTCACTGTCACTTTACTAATGTGATCTAGTTCAACTTTCGCTATGACTTCACTTAGTTCACACAGTCACTTTACTAATGTGATCTAGTTCAACTTTCTCTGTGACTTCACTTAGTTCACACTGTCACTTTACTAATGTGATCTAGTTCAACTATCACCATGACTTCACTTAGCTCTCACTGTCACTTTACTAATGTGATCTAGTTCAACTTTCACCATGACTTCACTTAGTTCACACTGTCACTTTACAAATGTGATCTAGTTCAACTTTCTCTGTGACTTCACTTAGTTCACACTGTCACTTTACTAATGTGATCTAGTTCAACTTTCACCATGACTTCACTTAGTTCACATTGTGACTTTACTAATGTGATCTAGTTCAACTTTCACCATGACTTCACTTAGTTCACACTGGGACTTCAATGTGATCTTGTTCAACTTTCGCTATGACTTCATTTAGCTCTTACTGTCACTTTACTAATGTGATCTAGTTCAACTTTCACCATGAGTTCGCTTAGCTCTCACTGTCACTTTACTAATGTGATATAGTTCAACTTTCACCATGACTGCACTTAGTTCACACTGTCACTTTACTAATGTGATCTAGTTCAACTTTCACCATGACTTCACTTAGTTCACACTGTCACTTTACTAATGTGATCTAGTTCAACTTTCTCTGTGACTTCACTTAGTTCACACTGTCACTTTACTAATGTGATCTAGTTCAACTATCACCATGACTTCACTTAGTTCACACTGTCACTTTACTAATGTGATCTAGTTCAACTTTCACCATGACTGCACTTAGCTCTCACTGTCACTTTACTAATGTGATCTAGTTCAACTTTCTCTGTGACTTCACTTAGTTCACACTGTCACTTTACTAATGTGATCTAGTTCAACTTTCACCATGACTGCACTTAGTTCACACTGTCACTTTACTAATGTGATCTAGTTCAACTTTCACCATGACTGCACTTAGTTCACACTGTCACTTTACTAATGTGATCTAGTTCAACTTTCACCATGACTTCACTTAGTTCACACTGTCACTTTACTAATGTGATCTAGTTCAACTTTCACCATAACTTCACTTAGTTCTCACTGTCACTTTACTAATGTGATCTAGTTCAACTTTCACCATAACTTCACTTAGTTCTCACTGTCACTTTACTAATGTGATCTAGTTCAACTTTCACCATGACTTCACTTAGTTCACACTGTCACTTTACTAATGTGATCTAGTTCAACTTTCACCATGACTGCACTTAGTTCACACTGTCACTTTACTAATGTGATCTAGTTCAACTTTCACCATGACTGCACTTAGTTCACACTGTCACTTTACTAATGTGATCTAGTTCAACTTTCACCATGACTGCACTTAGTTCACACTGTCACTTTACTAATGTGATCTAGTTCAACTATCACCATGACTTCACTTAGTTCACACTGTCACTTTACTAATGTGATCTAGTTCAACTTTCACCATGACTGCACTTAGTTCACACTGTCACTTTACTAATGTGATCTAGTTCAACTTTCACCATGACTTCACTTAGTTCACACTGTCACTTTACTAATGTGATCTAGTTCAACTTTCACCATGACTTCACTTAGTTCACACTGTCACTTTACTAATGTGATCTAGTTCAACTTTCACCATGACTTCACTTAGTTCACACTGTCACTTTACTAATGTGATCTAGTTCAACTTTCACCATGACTGCACTTAGTTCACACTGTCACTTTACTAATGTGATCTAGTTCAACTTTCTCTGTGACTTCACTTAGTTCACATTGTCACTTTACTAATGTGATCTAGTTCAACTTTCACCATGACTTCACTTAGTTCACACTGTCACTTTACTAATGTGATCTAGTTCAACTTTCTCTGTGACTTCACTTAGTTCACACTGTCACTTTACTAATGTGATCTAGTTCAACTTTCTCTGTGACTTCACTTAGTTCACACTGTCACTTTACTAATGTGATCTAGTTCAACTTTCACCATGACTTCACTTAGCTCTCACTGTGACTTTACTAATGTGATCTAGTTCAACTTTCACCATGACTTCACTTAGCTCTCACTGTGACTTTACTAATGTGATCTAGTTCAACTTTCACCATGACTTCACTTAGTTCACACTGTCACTTTACTAATGTGATCTAGTTCAACTATCACCATGACTTCACTTAGTTCACACTGTCACTTTACTAATGTGATCTAGTTCAACTTTCACCATGATTGCACTTAGCTCTCACTGTCACTTTACTAATGTGATCTAGTTCAACTTTCTCTGTGACTTCACTTAGTTCACACTGTCACTTTACTAATGTGATCTAGTTCAACTTTCACCATGACTTCACTTAGTTCACACTGTCACTTTACTAATGTGATCTAGTTCAACTTTCACCATGACTGCACTTAGTTCACACTGTCACTTTACTAATGTGATCTAGTTCAACTTTCTCTGTGACTTCACTTAGCTCTCACTGTCACTTTACTAATGTGATCTAGTTCAACTTTCTCTGTGACTTCACTTAGCTCTCACTGTCACTTTACTAATGTGATCTAGTTCAACTTTCTCTGTGACTTCACTTAGCTCTCACTGTCACTTTACTAATGTGATATAGTTCAACTTTCACCATGACTGCACTTAGTTCACACTGTCACTTTACTAATGTGATCTAGTTCAACTTTCTCTGTGACTTCACTTAGTTCACACTGTCACTTTACTAATGTGATCTAGTTCAACTTTCTCTGTGACTTCACTTAGTTCACACTGTCACTTTACTAATGTGATCTAGTTCAACTTTCTCTGTGACTTCACTTAGTTCACACTGTCACTTTACTAATGTGATCTAGTTCAACTTTCACCATGACTGCACTTAGTTCACACTGTCACTTTACTAATGTGATCTAGTTCAACTTTCACCATGACTTCGCTTAGTTCACACTGTCACTTTACTAATGTGATCTAGTTCAACTTTCACCATGACTGCACTTAGTTCACACTGTCACTTTACTAATGTGATCTAGTTCAACTTTCACCATCACTGCACTTAGTTCACACTGTCACTTTACTAATGTGATCTAGTTCAACTTTCACCATGACTTCGCTTAGCTCTCACTGTCACTTTACTAATGTGATCTAGTTCAACTTTCTCTGTGACTTCACTTAGTTCGCACTGTCACTTTACTAATGTGATCTAGTTCAACTTTCTCTGTGACTTCATTTAGTTCACACTGTCACTTTACTAATGTGATCTAGTTCAACTTTCACCATGACTGCACTTAGCTCTCACTGTCACTTTACTAATGTGATCTAGTTCAACTTTCTCTGTGACTTCACTTAGTTCACACTGTCACTTTACTAATGTGATCTAGTTCAACTTTCACCATGACTGCACTTAGTTCACACTGTCACTTTACTAATGTGATCTAGTTCAACTTTCACCATGACTGCACTTAGTTCACACTGTCACTTTACTAATGTGATCTAGTTCAACTTTCACCATGACTGCACTTAGTTCACACTGTCACTTTACTAATGTGATCTAGTTCAACTTTCACCATGACTGCACTTAGTTCACACTGTCACTTTACTAATGTGATCTAGTTCAACTTTCACCATGACTTACCTTAGTTCACACTGTCACTTTACTAATGTGATCTAGTTCAACTTTCACCATAACTTCACTTAGTTCTCACTGTCACTTTACTAATGTGATCTAGTTCAACTTTCACCATAACTTCACTTAGTTCTCACTGTCACTTTACTAATGTGATCTAGTTCAACTTTCACCATGACTTCACTTAGTTCACACTGTCACTTTACTAATGTGATCTAGTTCAACTTTCACCATGACTGCACTTAGTTCACACTGTCACTTTACTAATGTGATCTAGTTCAACTTTCACCATGACTGCACTTAGTTCACACTGTCACTTTACTAATGTGATCTAGTTCAACTTTCACCATGACTGCACTTAGTTCACACTGTCACTTTACTAATGTGATCTAGTTCAACTATCACCATGACTTCACTTAGTTCACACTGTCACTTTACTAATGTGATCTAGTTCAACTTTCACCATGACTGCACTTAGTTCACACTGTCACTTTACTAATGTGATCTAGTTCAACTTTCACCATGACTTCACTTAGTTCACACTGTCACTTTACTAATGTGATCTAGTTCAACTTTCACCATGACTTCACTTAGTTCACACTGTCACTTTACTAATGTGATCTAGTTCAACTTTCACCATGACTTCACTTAGTTCACACTGTCACTTTACTAATGTGATCTAGTTCAACTTTCACCATGACTGCACTTAGTTCACACTGTCACTTTACTAATGTGATCTAGTTCAACTTTCTCTGTGACTTCACTTAGTTCACATTGTCACTTTACTAATGTGATCTAGTTCAACTTTCACCATGACTTCACTTAGTTCACACTGTCACTTTACTAATGTGATCTAGTTCAACTTTCTCTGTGACTTCACTTAGTTCACACTGTCACTTTACTAATGTGATCTAGTTCAACTTTCTCTGTGACTTCACTTAGTTCACACTGTCACTTTACTAATGTGATCTAGTTCAACTTTCACCATGACTTCACTTAGCTCTCACTGTGACTTTACTAATGTGATCTAGTTCAACTTTCACCATGACTTCACTTAGCTCTCACTGTGACTTTACTAATGTGATCTAGTTCAACTTTCACCATGACTTCACTTAGTTCACACTGTCACTTTACTAATGTGATCTAGTTCAACTATCACCATGACTTCACTTAGTTCACACTGTCACTTTACTAATGTGATCTAGTTCAACTTTCACCATGACTGCACTTAGCTCTCACTGTCACTTTACTAATGTGATCTAGTTCAACTTTCTCTGTGACTTCACTTAGTTCACACTGTCACTTTACTAATGTGATCTAGTTCAACTTTCACCATGACTTCACTTAGTTCACACTGTCACTTTACTAATGTGATCTAGTTCAACTTTCACCATGACTGCACTTAGTTCACACTGTCACTTTACTAATGTGATCTAGTTCAACTTTCTCTGTGACTTCACTTAGCTCTCACTGTCACTTTACTAATGTGATCTAGTTCAACTTTCTCTGTGACTTCACTTAGCTCTCACTGTCACTTTACTAATGTGATCTAGTTCAACTTTCTCTGTGACTTCACTTAGCTCTCACTGTCACTTTACTAATGTGATATAGTTCAACTTTCACCATGACTGCACTTAGTTCACACTGTCACTTTACTAATGTGATCTAGTTCAACTTTCACCATGACTTCACTTAGTTCACACTGTCACTTTACTAATGTGATCTAGTTCAACTTTCTCTGTGACTTCACTTAGTTCACACTGTCACTTTACTAATGTGATCTAGTTCAACTATCACCATGACTTCACTTAGTTCACACTGTCACTTTACTAATGTGATCTAGTTCAACTTTCACCATGACTGCACTTAGCTCTCACTGTCACTTTACTAATGTGATCTAGTTCAACTTTCTCTGTGACTTCACTTAGTTCGCACTGTCACTTTACTAATGTGATCTAGTTCAACTTTCTCTGTGACTTCACTTAGTTGACACTGTCACTTTACTAATGTGATCTAGTTCAACTTTCTCTGTGACTTCACTTAGTTCACACTGTCACTTTACTAATGTGATCTAGTTCAACTTTCACCATGACTTCACTTAGTTCACACTGTCACTTTACTAATGTGATCTAGTTCAACTTTCTCTGTGACTTCACTTAGTTCACACTGTCACTTTACTAATGTGATCTAGTTCAACTTTCTCTGTGACTTCACTTAGTTCACACTGTCACTTTACTAATGTGATCTAGTTCAACTTTCACCATGACTGCACTTAGTTCACACTGTCACTTTACTAATGTGATCTAGTTCAACTTTCACCATGACTTCGCTTAGTTCACACTGTCACTTTACTAATGTGATCTAGTTCAACTTTCACCATGACTGCACTTAGTTCACACTGTCACTTTACTAATGTGATCTAGTTCAACTTTCACCATCACTGCACTTAGTTCACACTGTCACTTTACTAATGTGATCTAGTTCAACTTTCACCATGACTT
This sequence comes from Deroplatys truncata, assembly GCA_030765065.1. Classification (NCBI taxonomy): domain Eukaryota; kingdom Metazoa; phylum Arthropoda; class Insecta; order Mantodea; family Mantidae; genus Deroplatys; species Deroplatys truncata. The sequence continues at coordinate 321,658,279 of CM060975.1, forward strand.
CGCTTAGCTCTCACTGTCACTTTACTAATGTGATCTAGTTCAACTTTCTCTGTGACTTCACTTAGTTCGCACTGTCACTTTACTAATGTGATCTAGTTCAACTTTCTCTGTGACTTCATTTAGTTCACACTGTCACTTTACTAATGTGATCTAGTTCAACTTTCACCATGACTTCGCTTAGCTCTCACTGTCACTTTACTAATGTGATCTAGTTCAACTTTCTCTGTGACTTCACTTAGCTCTCACTGTCACTTTACTAATGTGATCTAGTTCAACTTTCACCATGACTTCGCTTAGCTCTCACTGTCACTTTACTAATGTGATCTAGTTCAACTTTCTCTGTGACTTCACTTAGTTCGCACTGTCACTTTACTAATGTGATCTAGTTCAACTTTCACCATGACTTCGCTTAGCTCTCACTGTCACTTTACTAATGTGATCTAGTTCAACTTTCTCTGTGACTTCACGTAGTTCACACTGTCACTTTACTAATGTGATCTAGTTCAACTTTCACCATGACTTCGCTTAGCTCTCACTGTCACTTTACTAATGTGATCTAGTTCAACTTTCTCTGTGACTTCACTTAGTTCGCACTGTCACTTTACTAATGTGATCTAGTTCAACTTTCTCTGTGACTTCACTTAGTTCACACTGTCACTTTACTAATGTGATCTAGTTCAACTTTCACCGTGACTTCGCTTAGCTCTCACTGTCATTTTACTAATGTGAGCTAGTTCAACTTTCTCTGTGACTTCACTTAGCTCTCACTGTCACTTTACTAATGTGATCTAGTTCAACTTTCAGCATGACTTCGCTTAGCTCTCACTGTCACTTTACTAGTGTGATCTAGTTCAACTTTCTTTGTGACTTCACTTAGTTCACATTGTCACTTTACTAATGTGAGCTAGTTTAGCTTTCACAATGACTTCGCTTAGCTCTCACTGTCACTTTATTAATGTGATCTAGTTCAACTTTATTTGTGACTTCACTTAGTTCACATTGTCACTTTACTAATGTGATCTAGTTCAACTTTCACCATGACTTCGCTTAGCTCTCACTGTCACTTTACTAATGTGAGCTAGTTTAGCTTTCACTGTGACTTCACTAAGTGATCTAGTCTGATTTTTCATGTTGCTTCACGTTTCTTCATGACATAGTCGCATCATGAAATTCGTGCAAAGTAGCCTCTTGTTCATATGATTCAATTTCTGGAATTATATAGCTGCTGGAAGTTTCCTCAGAATTCAAGAATGTTCTTGATAAAGCCTCTGGTTTTGGAGAGTGCCATCCCATCGTGTTATATCTCTTCCTTGGCCAGCCAGTTGATCATCGCCTTCTACCAATAACAGAGGCCCATAACTGTGTCACAATATTTGCTTAGTGTTTGTTAACATTATTTATTTAACATCTTTGCTTGTTTTCTCATTTAAATACTACCAACATAATGGATATGTTATTTCATTACATTACATCAGTTTACATTTTGCAAGCCTACCAACTTACTGTTACATTGTGCATAAGAATGTTTGGCAAACATATGAGATACCATAAAGTTTTATTTGCTACCTTTAGTAATAATAGACATATGACAAGGAAATTTTGTATCAGTTACATAAAATAGTAATGACTGATTGCATCAATCCCAGTAAATATAAGCTGTTACGTTACGTCAGTTAAACTATTACCATGGAACATGTGAACCATTAGTAACCCTTGGTTTAAATACCAGAGTTTCATAGCGCCTGCTGTTCTCAATATTTTTCTCCTACAAAGCAATTCATAGTAGTATTCAACAGGCACTAATTAATTTCCACAGTCACTTACTTCTTATGTATATGCTTAGAGTATAGGCACTGGCTGATGTTAGTAGTGTACATTTAACCTGTATTTCATGCATTTGCAGGCAGGTTTGTCTCGAAATACATTAACAATGGAGGGTAAAGAAATTAATGTGTATGTAACACATCAGAATTTTTACTAAGTCTTCACTTTGCCTTTAATGGTAACACCAATCATCTTTTTAATTTCAAATGTGGATTTGTATTTATCTATTAAATCCAGTAACATGGAACCCTCATAGTGCTAAAATTTGGTGTTCTTGATGGTTTATGCCTATATTCTTTATTGGGACTATCGTTTATATCTTTTACATACCATTCTTATAAAAGTTTTTTTTTTCTATCTACTTCATGTTAATTGAGATAAACCTTTTGAGAACTAAATCGAGATAGATTAAACAACTCATTGTAGATACGATGGGGATAGAGGAAACTGACATATTTAAAATCAAGTGACTATATGTTGGCTGTAAAATTCCATATTATTTCAATGATATCGCAAGAGACAACAGAAAAATACTTTAAAAAATGATAAAAGTGTTGAGAAATTCAAACCAGTATCTTGTTAGTTGCTGATGCCACAAAAGAAGTTATTTGAAATAAAGTATTGGTTAAAATGTACTAGTTAAACAAATTTATAAAAAGTTCTTTTCAAATGAAGGGGACTGCACAACAGGATATACCTGGAAAATTCAAGATATTTTTGGCATGTAAATATCTTAAATTTGTAGTATTTTAATTAAAATCAGTAGAAGCATTTTTTAGAAAATCAAATATTTTGCAAAATGATGTATGTAAAGGGTAGCTTGGGGTTGGGGAATTTTCTTAAAAACCTTTGTATTGCATCTTTGCTCCTGTTGTGTGAGAGGCAGTTTTAAGCACTGAGGTGATAACAAAGCAACTACATGCAGCATGCCGTTATTCTGTCTTTAACCACTTACATCACCACATTCCTTGAAATGTTCCAGTCATCACAGAGCTACATGATGATGGTTTCTGCGGATACTGGATGTTTCCTTGCTTTATAGAACTGAACTTGTTCACCAGTTACATCTAAAATTGCAGTTGCCCTCAAAATGTAACATTGTTCATTCTTCAAATATATACACTCCTTCTTTATTCTATTACTCTCTCTTCATTGCCTGTAAATCAGTGAAACTATTGAAGATGATAGAAATGTAATAGTTAAGTTCTGTTTTGGATTCACCAGTGAGCAGTAAACATTTTACCAGATTGAACGCTAGTAAACTTAGAACCGAGCTTGGTACAACAGAAATACAAATTTATCCTGGTAAACAATGAACTTGACCAGGAATGTGCACTCGGCCATAAGTGTAATTCCTGCAATAACCATATACAAATAGTTATAGAAATGATATGTGAATGTTTTGTTTACTTATATTGCAGGTGTTTTGTGTGGTCTAGCGATCTACAACTTCACCATTATTGCTCTACCATTTCCATTGGCTCTGTACAAGAAACTGTTGAATGAATCAGTCAGTCTGCAAGATCTTAAAGGGCTATCTCCAACATTAGCGAAGTAAGTGGCAGATCCTTGCTGTAATGATGTTTTTGAATGAATGCTTTAGTCTAAGAAGGATGTGACAAGCAGTTATTTTCAAATAATGGTTATAACTGTTGCAGTCACTCTCCATTAACGGTTACCAGTAGCAATTAAAGATATTTATTTTCATGGTTATCACATTCTCAGTTACGCTACATTAATGGTTACCAGTAACAATTAGATGTAACTATGTTTCAATATGAAAGATATCACTAAAGACTTGCTTTGTTATTTGATGTAATTTAAAAAGAAGTTTCTCTAGCTGTGTCAACACTTTGATTATTACAGTGGTTTATAATCTCAAAATGCATTTGTACGTCTACATTCTTGCATGCGCACACACACACACACACACACACACACACACACACACACACCCCAAGACATTCCTGCATGTTGCCTAAGCTATTCGCACTGTAAGTGTGCCTCTCTTAATACCTGCAGATAGGGGCAACCATGAGTAAATGAAAAAAAAGAAAGAAAAAGAAAGTTACATTCATACAAATCGAGGATGGAAGCATGCTTTTGTACAATATTAATAAATACAATTATGGTGTGTTTGTTAATGAGACAGCCCTTTCAACTTTAGGTTTGATTCGGAAAATATTGATATAACTCTGTTATATATCTGTGGTCTTTCATTGTTCTTTGCCATGCAAGGTTAAATGTGTAAATATTGCCATGGGGGAGGGGATACTGAGGGTTGGAAGGGGTGAGAGGAGGGTGTGTCGATCAAGACCTCAGGCCACTACAACACATGTCACAGATAAAGGAGGGGTAGCTTAGAGGGGATCTCACAAGGGTGGCTGGTGACCCACGCGTCTCTACTCCCTGGGTAGAACAACTCACACGAGAAGGAAGTTCTGGACTAAGGGAAGGTCCTTAAGGGTGTCTAGCATCTAAAGTACATGACCAAGGGAAGGTGTCAGTATGACCAGTATGGTCCTAAACGTTTACATAGTGACCCAACAAGTCTGTAAAAGCATGGCTCGAGGCCGCCTACGGAAGTACAAATAGTTTAGCCAGACAACGAGACAAAGCTGGTGCTCCCCGACACATGATGTTGTCTTGTCGATTTATGATTTACTTTTCGTAATGATTTTCAAGAATCATACTGATGCAGGTTTGTGTAGCAGTACCCTCCTTGTCCCAAAAGCCAGGGGTTTTTAAACGTGCACCACTGCTACCTCAGCAGTCCTTCACCTCTTGGGCGATGTCCCAATCCAAATCACCAGGATTCACGCAACGTTTCTAAGTTGAATGAAACCTGACACTGCACCTAGCAACGACAGAGTGCTTAGACATACATTCTACGTGTCAGCCTTTTTAACTTTTATTGTGCAATAATTTTCAACACTATTGAGTGCAAGAACAATGCTACAAAATTAATAAAGTAAAGTCATGCATCGTGACATCACCACCCACCCAGATAAACACAGCCGTCCAAGCTGAGCAGGTGGAGTAGTTAACAAAATTACAAAGCTAACATGAAGCGTGAATCAAAATAGTACAAAAAAGGCATGGTAGTTGTTGCTAATTCTTGTGTTACAATAAAGGTGAAGGTGCTCGCTCGCCGGGAGTCTTCATAGGAAAGTCCAGAGGGGAGGGAGCGTGATGATAACCCTAAGAAAGGAGAGGAAATGAGTGAAAATTCAGGAGGCGACTAAAGAGACAGGAACATCCATGCACAGAGAGGTTAAGGTAGGAGAGATGCACTCACACACTGGAAGAAGACTCGTATTGAAGAACGGGAGTCTGAAGGGACATGTTGGCACAGTAGGAAGCATAGGCAAAGCCATGCAGGGACACTGAGGAACTCTCGCAGTCAGAGGAAATGGCAAGAAAAATGACATAGCACCAGGCAAGAAGTAAGCGACAGCCATCCATGATTGACCAAGAGCCGCCAGAGGTGCAACACAGGATACACAGGTGTGTACATCAGAACCAAAGATCTATATCCACCCGTCACTAAAGCTGGAGATGCAGAGGGGCGTAAGATGAACCCAAGCGATTCAGATGAATACCAGGAACCACATTGACACTAATCATTGTAGATCACATGTGTGCACTCTCACCAGTGGAGCACAGGAGCAGAGATTGAACACCAGGGGGGGAACATGAAAAACAAAAAGGGAGCAGTAGCGGGGTATACTGGAGCATAAAATACTAGGGAATCAGAAGGAGAAAAGAAAAAGGAAATATTTATAACAAAGGGAAAAGAACCAGGGACATAGTAGCAGAAACTGCATAATAACATTAGAAATAGAATATATAGCAATTAGCTTCGGCGGAGAGAACCATGCAAAAACAAATAAACATTACATTGATGTGGACCAACAATGCAGTTGTCTGCTAGCGAGAGAGACCATATGTCCATTGATGACATACATTCACAACCGCTGATGGCGCACAGACCTTGAAACATGTCGTCTCCGGGCCGAAGCACGCTTAGAACTGACATCAGCAGATTGTGGTATGCGGGAATCGTATCACAATGGTACACTGAGAAATGTCGTGAGGTAGCAAACTGGATGAAAGAGAACAATGCATGAATAAAAGTTGTAGTGCAGACAAATACACATGTTATGTATTTCCTAGTAATAACGCAGACACGTGAATGTGACAGCATATATGAAACCACAGTAAATGGCAAAAATTATGTTCACATACACTCTCCAAACAGCATAAAGCGTGGAGACTACCAGAGATATAGAACTAGAAACATAAGACAGGGGCCCCAAACATCAGACATTACTGCTCAACACCTTGCACTGTTAATTGGAGGGCACTGAGACAGAATAACTCACTGCACAAGTACAAAAACACATGAAATGCGCACGCAACAGTAATATCCAAATTTCAACCATTTCAAGTAACTTAGCAAATGAAGCTCTATGCCATAAAAATACTCAGACGGTTCAACAACTACACAAAGGGCTTTCCCAGCCATACAACACACATTAGGAGCCAAAAGTTACACAAAAACAATATCTATATCTCTGATAGGCCGAATTTAAAACTATAAGACCATATATAACTAAGTGAATAAACTAAACATGATATGTAAGTATTACAGATGCGACGAGTATGTGAACTAGGAGAGAAAAAATAATTTTGTTTTGAGGGCTTCTGCCTGTGTTGATGACAATCTATACATTTTGTTGCTAGATTATGAAGAAAGAAAGAAAAGAAAGACATGTTTGAGTATTAGAACCAAGTTAATGGTGCGCCATTGATGAGGAATTTATAAAAGAGAAATTGAGTGGGCCGAGTTGGGTTCCTCATTGAAAGTTCTATAATTCTCTTTCCTGAGAAGAAGCTTTCGCTTACAATTTATGAAAATGTTTAAACATGGGGGAAAAAAAATAATAACTTGCTGCACAGTTCCCGCATGAACAATCAACTAAAAGTACCCTGTGGGCTCCAGACGTCTCTGGCAGAGATGGAAAATTTTTTTTAAAAAATACAGTTTTGACAAAAACTGAGTGGTAGTATCTAATGGTTTCCAAGAAACTCGGCCTGCTCTGATAAATTAAGCTGATATTTAAAACAATGACGTTTACTTGCCACACATAGAACCATGTGTTGCTGATGTCATGGTGGTCAATATCCCGCATTGGAATTCACTTCGAGCTGATGCAAGTGCCATGAAAACAAAAACAAGCGATGGCATTGGTTATCAATCCCCATGAGCACTCAAAAGTAGAAACTGTCTGCAATGACAAGTATAGAAGAGAAAATGGGGCGTACCAAAATATATAAACACTGAAAAATGAAAGAAGAGGGTTCTCTATGAGAATCACGGTACTAACACTATCCATATTTTATAACATAAGACTATCACTATGCTCAGAATATCATAGATTTCATGAGCAATCAACAAAATTAATAAAGCAACTAAGTAAAAAGCTATACGAAAAGTATAAACTAATAGTTTCCTTAAACCTAGGGCAGTGTTACAGTAAGGGCTTGGACTGGAACTACTTCACACAGGGAAATAAAAATTTAAAATAATCCCTATGCCAAAAAAAATGAATTATAACTTAAAAGTGAACTCTTACTAGTACAGAAGAAAGTTGAACAAGAAAAGAGAGAAGTTACTCCACACACTGATATGGAAAGATTAAAATATACTGGCATATAGCAGAAACTATGCTTGGCAGCATGTCATAAAATTTAAATTTCCTCCAAAAATAAAAGCCTTAAAACTTTAAACAAATTTTACATAAATGGGTACCATGTGTACCAAGATAGCAATTTTAAAGTCACTGGTAACCTTTCCAAAGAATTCAGAGTTAATGTGCACCAAAAACAGCACAGGCTATACATCAACATGCATACCACAAAACTATAGCACTTAGAGGTGTAAAAAAAAATTTTTTTTGGAGCGTTATCACAACCATTTCTTCTTCCGTCAGCCCTTGTCCCAATGCAGCGTGGTAGAGTTTATTCCTGGGCTGATCAGTAATAAGAATGGCAGACTTTGTTTGGATTTTTTGATACCATCATCTAACACCAAAACTCCTTTCTACAAATACATTTAGAAAGCTTCATTGACTTCTCTTCCGAATTTTATCATCACCAGGATGTGACACAAACTTAATCATCACGGCCAAAATCACGTGACTTGTAATCCCAGGCCTAGAGTTTCCAAAAATATGAGCTGCTCATCATTTAAAAAGTTTCAAGCGCGAACATCCAAAGACTATGTATCCTATGTTTTACTGATCGGGCAGGTCAGGAAAGATTTTGGACATGCTACTACATTAACTTAGGCCATTCCGTGGACCTATGTAACATTATTGTTATCATCGTCGGCCTGCCTGTTAGCACACGTCGGATGCTAACAAAGTTGCAACCTGAGTGCCACAAACTCTTAGAACCCAACTGCTGTGGGCATTAACTCTCAATTGCTAGCTAGCATAACTAGAGCGACCCGCGTTCTACACTGTACTGAAACTCTAGGGGCCTCGCAGCGTTTCCTAGGACTACAGTCACCACATCTCACTGACAACTTTGTGGTCGCTCAGACTTCTCAGGGCCATAAGAACCTTATGCACTTCTTATCACAACTATCTCTACCCCGTTCATCCACTTGGTAGAGGGACTAAATGACCAGACTTACACTTCACAATGTGCTGTCGACAAACATGTACTCAACTACATATTACTATACACCAAACACAAAAAAAGTAACTTGATATTCATTGCAGCTCTGACACAAACTTTCTAGGGCTCGAGAAGTTACAAGTCAAGCAAATCTAATGGGGGAAAAGAAATACTAAACACATTCTGTGTGTGCTGTACCTCATAAACAGCAAAAGGGAGAAGGGGCTGCTTTTATCAAAGTTAAAAAAAAAAAAAAAGCCAGGCGCACACAACTACGCGTGCCTGAAAACTATAATTTCTGCACGTAGTTAACTTACAGGACCCCAGTACATTAATATTTTTTTTTATAAAAAAGGACATTCTTACAACACAACAAGGATTTATAGCAAAGCCTACACAAATGGAAAAAAAAACACATCAGCCAGCATAAATGTTTCTCTCGCATTCTCTTTTCTGCTGTCCCTCACCTTAAACAAGTTGAGCAGCCGGACACACATGCTGTCGCCTCAGCAAAATATGCCCTAACGCAGCACTTGGCCAAAGGTTTGCCTTCGGTGTTTAACTTTTCTGTATAGGTATAATAACCATTGCAGCCTTTTATTTCAATGCCCTCCAAATTTTTTTTCCCTACCCTTTTTTAAATAGCCCTCCTAAACTAAGATGGTCCACTCTGGAAATTAAAAGCTTCTTTCCCAGTTGGAACAGACAAAAACTTAAACATGATGCTGTTTACAAAAATTACATATATACATTACAAATTTAGTATCTGTTACTTTGTTAACTGTTATTGGGTAACTAGTTACTTTGTATTTGTTACTTTAGTACCATTATTGTGTAACTAGTTATTTTGCATCTGTTACTTTGGTAACTGTTATTGGGTAACTAGTTACTTTGTAAACCGTAATTGGGTAACTATTTAGTTTGTATCTGTTACTTTAGTAACCATTATTGGGCAACTAGTTACTTTGTATTTGTTACTTTAGTACCATTATTGAGTAACTAGTTACTTTATATCTGTTAGTTTAGTACCATTATTGGATAACTAGTTACTTTGTATCTGTTACTTTGGTAACCGTAATGGGTAACTAGTTTCTTTGTATTTGTTACTTTGATAAGCGTTGCAATGTAACCCTTGCGTTATTTTCCACCCATCCCTACTCAGTGCTTTGAATTGAATCCTCATTAGGTTAGGCATTTGCTTTTGAATCCAGGTTTGCAGGTTCAAAACCAGACCCAGACCAATGGCTTTAAGTGTGCTTAAAAGCAACAGCCCTATGCCAGTAGATTTACTAAGCATGTAAAAGAACAATAGGACAAAATTCCAGCATACTGATGATGCTGATAGGTTCCTAGTAATTGACAGCGTCGTTAACAAATAAAATATTATTAGTAGTGGTGTAATTCATCCCAAAATGTTTTAACAAGATTTTATATGCTTTCAAGGTTTAAAGAATTTTTAGGAAAATGTGTGAGCATACTTGTTTTTAAAAGATTTGCTTAATAAATACTTTGTTGAAGTGTTGCCATTCATTTATTTCTCATACCCATGCAAAAAGTGGAGTGTCCTGCCTTTTAAACATTTGACTATCACTTCAACCTTTATATCCCTCTTAATTTAATTAAATTAAGTTTTATTTATGGACGCTCTTTAACTACTATGGTTCTTAGTGTCCCATTCTATATTGGGTGTGGAAGAAAGTAATTTTGTTCTTAGACCTCTTTATCAGGCTTGAGGTTATTTTACGTGCCATAAATCTATGACACGGGACCACCGGCTTTACTTTCCTTCTGAAGGAAGCCATGCTAAGGATTTTTACACCCGAAAAAAGTCCGCTGGGTTTGAACCCGCTTAGAACAAAATGTGTAATGAGAATTTCTGTAAATGTTCATCTGGATTAAGTTGAAGCTTTTGTAGCAATAATTTATAGAAGAGTGGGTAAAGAATGTCATACAAATGTAACAGATTTCTTTTTTTTTTTACTGCACATTCTTCACGCGTTTAGTAAACAATTGTAGTGGTATATGCTTCAAAATATTTAAGAATGTTCAAAACAAATAAATTGCTGAAGATATATTTTCTGGTTCATTTCCTGGCAGTTCAGTTTTTACTTTCTTTATCTCATACATAGCAAATAGGGAAAGTATTGCATTCCACACAAAAATTCAATATTGAGATTTCACTAGAAATACATGTTTTGAAGCCCACTAAATCCAAAAAAGGTGTGTGTATGTGTGCGAGAGAAAAAGAGAGAGAGAACATCACACTCATAAACAAAATGTTGCATATATACCAAAGGTGGTATTTAGTCTCAATGGCTTCCAAAGATTTTCAAGAAAATCCTCCCACCCCAAATTACCCTTTACGTGGGACTTTTTTCAAAAGCTTTAATTTTCTAAACAATGGCTCTAATGATTTTGTTTAAAATACCATATATTAAAGATACTTACTTAACAAATAAAATGTATATCTTGAATTTTCTAGGAATATCTTATGAAGTCCTCTTCATTCAAACAAATTTTCTATAATATTCTATAACTGTTAAATGTTAAGTGATAGACGAAAACGTATTACACAACAAATGCAGAACTCTTCAAAACACACAATTTATTTCAAATAACTTTTTTTGGGGGGGGGCATAAGCCATTTCCAAGATATCCATTATTAATGATTGCAATTGTTCAATACTAGTCATTCTGTTAAAGTCCTGTTGATTTTCAGGTGTTTCTCGCCTGTCATGGAATTTTAAGGCCAGCGTATAGCGCTGTTCTAAAACATTTGACTATCGCTATCATTATGGAACACAAGCAGTTGCTCGTAACTCTAAATGTGGATAATTTAGAACCTTTTTGTATTAAATAATTTTCTAATACATTAAAAGTCTTGGAGCTTATATGGATCAAAATTTAAACTGGAATACACAAATAACACATGTATGCAAGAAAGAAAGAAAAAAAAGGATTCTCAATAGTCTATCCTCTTAACACATATGAATTAACTTCTGCCAACTTCAATAAAGAACATATACAAGCACTTGTGATGCCCTATTTTGACTATTCTCAGTCTCTTTTTATTAACTTAACTGCTTGTTAAGACTTCAGTGGGCTCAAAATATGCATGTATGCTTTGTATTCAATCTCCATCAATTTGATCATGTTACATCATTATTCACATTATGCAGTAGCTCCAGTTTAGGGACTTATCCACCAATTCCTTAATTTTTGCATCCCAAACTGTTTAAATGTTCACTTTAAATACCTTTCTGACCATCATAATTGAGAATTTGCTCATAAAACTCTCTTACTCTTGCTATACCTGCTTATCATACAACCTCCTATTCATCATAATTCACTATAACATTTCATTAGCTTGGAATTCCCTGCTGGAAGATAGAAGGGACTGCCAGAATGTTATACAGTTCAAGAGGAAAATACGGCACACATTTATAATCCAACCTAATCTATTGCTCTATTATAATGATTAATACATCACAATATTCATTTATTATTACTATTACATTATGTGCTAGCAACTAATATTTCACATTTAAATATTAAACCATGTAGAGTAATTATTTTTACCTATATGGATATTTCATTTAAAAGTATTTTGGTTATGATTTTTTACTTTTCCTCATTTTAATATTTTTGTTGGAGCTTTGTATGTTTATGTTTTTATTATATTATATTGCCTGGTAAAGTGGAAGAGAAGGTCTCATAGCCTCAACTCCTACCAGCGTAAATAAATAAATCCCCTTTGTATCTATAATGAAATGTGTAATGTAGCTATTTCCAGAAATGTTTATCTAGACTAAAATGAAATAAATAAATAAATATTTTATTATTGCCAATTCTGACATGGTCAGCAGGTAATTACAGTTACTTGAATGTGATTATGATTACATACACATATAAAATGTACAAGACCTACAAGTCTAGAGCCGTAATGAATACAGTACAATGAAATAGAGTTGGTAAAGTTGATTAAAATATGCACAATTTATTGATACATGGACAATAGTAGACCTATCTATAATAGTATTAATTATATAAATATAAAGCTATTGGTATGGCATTACAAAGTTATAAGTGTTCAGTTAAAAACCACCTATAATGATGATAAAGCATATGCTTTTAGTCGTGAATATTTGTATTACTTTTAATGAATATAGTCAGTTAGACATTAAAAATTCCTTGAGTTTATTTTTGAAGGTGTTGCCTGTGGGAATTTTCATTGTGGGTAATTTGTTGTACAAAATTTATCCCATAGTGTTTATAAAGGTTAGGATCTATTTTGTTTTTATTGGTTAGTATTCTATAGATGCCATTACTATACCCCCGCCGCTGTATCTTTGCACTTGACAGTTCGTGCGGCTTCACGTAAGGTTGGCTACATTGCGGTTGCGACATTGCCAGAGTGCTAGTAAATAACAACAGCTGATTGTTCTCCTTTCTATCGTGTCTAAGCCGCATACAAAAAGTGTACGCAAGTAGCGAACGTCAATGAATAATAACTATTTCATATTATTATTGTTAATTGAAAATAAGCGATATAAGCAGCTTTGGTATGGTCGGATACTCCTTTATATGATAATAGGCATAAATGTGTCTACGTATGGCATCTAATTGGAAAGCATCAAGATTTGTGACTGGACGAGGCTGCTTTCTTTTCTTCCCTGGAGTTGATAGAAATACCTGTTGCGTTCCAGATGGTTCAGGAATTTTGCCCTCTTTCTCTTGGAGTTTCACTCCCTTGTGTATAACAGTTCTCGTTATTAGTCCAAGAGCTGCTGCAGTTCGTTGTACGGCTTTATCAGCAGGAATAGAGGGATTGCCATGAAGCTTCACGTACTCCTTTTCCTGCTCAAAGAATTCCCGGGTTCTCCTTAATAGTTCCAATGCCTGACTATTAAGTGGCACACCTCAGCGCAAAGGATTTTCACTTCGTGAATCATCACTCGGTGATCGGCGTCGTTTTTCAGACATTGTCGCACTTAAGTTTTGTTTAAATAAATAATATGAATGAAATATATATAAAATAGATAAATATAAATAAATATATGTATAAATGAACAATAACAAAACTATCAAACAATAGCCACAAATATAAATAACAATGAACAATATGTAACTTGCAAAGAACAACTCGGCGCTCGTGCTAGAGATTCACAAACTGAAGCACGTGGTTGGGAATAGTTACATCCGGCAACAGAGCCGAATCTAGTTCCGGTTCCGCTTTGTCATCGGCCATCCGGAATGCTGCCTTGTGATTGGCTTAGGAAGTCAAACGGTTGAAGCTTTTCATCTGTATTTTTGCGAGTGTACCAACTTAAACGCTAGCTGTCAAGTGCAACGTTACAGCGGCGGGGGTATAGTTCTGGTGGAGTGGGTGTGGATTTCACTGTTTGTTTGCCTGTATTGAGGTTTAGCAACCACAAGTAGGATAACTTTGTATACAAAAAGAGAATGGATAGTAAATAAGCCTTTAGAGCAAAAGATTGCTTAATATCATACATTGTTCTTATTATTTTCTTTTATAGAATAAATAATCAGTTAAGATGAGTATTAGCAGTACTACCCCACACTTGAATGCTATAATTCGGGTGTGGGAAGATCAACCCATAGTACATAAGTCCCATTATCTGGTCGTTAACATAGGTCCTAATAATTCTGAATAAGTATATGGCTTTACTTATTTTATTGCAAATGTTATTTATGCGTTTGTCCCAGTGAAGTCTATTATCAATTTGTATCCCAAGGAAAGAATGTTCATCAGTGATCATAGGGGAGAGATCTCAGTTGATACTATGTTTAGGTTTGTATTTGTTGCTCAAATCAAATATAATAATTTTAGTTTTGCTTTTATACATTATCAGATTGTTGTTGTGTAAGTATTTTTCAAGTAATATCACTGTTTTGGAGATTAATTGGCGCAAACTATTAAATGAAATTAAATTGAGTTTTATTTATGGGTGCTCTTTAACTGCTGTGGCCCTTAGTGTCCCATTGGACGTGAAAGACCGGTAATTTTGTTCAGAGGTCTCTTTATCAGGCTTGAGGTTCTTTTACGTGCCTAAATCTATGACACGGTACCACCGGCTTTACTTTCCTTCCAAAGGAAGCCATGCTAAAGATTGCCCTCTGCCAGGTTTGAACCCGCAACCTCGGGAACTAGAGGCTAGCATGGTAACCTCTACACCACAGGGAATGACAAAACTACTAAATGTGTTACTCCAACATAAGATATTAATGTTGTCAGTATATGTAGTAGTGCTGATGTTGTTTGGCTTAGGCAGGTCATTGATATATAAAATAAATAAAACAGGACTCAGGACTGATCCCTGAGGAACACCACATGTTACCTCTTGAAAGCCAGATCTGAACTAACTTATGTTATTAGTTTTGTGAATAATTTCAGTACATTGAAGTCGACCCATAAGGAAGAAGGATATAAGTCTATGAAAAATGCCTGTAATGCTATAGTTTTCAGTTTTAATTAATGGTTAACGCAGTCAAATATGTTGCTTAAATCTAGTGAAAGAGATGCTGTATTTTATTATCATTTTTCTAATGTCTTTAATAATACCTTCTCAAATACTTTGGCAGTAGCAGGTGTAAGTGCTATTAGTTGTAATTATTAATTTGGTGCATATCTCCTTTCTTGTGAATTGGTATAATGATGCTCTTTTTTTAGACAATTAGGGCCTTCTGTAATAGAGGCATTGATTAAATAAGTCAGTGGGTGAACAATACAGGCTTTAAGCAAGAACGGGCTAATTTCATCCCATTCTTTGGTGCTTTTATTAGGAAAATTCTTAACAATGTTTATTGTTTAAAATTTAAAATAAAGAGAGTTGAAGATTGTTACACTACATCACTAAAATGTTCTTACTTGAACGCCCAGCACCAGAGGACACCACTAGCCACACACATTCCCCAGACAATAACTGGCAAACCGTCTCCCGAAACACGTTCAAGTAAGAACAGCAATTTTGTACTTATTTAGATAGTGTGTAGAGCTGAGGGATTTGTGCAAGAGATAGTAATGTTTTACTTTATCGCATAACGCAATTCTGTCCTGATTTAAGGTAAGGGATTGTATTTTCGTATATTTATGCCTGTTCCTAAATAATGAACAGCTCTCTCTCTCAAAATAGTTTTAAAATATGGTATAAAATGCATTCCATTTTTTGTCAATAGTTGCAGATTTGAGAATTAGATCCCATGATTCGTTACTTAAGTAGCAGGTGAGTTTCTGTATTTTATTGTTAGTAAAATATCTAATTTATGGTGCCAGAGACTTCCCTCTTAGGATTGGTTTTGATATATAATGTTGGAGCATAATGATCCAATGTATAGGTGTTGAGAACCTCATAATTAATATCACATTCATGTAGGTTAGTGACTATATGATCTATAATAGTTGAAGATGTTGCAGTGACCTGGTGTACTGTTGAATAATGTATCTGAAGTTATTGGTGTTTAAGTATGTCAAGCATTATTCTGTAATCATTCTTTGTAGGGTCAACATTTATAATGAAATCACCAGCTAGTCTTAAATTTGTGTTATTACTGTTATGATTCTCAATTACAGTTTCTAAGTGTGTTTGAAAATCAGTAACTGGGGTGCTGGGTGAGCGATATGTTCCAAATATTTTAAACACATTGTAATAATTTATTTAAAGGTGAGTCGGAATTGTTACACTACATCACTTAAGTTTACTCATTTAACATGTTTCGGGAAACGGGAAATGAGTCCATCCTCAGAAGCTAATCCGACTGGCCCGTGTTGTTGGTGTTTCCGTTTTGTGGACTGGATACTGTGGTGGCATCTTGTGGTGGTGAAATGTACTTCCATGCAATCATGATGCTGCTTCCTTTCTCAACTTTGTGTTGATTGGATGAGCATGTTGCCAGGCTGAATCAGATGTGGATGTTTTCCCATGTTGTACCTTAAATTATTATTTTAAAATAGCTAACGCTCCAGATGAGTATTTTAATGAACTTTACATCTGTCGTTTAGTAGTTTTTGCCTATCT
The DNA here is from genome assembly GCA_030765065.1 of Deroplatys truncata. Taxonomy (NCBI): domain Eukaryota; kingdom Metazoa; phylum Arthropoda; class Insecta; order Mantodea; family Mantidae; genus Deroplatys; species Deroplatys truncata. Next base: position 321,674,826 of record CM060975.1, read on the forward strand.
CTTAGGACTTCCCAGTTATACAAGATTAATTCAAGATGAAAAGCACTTCACAGGCTATTTGTATAAAATTCGGTAAGTGCATTTTATTAATCAGGCAAATTCATAAACATATGGCATTTTTATCAAAATCATTAGAGCCGTTTTTGAAAATAAAAAATAATATTTTTCCACATCAAGGGTAGTTTGGAGTGGGGGATTTCTTTTTAAATCTTCACGTTGCATCCATGTAAGATGCTGAACTTAAAAATACCAAGTTTGGTACTTATCAGATTTTTTTGTTTTTGAGTTATCCTGTTCTGTATCACACACACACTTACACCTCGTTCTAAAAATGCTTTATCTTTCTTCATTCAATGGTGCCCCAAAACATGTATTTCTGGTGTATTCTTGATATCAAACTTGTTGGTGGAAGTCGTCCTCCGTGGACTAGTGGTACCATACTAGCCTCTAGTTCCCAAGGTCGCGAGTTCAAACCCGACGGTGGATGATGGATTTTTTCGGGCATAAAAATCCTTGGCATGGCTTCCTTTGGAAGGGAAGTAAAGCCGGTGGTCCCGTGTCATAGATTTACGGCACGTAAAAGAATCTCAAGTCTGATAAAGTGGCCTCTGAGCAAAATTACCGGTCTTTCACGCCCAATATAGAATGGAATGCTAAGAACCACAGCAGTTAAAGAGCATCCATAAATAAAACTCAATTTAATTTTGTTGGTGGAATACAATACTTCCTCTGCCTATGTTGGGTACGTGGTAGTAAAAGTTAAAACAAAATTTATGAGTTGCATTCACATGACTTTCCCTACTCTTTTAAAGACTAATCTCACAAAAGCCTTATTCTTCTGTCTGCTGCTTGTTAATAGATATAAACTTTCATTACACATTTTGTTGTAGCTATAAGAAGAATACAGTAGGCTAAAGCGAGTCAGGTTTTTAAAGAGTGTGTCGCTATGTGATGAGTTTGAAATTCCATGCTCTTTCCATGACCATGAGAAAAAATAAATAGCAACTTACAGCTTAAAAAAAGTGAAAATTTTGATAATTCAAACCACTAAGAAAAAATACCTCAGTAATGTTTAACACCTCAAAAATGTTATTTGACATAAATTTTAACCACTTCTAAATTTTTTTATGTAGCAAGATTTTGTCTAGCTCTCAGGGTTTACCAATTATACAAAAGTCCTTCAGAATGAAGAGGACTTTGCAAACTATTCCCAGAAAATTCAAGATATACATTTTATTTGTCATGTAAATATCTTTAATATGTGTTACTTTAAATAAAATCATTACAGCCATTTTTGAGAAAGTAAAAACATAATGAACAATTTTCATGTAAAGGATAGTTTGTGGTGGGGGCATTTATTTGAAAATCTTTGTGTCGCATCTTTGCAAAATGTTGGATTAGGAATTTATCCAACTTTTTTGTTTTCGAGTTATGCTGTCCATACACACATGGACAGTTTTTCTAAAATAAAGCATCATTATTATTATTATTATTATTATTATTATTATTATTATTATTATTATTATTATTATTCAGGTGTCCTCAGAACATGTATTTCTGGTGTAATCTCAATAACAAATTTTTGGGTGGAATACAATACTTCCTCTACTACTATAGATAAGTAGTAGAAAAGTAGTTAATATCTCCAAAAAAAAAAAAAAAAGGGTTTGACATAAATCATTAATATATTGTATGTTTTTAATATAAAATCTGCTGAAAAATTCAACGTCATAGCTGGGATTTGAACACGGTCTCCCACTTTCACTGCAGTTGCTCTAACCTTTGAGCTACCATGACAACATGCCAATAGGACATTGAATTCCCCAACTGACTTGGGTCCCAGGTAGATCACCAAGACATCTCACATTAGAGATAGCAATCTCAATGGTGACCTGCAATTCACAATACTTGAATCAGTTTAGGAATTCAATGTCCTACTGGCATGTTGTCATAATAGTTCAATGGTTAGAGCAACCATACAAAACCCAGAAGAGCCATGTTCAAATCCTGGCTAGACATTGAATTTTTCAGCAACACTACATCAAAATCAATGTCCAGGTCGGTTAGATCTTTAAAAAATATAAGTAATTTCATAAAATAACTACACATACTTGTATATTCTGTCTGTTTCATGTTCTGCATAAGGGTAACTTAACAGCATGCAGAAATGTATAGAGTTTACAAATCGTTATTCGGCCAATTGAAAAGACTATGGTTAAAGTGTCTTTTAAGCTTTGTTACCCTAAGAAGGATGAATTAATAATCTGCTGTTAAATATTCTGCTTATTTGCATTCTCTTTACTGTTATTGATAAAATTAATTTGAAGAAAACATATTACATACTCAAATTTGGTATTAAAATATTAAACACTCTGGCTCCACTTTGTATACCAGAACTTATTGGAACATATTTCGGAGACTTTGATTGGACATACTGAATGATGAGATCATTTTCATATGGGAGATGAAACAAAACAAAAATTGTTTATTTTTAGTATAAATAGTTTTTTTCCAAACAGAAAGGGCATCAAGTTTTCGAAGGGCTTTTAAGAGCTTAGTGGCTGTGTGCACTATTCTCGATCAAGATTTTACTGTGGTAAAATACTGACTTCACCACAATGAACAGGCATTTGCGGTGCATTGACATTAAATGTGACTGGATGTGAACAGCTGGTTATCTCCAGCTTCACTTACATTATAATGTTAAAATGGCAGAATGATGTAGGTTAGAATTCTCAACCAAAAATCTCTTCATTTTCACCAATGAACACAGCCTAATAAAAGTTATAGTCTGTCTGGTACTTTGTAGTTGTGACAAGTGTCTTAAATATCCTGAACTGAATAAGTAACAAAAATCCACACAATCACTGCATTACATATCATATTAGTTGAAGCACATTCCAAGAACAAGCAGAAATAAGAGGAACAATGTACGGATTTAGTGCAATCAGGAATGTTAGGATACATCGTTGCACTTGTATACGAATCCAGTTACTTAACAAGGTGAGTGCCAAAGTTGGAAGTCATCCCATATGCAAGAGGTTCTTGTCTGGGGATAATCTTTTTTTTTTTTTTTTTTCCTGCCTCTTGCTTTCAGAAGGAGAATGTCAACTAAGTGAAATGGAACTTAAATCAGTGTGAAAAGAAAGGAAATCTATAATAGTTGAGCATATTTTTGCACTCAGTTGTAAAGCCAGCTTTCCCCACATGTCCACCTTTAAGTTATTGCTTCTATCCTTTCTTAAAAATTGAATGTTAAATTAATGAACAACATATCTACTTCATGTTGATTTCTCAGTCTGTTTATATTTTAACATTCTCCTGTGTTCTTTAAGCCTTGCATGCATGTTCCAGTTTATCTTCCCCTGCAATTTCACATCCAAAATCTTAGAGCCTGAAGTTTTTCTCACTACAATTTTATATTTGAACCCAGTCTGTGTGTGGATGTTAGTGGTAATGTAGGTATTCTTAATGTTTGTAGAAGTCTGCAGGACCTACTGGATTACAAAGAACCTGATATGGAACAAGTATTTTGCCTTACCTTTGAGATAACCAAAGAAGTATTTGGAGAACTTAAAGTGATTCCACTGAAACCTGATGGAGAGTCAATATCAGTCACACAGGAAAACAAGTGAGTCCTGGTAGCCACTAAATAGATCATTTTACTGATTGGCAAAGCTCATGATAAACAGGTGCATTGGTATCAAAGTTTATGAAGGAAATTAAAAATATAAAAACTTGATCTACAGCTTTTATAATACTAAATTTAAATCATGCTATTGTGAAAAATGTCAATTAACCTCAATTCAAGTTGTTGGGCTCATGCAAGGAGCTAGAGGAACTAACTATTCCCAGTTTATTTGCAGAATTCTGCAGATAATTTCAGTTAAAAAAGGCATTTATTAAAAAAGTGACTCTTAGCCTGATTAAAGTGTCACGTCCCAAAATGATTTGTACGACATTAAAGCTCTCAGCGCTTTATGCCTATTTCTAGGGATTACTGTTGTAATTTTAGATCTGTTATTTAGGGATTCAATTACATGTCTAAAACTTGTATATACCACACACATATATGCTATTTTAATACTTTATATGTTGATAAGCTTTGTGTTTGGAAGGAATCAGAATTTTTCAATAAATACTTTTGTAGGTAGAGACTATGTGTCCTTTGGCAAATGTTCATATTCACTAATTTTGCCTCTGTTTCATTGAATATTGATGTCAGCAGATCAAATATTTCCTTGATGCGAAAATTTGCAACCTTTGTGTTATCAAAATGCTACAGAGTCAGATGTTAATTGTATGGAGTAAAGGGGAGGATTCATCATGATATCTTTGATATGATATCTTTATTGAGTGTTGAGCTAATACAATACATTTGGGCATGATGAGCGTCGAGCCCTGGCTCCTTTTGCCGATCGTACCCAAGCTTCCGCATTTACAAAGCATGTGTGTTGAGTTAGCTTCATATCGCTAACGTTTCTCATTTAAATTCACTATACTGCTTACTGTTCTTCTCCCCTTCCCATCTCCTTCCCTTGCTTCCTCCGCCGTCTTTAATACTCCCTATTAGTGGGAAATGGGAACTATTAGAAGCAATTTAGAGAATGTTTACTTGTACCCCGCACTAATCGTCCATAACAACACTTGCTCGTTCATACTAAGAAATGTACCTCTCCCTCCTAGCCCTCTCGTATTTATTGTCCTTTATATCTAAATCATTCACTTCACGATTTCATAAAATCTATCACTTGCTTATCAATACCTTGTCTTTACTTTGTCTACTTTGTTCCTTTCTATACATTCTATAGTCACTCTCCCTCCCTATTCTATATACTTCCTCATTTTTACTGCTTCTGTTTTCCCATACTTCTCACAGAGCCTGCACTATTTCTATATGTATGGCACACTTTCCTACTCCATAAATCTATTTCTGGTGGCTCCTCTAACAGTCCCGCTTTGTTTCTGTCCAAAATCCGTAGACTCCCATTGGGTGTACACACAATACTTTCTTCTTCCACCAATTCACCACTCTGAAACCACGCCTCTGCCCTGCCCGCAATCATATCACGTGACGATTGAACTCCCTCCCTCCTCGATGATGCCACTTTCCTAACTTTGCCAGCTGTTGTCCATACATGACTCTGATCTGACGTCACTGCCTCGGCTCCTAATCTCTTCTCTGACTCAGCTATCTTCTTCCCACCAGCCCCACGTAGCAGTGACATAACTTCCATTTTCCTTGTTTCGCCAGCTGATGCCCTTGCGTCTGTCTGATCTGCCGTTCTGCCTGCGTCTTGGCCACGCCTACCCTCTAACACCGTCATCTTCTTTCCGCCAGCCCCACGTGCCGGTGATGTAACTTCCATATATCGATCCTTATCCTCTGGTCTCCGATTGCTCTTTGGACTTCCTCTGCATTCCTTCTCTCTAGTCGCAAATGTATTTCGCTGAATCATATCCTGCTCCTGCGATCTGCTGTTCCTTGTGTCACTTTCGTATCCCATCACCATACGCCCATCGATCCATAATCGTAAGTTCTTTATGAAGGCCCGTTTCCCTTCCATTCTTGCCAGCATCATTTGTTGTACTAAATCCTTCTTCAAGGCCCGTTGTTCCACCGATAAATCTCTATTTATAAAGATATTTGTTCCTTTTAGTAGCTTTGATTTCTTCAATACTTCATAAACAAACTGCACTGACGTAAATCTTGCAACTATCATTCTGGCTCCTCTTGATCTCCCCACTCTAAATGCTTCTCTAATCTCCCAGCCCTGTAGCTTCAAACCAAGTTTTCCTTCTATAATCTCTCTGACCTCATCTACAGGCCATACTCCATTCCTTTCTTTCTCTCCTGCTATAACCAAATTAAATCTTTGGTGTCTCTCTTCCAGCAGCTCAACTCTTCTTTTAACTTTCTGTACCTCATTTCGTATATGTTGCATTTAATTTTTAATCTCTCCCTTAATATCTACTAGTTCCTTTTCCATTCCATTGAGTTTATTTCCTAATCTCTCATCCATATCTTTAATGTATGCAAATGTTTGTTCCATGACGTTTCGATCCCCATTTGGCCCAGGGTTGATTTCAATTCCACCAATTACCAATAGTATACCTATTACACATGTGAGAAGAAACATGTTTACCATCTCTTCTACACCTTTGTTTGTTTTGAAATCCTTCCATTTTAATTTATTAAATGCTCCGATTCTTGCTCTGTGCACCTCAATACCAATTTCCATGGTTGCTTAAGCCCTTCTTTCTTCCATTCCAGGAGCTTCCTCCACACACATCCACTGCTTGCTTAGCACTCCGGATTCATCATATAAATGTTATAGATCACTGTGCAGTAATTTGATAAAGATTATGGGGCAGATAAGTAAATTGTTTAAAACCCCACCTTTGTTATGCTGGGTATGAAATTAAGAGGACATGGTGAAGAAGTTTGTACAATGCCATAGAGTGCAAGGAAACAATGCTCAGTGTACACACAACAAATCATATAAATGAACTATGAAAATTAAGAGAGAAGTGGGGATTAAAATGCATTTTTGTACAGGCTGTGGAGGAGTAAGTAACATGAATAAGAAAATATTTTAGAATTATATGCAGTCCTGCACCACCTTAATAACTTTTGAAGCTTGTGGCTGTGGCAGGAAACTCATAGGCATATATTGAGAATTCAAAAAATTACCAAAAGCCTTGAATAGGGAAAATGCATACTTCTCCTACAGATGTTGCCCTGTGTCATCCTGCGGCTGCGTGCAGTTTCCAAATGTACAAACAAAATGCTGGCAACACCACCAATGCCAGTGAGCGAAGCAAGCAGGCAAGGTTTGATTCACAAGAGGTTAGCATCCGGTTAGATTTATTTTTTTCGTATAAGCTTAGGTTAATTAGCAACCAGTGGTTACACCAAAGCACGCGAGTGAAGGCATTTCTAAGCTTAGGTTTCTGATCCACAGCAGGTTAGGTTACAATTTGCTTCCTGTAATGCACTATCAACAACAATGCATTGCGTTTATGTTAGCAGGAAGTGAAAATGAAGAAGAATATATGCTAATTCCGCAGATTTCACTTCCCATTTAGGTTGGCCGTTGCCATGACGCATGTGCAGTAGCGTCAAGATGACCCTGTTTGTTGTCTTTACACGTAATTTTGCTATAAAAGTAAAGCCTCTAAAAAGGGTGGGCACCAGGTCTAGGGCAGACAGCATCCAATCCAAACAACACTTCTAAGGTAATTTAATCACTTTTCTTTCACTTTTAATCATATTTTCAATTCCTGACCAAGTAATCAAGAATAGTCAAAATTGCATTGCCAATGTTTAGGACTTCCAGTTTAATCGGAAATAACTTTCTTATTTTAAATGGAATACCCACAATAGATACTTCTGCATAAATTCATTGTTGTTAAATCAAGAAATCACAAAAAGTGATAAGAGGATAACGAATAAGAGAAGTAAAATTCTTCTTTTCTTTACTGTCTTTGGCTGTTCTTTGTTTATCCATGGAACCACATTTATTAATATAGACAAATTTATTTAAGGAATTGAATTGACATCTAGTGTGTTAATAATTCTAGTGATTGTCAGTTATGGAGACAGGCAAGGATGTTATCAAGAGGCAGCAAATTTATTTAATGGTATACATCCAGATTTCAATCCAATTCCCCACATAACAGTGACAAGGATCATAAGGAAATACAAAATATGATATGATATATGACACTGAAAGCATAAAGACTTACCAAAATCACGTCACAACTCATGAGAATATTTCATTGGATGTTCCATATATGTGCAAGAAAATCCAAAAGTTTCTGCCAGAAATGTGGTATGAGAATCCTGTATATGCCAAAGATCTGTAATGAAAATTCTTACAAAGTGTGCAAAGCAACATCCCTTTAAAATTCAGCTTTTGACAAACCTTCATTGCATGATCCCAATAGAAGAATGCAGTTTTGTGAATTAATGACGGAGCACAATAACAACAATCCAGTCTTTCTTAGAGAAATTCTGCCAATTCTGGGACGGAGGAGAACAACATGCAGTATCCACAGAAACTTAATGTTTGGTTCTTTCTTCAGAGAAATGCTAATAGATATGAAAGGATTTCAAAAGTAAGTTACACATATTGCGCAACAAGAGTTCATATTCCAGGCTTCCTGCAGACACGGTTCTGCTATGATACTAACAAGAGGTGCATCACAGTGTGCAAGTGAAATGGTGCGTCAATTGGGAAAATACTCCAACGCAGGACAGTATGCTTCTTGTGGGCAAAAAGTGAAAACTGCGCAGACATTCACAGTGAAACTCTGGCGGTATATGGACCAAATGTAATGTCATGTCCAGCCATAGTGAAATGGAACAAGACTGCACAGACACGGGTGATGCTGATCAACAAGGAAGGCCATCAATCACATACAACAATATCCAGGCAATTGATGAAATGATTCGCAGCGATCAAGACTTTGCTCAGCAGATGTGCCTCTCAATAGGCAGTTCCATCATCCAAGATTGTCTGCAGTACACACGCTGGGTTCTGAACTTGCTCCAGCGTGGAAGGCAATGATTTCTTAAGCTGCATCATTTCATACCTCAAACAAAGAGAGCATCTACAAAATGGAGACACGTCTCCTCGCCTCTAAGTTACACCATTATCAGGGAGGTCATGACCACCGTTTCCTTTGACTGTGAAGGAGTTTTGTACACAGAGTTTATGGCAAAGTGTATAAGCATTAATACTGTTTCTTAAACTGACGTCGCTGCACAACTCCTTAAAAAACAAGAGGCATGGAAAATTAAGCAAAGGCACAACAATGCAACACAAGCTTTGCTTCAACATTTTGATGAGAGTTTTGGAAGCATCGAGCATACAATCCAGATCTTGCACCATGAGATTTCGCAAGTTGAAAGAATATCTGGGGGGAAAGAGATTTTCCAACAATGAAGAACTTTGCAATGGCTCTGTGACCAAGGAGCAGATTTTTTTCGATGAGGAATTGAACGATTGGTAGAAGATTCAGATTGTTGTTTAGAGAGACTTGGTGACTATGTTGAAAACTAGTGTCGTATATCTGTCAGCATTCAATAAAAGTTACTTGGTCTGCCATAATCATGAGTAACTTACTTTTTGAAGTACTTGTATTTGCTTCAAAATCAAGTAATACTGGCCACCACAAACTGTTTGGTTTACAACGCTCCCCATACAGTCAGTGGCCTGCGGGGAAACCTCAAGTGATGTATGGACTCCATGTATTAACTGGAGGCACCCAGAGGGTGGAGTCCATTACCATAAGCTTGGTTCCACTATTGGCTACCCAAATAATGACATTTATTTTCCAAGTCAGTAGTATATTGAGAAATACGCAACAATTTGGAAGATCTGGAGCATTGAATAATGGAAGTGGTGCGAGATATTCCTAAAACCTGGTTAAGTTTCCGTAAATGGTTTCTATGATCAACTGACACATTGTCAAGTAACTGAAGGCTACCAGTTTTAACACATAATTTAAAAGCTGACCTAGCTTTGTTTTGTTTTTATTAAGGAAAGATCATTTTATTATCGGTATACTTTTCTGTTTTCTTGATTTAGCAACAATGAATTTGTGCAGAAGCATCTAGTGTGGGTATTATTGAAAAACTCTTAATGGACATTATTCAAAAATATAAAAATGTATTCGGTATTTCATTTAAAATAAGAGAGTTGGAGTTACTTATGAAAGTCTGCATGCAATACACATTGTTTAGTTCTCATATATGGCTATCCATACATACCTAGTTTCATGTCACTAAACTAAAGTTATATAGGTGATGTGGGACTTGTAATTAAACCTCTGTAATTGAAACCTTGCTTGGTTTATCATTGTGTGTTGATTAATGACAATACATTTTATTAGTTCATGATTCTGTTTACTTGGATTATGTAAAGTTACAGTGCTTCTCTCAAACAATATGGCCAGTTGTGTAGTGAATTGGGCCAGAGCTTTTACTTTAAGCATTTGGATATAATATCTGCAACTGGAACCATAAACTTGTAATGATTCAGGTTCTTACAATTACAATGAAAATAACACATACATTAAATATTTTGTTTGTAATGACACTGTCAATTGCCAGGATCACATCAACGCCACCAGGGTGCTGGAATTTCGTCCCGCAGGAGTTCTTTTACATGTCAGTAAATCTACTGACATGGGGATCAGAAGGCCAATGTCTAACCAACTGACACACATACATTATCACAGATGATAGAAGCTTGCTTCTCTTATATTCACACATCTCTGGGTACTTTTTTAAGAAAAGTTTGCTTTTTCATCTGTTCAGCTTCCAAAATAGAATTAATTTATATCCAGATTATTTTCTTGCAGTTCTTCTAATGTGTGGGGATTTGACATACACACTTTAGTTTTCAAATTCCCCCATAAAAAACACATCATTGAGATCCAGGTGTGTCTGTGCCTTAACCCCCTGCTAATTACGTTACCTTCAAAAATGTTGTGAATTAATGACACTTGCTGTATGGGTGGTTTGAAACAAACAGACCAACATTCAATATAATATAAGTTGTCAAAGAATAGTGTGATTATATCATTCCTGTAATATTCTGTGTCATCCTCCGTGGTGTAGTGGTTACCATGCTAGCCTCTAGCTCCTGAGGTCGCGGTTCAAACCCAGCGGAGGGAAAACAATCGATTTTTTCAGCCGTAAAAATGTTTAGCATGGCTTCCTTCAGAATGGAAGTAAAGCCAGTGGTCCTGTGTCGTAGATTTACAGCACATAAAAGAACCTCAAGCCTGACAAAGAGGTCTCTGAGCAAAATTTCTGGTCTTTCACACGCAATATAGGATGATGCTAAGAACCATAGTAGTTAAAGAGCATCCATAAATAAAAACTAAAAATTGAAGTTAATTAATACAGCAATATATAATGAGGTTTCTTGTACTGTATCAGGTTCCACTGAGCTCCAACATACTGGTTATTTTGCACCAAAACATGGCCATTATAAATGACACCAGGTTCTCTCAGAGAAGATTATTAAATTTGAGTCAATTATCCTATCATTAACATTCCTCAAAATCCAGTTACAGAAGTAATTCAACTGTTGATATTGCGTAGTAGCACTTCATAGACAATAGTGATGTTATATGGTTTCAACTTTAGGAATTGGTGCCTTGCCACGCTGAGCTCATTGAAATCAGTTTATGCACAGCTTCTTTGCTTGGTGAATGCACATTTGGGAATTCTTTTAAAAACTGCTTCCTGAGTTTCCTGCAAGAGAGCTAATGGGACACAAAAGTGCATAAAAATCCTTTGCCATAATAAATACTTATCTTGTGGCATTTATATAACAAAATCAAAAATCCTTGTAGCACGTTAAGTTCAAAATTACTTCTGAACTCAACACAAGCTTCAATAAGACAGGAATAAACAGATGCAAGCCAAAGCTGTAAGGTGTATCGACTGGCTAACTCTTGCTTGAGAAGCACTGTAATAATGTCATTTACTTATTAATTTTTAGGAAGGAGTATGTGGAGTTATACGTGGACATGGTGCTGAACAAATCTGTAGAAAAACAGTTTAAAGCTTTTAGTTCTGGTTTTCACAAAGTTTGCGGTGGCCGTGTCCTGGAACTGTTTCAGGCTCATGAGTTAATGGAGATGGTGGTAGGTGAGTAATAAACATGTTATGTAGAATAACTTGGGTGATAAAAGTAAATATGAGAAAGGATATGTACAATTATTTTATTTGATCTGCAGTATGCGGCAAAACAAATGTTAGTTAATGGCATTGTCACAAAACGTGTACCAATGTTTCTGAAGATTATTGAGCATGTTGATGAACAAAGGCTACTACAAAAAAACAATGTCAACTTCTTGCATAGTTCGGCATTATTTGTAGGGGGCCATCTGTGTTCTTTAACTATCCACCAGACATTTCAGTCATGTTCATCCTAAACTATGTTTTGGCAACTCATAACATATGTTGGAGAAGTAGTCCCTAATGCTCGTTTGTGGTGATGGTTGCTGGGCAGCCTATTGTCGCCTTTCGTTGATATGGGACTGATCCTTTACAACAGAACTTGCCAACAACCAACATTGTTTTGTTATTTGGCGCCCCCTTATGACTTGAAATAATGTTCCATGATAAACGTGTTCTCTTCTGTTGTGAGAATGAACCATAATTGCAGAAATCGACACAAAACTGAATTCACAATGTGTGAAACTATTGTGACCTAAGTTACCTACAGACCGCAGGTTAGGTTATGGCCAGTCTTCCCCTCCAGAGCAATAGCCCATTATGTGCCACTTACCTGTTTTGGCATGTTCTAGTAGGCTCCTCCTCTAGAAAATTCCACTTTGTGTGAGGCTGCTCTTGCCTGGACAGGAGTACTGTTAGTCAAGATTAGATTTGACAGATCAGTTGTGTTAAGAATGTGACTCGAGTGCCTAGTCATAAATAGTGTTGTTCTCATTTGTTACACTACTTCACTGCTCTGACAGTACATGATCAATAATTTGAGTGTCATTTGTTTTGCCAAATCCAAGTAATTTTCAGCTGTCCCTTTTTACTCTCTCTGTCACCAGCCTATATAGTAGGTAGAACAATTTGATGTCACAACAAATACGTGCTTTGAAGTCTACTGTACACCAAAAAAGCATTTTTAGAAAAAGGTTTGGAGAGAGAGAAAGACCAAATTTGTTACTGAGTCTTTAACTGTTCCGGGAAAAGATTTTCAAAAAACTTTCCCCATCCAAAACCATGTTTTACATGGAAAAATTTTCGTTATTTTCCATTTTTCTCAGAAATGGATTTAATGATTTTAATTAAAATATGATACATTTGAAATATTAAAGTCACAAATTAAGGCTGTTTCACCATAATGGGATCTACAGTGTTAAATATATTGCAATCTGAGCGTTCACGATTAATGGGAGGCTTGGTCAAGTTTAACTTGCTACGAACGGTACATATATTGGATTCATGTTATTATGAATAGAAATTGTTGAGTTAGGCGCTCTCTAATTGCAATCCTGGAACAAACAGCATAGAACAACAGACTTCAACATTGTAGTAGTATATTTGTTAGTAGTTGGAAGATGCTTCATGTTTATCTGCACAACGTATGGAAGCCAATTGTCGCGGTCACTTCGTGTTATCTATTGCTGAGCGCCTGTTATTGTTTTATTATTGTGCATTTTGGGTTCATTGTGCTCCAGCTAGCTGTTATTATTATTCAGTCGAGCAAATCTCTTAAACAGGGTGTGTAAACGGAAAGGATTTGTTACTCAAAGATAACACTGATAAAAGAATTTGTTTTTACACTTTTATTACCGTCACAATTAATTAAGTTCACATATTGACTCTTGATACATGCCACACTGAAACTGTTATATTTTCTAATATCATTATAATCACTTATGTACTGCACATTATTAATTCGCGTGTTTCACATTTATAACAAACTTTAAGATGCGAGAGATTCTGTAGAATTGTGACATGTAACTTGCGAACAATTCTGATGAACTAAGCGACATTTAACTTCTGAATGATTCTGTTGGACTCAGCGACGTATAACGCGTGGATGATTTTGTTGAACTGGTCAATACTTGCCTCTGGCTTTAGCTTTTTATACTCCCACACCCCGATATGCCTAAAGATTATAACCGAGCTGCTATTGGTTAATAAAACGCGCCAACATTAGCGTCTATTATTATATCCAATCAAAATTACGAAAACATATGCTCTAAGGAAGATATTCCCTCCATTTCTAAGAAAAGCGCGCCAATCTGACGTCATTTGTTTGTCTCTTCTAATTAATATTCAACTCACCCCCTCACTCATTGTTATCCGCTCTTATTGTCAGTTTCAGTGAGGCCGTGTAAACTTATTTCCTAACAATGCTTATAATTAACAAACATCTCAAATTAATGTCATACAATAATGCTTATTTACACTACAATCACTCTGGCATTTACATTATTGTGATACAAATTACTGCCACAACATTCACCATTTATTACAAACATTTTCATAAGAGAAATCTGAAATAGTAATGGCATAGTTTTTAGAAAATATTTGTTGTACTGAATTTCAAGGTTGATTAACCTACATAATGTTGCTTTCCATTCTTTCTCTGGATATCAGTTTATTAGCCTTTACATGTATATCTTGAATGGCTATTAAAGTCCTCTTCATTCTGAATGAATTTTGTATAACTGGTAAAACAAAAGAGAAACATACTACACAAACAATGTAGGTCTGTTTATAATACAATTTATATCCAAGGACTTCTTTTGTGGCATTAAGAGTTTTCAACATGCTTGTTACAATTGGTTTAAATTTTCCAATACTTGTTGATATATTTTTGAAATGCTAAGTATCAAGGCTGGTTCACAACATCCGAGAACAGTAACCAGAACGAGGATGACAAAGTTGAAATACGTGTATTTTCACAATCAACAGGAAGCTTTCCTGGGCCCTGGGAACAAAAGAACGCTTGGCCAAGTTTTAAATTTCTTGCTCTCATTCCCAGGTACGATCCGTATTGTGCATATTAGACTCTTCACTGTAGAGATTTTTCTAGGTGGCCATGACTTGAAACGGCCGCTAGTGTTCTCTATGGTCACAAGCTGGAAACATGAAACCAATGGTGGCTGCTTTGAAAGAGCATGTGAACACACTAATTTTTGACACCTTGCAGATTTATTGATTATTTTTTCTTTGAATGCTATTACACTTAACATAGAAGCAGTAATTTAAAGTCTATGGTGCTTAAATGCATTGTGCTTCTCATCTAAACTCAGTGAAATATGGTAACAGAGTCTCGAGCCTGTGCAACTGGTATAATGTAATTACCTTATGGGTGAAACACTTACAGGTCGTGCACTGGCCTTTGTCATCCATTCTCAGCAACAAGTTTATATCAGTAGCACACTACTGCAGAAATTTCATTCATGAAGAGTGCAAGGGCAGGAAGTTGGAAACCCCCATTTGCTTCTCACTAGATGATACCATACTGAACAGTGTGCCAATTCACTCACTGTACAGCAAAATTTAGATCTGATATGAGTAGTATACAGTCTTTCAACAAGAGTGTCCTATCTTTGAACTTAAATAAAACACATTCTATAAATAATAGAGGTTTATTTCTTTTTTTATTTTGGAACATAATTAATGTCATTACGTGTGGAAGAGAACATCAGTTAAATGACTGCCGCAACTTCGTTGGGTTGCGCATATATGGTTGACCCATTTTCAATGACAGAATAACGTAAATTAGGGCCATGTTATTCATAAGATCATTTACGGTTTCTGGCTTGTTGACATAAACTCGAGATTTAACATAACCCCAAGAAGTAACCCAACGGTGTTAAATCACATGACCTCGGGGGCCAGTTAATATCACCACCACGGGAAATGATGAAACCTCTGAAGTTCTCCTTCAAAAGATCGATTGTTTCGAGAGCAGTATGACATGTGGCCCCATCTTGCTGGAACCAGATGTTTCTGAGATCCATACCATCCAATTGAGGCCAAAAATAGTCCCTTATAAGAGCTCAGTATCTTTTTCCATTGACAGTTACAGCTTCTCCATCTTCATCTTGGAAAAAATATGGACCAATGATTCCACCATACCAAAATCCACACCACACAGTAACCTTTTGGGGATGAAGTGGTCGTTCTTGAATCTGCATTGGATTGTGATTGCTCCAATAGCGGCAATTTTGTTTGTTAACACAACCATCCATCCAAAAGTGGGCTTCGTCGCTGAAGATGATTTTTCGACAAAAATCCGGGTCAGCTTCCAATTGCTCCATAGCCCAGTCAGCGAATACACGGCGCAACCTATGGTCGTTGGGCTTTAGTTCTTGAGTTAACACCATTTTTTAAGTGTGAAACTTCAAGTCCAGATGCAGAATTCACCAATTTGTGGTCGGCAAAAGCCCAATTCTTGCGCTCGACGAGCAATTGATGTGTTTCCGTTTTTGCATACACTCTCATGAACGGCGCCTATGTTTTCATTGGAGCACTTACGTCGATTACGTACAGGCGTTCTTTGATCGCTGACAGAACCAATTCTTTCAAGTTTATCGATCACACCGAATCGTTCTCTCGCAGGGACGATTATGCACACCATAAACTTCGGGCAATACATGGAAGGTTTGGCGAATAGATAATCCATTTTGATAATAAATTTTCACAATTTCTATGTGTTGCTGAATGCTGCAATGTTCCATGGCTATTTGTCAATAACAACTGTAACCCCATGTAAAAAATGACTGCTGTAACTCAATAACAACGGCAGCTATCACATGTTAAAGATAGGACACTCTTGTTGAAAGACCCTTTATATGTTATATGGATAGAAAAGCTTATCTTCTATATCAATTATGGATTTCTGGGCGAGTTGCGGTATATTATGTTATGATACTAAAGACCTCAGTCATAGAGTGATAAAAACATTTGCGTGATTGATGCATGGATTTTCTTTATAAACAGATAGATGGTGTCAGCCATGATGCAGTATAGTTTTTACTATTTTACATGTACTTATATTGATAAACTTTGTGTGGACTATATAGAGGGACAGGACATTTTATAAAAAGAAATTATGGATTTTCCTGCATTAGAAAATGAGACTTGGTGAGTGCTAATAAATTAGTAATATTAATATTTGACTGATGAAAGAATGTAAATGGAGAGTAGCGAAAGCTTATACATTACTTCGTAGTTGCCCTAAACTGAGTTTCAAGTTATGTACAAAGCAATAAAAATCCACAAAATAACCCTTTCTTTTATCAGACAAGTTATGCATTATTACTATCATTATTATTGAGAGCAGTTGCAGTTGTATAAATTTGTTCATAATCATGAAGATTATTTAGAAGATGCTAATTTTCAGGGATGCCTGAATCTACCATTTTGTGAACCCCCAAATGTGTACTTGCAAGCCACCACTGCATGAAACTGGAAGAAATTCTAGTGTATGTGCATCCTAACCTCAGATCTATTGAGCATTAGTTCTTCTAGTGAAAGGGTCATCATAGTTTGTTTATGTGCAACTCAAAACTGACTATTGCCTCAAAAACAATAGCAAACACACAAAGAACAGTAAAAACTGATAGAAACTAACAAACAACTTTAATGTATGCCATTAAATAAAGGAATGAAAGCGTGGTATGACAAGAGGAATTAGAAATGTAAGGATCTGCATTTACATAATGTTTACTCTGTTGAATTTTGACGTTGGCTAACCCTCATTATGTTGGCTCAGAAAATATCATTCGTCAGTTAAAATAAATGAAATCCCATAAGCAAAGTTGACTTTCCACTTTGTGTTCAATATAATCGATATGCATTCCCATTCTCGTTACCAGGCTGTTGTGAACCAAAACCTTGTTCCTGGTATGAAAAGAGTCAGGAAATTCAAAGCCAGCATACAGATTTAAACATTTGACAATTACTTCAGTTTCTTGTGTTGTTCTCTGTGGTCAAGGAGTACCATACTGGACTCTAATTCCTAAGGTTGTGGTTTCATACGTGGCACAGAGGGCAATGGATCTTTTTAGGTGTTAGCATGGCTTCCTTCAGAAGGGGAAGTAAACTCGGTGGTCCCGTATCGACGGCTTACGGCGCGTAAAAGAACCTCAAGCCTGATAAAGAGGCGTCTGAGCAAACTTTCTGCTATCTCATTCCCAATATAGAATGGGCACTAAGAACCATAGCAGTTAAAAATGAGCGTCCATAAATAAAACTCAATTTAATCTTTTCCCTCTTTTACCTACAGCAAAATGCGTAGTGAAACTATTTCTGCAAACATTAATCTAATTTAACATGAACTACAGTGGTCACTCAATTATCCTAGCTAATTGGGCCAGAGACTATCTCAGATATAGAAAAACTGAAGTACAGTGATAATATGGAATAGCAAATGCCTGAAACTCTAACAATTACATTTATTTTTTGAGTTGGAGTTTAACATTAAAAACATCACTAAAAGGTAAGTTTTTAGTGTTACAGTTCCAACTAAAAATGAAATCTAATTCAAACACATCACAATTTCTAACTTCTGTAAAAATGTTGAAAGTTTTGTTGAGTCACACTTATTTACACTCACTTTCATTTTTGGAAGTTATAAAACATTGCAACATTTTCGAGGACATTTGTCCTCATCAGCTGTTGGGTGACTGAAACTCTCTTTTTCCTGCTTCCTCTTCCTCCTCCTCTTGCTGTAACTGATCCTTTTGCCATCTGGTGTCAGAGGCACAAAGTTTTAACACTTTGTTTAAAGGCAGGATTTCAAAATTGATAATTTTTAATGATATATATTTTTTTTCCAGATGTTCAGCTCTATTGGTGTGATAAGGGTTTCAACAATTTTATACTTTGGCTGATATGATTTTCTGTCCAAAAATGGTGTGACACAGCGGATTTACCTATTTGTTTTAGTTTTATGTTTCTCTTGTATTCCTTCAGTCTGATCTCCAAGTTTCTTTTCACTTTACCTATATAGTACTTCTCACACTATTCACAACTAATCTGATAGATTCCAGATTTCAATGTATTCGGGATTGTATTTTTAAGAGGCTTGTTTGGTCCTTCAGGCTGAATTTGTTTTGTGGGGCTAGTCTTATATTAAATTGGTTGAAGATTTGTTCAAACGTTCTAAAAGTCCAAGGATGATATGTAAACTTTTTATACATTCATTTTGTGTTTGAGAATGGTGTTAATATAGTTGTTTGTGAAATATCCTTGAGTTTCTCCTTCCTTTTTAGATGTTCTTTATGAGGTTTAGGTTGAATCCATTTGTCATTGCTATATTTTCTACATGTTGTTGCTCTTTTAAAAACTCCTCATTACTCAGTAGGATATTGTATAAGCGGTGAATCAGACTTCTGAAGGCAGCTAGTTGGTATAAAGTTGGGTTCCATGCATTTTTCTTTATGTAATTATCTTTTAACCAGTATAAACAGTGAATCAGACTTCTGAAGGCAGCTAGTTGGTGTAAAGTTGGGTTGCATACATTTTTACTTTCTCTACTACGTATAGTAAGTAGGGGAAGTATTGCATTCCACCCAAAAATTCGATACCGAGATTTCACCGGAAATACATGTTTTGAGACCTCCTGAATCCAAAAAAAGCATTTTTGGAAACATGTCCGTGTGTGTGTCTGTGTGTGTGTGTCTGTGAACAGCATAACTCAAAAACTAACAGTCAGATAAACACCAAACTTGGTATTTACGTTCAGTATCTTCCAGAGATGCGACACGAAGATTTTCAAGAAAATCCCCCCACACCAGACTACCCTTTACATGGAACATTTTTCGAAAATTTTAATTTTCTCAAAAATGGCTCTAACGATTTTGATGAAAATATCATATGTTTAAGATAATGTCATGAGAAATGAAATGTATATCTCGAAATTTCTGGGAATGTCTCCAAAAGTATTCTTCATTATGAACGACTTTTGCATAACTGGTAAACCATAAGAGATAGACAAAATTTTACTACACAAAAAATGTAGATCGCGTTAAAATACACAACTTATATCATATACATTTTTTTTGTTGAGTGAACCGTTTTCGAGATATTGCTTGTTATTTCCTTAAATTTTCCAATACTTATACTTTTTCTCAAATTCGTTATTCATTTTTTTATGTCCTGGACATGCAAAGAGAATGGAATGCGCCACATAGCAACCAGCGATAAAATATTTGACTATCGCTTAAAAGCTACCATATTCCCCTTGCATCTACAAGAAAATTACAAATAAGATTGACATCTCGATATCTCGATTAATATGAAGCATATGGAGAATAGGCGTTTGTAAAAATAGATTGTACAAGAGTAGAGAAAGTCATGTGAGTGTAACACATCAGATTTTTTTATGTCCTGGACATGCAAAGAGAATGGAATGCGCCACATAGCAACCAGCGTTAAAATATTTGTCTATCGCTTAAAAGCTACCATATTCCCCTTGCATCTACATGAATATTACCAATAAGATTGACATCTCGATATCTCGATTAACATGAAGCATATGGAGAATAAGCGATTGTAAAATTAGATTGTACAAGAGTAGAGAAAGTCATGTGAGTGTAACACATCAGATTTTTCTTTATGTAATTATCTTTTAACCACAGTTTAAACAGTGAATCAAACTTCCAAAGGCAGCTAGTTGTTGTAAAGTTGGGTTGCATGCATTTTTCTTTATCTAATTATCTTTTAACCACAGTATAAGCAGTGAATCAGACTTCTGAAGGCAGCTAGTTGGTGTAAAGTTGGGTTGCATGCATTTTTCTTTATGTAATTATCTTTTAACCACAGTATAAGTAGAATCAGACTTCTAAAGGCAGCTAGTTGGTATAAAGTTGGGTTGCATGCATTTTTCTCTATGTAATTATCTTTTAACCACAGTATAAACAGTGAATCAGACTTCTGAAGGCAGCTAGTTGGTGTAAAGTTGGGTTGCATGCATTTTTCTTTATGTAATTATCTTTTAACCACAGTATAAGCAGTGAATCAGACTTGTGAAGGCAGCTAGTTGGTGTAAAGTTGGCTGCATGCATTTTTCTCTATGTAATTATCTGCATATGTAGATTTTACTATGTATTTCAGATTTTAAACTGTCTTGCTCCCTAATTATTTTAAGGTCCAGAAAGGGTAAGGTGTTGTTTTCTTGTATTTCATCGTAAATTTAATGTTATCCTATAGATTCAGAAGTTTCAAAGTATCTTCTATTAGTTTATGGTGGGAAGTGATAGCAAAAATATTGACATATCTTCACCAAAGTTTGTAGATTTGAGGGAATGCTTTAACTATATGATTTTCGAAGTGGCTCATGCATAACTCAGCTAAAATGGGGGACAATGGGCTTCCCATTGCTAATCCTTTTGATTGATTGATGACAGAACTTTTTTTTAAATGTGAAGAAGTTGTGTCTTGTACGTAATTCTGTAAGGCTGATGATGCCATTTATCTCTGTGGGGTCTATTGTAGTCAGTCAGTCAGAGTCAGCCACTTTCTGAATAATGTAGGCTTTTTTTTCTATGGAAATACTTGTGAAAAGTGTTTTACATCAAAAGATACAATTATATGGATTTTTTGGAATATTGTATTTCTGTAGATGGTTTATCAATTCTAAGGAGTTCTGTATTCTCAAACTTTCAAACTTCTTATAGAATTTTAGTTTATTCACTAACCATTTAGCAATGTAGTAGGTGGGTGAGTTGATGCCATTGATGATGAGTCTCCTGCTATTATCTTCTTTATGTACTTTTGGTAAGCAATATAATCTTGGCAATGTGGGATTAGAAGGTTTTAAATTGTATTTTACAGTTTTTGCTAAAGTTTTGTTAACCAAAAGAACCTTATTAACTAAATTTCTGCATGTGGTTAAAAGATTTCTTTTTGGTGATTTCTTTGTAGTCTAACATTTGGTTGACACTATGATTATAGTCGTCAAGCTCCAGAATTACAAGGGAATTGCCTTGATCACCTCATTACAGGCTTCTTATTTAGATTTCT
Source organism: Deroplatys truncata (assembly GCA_030765065.1). Taxonomy (NCBI): domain Eukaryota; kingdom Metazoa; phylum Arthropoda; class Insecta; order Mantodea; family Mantidae; genus Deroplatys; species Deroplatys truncata. Next base: position 321,696,358 of record CM060975.1, read on the forward strand.
AATTATCTTATTGTAGTTCTTATTCTGTTTTACATGAAGGTGTTTCAGTATGTCTAGACATTCATTCTTAGTTTTAATTTTGTCTTCAGTTTTGAGGTTATGTGTGGCTATTTCATGTCAGTGATAAAGTCATCTTTATTCTTTGAGTAATTAGTTTTAAAACCGTTCTGGAGTAGCTTCATTTCCTCAATTGTAAAATTTTGTTGTGATAGGTTAATTACATTGGCCAGTTCTTTATTGTATCGATTTTTCGTTTGATACATATATCCAAGTTGACAGGATTTTAACTGATTTAATTTCATTTTTAGTTTCTCATATTTTGCTGCCATAAATTTGTTTAACCTTTCGTACATATGCATATCAAAACTTTGCCACATGTGTATACCGAATTGTGTGGTTAATTTTAAGTGTAGGGTGTATAATTCAAGATCTATGTTACTTATGATGCTGCTATGTTTTGAAATTTCCAACTTTACTATATACTTTTCTACCATTTTTTTATGTTTGTGGTTATTGTTTTGTTTAATCATTAATCAAACAAAGGTAAGAGTAACTTTGTGTTTTAGGCATAGATTTAGAAATTTGATATTCACTGCCGCGTATGTTGTTTTTGTGTGTAATTTGGAACTTTCTTAAATGCTTTGCTTAGCATGATTTCTGTATAAATACTCTTATCTCCTTAAAATATACACTTAATACATTATTTTTATTTATTTATTTATTTATTTTTGCTAGCAGTCTCCCTTAGAATATGGCTATACACCAACCCAAGCTGTTATCTTGCCATATTCTACCCATATTGCTTTCTTTATTTATAATGATAATATAATTACATCTCATGATGAAATTAATTCACATCTCTTTTTATTGTCCATATCATTTCTTTTTTACTTTGGACAGGTACTCTCCTACCTTTTTACTATCCTTGTTAAAAATCTTGCTTAAGGTCCTTTCCTGTCCAGCTTTAACCATTTCCCATTTATAGCTTGCTGTGTTCCTTTACAATCAAACCCACTATGTTCTACATCTTCTCTTTCCCCACATATTGGACACCCATTTCTCATTCCTATTATCTCCATACACCTGCTCGTACCCAGGCTATACTCTCTCTTTGTTCCTTATTTGAGTTATCCACACACTGTTCTCTAACCCATACATTTTTTATTAATATATATGATTCCAAGGAACTTTTCTTCCCAATGTTACTGAATGCATTTTGTATCTCTATATCTTCAAACCTCCGCATTACTTCTTTCCAAAAACCCTTAACATTATTTTCCCTCCTTCTCCAAATTTCTCCCAGACCACTATTTTCCAAGTTAGTTTGTATACTATAACTCCACCCGTTTGTCTTTAAGCTCCTTTCTTGAAATTCCAGACACTGCCTCAACAAGTTTTCCTCTTCTAAATTTAATAGTCTGTACCAATATTTAAGAGCTCTCTCCATTATTACCCCTTTTCTCCCCACTCTTTGCATTTCAATTACAGCAAATTCCTTAACTGTAGCATTTGGCAGGCCTAAAACTTCTCTACAAAAACTCCTATGTACCATATCTATCACTTCCCAGCCTCGTTCTACTCCCCATATTTCACTTCCATATAACATTTTTGCTTCAACTACTGTGTTATATATTTTCTCTAGCCATTTAACATTTATATCTGGTATTCTATATTTACACTTAATACTTTATAGAGATTAACTAAAAGATAAATAGATTACAATATTAAATGAGATTACTTTTTAAAAAAGTCTTTAATAGTTTCTTGGGCTAACATCTTGCCTCTCTTGGATGCTGCAATGATCAAGTGCTGTTGACTCTTATAGGCTATAGCAGCTTTGTTCACCTTCAGTCCCTCAGAAAGAGAGATTTTTCAGGATGATGTCATGCTGCTCTCAGGATTAATGACTATATCAACAATAGTGTTGTGAGTCAGTTTCATTTGTTGATCTTAAATTCAAAACAAAAACAAACAAACAAAAAAGTGTTTGTTCAATATTCAATAATTCTTTATTGAGTGTTGAGGTATTACAATTCATTTGGGCATGATCAGTGTCGAGCCCTGGCTCCTATTGTGATCATGCCCAAGTTTACAGTATTTAACAATCATGTGCATTGGGCTTGCTTTACGCTAACAGTTCCTTGCCCACCTTATCGTCTTGCTACCTTCTGTACTATTGAATATATTCACTAAGTATGATTCAGATTCTGCCTCTAAACTCTCTTATTCCTGTATACTAATTTTCTCCCTAGGTTATGTCCGCTTTGCTGCATTGCAGTATTTCCATACTCAGTTTTGCCTGATTTACTTGTACTTATTCCTTGCTATACCTACTACCGTCTTGACATTTACATAATTTATTTCCCTATTACCCGTTTACCTACATTACTTTCATTTCTCTCTTACACTTTGACCTTTTATATTTATAAAGGTATATTCCCCATGTACATCCTCTCCATATTTCCCATTCAAAATATCAAGGTCATTTCGTTCACAAAATTCAGTAAATTTTTCACTGCTCCTATCCAGAGCTTTGTCCTTACTGTGTCTCAAACTCTCTTTTTTATAACACATCATTTATGTCCCCTTCCTCAGTTAGATTTACACAATTTTCCCCTATTATTACATTGGAATCACCCATCTCAATATGTGTGTACTTATCCTCTCTATATCTTTTTCTAAAAGATTATATAAATCTGGATTGTGAAACTGTGAGGTAATTGGTGGGTTTTAAACTATACCTACACATATGTTTCTGTCATCTAGCTGTTTATCTTGGATTATAACCCATAGTACTTATTTTGCTCTGGCCTACCAACCCTTCTGACACTCTCCCTTTTTTTACTATCATTTCTCCCCATATACTTATAACCATTTATTTCTATATCATCCTTTAACCAAGTTTCCAACACTGCCAGATAGTCTAGCTTCTCCAGTAAATATTGTAAAGTCCCCGTATAGATTTTGTTTTTCAAACCTTCACAGTTCCAAAAACCACATTACCTTACTTTCTGCTGTTACGATCCTGTACTGCCCGTGAAAACTCTAAACGTTTCTAGGTTTTGTTTACTTCTCAGTCTGTAACCTTTGGCTTTCTTTCTGTAACACCAGAATACTTCCATGCGGGGACGACATAATAGTTCCCTCTTGTTCCGAGCCGAGACTCTGCCGCTGCTCCCCGCCTCATCTTCCTCATTGGACACTTCACTGCACTGGCGTCATGCTAACACTCTCCTCCCTCCTTGGCGACACAACCTTCTTTGGAAATGACGTATCTTGTGACGTTTCCGTTGTCGTCATATCTTGTTTCTCTTTCCATACAGCTGTTGACTCCCTCCATTGCTGTGACCTATTGGAATTGCATCATTTTCTTTTTTCTCTCTGGTCTTGATATCACTTTATCCATTACTTCCATGCTGGACTTTGCACTTCCTGTGCCTGCCACGGGTGTTGATTCGCTTCGTTCACTTCTTTTTTGCTGTCTTATTTCCTTCCAATCTGTTCCTTTCATCCATATACCGCCCTTACTCTCATACGTTACATCTACTCCATCTATCCAGAGATGTAGATTTCATATAAATGCTTGTTTGCCTTGTGATCTTGCTTCCTTCATCTTCTTAACTAAGTCCGTTTTCAGATCTCTCTGTGCTATTGTCAGATCCTTGTTGATGAATATGTTGCTCCCTTTTAACAACTTTGCTCTTCTTAAAATTTCATAAATTAGGTTGGTGGTTGCAAACTTTGCTGTAATTGGCCTTTTCCTGCTTTGTCTTCCTACTCGATATGCCTCCACAATCTCCCATCCAGCCAGTTCCATTTCTAGTTTGACTGTAAGGATTTTTCTTCTAGTTTCTCTACCTGCAGGTCCTGGATTTAATTCAATCCCTCTGATCAGTAATAATACTACCAGAGTCATATTAGCACTGCCAGAGTGCCAGAATTTTGTCTCTCAGGAGTTCTCGGGCGCTGATGACCTTAGCTGTTTAGCGCCCTTAACCCCAAAATCATCATCACAGGAGTTCTTTTACATACTAGCATATCCATTGACATGAGGCTGTCACTTTTAAGCACACTTAAACACCATCAGTCTGGGCCAGGTTTGAACCCACAACAGATAAGAAGCCAGCACCTAATTTGTTAATCTTGATTACACCATTTGAGGAAGTCTTCATTTTTGATTGGTGTTTCCACTAGTAGTTTAATATCTAGCTATGCACCATTCAACTTTTTTGACACATAGAGTGGTTCCTGTATGATAGGGCCACAAATCGCGTGTATGCATGATTCCCCTCCTTTGCAGTGACCAATGACCTCAATATTTTTCGACTGCACACTAGTGGTGAATGACCCACTCAAGGCTACATTTATCAGCTGTGCTATACTTGTACTGTGTCAGTTGCTATCTTCTGTTCATGCTGTAAGCACTAGAGTTTGTGTATTGTGCTCTCAAAGGTGAAAGTTTATTGAAGACATCTGTGTTGTGGTGATTTGCTTAAGAGGTACTTGTTATTAGTCCATTGAAATACCTACTGACAAATTGATGCTTGAACAAAGAACTTTTATGTATGATAGACACATACTTAAAAACTGAATCATGTAGACAGGTGTGTAGACAATATAAGAACAGAAATTATGAGAATTACGCAAGAACAACTTATACATGCAAATGAAAATTTCATCCAAAGATGCCGTTCTCCGTGGTGTAGTGGTTACCATGCTAGTCTCTAGTTCCCAAGGTCGCAGGTTTAAACCCAGCAGACGATGGATTTAACATAGCTTCCTTTGGAAGGGAAGTAAAGCCGGTGGTCCTGTATCGTAGATTTACAGCATGTAAGAGAACCTCAAGCCTTATAGAGAAGCCTCTGAGCAAAATTACCGATCTTTCACACCCAATATAGAATGGGATGCTAAGGACTACAGCAGTTAAAGAGCGTCCATAAATAAAACTCAATTTCATTTCATCCAAAGATGCCAGGAATGCCTGAATGCAGATGCACCTTCAACACCACTTAAGCATGATCTGTGGCCCCGCAGTAGAGCAAAGTGTATTTCCAGCAACTCCCTCAGTTAACACAGAGCCTTGGTTAATCACGAGTCTACTGTAAATAGAAAGATAAAGTTTTGTAACAATTACATTTATATGTGAAAGAAGCTAGAAACAATGATGTTATTAAATTTACTTTAAATGAGTCAGAACTAGTAACTCTGTTACTAGCTCTGCCTTCATGTAAAGTAAATTTTGTAAAAATATTTTTTAGAAGAGACAAAAATAAATTATAGTGGGTAAAGAAAGTTATGTGAATGTAACACGGCAGAGTTCTTTATCATTATTATTGTCTCCGAGTGATATTTTCTGATACTTGTAGATGTTGAAAGCATCTACAGAATAGAATACGCTATGAGAGAAGAAATTTAGCACAAAAATGTTTTTAATGCTATGTTTTCTCCATTTACACAGGAAATGAAAACTATAACTGGGACGAACTGGAAAGAAATGCAGAGTATCGAAATGGTTACACAGCAAATGATCCTGCAATAAGACTTTTTTGGGAAGTTTTCCATGAACTTCCTGCTGAAGACAAGAAGAAGTTTTTACTCTTTCTCACGGGTTCAGATAGAATTCCTTTGCAAGGAATGGAAGCAATTAAGGTATTCCTTTTTATTAATTTAGTAAACATGAGTTGCAGAAGTCCATGACATCTTTCAACATAAGCCAGGTTTCTATTATGTGTGTAATGAAGATAAAATATTTGTTTGTTCGCAGTATAATTGAACACTTGGAGCACTTTATATTAGACACAGGAAGTGTATTACAAAATTTTAATATTGAGAATTTCACGACAAATACATGTGTTCATGGTCTGTGAATCAAAGGAAAGAGAGTGTGTGTCAGAAAAAGAGATTTCAGTGTCTTCTAACGGTGCAACAAAATTTTCAAAGAATTCCTGCACCCCAAATTGTGCTTTATGTAGAAGAATTTTTATTATTTTTTTTTATCTGCTTGAAAATGGCTCTTAACAATTGTGATTGAAATATCTACCTATGACACATTGGCATGATGAATAAACATGTATCTTGAGTTGCCGGTGAAGTGTATTTTTGAATGTGAAACCATAGGAAGTAGACAGAAATTTACATTTAATAGCAAAGCTTATTAAAATGTGCATTATTTCTGTTGTTGGTCGGAATTCTGCAGCATTGTATGCCACATGCTTTGTTTCTCATCAGACCATGCAAAGAATATTCAAAATAACAAGTGCCTTTGTGTCTTGTGTGTTTCTATGTAGCTACATTAACTCGCTACCTTAGGATCAGAGTGACATAACTACATGAATGCATGTTTTGAGATATTTAAGTTTGTGATGATGCTATATGTATATTAGCGTTACTGAACACAAACTTTGTTATGAAATTCGATAACCTGTTTCATTTGCCCATTGATTGACATTGATGTTTAGTTTGTGATAATCATTTATTAAGTGGATATTTAGTATTTTAATAAAACACGCTGTAGTTACGTCTCTTTGATCCTAAATAAATTACGATTTCCTGCTGCGACTCTATGGGTATTGCAATCTTATAATGAAACTGCACACGCTTTGTTGTTGTAATACATTTTTATTAAAGCATAAAATAAATGATAAACAAAATTACATTAATATTACACTGTGGTAATGGGAGTGAAGTGAGAAATAAAACTTATGGTACTTATGTGGAATTGTCCCTTTCTGGCATAACTTTCAGATCGGATAGTTACTCTTTGGTGACTGGCAGGGGACTATCATAAACAGGTTGTAATGCTAACTCCTCTGCTTGATTTCTTCTACTGTGCCCAGCTCTTATGGTCTGCAACTCATGAAATTCTGCCTCATCGTAACAATACTTGAAATATATTTTGTATGGTTCACCCTTACGTATTGCATCCATACAATTTTCAACAAGCTCACTGCTTCTCCTTCTTCATGCGTCTTTCTATTCCTAATTGTTTCTTTTGAAGTTCAGTAAAGTTTACGAATTTTGTAGAATCCATCTCTCTGACAGTGTGTCTCTTTGATGCCATGCGTATTACAATCAACTATCCTATGGGATCGAACACATCTACGTGCTTGCTCTAATTTTATATGCAGACATGTACAGAGTCCACTTCCATCTTTGAGTGGCCTGGTTTGAAAAACCGCTTATTGATTACTAGAATGTTCATATTCCGGATGGCATATAACATCGCACACATGTTAATATTTCGGTTTTGTCCACATGTATCTGAAAATAGTGTTATTTTTCCATTTGCAACATCTCTCAGAAAGTCCAAAACACACGATGCCCTTCTGTTGAACTCCTTTTCGCTGTTGACTCATCTCACATGTTGGCTTGGTTGTTTGGTAAATTCAAAATTATCAAGTTATAGACAAGAAATTGTCTTTTATAAAACAAAGACTTGGAATTTGTCTTAGGACAGTACAGTACTGCTCCAACTCATATTCTGCCATAACACATTCACCTTTTTTTGCTTCATCCTTTTTCTTATTCTTCATTTCTTGTGCCAATTATTTCTTCTTGATGTGATCATGGTTTTTCTTCGTATTTTCATCTTCCTTCTCCATCTGTGTAAGATTAGAATATTTGAAACATTCATTGTTATACATGATCCGAATATGCAGGTAAGTATTCCTTGTTAAACTTCCTCCTGGAATAATGTGATGGGAGAACTGGAAATTTCCGTATATGGTTTCCGATTTCCTCCTTATCTTCCGGTGGTTCAAACCAGGTGCATGGTGATGTCTTTTCTCCTTCTCTATTACATTGTGATCACCTCCTTTCTTAATGGTTGTCCTCACAAACGTTTCCGATATGTCAAAGGTAGTGAGGAAAAATTGCTTGTGTACCTGAATTTTATCAAATCCTTTGACTAGGAAAAGACGTTTACTATTTTTCCTTCTAGAATGTTCTGATTGTTTTCGGATAATTTCCTTTTCATATTCATCAACTAATGGACTCAAGTATTGTCTCTGAAGTTCAGTAGAACCAAGGTCCCAGAAAGCTTGATGGACTTTTTGTCTATCATTGTTACTGAAATTATCATTACATTTAGAATACACCTTCTACAACCTTTTTCACGCACCCTTCGAGCTGGAACATCTTGATTTGTGGTAGAAGTGTATGCTTTCCCCTACTGTCTATTAAGTCTTCTTCTTTTTTTTTTTTTTATTGTTTCTTTTCCTTGTAACGGGGTCTTCACTGATATTATCATTAGTTTCTTTAGATTCTGCAACCTTCTGTCTACATTTTCATTGACATCCCTTCTTGTTTGTTCATCGTAGTTGTAATAAATTAATAATAAATGGTAGCTATAAACAGGCCTATTCATAAATATAGGAATAAATATGGTTTAATAAAAAGATAGTTCCCTAGGTTCTATGATGACTCACTCTTTCACACAGATCATCTAGCACAGGCTCTTTGCATGAATTAGTATCATCCATTTCCATAGATTCTGCAACCTGAACCATGTTTACAGTAATAATGTCTCTCTGCGTCTCCTCATTAGAATCTGTAATATATTATATTCCAAAATGTAGTACTTATGTTAATCACAAGAACTATCAGAAGGTTATAAGATCATCACCCTTCTCATCCAGGTAATTAGAATCGTTACTGGCTTCATTAACTGTCTCAGGACTATTAATTTCCATAGATTGTGCCACCAGAACTCTGGCTTTCACATTAGGATTGACAACGCCCCTCTATACTTGTTCATCATTAGAATCTGTAATTAATAAATGAATAATGTGTGCATAGTGTAGGAGTAATAGTAACTAGTCCAAAACCATAACATCGCAATTATTACCTACCATTCTCACTTAGATCACTTTTTGGCTCATAATCAGGATCAGTATCTGAGTCAGCTGCTGCTCTAAACAATGCTTCTCCTTCCTCATCTTCTGATGTCCCACTGTCATAAACTATAAAATAACAAATGCTTTAACTAAGTTACAAACAGTTCATATATAATTCACTTATTATTTCAATATCGTATATACAAGTTTAATAATTAACATAAACATATACTTATGTATATTTTGTTCCAATGTATTTTATACTTAGATTTTTCATTATTCTTCTATTCACTTACTAACTGAACCATTCTTCTCCCTCTGGATTCCATAATAGAGTTTCACTAGTTTTTAAATCTACAAATGTAATGCTGGTGAGCTAAAAACACACTGCTAAACAATATTGCACTAAATAACAAATTGCCTTTAAATACATGCGCGATTTGAGGACGTGCACTCCTACAAATGTGGTGAAATTGTGTATATAAAGGCAATAATTAAAAAATAACAGGAAAATTACACTGGTCGGTCACGTAGGCAGGAAGGATGAGACAAATGTAAGAGCTTATCAGGTGTCAATAATAAAACGAAGCGTTAGGGGTCAGACAAACGTATCAGCTTTTACCATCCTCTGATCCTTACCAAAATTATTATTTTTCAGATAGCATTAGGGTCAGTCAAACGTAACGGCTCTTACGTTCCTTTGACTCTTACAAAAAGTATGACATTGTAGTTATGTCGGCGCTTAACTTTGATACTATTGTAGCTAGAGATACAATTGTTTGATCCTAAGATAGAGCGCAATTTTCTGATTATGGAAGTAGTCGTAACTCAAAAACAGCAAAAAGTGTAGTTACGTCAGTCTGATCCTAAGGTAGCAAGCTTTTGAATTAAGCTGGTTCAAGACAACTGAGAATGACGACAAACTTGAAATACACATATTTTAATGGGAGCGTTCACAATTGATGGGCTTTCCTGGGCCCTCGTTCTGGGGCACGTCATGATAGATCCATAGTATGTATATCAGACTCTTCACTGTGGAGATTATTCTGGGTGGCTGTGACATGAAACTGGAAGACATTCTAGCATAAGTGCATCCTAACACACGCAGACCCACTGAGCGTTGGTTCTTCTAGTGAAAGGGTCATATAGAGTATATGCAACCCAAACTGGCTATTGCTTAAAAAATTACAAAGAACAGTAAAAATTGGTAGAAATTAGCAAACAACTATAATATATGCCATTAAATAAAGGAATGAAAGCTTGGTATGGCTACAGGAAGCAGAAATGTAATGGATCTGCAGTTAGATAATGTTTACTATCTCAAATTTTGACATTGGCTCAGAAAATATCATTCGTCAGTTAAAAACAAATGAAATCCCATAAGCAAAATTGACTTTCCACTTTGTGCTCAATACAATCATTGATATGCATTCTCATTCTGTTGTGAACCATACACATCAGATATTCGGAATTCCAATACACATAAGTATTTGGGAGTGTGATTATAATTTAATACCAATATACATAAAAGATTTTATAAAATGCATAGTTTTGCAAAAGCCCTGAGGGAAAGTCAAGTGAAAGGCTTAATATTTTTACTTTCTGTACTACTTTCCTATAGTAAGTAGAGGTAGTATTGTATTCCTCCAGAAAATTCATTATCCGGATTTCATTGTAAATACAAGTTTGGAGGCCTCTAATAAAAAAAAGAAAATCATTAAAAAAAAAAAACAATAGGTGTGAGAGAGAGAAAACAGCATAATACAAAAACAGGAAAATCTTATGAATACAAAATATAATTTTCAATAATTTGAATTTTCACCTTTATGTGAGAAAATGTTTCTTATTTTTTAAACTTCTGAAAAATGGCTGTAATGATTTTGATAGAAATACCATACATTTAAGATGTTCATATGAACAAAATGTGTATCTTGAATTTTCTACAAACAGCCTGCAAAGTCCTCTACATTCTGAATGACTTTTATATTATTTTGTATAAGTGGTAAACCATAAGGGATAGCAAAAAACTTAGGTTACAAAAAATGTAAATCTCGTAAAGACACAATTTATATTTCATAAAATTCTTGTGGCTATTAACTGTTTGCTATGATTTGATGTGTTAAGACAAATTGATGCATAAGTGCAGATATTTGAATGTGCTCAGTATTAGTTTTGGTTGTTTCAGATATTTATACAGCCTGTATCGGACGACAGATTCTTGCCTGTTGCACACACGTGCTTCAACCTACTAGACCTTCCTCGTTACGGAACTAAAGAAAAACTGAGGTACAAGCTGCTGCAGGCCATCCAACAGACACATGGCTTCTCGCTTGTTTGAAACTACTGTGATCTCTTTGAACACGAAGCTTATCAAAAATGTAAAATATTGTATATTTTAGATCAAGAGCTTGTATTATTGTGATTATACCTTTTCTTTTTTTACTTAAATACCCTGGGCTTTTAGAGACGCATTATAATAAATAACAATGGCAGAGCTGAATTACATGTCTTTCTTTTATATTGTTATTGATTTTTCATAATCCCTGGTCAGTGCTTAATGTTAATGATACAGTGACTGACATACTAGTAGATGACAGTTTTTACACCCTGAACCACACTTCATTTAAATATAGCTACAGTTAGGAAAAAGTAAAACAGAGAACTGGAGTTCAACAACTGGACACACACTATCCTAAATTTCCTGGATATCTCAGTAATGAGTCTTTCCCTCCACTTAAGGTAGCTCCAAGAAATTACACCTGATAAAGAATGTGATCAACTTGTGTGGTTCACAGATGGATCCCTTATAGGGATATAATCAGACATAGATATATACGGCCTATCTCCAAGGACAAATATTAGTAAGCCGTGGGAAGTATTACACATTCTTTCAGAAGTATTTGCTATCCTGAGCTGTGCTTTAAGAGGTTTTGAGAAAGGTTACCATAGCAAAGTAATTATCATCCTCACAACAGGCTAGAAATGTGGTGGGTGCCGGGGCATCAGGGGATCTGTGAAAATGAAAAAACTGATCATCTGGCTAAAAGAGGTATTAAGATGCACTATATTGGCCCTGATTTGTTGGAGTTATCCAAGTACTGCCTAAACCTCCATAAAAGCATACATTAGGGAAAAACACCAACTGAAGTTACAAACTTATCCTGGACATAGATAGGCCAGGAAACTGGTCTTAAGTCTCCTGAGATTGGAAATAACAGGAATAAGGAAAGTAGTTTGCATTCACTTCTAAACACGGTCACTTCAGGAAACGTCTAGTAAAGTAGATCTCTAGAATGTGCAAGAGGATGAGGAAACCACCTCGCATATCCTTTATGACTGCCCATTCCTGGCAAGAAAGAGACCTAGGGAAGATCTAGGAAACGTTGGTGACTTTGGAACAACCTGCAGCTCTTTTAGGGAACAATGAAGGCATCCTTTCCATGGGGGTTGCACAATAAGCCTTTTAGACTGATGTGCAGGGGGTCAATAAAACTCCAGCAACCCCGTTATCTATTTATCTAGGAAAAAGTATCAAAATTTGCAATAAGTAGAGATGTAAACAAAATGCTGCTGATAAAAGTTATATTGTGAGCATTCACAATTCATGGGAACAGCTATGGCTAATAGAAGTTGTGAACTATTGGGTTCTCTTAGTCTTTCATCAGAAGGACATTTAAATTGCATTTCTGTTTTAAAACTTCTTGATTTATGAAAGCAAATTTGATCAGTGCAATTCAAATAGCTGCCAAACACTTTTTTCTTTCGGTTTGAGTACTTGCAGCAGTTCATTCTTCAAGCCCTATTACATGCCATGTTCCACAACAGGCTATTATTTATTAATAAAAATTTAGTGGCAACACACTCTAACTTCACTCTTTCAAGATAATTACCTTGTACACATTTCGAAGACACCTTGTCTTCATTATCAGCTAAGAGCCACTAATGAGTGACGTCATTTTCGGCTTGATATATTTAAAGATGAGATCCTTTTCCGGAGGGAAATTGAAATTCATTAGATAGCTTTTATTTTTACTTTCTCTACTACGTATAGTAAGTAGGGGAAGTATTGTATTCCACCCAAAAATTCGATACGAAGATTTCACCGGAAATACATGTTTTGAGACCCCCTGAATCAAAAAAAAACATTTTTGGAAACATGCCCGTGCATGCGTGCGCGTGTGTGTGTGAGAACAGCATAACTCAGAAACGAACAGTCGGATAAACACCAAACTTGGTATTTAGGTTCAGTATCTTCCAGAGATGCGACACGAAGGTTTTCAAGAAAATCCCCCCACCCCAGATTACCCTTTACATGGAACATTTTTCAAAAATTTTAATTTTCTCAAAAATGGCTCTAACGATTTGGATTAAAATCATATGTTTAAGATATTCTCATGAGAAATGAAATATATATCTCGAATTTTCTGGGAATGTCTCCAAAAGTATTCTTCATTGTGAACGACTTTTGCATAACTGGTAAACCATAAGAGATAGACAAAATTTTACTACACAAAAAGTGTAGATCGCTTTAAAATACACAATTTATGTCATATACATTTTTTTTGTTGAGTGAACCGTTTTCGAGATATTGCTTGTTATTCCCTTAAATTTTCCAATACTTATACTTTTTCTCAAATTCGTTATTCATTTTTTTTATGTCCTGGACATGCAAAGAGAATGGAATGCGCCACATAGCAACTAGCGCTTAAAATATTTGACTATCGCTTGAAACCTACCATATTCCCCATGCATCTACAAGAAAATTAGCAATAAGATTGACATCTCGATTAACATGAAGTATATGGAAAATAAGCGTTAGTAAAAATAGTTTGTACAAGAGTAGAGAAAGTCATGTGAGTGTAAAACATCAGCTTTTTTTTTTGTATAAGGAGCTTTTCCCATATGGTCAATTCTATTGGATTTTGGATCGACTTGATTAAAGTTATTTCATTATGGATGTTGTGGTTTAAATTCCAGAAATGATATGCGATGGTAGATTTTTCAGTTTCTTTGTGTCTTATATTTCTAAAATATTCTTTCAGTCCTACCCCCATGTTCCTTTTTGTTTTGCCTATATATTTAAGTTTTCAATCACTACGATTTATCTGGTAAATGCCTGGCATTTTAGTTCTAGGAATTTTATCTTTTGTGTTTGTCCTTATGTTGTTTAAACTATCTTTATTGCTATAGAATTGACAATATGGGAAAAATTCCTCATACAAAAAAAAAACAAAAGCCATCTAATGAATTTCAATTTCCCTTCAGAAAAAGATCTCATCTTTAAATACATCAAGCTGAAAATGACGTCAACGTCAGAAAGCTCAACGGCGACCTCTACACCGGAACCCACAGACTCGTTAGTGACTCTTAGCTGATGATGAAGACAAGGTGTCTTTGAAACGCGTACAAGGTCTTGAAAGAGTGAAGTTAGTGTGTGTTGCCACTAGATTTTTATTAATATTTTATCTAATTCACTGTGTTTCCCATTAAGTGTTATGTTATAAAAGGGTATTATTTATTAAGTCTTTTTTAGTTTAATGTCCTTTAATGTGGTAGGTAGGTCATATCAGACAATGAATGAAATGGGTGAAATGATGCTCAAATGAACCCAGGGTCTGTAGAGTTTAAAGTTGTCCAACATTCGCCTTCTCGGGATAAGGGAAAACCCTGGTAAAACCGTTATCCAAGTAACTCAGGGCCTCTTGTATGTGCATCAGACACTACTCTCACACCACAGAGGCAGACCATTAAGTTGTATGCGTTTTCAATGCAACTTCAAATAAATATGCAAACTGTAGGATAATTTTAAACATTGCATTCACAGTACAGCCCTTTATTCTTACTGCTGTTGTTTGTCATCTCTTTTTCTTAGATTCTGTTATATTTGCATTTATTTTATTGCTCTCAGTTTTTTATAAGTAGACTACTGTACTAACATCATGTGGCAACAAAGCTTTAGAACTGAGATTATATTTGTGTCCTACTTAAGAACAATTCTACTTATAATAGGATTGAAGTTCAATACAAATACCTCACTAAGTGCTGTAATATTTATTCCTTTTATTAAACATTTATTCTGATGCTGATATCTTGAAGGAAATACTTAATACATAGATAGCAATACCCACAATAAATATAAGGGACTTGGACTCTTTTAATTGTACCTGGTAAACTCACTTGTAACATATTAATGCTTGTAAAAGTCTTCAGAAAACATCCATTGCAACTTACCCAGTGAAATAAACATTTGTCTAACCAAACTTGGTCTTCAAAACAGACTCCAGTGAAAAACTTAAGGGAGCAAGCTTTGCACTCTTGGTGTGCCTTACAGCATGAGGGTGTAATCCTTTATAAAGAATAACACCTGCCAGGAAATGGATGTGACAACTTGCCTCAAAATGATGGCTGTGTTGTCTACCAGGAAGATCCCAGGACATTGCAGCAGTGAGATACAGTTTTGGGTGCCTATTCTTACAGCAACTCTTAAAAACTCTAGACATCATAAAATTAGATCACTCATTACTGAGTCTTAGAAACAAAAACCGTTGTGGATATGAAGAAGTCCATGGCATTTCTCAAGAGGATGCTTGCCATACCTCTTGGTTCTTCATCTGTCTCATGAACAACAGCCAGTCGAGGTGCATGAAGCAAAATGCAAGATTTAGTCCACAGTGCCCTACTAACTGGAGAAATCTGAGATTGTAGGCCTACTTGGTCAGAGTAATAATAATAGTTTATTGAGCACTATTTAGACTGCCTTCTCTATTTGGCTCTGGCCACCAACATGAGCAGTCATTGTGAATTACAGTTACATGTTAATACATTTTGGTCAGAGTAAGAGGCAAGATCCCCAAATTCTTCGTCCACTTCTATAAGAGGTTCAGCCTAAGCAGCCAGATAATTAAGAATCTTTCACTCTTGGTCATTAAAAATAATAATTAGTGGCAACATTTGAATTAACAAGAAAGAAAACATTTTTGGAACAGTCACATTGTTGCTGTGCTCAGAAGTAATCTCCTCCAACATGAATAACCCACCTGCATACTTCAAGGAAATGACGGATGCCATCCGCAGTGTCTTATTGTACTAGTCTTCGAATTATTGCTTCACTGCTGCTATAATTGCCTGTCTGGTTCTAAAGTGAACTTCTCTAAGTGGTAATTTCAAAGGTCAAAATCACATGGGCTCATATCTGGGGAGTATGGAAGATGCTCCAGAATTTCCCAGTTCCTCTGCAAAATAAATTAATCACAAGAGCAGCTATGTGAGAGTGTAGCACAATAGGATGAGAATTCAGGAGATTTGGATGTTTACAATGCACAGCTGGTCGTAAATGGTGTTCCAGGAAGTAACCGTAATAAGCCACAGGAGCTGAATGAGTGACAAGGACACCATCAAAATCATAAGCAACTATGAACCTGATTAAGTGGATTCTGTTCTTGCCAATACTTTTTGGTCGTGGGGAGCCATTGTGCCGCCACTCATTTGATTGTCTCTTCAATTTTGGTTGGTAGTGTCAAACCCAGATTTCATCTTAAGTTACGATATGTCGAAGGAAACACTCTCCTTCATGTCCATAAGCGTTCTAAGTGCAGTCTCGCTGTTTTCATTCTCTGCCACATGTATTTCTCTTCAAGATTTTGTGGAACCCATCGAGCGCCGCAGATAAGATTCGTACCAGGAACAATTCTAACTTCCCTTGCTAGCTCAACACAAGTCCAACAACGGTGTTGTTCCAGCAGTGTCCTAACAGCATTCACATGCACTTGCTGATTGCGGTCTGCCAGCTCCACGTTTTTGATGAACATGTTCCCTACCTCTGAGTGCCCACCTAGTGGTAAAGTCTCTCTACCACAAGCTTCCAGTAATGCTGCATGGCATTGTTGAGCATTCTTGCCACTTGCAATATGAATTTTAATCAAGCATCTTTGTTTGTATTTACTAAACGTTTTACAGCACTGTTGATAATTTAAACTCACTACAAATAAGATTACTGTCTTCAAACTCACAGATAACACACATCAGATGCTCTTCTTTCTCAATGTTATCACTATGAGCTTGCACTCACAAACAAGCATTGTTGAATGGCCCATGTATATACTATACTTTTACCAGGTGGCTTTTGTAATTTGATTTTGTTAATTTTTTCTTTATAATTACTTAATATGTCTTATATTCTTTTGATGCATTTTATTATGTTATATATGATTACTTTTATATTTGTTCCCTTGTTTAGTACGTATGTTTGTTATCTTTGTATGGTAGTCTGAAAAGGCAGAAAGACTTTTTTTTCAAAAGAAATTATTTCTATTTGTTGCGTGTTACAGTTATAAAATGATCTATTGTAATTATATTCTCTAAGGGACTGTGCATTGCTTTGCAGCATGCTGTTTATTGGCAGTTAACATCGCCTTTAGCTTAGAAAAATATTACATGAAACACTGTTTACTTAGACTATTCTGTAAGTAAAAGCATTCATTATATTGCATGACCATGGATTGCTCACTGTCTATTACATGGGGGAGGGGTCAATTTAAATCTCCTGCATTATTTACTCATGAATGATACTAACATGCACTAAAATAAATACTAATCTTATTTAACTATGTCCATCTACACTGAGACATTCCTGGTATCTCCAAATGAAATTTCCATTCATATGCATAAGTTCTCCTCTTATATTGTTCTTAAATTCATCTGTGGTGTGGGGGGTTTATTTATTAGGGTTCAAATGGTACACCAATTTCAACATTTTTCCTGTGATAGAACATTTTGTTTTCATTTCTTAGATTTAGCATTTAGCGACCCCATTGTCCTAAACATATTAACCAGACGTCCCTACAGTTTCTCTACTTGGAACTGAAATACCAGGAAACTTCTCCTGAAATTGCCTATACGTCTACCTACATGATTCGGTTTTGATGTATCATACATAAAAATTTGTTGGCAGGCACTGCAGTGACTAATAACAAGACATTAACACTCTCACACAACACACATATCTTGAATAAAGTTTCACCTTTGAGATGCATAAGTTCTAGTGCTTACAGCACAAACAGAAGGTAGCAGCTGATAAACGTGGCCTTGAACGCGTCATTCACCACTAGTGCAAGAGCATGCATACACACAATCTATGGCTCTACTGCTCTGTATATGTAATAATAAGCTTTGTTTGGCCAAGTGTGCATTTGTTTGAGTGTAACTTTGTTTATGAAGCATGGTCACCTATGTACAGTTTATTTATTTATTTATTTGTGCTAGCAATCTTCCTTAGAATATGGCTATACATCAGCCCAAGCTGTTATCTTGCCATATTCTACCCATATTACACTCTTATTATAACATAAAAAATGATGATAATAATACAAATAGTAGTAAAAATAATAGTAATGATACCAATAATAATCTTATAGTAATAATATATTATTATAATAATAATAATAATAATAATATAATTACATAACTTAACATCACTTGATGAAATTAATTTACATCTCTTTTTATTGTCCATAACCATTTCTTTTTTACTTTGGACAAGTATTCTCCTACCTTTTTACTATCCTTGTTAAAAATCTTGCTTAAAGCTACTTTCCTGTCCAGTTTGAACCATTTCCCATTTATAGCTACCTTTCTCCAATGCTGTGTACCTTTACAGTCAAAAACGATATGTTCTAAATCTTCTCTTTCCCCACATATTGGACACTGGTTCTGAGGGAACCTATTTCTCATTCCTATTAATCTCCATACACCTGCTCGTACCCAGGCTATACTTTCTCTTTGTTCCTTATTTGAGTTATCCACATACTGTTCTCTAGCCCATACATTTTTATTAATATATATGATTCCAAGAAACTTTTCTTCCCAATGTTGCTAAATAAATTTTGTATCTCTATATCTTCAAACCTCTGCCTAGCTTCTTTCCAAAAACCCTTAACATAATTTTCCCTCCTTCTCCAGATTTCCCCTAAACCACTATTTTCCAAATTAGTTTGTATACTATAACTCCACCCATTTTTCTTTAAGCTCCTTTCTTGGAATTCCAAACACTGCCTCAACAAGTTCTTCTCTTCTAAATTTAATAGTATGTACCAATATTTGAGAGCTCACTCCATTATTACCCCTTTCCCCCCCACTCTCTGCATTTCAATTACAGCAAATTCCTTAACTGTAGCATTTGGCAGGCCTAAAACTTCTCTGCAGAAACTCCTATGTACCATATCTATCTCTTCCCAGCCTCGTTCTACTCCCCATATTTCACTACCATATAACATTTTTGCTTCAACTACTGTGTTATATATTTTCTCTAGCCATTTAACATTTATATCTGGTATTCTATATTTGCACCCTCTAATCGCTGACATTGCCCCTTTCCCCTTTGTCAATACCAGTTTCTTCTGTTTCTCCCATTTTCCACCCCCATCCATTTTAACCCCTAAATATATACAGTCTCTGACCACTTTATATTCCTTCTCTCCATTCTTCCACTTTTCATACTTGCTCAGTTTGGCACCTTTCTTAAACACTATAATTTGAGTCTTCTCTTGATTTACTTTCAAATTCCACTCATCACAGTATTTATTCATTTGCTGTAAGGACTGCTTCAGACCAATCGTTGAAACTGATCCTATCACTAAATCATCAGTGAATAATAACCCAGGGATTGATACCTTATTTATCGTAGGCAACCAACTATTATTCCTTCCTATCTCAGTGAGGATATCATCAATGTACAGATTAAATAACACTGGACTTAACTTACATCCTTGTTGTAGCCCCTTCCTTTGATTTACTGCTTTTGTCACCAATCCTACTCCTACTTTCACACAGAATGTGTTGTCCTTGTATAGAGCTTTAAATAAATTCACCATCTGTTGGCTTACTCCCTTCCTCAAGAGTTTGTGCCACAACAAATTTAAATCAATGCGGTCATACGCTTTCTCCAAATCAACAAATGCCATGTATAATTTTCCCCTTTTTTCTTTTAAATACTTATCCACCAGAGTATGTACAGTTATGCTTCAAAGCTTGGGACATTTAGCTGGTTTGGTGGTGCTGTTTACATTCAAGTAGCTGTACTTGCTATACACAACAGATGTTCCTCCTTCCCAGCTGGTGTCTATATAAATGCTTTACATCAAGCACTAACCTTAAAAATATACATGCAAATGAAAGTTCATATCTTGACACAAACTGAGAGCTCTTTCACCTCATAAGGATGTCCAGGAAACACCTCTACAATTTATATAGCATTGCAACCTTTAGAACAATTTTGTCCACTTTCCATGTATACTATAGAGAAACACAATCCTTATTTTGGACAAAATACCATCTATGCTAACACAAAAGACTAAAACCATAGAATATGTTCACTTTAAGCAAAGACCAGGGATTGCAAGAAACTCTGATGTATTTCGATAAAACATTAAAATCTTCCGGGCTGGAAGGCCATGGTCTAAGGGTAAAACTACTATAACCCGACGTTTCGGTCAACTCTGTGGTTGCCATCTTCAGGAGTGTAACACCCAGGACAGCTTGATAACGACTGCCGAGTAGTTTTACCCTTAGACCACGGCCTTCCAGCCCGGAAGATTTTAATGTTTTATCGATTAACTCCGGCCGTGAAAGCCTTCGTACTTATCTGATGTATTTGTTTAACTTTTCAAATAAAAAAGATGCATTATTAAAGGTATATATTCTTGGAAAGGAAGTAAAGAAATATTTTTAATAAGGATAGTTATTATTGACACTGCAAACCATGCAGCTGTTTCTTTTATGAGCACTGTTGTAATGATAGGAAGATTCATGTTTGTAAGGTAGTTTTAGATTTGTCTGCAACAATAATATTAGTGGAGCTGTTTGACACAGTGTTATATTCCAATAACTTATTTGCTTAACATAATCAGTAAAAGTTTTGAAAGTGCACAGTGTACTTAGATTCCACAATCACATTTGAGACTTTTACGGCCACCCAGTGGAAGTGGATAAGGAAAAGAAGAACATACAGGAGCCAACCATATGTCAAAGTACATCTTTAAAGCGGAGGTCACTTTCCAAACAGCTACAAGATGACACTGGTGTCTCCAGTATCAAATACTCCATCGCCTGAAAGTATTTATATGGTAAACATAGCATTCAAAAATGAATGAATTTTCCTAAGTTCTGTCTTTTAACATAAAAAATTTAATCCAATTTTATTATCTTCATTTAACCATTTATTTTCATTCCTTATAACAATCCTTATGTTTGTTTATTTTAACAGAAAAAAATTGAGTTACTCCTGTTGAATTTATTTTAAAGGTCAGGTATATTAATAAAAAATAATAGAGCACTAAAATGTTGAAGTGGGTATTTTCAAATAACATAAAGGACATCTCAAGCTTATCGCTCACGGGAAAAATCAACTTGCAGAAGTTTCCAAATGTTCCCTTGTTTGTAAATTTAGCACTTCTCTTGCATATTACATGTTCTTTCTTTATCAATTCAATCCTCTTTATTAACTTTTAATGATTGTTCTTATAAGCCAAATTCTTGTGTCTTTGAGCACTGTAAAACCAATGATTCCATTTCAGTGCTATTGACTTCAAATAATTTAATTTGCATATGATGTAATGCATTGTCAGCACTCATAATGCTAATAGCAAGAACACAATCAAATTCTATTGGTTATGTAACATGACAAAATTCTGTGTTTTATGCAGCTTAGATAACAGCATATAAAGTATGAATTGGTATTGAACAAACTTTACTTTGAATGTGAAGCATAAACAAAATATTAAATAAATCTGGCCACTTGGGATTTTTGCAACAAATATAGTAATTTTAAGGTACCGTTTGAGTCCAAAGCAAAATATATGTATGCCACTTTAATATTCAAGGGGGAAGGGGTTCCGACCCCTTCAGCTGCCGTGGTGTGGGCGCTGCAGACCCTGAGTGCTCGTGGTACTTCTGACGTTACTAGAAGTACGTCGGGCCGAACATTCGAGCCCCTCCCGATAGGGAGTTGTTAGTATTGGGTTGAACTCGACAGGGCAGTGGTTCCCGATACCCATGGGAGATTGGATATGCCTGGCTGGTTTTCTGTCCAGGCGGGGTTGTGAGATGCCTGGATGTTCTCCGGCACCAACCATGAGTGAGAGTTGGTAGACAGTAGCTAGGTGTACTGTTGGCCCCACCAAGGTTGTTAGGTAGTCTTCCCTGATAAGGATTTTTCCCTATTGGGCTGATGCACATAAGTGGCGTATCCACTTCCTCCTTGGGCAGCAGAGTATGGTGTCCTCCCAGTCTCGGCCATACAAGGCGGGGAGTATATAAAATAGGCACTGTCCCTAATGAAAAAAACGTGTGAGCTTGACTGCTGGGTTGTGAGACCTGGTCCCGTATTTACAGGTCACTCTTAGTTATCCACTTAGACCGGTATAAAAAAGAGAAGTTCACACCCCCTTTACCATCAGTGACAAACCTGTGTTTCCATACTTTTGTGGTTAGGAGCCAACACAACATTTGAACAGCAACAACCATGCTAAGTGTCTTACCCATAGAGAAATTGTTGCTAAGGTGAAAATACCTTTGGAGACATATAACAATACAGAATGGAATCTTTGCCACAAACAGGGCATCCACAGAAGCGGAGTGAGAGAAAGGTAAGTGCAACCAGAAACAGTTGGAAGGAATGCTACAATGGAAGGGCAGCCAGAAAGAGAGACCAAGAATGGTGGAATGATGTCATTTGTATTGATAAAAGTCCCTTTTGTGTATTTGATACAGAAGGGAAGGTTTGTGTTTGGATCACGCTGAATACAGAGTTGGACAGAAGGAATTTATACCCTGCAGTAAAACACAAACGTGGCAATGTGATGGCATGAGGGTGTAGATAAGCAGGTGGAGTGTGACATTTGATTTTCATTGAAAACACCATGGACAGTACCTGAATATTCCCAGAGAAAATCTTCACCAATGTACACAGAAATTGGGGATAAGAGATAGGTTTAAAAATAGGTGGTCCAAAGCACCAGGCATACGAGGGTTGGGGCAAAAGTCATGGCAACTATTTATTTTCTTTAAGATACCAGCCCGGTTGGAAAATGTGACATATACAGACGAAAGGACAAGGTGTTAGCTACATGTGTGGACAACAAATAGCACTGAAATATCGTAACACACTAATTTATTACAGTAGTAACAGGGCAATATCGCCTTCACAGTGCAAAAGAATGACAACACATTACACATACAGTTGACAGACAAACCTGGGCCTAAAGACCCTCAAAGTAGTCCCCTGCTACTGTCACCACAAACTGCCAACGATGTGGGAGGCGCCGAATACCATCTGCCTCAGCATTTGCCGCACCATGTGTGAATCGGGTCACCTGTTCACGCACAGCATTAGCAATGTCCTCTCGTGTTGCAAACCGCCTACCACGTAGTGGTTCCTTAATCTTTCGAACGAGATCAAAGTCACAGGGCGAAATGTCAGAAGAGTACGGTGGGTGCTCCAATTCTTCCCATCCCCAACGTCGCAGTAGCTGCCCTACACACTCTGCTTTATGTGGTTTTGCATTGTCGTGCAGGATTATTGCACTGTCCACAAGATCCGGATGTTTCTCCCGAACGCCACATCGTACCTGTCGCACCAGGAAGTCCCTGTAGTACTGCGCGGTCACTGTTCTGCCATGTGGAACAAAGTGGCAAACAATGACACCCCTGACGTCAAACACAACGATAACCATCAATTTGACTGGGGAAGGATTCTGACAGAACTTCTGCCTCCTTGGTGATCCAGCATGTCGCCACTCCGTGGACTCACGTTTCAGTTCTGGTTCGTATGCCCTGGCTCAAAATTCATCAATGGCGATTATTCATGACAAGAATTGATTACCGATCTGTTGCCAGCGTGCAAGGTGGTCGGAGCATATTGCATAGCACACCCACCTTTGAACTTCCGTCAGTCAGTGCATGCGGTACCCACCACGATGCGATTTTGCGTAGTTGCAGCTCATTGCACAATATCCTGTGGGGGGTGCATTTCTCGATGCCACTTGCCATCTCTAACTTCAGTAGTGTCCATCATCTGTCTTCATCCAGGAGCTGCTCGATGACGGCACGTGCCATGTCGGTCCGCACACTGACAGGTCATCCCGAACGTGCTCATCACTGGTTGACACATGTCCTTGCTGAAACTTTCCTACCCACCGTGCTACCGTACGGTATGGTAGGGCATTATTCTTAAGGGCTTCCACTAATTCACTGTGACATTCCATCGCATTTCTCCCTCGGAGTTCTGATGTAAGCGCGCTGCTCAACACGGGTTACTTCCATCTCGCATGACACTCACCAACTGACTGATTTCACAGCCCTCGCTGTCCTACTACCAGCTATCACAGAGCCATCTGTTGTTCTGCGTACACACTATGCCTGCAGAGCTTACACACAACACATATACATTTGTGATCCGTTCACATATCTACAAGTAAAAAAATAGTTGTCATGACTTTTGCCCCAACCCTCGTATAATTGCCCAAAAGTTATACATTCACCCCCACAGAGTCCAGATGTTAACCCAATAGGGAATTTATGCAATAAGATAAGTAAAAGAATCAGAAATTCTCCCATCTCCTCTAAAGTTTGTCTTAAGGAAAGCCTGTTAGACGAATGGGTAAAATTGAGGCTGCCTCTATGGGAAAATAATTTTTAATATGAAACCGTTCCTACTAAAAGTAATCATGCGTAAAGGATACCCGTATTAAATTCAACCCGTGCAAGGGGAATATGTTGACCAAATATTTAAGTGACTGAAATTGCAGCAAGCAAATGAAAATATTGTTTGGCAGCAGGTGTTGTAGCTTAGAAGAGAGATTCTTTTTGTTATTGCTGCAGTGTATTTATTTGATTGTTACTTCAATGTTTAATGCTGTTTTAGGAGAGTACAAGTTGAAGAAACCTTGGTCAAATATTTTTAGGAGTACCTGTACTTATGGAAACATTTTTCTTGGAATACCAATCTTCAGATATTTTATACTCCATGTCTTACATAGGATTTCAATGGTACTAAACACTGAGATGCAGTATTTACAGGATTTTCAATATCTGAATCCTTATTTTAACTGTGTTCATTTATTTCTCTTAATTACCAATTACTGCCATTCTTTTTTTAGGAACAAAAACTTATTGTGTTCAAAAGTAATAAAACAAACAATCTAATCGAATATCATGTGAAAAACTATGCTAATAGAACATAATGAAACTGATAAAAAATGCTAAAATAAGTAAATTTTTCTCAAAACATATAAAATATTTTAAAATTTGCATTTCAGAATATCTTATTGCAATTCAAAATTCATTATCAAACTCAGACTTCAGCTTCATTCAACATTTTTTTCCATACCATAAGTCATGTTAAAGTTATTTTTATGTTTAAAAATATGATTGGCCTAACAGTAAAGCCCTGCCAAGTTAAAAGCCTTTACTGTCGAGGTCCATCAACAAAGCGTGTTGTGTATGCTCCTTGTATAGAAGGGACTGTGGATTTGAAATGTTGGATCAATGCCAGCCATGAGAAACCTAAGCATGTAAAGAAGTTGTAAAGCTGATTTAGGGAAAGATTTTTACATTTGTAGGACTGATATTTATACACTACTTTTGGTTTAACAGTATTGATTGCTAGGTTACAAAGATGGTGTGCTTTGTCTAAATACTGTATAGATTGTATTTTAATCTCAAATCCAAGTCACTTCCCTTACAGGCTCATATCTTTTGGAAAAACAGTTGGACAGTTTCACAAACATGGAAAGAGACATCTATGCACTGCAAGAAGTGTATATAATTTACATTACCAACCTTACCAACACATTCATTCTGTCTGGCATTATACAAAATGTGTATCAAGAAATTCTTAATGGCAGAGTTACTTTTCAACTAACCTACTTCAGCTCCTGCCCTAAAGCAGTGAGCACTGGAAAATTATGTTGTTCTTTTGTCACTTAGTCTTCTACTTAGGGTCACTGGAGGTTTTGGGAATATGCAACAATGAGTTGTGGTAAGCCAAAGCAGGTCTTCCTAACTTTAGATTGAAGGTAGTAACACGTATAAGCTGGGGTATGCTCCAACAATGTGCAATGTCAGCACTTCTATGAATGTGCATGCAGTTGTCTATATGCTAGAATGGATCTCAAATGAGAGCATTGCCATGCTATGATTTTCTATGACTTTAAAGTCGGTTTAGGGGAGAGAGAATGTCTTGAAGGACTTCATCGGGCATTTGAGGATCTTGCACTTCGCAGTCCGTGTTTTATCAATGGTTTGCAGAGTTTAAAAGAGGAAAGAATCCCCTCGAAGAGAAGACCATGCATGACAGTGGCTACATCAATAACAAATGAAAATGTGATGAAAGCAGAGCACATGTTGTGGGAAGATCATCATTGCACATATCGGATTCAAGAAACCCTCAGTATTGGATCGGCAGCAGTGAACACCTTCTGTGAAGAAATACTTCACCTCTGCAGTCATTGGATCCCCCACCACCCTGCAAATGAACAGAAACTATTTAACATTATAAAGGTGATGAAAGTTGGATACCCAGTATGATCCAGAAACTGTGCAACAATCGTCAGTCTGAGGTGGTGGCCAATTCCACTTGAGGAACACTGTTACTGTCAGATGGTACACCACATATCTTCACTGAACTAAGAACACTGGTCTACACACAATTTTGTTGCACCACTAGAAACAACCAAATTCTGCAGCAGTTCGGTGTAAAATGTTGGTCCCATCCTCCCTAAATCTAGAACAGGCCCCATGCAACTTTTTTATATTCCTCAAAATCAAAGAAAAAATTTGAGGTGAATAATTTGAATCACCTGAAGCAGCAAAGCACCTAAAGCAAGCAACAGGAAGAATGGCATTCGGTTTGAAAGGATGAGACGTTGCATAGAACGCAATGACCAATACTTTGAAAAGATGCAATGATCAGATCTAAATTTTTAATATTTTACTACACTCATTCTCAAAACTTTTTCATAAAGTATTGCCATCATATCTTTATTTTCCATAACGCTGCCAAAAAGCACAGTCTTTTCTTCAACTTAAAGTTTACTAGATATCTGTAGAAAAATGATCTCATAATCAGATGAGGAGCTGCTCACATCAATATAAAATTGTTACAGGTTACTTTGTTTTCCATCTGATGTTTAAATTTAAATAACATCTAGCTAAACCCCTGTTGAATTGCGTAAACAATGAAAATCCACACCTACTTAAACAAGGTTTAACTTAAAACATTATCCTTTTTGCAATCCACCCTCAATGTGTATATATGGAGTCACAATATTAAGCCTGGAAAGTGTGAACATACTTGCAAGTACAATAGAGATTCAGAGATAGCATTTTCGTGCAATGATCTTGTAGTATTTCAAATGTGGCTTAAATGAAATGCAGTCACTCGTGTGTTTGAGGGGGGGCTTTTGGGGACTGTTCTGCTGGTTTGGAGAATTCAAGAGGGGGTGGCAATCTCTTAAAGATGGAGGGAAGAGTAGTGACTGAGAAAAACATTGTCACTGTGGAAACAATGATCAGGAAGATCCAAGACTAACCTACAAGGAACATTAGTGTTTCAACCATCCTTCATGTGCACCTTCACATAAACAAAATTTCAGGATGGATGCCCCATAATTTGTCTGAAGCACAGAAGCTCCACAGGGTAGAACTGCTACAAAGATTTAACTTATTTCACATATTTTTACAGGTGACAAAACATGGATATGTCAGTTTGGGTATTCCCAGATGACCAACCATCCATCAAAGTCAAGAGAGCAAGGCATGCAGGAAAGAAAATGGTTGCTTCTTTCTTCTCCACAAGTGGACACGTGGCAACCACTCTGCTCAAAAATCAAAAAACTGTTATTGCAAATTGCTACACAGAAGTTTGCCTTCCAAAAGTGTTTCAAAAAATCCAAGAAAAGCGTCCAAAGACAGGACTAAGGGGCATTTTGTTGCATCATGAGAATGCATCAACTCACACTGCTAATGTAACAATGGAATTTATGCAAGGAAGTGAGGCAAAACTGTTGACTTATACAGCCTTTAGTCCTGACCTTGCACCATGCGATTTCTTTCTGCTCCCTATGGTGAAAAACCTACTTTTAAATTTTAGTCCCAGAAGAACAGGTTTAGTAAATTTGAAAGTAGTTGCCCTTGTGCCGAAAACAAGACTTCCCATGCATTATTTTCAATATTGTATTCTTACTTAAGTGAGGAATGCATGAGCTGTAAAATTTGTTATTTACTTGGATTGCATGCTCTCTGTTCTTTTCAAAGTGGACAGTAGGATCCAGGATGAGATTGCTTTTTCTGTCAATGGCTATGATATCCTCTCTTGTTGATCAATCATCTTCTAAACCTCTTTGTACACCGCCAAAGTCCTGTGTGTACTTCTTGATAGCTCTCCTTTACAGCACTATCCTAAAACATACCCAAGGGTTTCTACTTCACTGCATTGTTGGCCAGGAACAGATTGTACTGCTGAAATGAAGTCAATAAATATTTTGTCACATATTATATCATATCCTTTATTTTTCCCATTTTGAAACTAACTATGGCATTTCTAAGCCAAAATTTTAACTTGAACTTAATTTAATCATGATTTAATAAACTGAATGCTGTTATAAACCAGTAAAAATAAATGTTTATTGAATAAAGTTATGTTTAAACTTGTGCACTATAAAGAACATGCTCTTTTAACATAGTAATTAAAACCATGAAAAACAATAAGTACTGCCAACTTAAGGGGCACTGCAATGGACCTGCTCATTGTCTTCCTTCTAGGTTATGGGGGCTGATCTATCAAGCTATACTGCCCACCAAATGATGCTTTTTTAAACTGCTAACAGCTTTTTCACGCACTCGGCCATCCCACCCCCCGAGGGAATTGCATGTAGTTTTTTTTTTACTACTACTATGGTTCTTAGCGTCTCATTGTACATTGGGTGTGAAAGACCAGAAATTTTGCTCACAGGTATTTTTAACAGGCTTGAGGTTCTTTTACATGCCCTAAACCTTATGATACAACACCACTGGCTTTACTTCCCTTCCAAAGGAAGCCATGCTAAGGATTTTTACACCCAAAAAAAAATCCACTGTCCCCCACCAGGCTTTTTGAAGCCATAACCTCATGAACTAGAGGCGAGTATGTAGTCGTCCGATTGCCAGGGTTCCACTTTATTTATACACCCCACTAAAGACACTATTTTTCCTGCTGTAGCTTAAAGCAATATTGTGACTGGCTGATCACATTAGCATCATATGAGAACATGTGCGCTCATATCTTTCACGCTTCTGATCCATGATGGATTTGGACTTCCCATTTCTCTCCTAGCCTCTATCTGTTTTCAATCTCTGCCCCTCTCTCTCACTCACATGTCTGTACCAGTCATATTTAGCCAATTCCCTGTGCTTTGGGCAAGCCTGGAGATCGTGGTACAGCATGGCTAGCTAGGTTCCTTTGCATTTAGCATATAACATATTTTACACTTATATAATATTATTTATATTAATGTTGATGTTTACATCGATGCACCAGTATTCCTGCTGCAAATCAAAACCGTACGCCACCAGCATCATAAGGTATTATCTATTTGAAAATAGGGCTTTATCTACCCATAGCCTAATGATCAATCAATTTTTGTTGTTGAAATTGCCAATTCTGTAATGGTTGAGAAGTGAAGTGCAGATTTAATAAATAGATCTAGAAGTGGCCATTATGTACTTATTTTAACACAAACTTATTACCTTTAGCTTGCTACAGACTTTTACTTTCTTTACTGCCTCATCTAGAGTAAGTACAGGAAGTATTGCATTCCACCCAAAATTTTCATATTGAGATTTCACTGGAAATACATGTTTTAGTCCCCATGAATAAAAAATAAATAAATAAACTTTTTAGAAAAACGTATGTGGGTGTGTTAAATAAATCGCGTTTTACTTATGGGCGCTTTTTAATTACTATGATTCTTAGTGTCCCATTCTATATTGGGCATAAAAGATTGGAAATTTTGCTTAGAGGCCCTTTTATCAAGCTTGAGGTTCTTTTACGTGCTGTAAATCTATGACACGGGACCACCTTTACTTCTGTTCCAAAGGAAGCCATGCTAAGGATGTTTACACCTGAAAAAAATCCATTGCCCTCCGCTGGGTATGAACCCACGACTCCAGGAACTAGAGGCTAGCATGGTAACCACTACTCCACGAAGGATAACTGTGGGGGTGTGGGTGCGTGCGTGCCAAAAACAAAAAGTTGGTTAAATGCGAAACTTGCTACTTGAAGATGTTTTGTTTACGTAATTTATTTATATAAATTATTAAGCTTCATGCATTGGAAGCAAACTTGAAGTATTGTTCTTGGAGTTACTTTGTTTAAGAAGTTTGCAGCACGCTTTGGGCGTCGGTTTGAATTTGTTGATTATGTAATAGTTACAGTTGTTATGCAATATGCTGCTACGTACGAGGAGCTGATTTTAAGATGTAATTTTGTTGTTACACTCCAAGTTTTACACTATAATATTTAACTTTGTTATTAAAACTGCTTCTATATATTATTTATGTTTGAATTTGCCTCGGCTGCGTCAGTAATGTTTGTAGAGTCATGTATATTTTAGGCAGGGTGCGGTACGACAATAATTGTAGACACACAGAATTTATGTTTTTAAATTCACTTCTTTTATTAATCCTTGCACATTTTAGTAAAGCACTACAATTTTTAAGAGCTGTGAGATTCTTTAATACTTTCACTTAGCTAACGTGTAGACATATTTTATGATTCACGTAATATTTCTGTAGAGAACACATCTTCCATCTGGTCACTACCAAGGTTTGCCAGCAACTGAGCATTATTTCAAACGTTAAACCCATAAGCTTTGGTATTTCAAGTCTCTGATTGGTTAATTCTAGTCCAATAGAATATCTGCATTTTACTTAAACTTTTTCCTTGCCATTGATTGGCTAATTTTAAACTGTCACAGAACTTACATTATCATTGCTCTAATCATGACTAGTAACTTTCAAACTCTCAAGCTCATTATTGCTACAAGGTTACCTCATTATTAGCTCATTGTTAGCAACTTAAAACTTATTATTCTCACAGCTCTTGCATTATTAGAGTATGTAATGTATTCACATAACATTATTAAAACATATTTACAATAAAAATAAGCATTTGCAATGACTGTTACATACAATTGAAATTATTTAGGTATTAAAATACTGCCTCATACTTAAGTTAACAGCATACTCCAGGATGTGACAAAGATTTTCAAGAAAATCCCCCACCCCAAACTACCCTTTGCATTTGAAAAATAAACGTTTTTCTCAAAAATGGCTCTAACAATTTTGATTAAAATACCCAATATTTGCAATATCTGTATGACAAATAAAATATATATCTTGAATTTTCTGGAAAGCACCTTTGAAGTCCTCCTCATTCTGCATGACTGTTGTATAACTGGTTACTCATAAGAGATAGACAAAAACCTGGAGGCCCGGCATAGCCATGGTTGCTGGAGGGTTTGACTTCGGCACTCTGTGGCACAAAGGATCGCAGGTTCGATTCCCACCATTGGGCATAAGTATGTGTCCATGAGTTCCCCTTCTGGGGTATAAGGGACAGCACAAAAAACCTCTTTTGGTCAAGGTGCAAAGGTCTCTGAATCCCCCAATGTCCCTAAAGGTACTCATCCACAATGCCAGTTTTATGGCATGCCACTTTTCTTGCGGGCCACAAATGTGGCACTTTCTGTTTACACACAGCACGCAAAGTTGCACGATTTCGTGTTGTGCCACTAGAAAAGTGGCATGTTGCACGAGCATTTACACAATGCTATACTTGCAGCGGAAATTTTTCTGCATGCCACTTTCTAGCCAACTGTGTTCTTGATGTGGTGAATATGTCATCTGATAATGAAGTTTTGTTCACAGCATGTTTGTCTTATTTTGCTTCGTCGACATAGAGAAAAATGCAAAGTGCGACAAGAAAATGTTGGGTAAGAGAGTAGATTCTAAGTCAGAAATATTGTAGGGTTGTAAGCAACTTGCTGCAAGAGATAAACATTTCTATAAGAACTTCCTACGCATATCAGCAGTTGACTTTAATTATCTGCTTAGAATAGTAGCACCTGTAATACTATAATGAGAAACTTAAACACCAACAGAACTCCTGAGATTTCTAGCCACAGGTAATTTGGTCTAAACTAATGGAGCAGCAACATTACCAAGTTTAATATATACCACATTCAGCTGTCATTATTTATAAGTATATAATCCATATAATTTTTTTTAGGTGACTGCTGTCAGTCATTGATGTATTTATTTCGAATAGTTGGCACAACGAGAACTATAACTTGGTGCTGTTGCAAAGAACTGTACATATAAATCCTCATACTGCAGCAAAAAATGTTAGAGAGGAATTCAAGGAGTATTTTTTGCCATGAAGGAGAGGTTCCTTGGCAATATCGCTACATTTAAAGTGTGTTGGTACTTACCAAAGAATCGATTCATCTACTGCATCATTGTTGGTGCTGGTGTGGTAAAATATAAACTACAGTGCATCATAAAATTCTCAATTTATTTTATACTTGTTTTTTGCATCACTCCCATATTTCCCTGCCTTCATTTTATTATTTTCATTGGTGAGCTGGGCTCTCAACCTGTGGATTTTTAGTTTAATTTCCTCTGCTGATATGTTGAACTGTATTCTTATATCATGTAACGCATTTTGTCGCATTTGTTTAATTCTGTAATCCGCAGTGTCTACTCTCTACAAGCAATCTTTGCTCTTAGTCAGTCCAATCAACTACTTTGTCATTTCACCTATGAAAAAATAAATTGTCACCATGCTACAATAAATTGTATTGTTAAGGAAATAAAATGCACATATCTGTCTTAATTCTGTATTTGTGTAACACAAATTATGATCCTTGTACCTACCTCTCAAACAGCTGTTTACTATCACAGCAGATGACATAACAAATTTGCACCGAATACGCCACAAAAATTTTCTAAACTGTTCAAGCCATTTTCAGATGGCGCAACTTTCCTTTTTCCGCTGCGTACACAAAGCAACTTCCGAAGTTGAATGCCACTTAGAAGTTGCACGTGCAATTTTTCTACTTGCTTGACAGTTTACATGGTGAAGCTCCACTTTTCTTGTGCAGTTCGAAGTTGCATCGTGGACGAGTACCTTTAGGGTACTCTTACTTTAGACACTTCATGTGACGTAACTGAACTATAACATTACTCACCGCTCTCCCATAACATCTTCAGAGCAGCAGCCCACTGAGATCCATTCCTCAGACATGTGTGTTTGAAATAAAGTAAATTGAGTTTGTTTCAGTATTGTATGTTACCTGCAATAAATATCATCTGTTGTACTACTCAACATCTTGCCATCCACACACAATTAACAAGGTCACATCTTTTTGTAAAAATAGTGAGATCGATCAAAAACAGTCGTATGCAGTTTGAGTATAATGGTAATTAAAATGCTCATTACTGCCCATTTCATAAAAATACTTGCGTCTTAATTACTACCATTATACTCTTGTTGCATAATATACTATTTTGGGGTGTTAACAATTTTGAAGATATTCTTTGTTTTTAATTTTCAAACGCAAGCGCAATTAGATTTTGTTTTCTCCCCCCTCCTCTGGTCATACAGAAAGATGGAATTTCAAAGCCATCTTACAGCCATCCACTTTTTAAAGATGTTTAACTTACTTTATTCTTCTTATACCTGTAATGAAATGTGTAAATGTGCAGCATTAAAAGCTTATCTCGAGAATATCATCTTGTAAGAAGAGTTGGTAGAGTCATGTGACTCATAAGATTTTTCTAATTGGAAGAGTTTACTCTGAACAGGTATTGCTTTGGGGACAAAATACACAACACAAATAATATTTTTAATATGTATGTAATGTAGATGATTGTTGATACATTGTTTTATCTTCATTCCAGTTGATAGTTGAACTTTGTTTGCTTTCTAGCATTACAATCTCAGACTGACTGTTGAATGTTTAACATTGAAATGCAAAACTACTCCTGAATTCTTAGCTGGTTGAATAGTCAAATATTATGCTTTTGTAATCAAACAAATGATTTTCCTTATATATTCCTGTTGTAGGTTATGATGTAATACAACTAGCGCCATTACTTCCTTGTGATAACAATAATGTCTCACCCGTCAGGTCAGTGTCAGGCATGCACTTATCTTGTCAGTTGCAGTCCGTTGGACCATATAATTCTCAAGGACTGGTCTGTTATATGCACCTTTGTTAACTATGCCACCATTCATTGTTGAACAAAAGTGTTTATGTATGATAATTATGTAAAAACTGATTCCTACAGAGAAATAATAAGGCACTTTGCAAGAGAATAACAGTGATTGTGTTACAAAGTTCCAAGAGACACAAACGCATTACGAGGTGCTGTGTTCTTGCTGAAAAGAAGTCAGGCACAATAGGGGAATGTCTCAAACATTTGCCATCTTGGTCAGGAGACAGTGGTGTCAATATCCTGTGTCAGAAGTGCAACCAAATTACTTAAAACCGGGCTCTGGCCCTGATTGTGATTTTTATTTATGGGGAAACTTAAGAAAATCAGAACAACCCCATAAAATTGAGGATGTAAAAGCAAATATCACACAACAAAGTGCTGCAGTTACACCTCGGAAGCTAATGGAAGTGACAGGAATTTCATACGCAGATGTTATCAATGTACTGCTGCTGAGGGACAACATTCTCAACAGCACTTATAACACAGGTTACTGTTCTATCATCATCCTTATCGTCATCATTGTTGTTTACAGTAATGCGTTCGGTAAACATTTTACACTTGATTTGGTTTCTCTTTCTAGCATAAGTTACCGCACTCTGCCACCCACTCAGCTGGCCACTGTATTAACAGCCCTGTACTTCATTATCATTTATATCTGGGTCTCTCTTGTTAATTATTTTACATAATTAAATAACCAGAAAATGCTGATTATCTCAGCTTTAGATTACCATAGACACATTCCTAGCGTCAGTGAAGTAACAAGCAGACAAAAACTGCTATATAATATAAGTCTTCTCTATAACTTAATCTTTTGTGATGTTTTGAAAACCAGTAGTAACACTGCTTTTTCTGTGGTGTTAATAAACGTTAAGGCATAAGTAAAAAGTTTAACAGTACACAAATTTGTGTTACTTCCTATGCTTGTTATGTGATTGGAACTATACTGTTTCTCATGTAACTGATTTATGTACACAAATAATACTAATGAAAAATTGTTACAACTTCTTAATTATTCATTCTATCAAAATGTTTTAACAAAATTTGTTAGAAAGATTATGTTCACAAATTTTTGTTATGTAACACTTTTCAAAAAGATTATTAATAAGTAAGATATTCCAACATGTTTATTTTATGCCTCATTAGAACCCACTTTAGGCTAAGCAGTTGTCATTTGCCTATTTTCTAAATGAAGGGTATGTTATATGCCAAGTTTCATAACAATCACTTCAGCCATTCTTGGTACTAAAAAAAAATTACATAAATGTTTTTAAATGCAATTTCCAACAGTTATACATTTTGATATGAGTTATCCATCCAAAATAAAAACTTAACAGAAAAATTTACTATACTTTTATTATTTTATAGATTGCCCTCACTTTGGAGGATATATAGGAAAAGGCAAAGTACAGAAATCTTTAAACAATAAAATGAAGAAAATGTTACTGACCGAACACAATGCCACTGGCAGGCCCTCAGCCTATAAGAATTGCAACATGCAGCAGATGAAAACAAACTTTCTCGTATAAATATGAGTCCATACATACCACAGCATGTGGTAGGTCTGAGAATAAGATATCAGCTTGAAGGGTAGGTCTGAGAATAAGATATCAGCTTGAAGGGAGGAATGTTGGCAAAATCAGAACATAAATTGACACACCCTTTACCGAAAGAATAACTCCATCATGGGCAATGGCTGCAGAATCCTGCACATTCACTCAAATTTATGTGCAGTAAAATCTGAATAAATGTAGTCACTTTATACAGCATATATTACAGTTAAAAATATGCAGTCGTGGTATATCAATAAAGTAACAATGTTCTCGTGTAGTGCTGAGTTTTTATCAAACAAAACTGTTAAAAGTAATCACAGAAAGGTGTGGAAGACAGAACATCTTGTGTGTTCTCATCTTGTCTTATACAATATATATTTCCTTCATTGCTCCACACACACCTAAGCCTTGAGCTTATTCTACTATGTGTGTTCTCGTATTTATAGTATATTTGTTTACCTTTCCTAAACCTTTTGACCTTCTTGCCATAGCTGTTGAATAGTGGTAGGAAAAAAAAGATAACAGTACTCTAAATTTGTCTATATGTGACACTATGGCACTGTCCCTGCTTCCAAGTTACGATAGAGAGTACGTTGTGTTACAATACAACAGTTACAAGTATGTATATGATGTGAGACCTTGGAACTGTCCCTGCTTCCAAGTTACAATAGAGAGTACGTTGTGTTACAATACAACAGTAACAAGTATGTATATGATGTGAGACCTTGGAACTGTCCCTGCTTCCAAGTTACAATAGAGAGTACGTTGTGTTACAATACAACAGTAACAAGTATGTATATGATGTGAGACCTTGGAACTGTCCCTGCTTCCAAGTTACAATAGAGAGTACGTTGTGTTACAATGCAACAGTTACAAGTATGTATATGATGTGAGACCTTGGAACTGTCCCTGCTTCCAAGTTACAATAGAGAGTACGCTGTGTTACAATACAACAGTAACAAGTATGTGTATGATGTGAGACTATGGAACTGCCCTGCTTCCAAGTTACAATAGAGAGTACGCTGTGTTACAATACAACAGTAACAAGTATGTATATGATGTGAGACTATGGAACTGTCCCTGCTTCCAAGTTACAATAGAGAGTACGCTGTGTTACAATACAACAGTAACAAGTATGTGTATGATGTGAGACTATGGAACTGCCCTGCTTCCAAGTTACAATAGAGAGTATGTTGTGTTACAATACAACAGTTACAAGTATGTATATGATGTGAGACTATGGAACTGTCCCTGCTTCCAAGTTACAAAAGAGAAAATGTTGTGTTACAATACAACAGTTACAAGTATGTATATGATGTGAGACTATGGAACTGTCCCTGCTTCCAAGTTACAAAAGAGAAGATGTTGTGTTACAATACAACAGTAACAAGTATGTGTATGATGTGAGACTATGGAACTGTCCCTGCTTCCAAGTTACAAGAGAGAAAACGTTGTGTTACAATACAACAGTAACAAGTATGTGTATGATGTGAGACTATGGAACTGTCCCTGCTTCCAAGTTACAAAAGAGAAAACGTTGTGTTACAATACAACAGTAACAAGTATGTGTATGATGTGAGACTATGGAACTGTCCCTGCTTCCAAGTTACAAAAGAGAACATGTTGTGTTACAATACAACAGTAACAAGTATGTGTATGATGTGAGACTATGGAACTGTCCCTGCTTCCAAGTTACAATAGAGAGTATGTTGTGTTACAATACAACAGTTACAAGTATGTATATGATGTGAGACTATGGAACTGTCCCTGCTTCCAAGTTACAAAAGAGAAAATGTTGTGTTACAATACAACAGTAACAAGTATGTATATGATGTGAGACTATGGAACTGTCCCTGCTTCCAAGTTACAATAGAGAGTACGTTGTGTTACAATACAACAGTAACAAGTATGTATATGATGTGAGACTATAAAACTGTCCCTGCTTCCAAGTTACAATAGAGAGTACGTTGTGTTACAATGCAACAGTTACAAGTATGTATATGATGTGAGACCTTGGAACTGTCCCTGCTTCCAAGTTACAATAGAGAGTATGTTGTGTTACAATACAACAGTTACAAGTATGTATATGATGTGAGACTATGGAACTGTCCCTGCTTCCAAGTTACAAAAGAGAAAATGTTGTGTTACAATACAACAGTAACAAGTATGTATATGATGTGAGACTATGGAACTGTCCCTGCTTCCAAGTTACAATAGAGAGTACGTTGTGTTACAATACAACAGTAACAAGTATGTATATGATGTGAGACTATAAAACTGTCCCTGCTTCCAAGTTACAATAGAGAGTACGTTGTGTTACAATGCAACAGTTACAAGTATGTATATGATGTGAGACCTTGGAACTGTCCCTGCTTCCAAGTTACAATAGAGAGTACGTTGTGTTACAATACAACAGTAACAAGTTTGTGTATGATGTGAGACTATGGAACTGTCCCTGCTTCCAAGTTACAATAGAGAGTATGTTGTGTTACAATACAACAGTTACAAGTATGTATATGATGTGAGACTATGGAACTGTCCCTGCTTCCAAGTTACAAAAGAGAAAATCTTGTGTTACAATACAACAGTAACAAGTATGTATATGATGTGAGACTATGGAACTGTCCCTGCTTCCAAGATACAATAGAGAGTACGTTGTGTTACAATACAACAGTTACAAGTATGTATATGATGTGAGATCTTGGAACTGTCCCTGCTTCCAAGTTACAAAAGAGAAAATGTTGTGTTACAATACAACAGTAACAAGTATGTATATGATGTGAGACCTTGACACTGTCCCTACTTCCAAGTTACAATAGAGAGTATATTGTGTTACAATACAACAGTTACAAATATGTATATGATGTGAGACTATGGAACTGTCCCTGCTTCCAAGTTACAAAAGAGAAAATGTTGTGTTACAATACAACAGTAACAAGTATGTATATGATGTGAGACCTTGACACTGTCCCTACTTCCAAGTTACAATAGAGAAAATGTTGTGTTACAATACAACAGTAACAAGTATGTATATGATGTGAGACCTTGACACTGTCCCTACTTCCAAGTTACAATAGAGAAAATGTTGTGTTACAATACAACAGTAACAAGTATGTATATGATGTGAGACCTCTGAACCGCCCTTGCTTCCAAATTACAATAGAGAGTATGTTGTGTTACAATACAACAGTAAAAAGTATGTATATGATGTGAGACCTCTGAACCGCCCTTGCTTCCAAATTACAATAGAGAGTATGTTGTGTTATAATACAACAGTTACAAGTATGTATATGATGTGAGACCTCTGAACCGTCCTTGCTTCTAAATTACAATAGAGAGTATGTTGTGTTACAATACAACAGTTACAAGTATGTATATGATGTGAGACCTTGAACTGTCCCTGCTTCCAAGTTACAATAGAGAGTACGTTGTGTTACAATATATCAGTTACAAGTATGTATATGATGTGAGACCTTGAACTGTCCCTGCGTCCAAGTTACAATAGAGAGTACGTTGTGTTACAATATATCAGTTACAAGTATGTATATGATGTTAGACCTTGAACTGTCCCTGCTTCCAAGTTACAATAGAGAGTACGTTGTGTTACAATATATCAGTTACAAGTATGTATATGATGTGAGACCTTGAACTGTCCCTGCTTCCAAGTTACAATAGAGAGTATGTTGTGTTACAATACAACAATTACAAGTATGTATATGATGTGAGACCATTGAACTGTCTACTTCCAAATTACAATAGAGAGTATGTTGTGTTACAATACAACAGTTACAAGTATGTATATGATGTGAGACCTTGGAACCGTACCTGCTTCCAAGTTGCAATAGAGAGTACGTTGTGTTACAATACAACAGTTACAAGTATGTATATGATGTGAGACCTTGGAACTGTCCCTGCTTCCAAATTACAATAATACAACAGTTACAAGTATGTATATGATGTGAGACCTTGGAATTGTCCCTATTTCCAAGTTACAATAGAGAGTATGTTGTGTTACAACAGTTACAAGAATGCATATATTGTGAGACCTTGGAACTGTCCCTACTTCCAAGTTACAATAGAGAGTACATTGTGTTACAAGTATGTGTATGATGTGAGACCTTGGAACTGTCCACCCTTCCAAGTTGCAATAGAGAGTACATTGTGTTACAACAGTTACAAGTATGTATATGATGTGAGACCTTGGAACTGTCCCAGCTTGCAATTTACATTAGAGGGCAACCTGCGCTAGAAAAGTTACAGCCAATCAGATTTTTTAAATATGTCGAGGCAAACGCCTGAGATGCAGTTTTTTTAACATCTAATCATTAGCATCATGGCAACTGATAAAAGATGGACGAGAGTTCTTTAATATGCCAAGTAAATGTGTTTGATATTTTAAAATGCCTGTTCCAGAATGTATCATTCTACTTAACTACTCATTTGTAAGAAATGTGTTATATGACAAAGATTGACTTTGAAGTACCTAATACAAAGCTGCTTGTTCAAGTCAGATGCAAGACTTTGGTTTGCTAAGCTTGATAGGATAGGATAATGCATTAAAGGAATTAATAGTTATTTTGTTATATTTCTGAGATGCTCAATTGGTAGACTTGTAATAGTCAATCAAGTATTGCAAATGCCTAAAATGATAAATAAATAATAGTAAGAATAATAATTTTTACTTTTATAAAAAACTTTACGTGACATTTTATAATTTCTGAAATGCAAGAATAATTTGTAAAATTAGGATGTTTACAACATAATTTTGCTATCCCAATATCTGTGATGAATGCTAATTCTAGTTTATGATGTCATTCTTCAATATGTATTAGTTTTGCTTAAACTTGAGAAACGATCGGCCTATGAATGCGTTGCTGTTGTGCTTCAAGGCTTTATAAGATTTTCAAGTGAACTAATGTTTGTAAATGAAATGCACAGGATCCTATTCTATGCACAAAAGGTTTACGACCCATATAGCTACATATTAAAAAGGTGCAGTTTAGCGTCCCTATCCTCCTCTGCAGCTATAATTTGAGAACTGTTACACAGAGAACATTATATGTGCCTTAACTATTTAGTCTCCAATTTGTGCATGAAATACCATCCTGCAAAATTGTGTGTGTACATATGCTTAACAGTATGTGTTTATGTTGCTATTGTTCCAATTCTTGAACTAAAAAACGTGTTTAAAATAAAAAATTTACAGTGGTCAAAATGAACCTGA
Source organism: Deroplatys truncata (assembly GCA_030765065.1). NCBI lineage: Eukaryota > Metazoa > Arthropoda > Insecta > Mantodea > Mantidae > Deroplatys > Deroplatys truncata. Next base: position 321,737,277 of record CM060975.1, read on the forward strand.
AAGTAATTTCATATACTATGCTTGTCACGGAATGAAAGATTTTGAAGTTCAGCATACATTGCAGTTATATTGCTTGGCATTTTAAATTCTAAGTAAGACTATTGCTAGAATTTTGTGTTTCCAGTGCAAAATTATGAATTAAGATATGTTTTAGTATCTCCAGAGAATAAAAACACTTTCAGGACCTGTACTACAGATCGCCAGATAAAGATTTAATCTAACAGTTTGCACATCTATCTGGATGATTATGCCTTAAATTAGCTAATTGAAAGATTGAGCAGAATATAACAGGAAATCTGGCAGATAGAGATCAAAGAAAAACAAAGATGGCTGCATCTAGTATTGGGTTTGTAACCTATAAGCTCCACCAAAAGGGGTGTCCTCCATGGTAGAGTGGTTACCATGATAGCCTCTAGTTCCCGAGGTCACGGGTTCAAACCCGGCAGATTTTTCGGGGATAAAAATCCTTAGCATGGCTTCCTTTGGAAGGGAAGTAAAGCTGGTGGTCCTGTGTCATGGATTTACGGCACGTAAAAGAACCTCAAGCCTGATAAAGAGGCCTCTGAGCAAAATTACTGATCTTTCACTTCCAGTATAGAATGGGATGCCAAGGACTGCAGCAGTTAAAGAGCATCTATAAATAAAATAAAAAACAAAAACTCCACCAAAAGGATAATTTTATAAGTGTACAAATTGTATTCCAAGAAAGCAAATGCACAACTATTGTAGATCATCATCATTCAGGCATGTGTCTTCCTCCGTGATCTAGGAGTAACGTGCTAGCGTCTAGTTCCTGAGGTCATGGTTTCAAACCTGGTGGAGAGCAATGGGATTTTTTTGGGGCGTAAAAATCCTTAACATAGCTTCCTTTGGAAGGGAAGTAAAATTGATGGTCCTGTATCGTAGATTTACCACACGGAAAAGAACCTCAAGCCTGATACAGACGCCTCTGAAGAATATTTCCAGTCTTTCACACCCAATATAAAATGGGATGCAAAGAACCATAGTAGTTAAAAGCATCCATAAATAAAACTCAGTTTAATTTATTTAGTTCAGGCATGCTTCTTTGAAGGATATGAAAACTAAATCAATCACAGTAGAAGCCAATGTACCAGGTTCCCCATTTTGAAAGTTTCCATGCTTTTGTTTCCCCTTTTATGACCAAGTGTGAATTATTTAGGGAATCTGTACCTAATTGCCTAATAAGAGAAATACTAGATAGAGCAACATATTTGTTGGTGTTTTAACTTAAGTGAAACAAAGTTGTTGCTGTATAAAAAGCTAAATTGGATGTTTGGGTTTTGTTTACCAGTATATTTGTCCCACATTATTCCTGTTATTTACTCTGCTGTTCACATCCTCACTGAAAGCATTCATTTCTATCTCTTACACTTCATTACATTTTACAACACAATAAGATGAAAATTAGTTTTTAGTATTTTTCTCGTGAATACAGATTTTTAAATTGCAGGTAAAACTTGTGTTCCTTTGTTATTTTAGTGGCTGGAGTTGTGAATCTAAGCTCTTTGCTTAGAAGTGATTGGAATGGTGTAATGCTTCCATCCGCAATGACCCATTCAAAGAGTGCTGCTGAAATATTTATTTTACATGGAAAACATGGAAGGGAACAAATAAGTGGTGTCAAATTTAAGTTACAAGCCCAAAATTACCATATTAGGTTGAATTATGACCAACACAATAAAAATAATACCAGATTTTGCAGATACTAACACAATAGTTGAAATCTGTTGGTAGTACAGGAGAAAACTTTCAATAAGGTAAACTGCAATGTATGTATTTAATAATTTACCTGGTGGTTGTAGGCCCTTAGTATTTTCAAAAACCTGAATTAATATCTGAGCAGATAGGGTTTGAAAAAATTATATCAGCCAAATTAATACAGAGGAAATTCTCAATTTTAATGTGCAGAAAGAATAAACAAATATAGTTTTCAGTATTTTATGTTTTGTTACTTTTATAATTTTATGAAAATTGCAAATTTTTTCAATGTTCATGTGTGGTGTTTACTAAATTATTTTTTATTCATTTAGCAAAGCAATTTTGTGTTCTAATACCTGACGATGTAACTAGATACGATTTAAAATTTGTGAAGTATTAATGAGAAAGTTGTGTAAAAACATTGATAATTTCTGACTTTGACTTTGCTTTTTGCTCTGTCAGATAAGGACATATTCAATTTTACATATTACATCAAACAATTTTCTCTACTAAATGCATATAAAGTAATTTTGTAAATGCCACACATGAAAATGTAGTCTGTAAAAATGAGAATTTCCATACCATTTAATTTTTATTTCATCTTTTACAATATGTACAAAAGTTACGTCATATTATTTCAAAGCTACAACACAAAAATAAATATACATGGAAAGGTGCAATAAATTTCTGTACAAAGATTACATCATAAATACATACATATGTTGTGATTCACTTTTATGTATATTTATCTGTACTATAAAATCCATTAAATGCTTTACTGCAATTTATTCTGGTAGCTTGTTTTAAATTTCTTTTCCAAAGAGTGGCTATTAAGTTTTCCCCTGAGGTAGTCTTTTCTGTTTCTTATAACAGTGTATATTGCAATTCTTTTGAAATGTATTGTTTTCAATTAGATATCTGACACTTTGGTATATAGTTTTATGTGCATATAGGAAGGTATGTTTCTTGTCCATATTTGCTATTACCCTAATGGTGCTATTTGTAACATTAAAACTTATATCCTCATTTGAATCAACATTTTTGTTCTGAATTTTATGTGAGCATAGATAAAAGCACAATTATCCTTCTAGCTTCCTCTTTATATAAATCCTTTGTAAGGCATGCCATCTATATCATATCAAATGTTACTCAGGCTGGCTATTTTTACCTATATAACATGTTCCTAGTAGGTAGAGAAGGTATTGTATACCATCAGGATTTCACTGGAAATATATGTATTGAGGCCCTCTGAATCCAACAAATTCATTTTAAAAAGATCTGTGTGTTGTCTGTGAACAGTGTAACCCAAAAACGAAATGTCCAATAAATACCAAACTTGGTACTTAGGTTCAGCATCTTCCAAAGCTGCAACATGAAGATTTTCAACAAAATCCCCCATCCCAACTAGTCTTTACATGTAAATTTTTCAAAATTCTCCATTTTCTCAAAAATGGCTATAATGATTTTGATTAAAATACCATATCTTTAAGATACTTACATGGCAAATAAAATACATATCTTGAATATTTTGGGAATAGCCTATGAAGTCCCCCTTGCAAATTTTGCATAATTTGGTATCACTGGTAAACCATAAGTGATAAACAGAAATGCACCACACCGAACATGTAGAACTCTTTAAAACACACAATTTATTTTAAATAACCTTTTTTTGTAAAGTTAGCTATTTCCTAGATATACATTACTGGTTTGAATTTTTCAATACCTTTTACTTTTTTTAAAAAACAAAGCTATAGCTGTTCAGTTGTTTCTCATAGAGGAACAGAGAGAGTCATGTCAGGGTAACACAGATTTTTATATTTATCACAATTTTCAGATTTGAGAAGCTTGTTCTATAATGTTCAAGTGTTGTATGCTTTATTTTCTAATCTGTGTTCTGTTGCATCTTTAATTATTATAGTTGTATCATATGCATAACCAATTACAGTACTACCATCTCTTGTTGCCAATTCAAAAATCATTACATATATTGGTAATAAAAATGGCCCTAGTTTTGAACCTTGTGGATCTCCTTTCATAACAGTGACTTGATGTTTTCCATTACATAACTTAAGGTTTTATAATTTATTTCTACTCGTTGCATTATGTTTTTAGGCATGATATGATCCAGTTTTTTATGCTTTCTCTTAGTAAAAGTCATTATAGGGGAAATAAATAATGAACATTTTTCCATGTAAAGGGTAGTTTCGGGTGGATCCATGTGTGTGTGTGGATGTGCGTGTGCACGTGAGCGAGAGAAAAGCAGAAATCAAACATACTTTTTTATATACAGAGCAATAATACTTATTTACAATAAAAAATGTCCATTACAGATAATGGTGGCATGAGAAAAAGGAAGAAGTTAAAAAGAAAAGAAAAAAGACATGACTCAGTGTAGTCAATTTTTGTTAGCAAAAGCTTGGAGGTAAGAAATCTCTCACCAGGCATGCCCATGTGACAAAGAGATGCTAATATGTGCTAGTCTCATACACACCTATTTTTACAACAAAATTATTATTGCATCGTTTGACAAGATGTGTTACATTTTGGTACAAAGACCAAAGATGAACTCATGTGATCTATTTTTTATTAATTTCTCATCTGGAACCCTAAAAATATGCATAAGAATAGTGTTTGAAAATTATAAGAATATCCATCATTTTAGTGCATCCTGTAATGTAAGTATATGTTTTAATGAGAAGATCAAAAGATTACATGTAATTTTGTTGGTTCCCATGCCATGTACAAAGTTTTGTCCATATAAGTCAAATCACGAAGGTTGGTAGGAAAGAATGTGAAAACACGGGGAGAGAATTATTGGAGAAGCTATAGTTTTTGTTGCATTGTATAATACAAGCCTCCTAAGATTTGTCCAGACCATGCAAAAAAACACTACCGGATATTAATATTCAACGAAATCAAGATGGAAATTAAGTGATATGACCACGACAAATCCCTCCTCCCAATATATTAATCATTTTAAATATTTTAAGGCCATACTTTACCCACTACAGCCACATTTGCAGTAAAGCATCAAAATATATATACTTCTGTGCCAATATTATAAAGATAGAAGAGAGAGAGAGAGAGTGTGTGTGTGTATGAGAGAGAGAGACCCAGAAATGAGTCAATTTTGTTAATTTTTTCACAACTGAGAAGCAGTACTTTTCCTGACAGACATAGGCTATAAGACAGCTTCTAATGTCAACTCCTAAATGATTAAAAAACCAAGAATAGTTTAATTTAAAGAGTGGAGTGTCATAAAAGGACATGCTTGCGAAGATGGCTTTGACTTTTTATTCAGAATGTCATGGAGTAGAAAATAATTGTTGTTATAACCAAAATGCATGTAAAAATAATGCAAAAGGTGTGGATATTTCATTACAAGCAATAGACTTAGATGATTAGATGTAGCAACTGGAATAAAAATGACACAAGCATTCATTAATAACATTCCAAAGAAAGATTTGTTGCTTTATGATGACTTTCTCAAGTTAACAAAATAAGTTCTCAGATATGCTTTTACACTGCTGTTATAGAATTTGAAATTAACAGTGAAATATTGCTCCGGTCATTTAACATAGTTAAACTTATTAGAAACTTATCTTGCCAAAAATTACGCTTACAATTTTAAATTGACATATGCAACATTTTTAATGAATGCTTCTGTGCGATATTTGTATGTTAAGCTTATTTATGCAATTTCAGCAAGTTATTATCTTGGTCAAAATCAATCATAATTGTGTCTTTCTAACATAAGCACCATGGTTGCTTAGAAATAATGGCATAATAGATCTGTTGAAACATATGTATTTATAATCAGTTCCATTCTAATTCCGTCTTAATTGCAAGGTTCTGCAGTCTTCTGTAATATTGCCCTTTTGCCTCCTTGTTTATTTGAGTATGTGATGGAAACCATTACATTTTGTCTCAACGACATGAGGGCAGCCCAAAGATGTGCACCTGCCCTCGATAGGTCGTAACCACGTTAAGACAGGAGTAATTGAGGTAGAAGGGGTGAAAGGAGGTAGCAAGATTTGCTTCTCAACGGTCGCCGGTCATGGTGTAATATACAGGCTTGTGCAGAAAGAATAGCCAGATTTGAGTCACACAGTACAGAGCCATTGTATGCGCCTGTGCGGTGTATGTATGTGGAATGGTCTGCCATTTGCAATTATGGTTGCGTGGACTGCAGAGCACCGCTCTTTCACTGTGGAAACTTGCTTAACAAATATTAACTCTCCCATTACTCTTCAACGAATCTTTTGTCGCCATTTCAGGCCGAGACGTTGCGATGAAGTTCCTGATCACCGAACAATCGTAAGGTGGATGAACCAATTTCGTACCAGTGCATCTAGCCTTAAGATGAAAAGTGCAGGACGCCCAAGGTCACAACGAACTCCTACGCGAGTGGAGGAAGCCCGCATGCTTTAGCACTAGCAATGTCCTGCAGCTGGTGATCTACACTTCCATTCCTACAAGATGCAGGTTGTGCAACAACTGAACGAACGTGACAAAGTTTGCCCCTCGGTCGCTTAGCAGCCGAACTGCAGATCTTGAGGAACTTAGTGGTGTCTGATGAGGCCCATTTTGAACTTAGCGGGTGTATGAACAAGCAAAATTTCCGGTACTGTGCATCAGGTGACCCACGTGTGCTACATGAGAAACCGCTCCATAGCGAACGTGTGCCACTACTTCATTTGGCATCATAAGCCCTTATTTGCGGACCACAATGGCTGCACTGTTACAGTTACTAGTGATAGCTATGTGGATATGATTAACGCCGTTCTTCTTTCAGCACTGGCCAACCACAACCTACCTCAGAAATGGTTCCAACAAGACGGGGCAACAGATCGACGATCCATGGATATCTTGCGGCCTGCATTTCGAGGCCGATTAATTTCCAGATTTGGAGATGTCCACGGTCGTCAGATGTGACTGCCCCTGACTTGTTCTTATGGGGTATCTGAAGGGTGAAGTCTACGCTGCAGACCCTCAAACATTGGCAGACCTTAAGGACCGAATACGAGACACCGTGGACATGCTACATCGTGTGATGCAGGCTTTCGTTAGCCGCTTAAAGGAATGTGTAAAATGTAGCTAATGGCGATCACTTACCCGGTGTCATATTCAAGAAACAGTAACTGTTGTCTCTAATGACTAAGTGGCACACCTCTGCCTATGTTTTCATATGTTCAAATAAATTGCTGTATTCCTTCTGCCCAACCCAGTACTTTCAAAAGTTTGTTTTATTTTGAGGTTCTTATTGTAATTTTGAAGTCTAAACATCTCTTGGATGCATTATATTGGAGCTCAGCATTAGCTGCTCATGTGGCCGCATGCCATGCGGGGGATTCGGTGACGCCTCAAGGGTTATAATCTCCGTTCTGATGGTGTGGCAATTGCTCGTAAAATTTTGCGGCCCGGCGCCTAATTTCATCCTTCACATCTTGAAGAGATGAGGTTGTCTCAGGGGGGAAAGAGCGGCTTACAGAATAGTTGGCCCGAAGGCTTCTAATCTGCAGATTGGAGTCCGCGGCCATGCGTACAACAGGACGGGGATTATGAGAGCGTAGCTGTAATGAAAAAGGCATTGGGCACAACGAGGCCAAAGCCCCCGTCAGATCCCTAACGTGTTCCTCCAAAGTTAGGCCTTTATCTAGCTTAACTCTTAAGCAGGTGACGACATTCAATCTTTCCTGGGATATGTGAATGTTTTGTACCACACATTTGCTTGCGTATATTGTATCCAGTAACATTCGCGATCTTCATTAATCTACATGCCAGGATTATTTACTATAAATGTAACACTCGTCCCAACTATTAATAATTCTCTTAAACAAATCTTTCGTTCCTGTATGAATCAGTGAAGACGGTGTAAAAGCTGCAAACCTGAAGCACAAGTAAAGATTGGAGATTGGTTTGAAAAGGTCTTCACTTCCTGCACGTTTATGGTAACCAGTAAACAATTCATTACGTTATAACCATACTTGTTTTTTGCTCTTCTCCACTCGTAAAATGTGCCCGTATCTCTAAGATTGCTTGTGCTTCAGCTGCCTTCAATAATTCTAGAGAAATATCTTCAAGTTCAGCCGAATTATTCCCTCCATTCGTTTTGGAAATAAACAAACGAAGCATGCTTGGCAGTTCGTTGTTAAATAATTATCTATGTTGTAAACTCTATCACTGTGAAACCATGACGTCATTTTTTGACTAACAAGGAGACAATGAAGTTTAAATATCTAATTTTTTAATTTATCATCAGTTAACGGATTATTATACCCGTGTTTCATGAACAATCATTCTTTGACAAAGAATAATTAGTACCCTGGCAGCGCCATTGCCCGAGATTGTTACACAAAATTCACCTGGAAAACTAGCATGGCATTACGATATTCCAAGAAAGACAAGCCACTGATCGCGAGGTCATTGCATCTTTTAGGAACATAAGGAAAACGAACGCTGCACGTGTTTTCTAAGATTAATGGCGTAAACTGATCCAGATACGGGCTCAACCTTGAAACAGAACATTCATAGGTCAGTTTTTCTGATGCCTGTTGAACCGGTTTGAGTTCACTGGAATTTCAAATGTCAAACATAAGAGAAATACGACTTCCATTTGCTCTTAAATAATAACGCAGTGAAATAAAGTTACTCGTAGCTTGCACTGGAAAAGTGTCGGCTGCCGGCGCTGGAGTGGGCACAGGGAAAATAAGTGAGGCGATGTGTATAACAGTTTCAAAAACAATATAGTTTAAACTACCAAGCGACCTGTAATCTACTGATTTTATAAAGCGAGAAAATGTGTCTGTGCGCGCGCGCCCTTCGCCAATTCAAACTCTGTTCTTCGTGACAGACATTGGCTATAAGACACCTAATTTCAAATTTAAACTTCTAAAAGGCTAAGAAGAATTTACAAGGTCTGGGTATTAGAATACAAACAACTGGATCACTCATAGTCCAGCTAACTTGTCAAGAAAACAGTTGTTACTCTACAGAAAATCCACATAAACATAAAACAGACGTCGCTCTACATAACGGTCCTAGACAGTAATCGTCTCCACTTTATCAGCAACTAGCAGCCGAATTAAAGGAGAGAGAGATTCTCAGTTTTTAATATGCAGAAACATTTTGTGTTTGCTTTTCTCCCATTTTTTCACTTTATTGGTTTTATAATATTTTTAAAATTGCTCTGATATTTAACTTTTTACCCTCCCTACCATGTACCTAGTAGGAAGAGAAGGTATTGCATTCCACCCAAACATTCGATATCGATATTTCACCGGAAACTCGTTTTTGAGCCCCTAAATAATACAGAAACTATTTTTAGAAAAAGGTCCATTGTCTGTGTGAGAGAGACTGAAACTTAACTCAAAAACGAAAACTAGGATAAATAACCAAATTTGGTATTTAGGTTCAGTGTTTTCTAAAGATGCGACACAAGATTTTCAACAAAATTCCCACACTCCAAACTATCCTATATGATATATTTTTGAAATGTTTTATTCTTTCAAAAATGGCTCAACAATTTTGATTAAAACGCCATATAATTAAGATATTTACATGACAAAATGTATAGCGTGTGAAGTCGTCTTCATTCGGTAAGAATTAACTAAAATTAAGGATTTTTTTTAATTTATTATGAACTCTCTTTGACTGCTATAGTTCTTAGCGTCCCATGGAAGACCGGAAATTTTGCCTAGGATACGCAACCCCCTCCCAACAGTAACCCAATTTTGAAGATTTCAGGCCTCACTTTCACTCTTACTTTGGGCTAGCAGTGGCATGTTCGCAATAAACTATCAAAACAGTCCTTTAAAACGCAAGCACAAAAACTGGGTGACACGAACAAACACTCAACATAGAACTTTCTGGGCGTATTAGAATGGTGAAGGAAGTTATCTGTGTACGATGTTAGCACTTAGAGCACCCACATTTCACCGGAAATACAAGTTTTAATGCGAAAAATCTCCATGTGTGTGTGTGTGTGTGTGCGTGAACGGTGAGCACAACTCACCGGGAGTAAGGGATGAAGTGAAGGAGCTGGAACTGCCTAGAGAGGGCGATGAACGAGGAGTATCTATCGCCAATCTGTCCAGCACTGCCTAACGCCAAGAAACCTAGAAGCACGCGTGGTAGATGAGAAACCACTCCAGCATTCGTCTACCGACAAGGGAAAACCGCGAAAAATTCCAAGGTCGACGGGGATTCTTACGCGTTACCACAGAGCCATCTCCTTCGGAGTGAAAAGCATCACTCAAAAGCAAATGTCCGATAAATGCCAAACTTAGTATTCAAGTTCAACATCTTCCAAACATGCGACACGAAGATTTCCCAAGAAACTTGGTTATTTGTTTATTTTTTTCGAAATGGCTCTAAAGATTTCCGTTCAAATGCCCCATGTTTAAGATACTTGCATGTTAGAATGCATATGTTGAATTTGCCTGTAAACTCCTCATTCGAGAGGAATTTTGTATAACTAGTAAATCCTAACAGATAGACAAAAGCTGTAGAGCTCGTTAAAGCACGCAATTTATGTGAAGGAACAGTCTTTATCAATGACGTCATTCACATACACGTGATGGACTTCAAGGTTGCCTACTTGAATAGTGAAGTATAATTAAACAGATAACGAGGGAAAAACAGATATCTTATCGCATTAAGGAAAACTAAATAGGAACACAAATATCTATAAGTACAACGGTTCTGAGGAGGCCTTCAAATTTTGCATATCCATGTTGGTGGCATTGCTTCAACTGTTGCGTTAGAGGAAATGGGTCCGGCATTACGGAGCTTTAAGTCAAAAACTTGTTTGTCTATCTACTTCAACTTGGCCCACACAAACGTTCACAGCAGCAGTTTCATTACTAGGACCCGGATTTTTACGTTTTAACCTATATTTTTCCTCGCTATTTAATTAACACATTTCGTTTCACACTTCCTGCAGCAGAATATACCAATTTCATTACACTTAAAAAAACCTAAATTTGGGGTTGACACCTACAATAGCCTAAATAGCTATTTTTTCCTTTTTCGAAATGAATGTTATTTTCAGATTGAAGCTCCAGATAGCTCAAGTTACCACCGTTAAACGCAGCACATGTGACGTGGTGACACCTGGATGAGCATAACTTGCGTAACGTGATCGCCTCCAATCGTTCACCGAGAGTACTTTTCTTTGTTGTAGAGCGAAACAATACCTAAATCACATTTATTGAAAAAGTGGATTGCTGCAGATCCACACTTCACTTTTGTTAGTGACAGACAGCGCTGCGTACATGTTGAAGGCCGGGCGGGGGTTCTACAGTTCTTCTACTGGACCATGCTACATGTTACATTCTTGGCCCACCGCCCGCACCGCCTTTCGGGGGAGATTAGAAGCCACTTCGATGACACAAACAGCCTGATATCTTTGGTCAAGAAGGTTTTCTTAAGAGCCTCAACACGTATACAATTGTTCAAAGAGAAAGTACCGGCAACCCCTCTTCCACCTGAGCCGATATTTACCAGTTGGGGAACTTGGCTGTCTGCTGTCATTTACTATGCCGAGCACTTAAAAGACATTAAAAATGTTATCAATGAATTGGATGAAACAGAAGCTTCCTGCATTGCCAAGGCTAAGAAATCACTCGAGTGCCCCACTCTTGCCGCTTCCCTTGCATACATTAAGACACATTTTTCTTTTATACCAGAAGCTATTCTCCGGTTGGAAAGTACAACTTTGCCACTGAAACATGCTCTAGATATCATTGACAATGTTTCCAGTAAAGAAACACCTGGACCAGTGGGAGTTGCATGTTCTTCAAAGTTGCAGAGCATTCTTCAACGAAATCCTGATTTTGAAGATATGAAAATGATCAATTCAGTCTTGCATAGAGAAACGTATACAGGAAAACTACCCCTAGAATCTGCTGCACAGACATCTATGTTCTACGCTCCAATGACGTCATGTTCCGTTGAAAGAACCCTTTCTACATACAAGAATGTGTTACGTGATAATAGGAAATCGCCAGAAAATTTGAGAATGCAACTATCTACTGCAAGCCAAAAGATAAATCTTACAACTAAGTAGTAGAAAAGAAAAATTATGGATACCTGTATTGATACACGAAGCAAAACATAAAAAAAAAACTATTTTAATCAAGAAAAACCTAAAGAAAACCTATTTTAAACACATAATGAAGGTTTATTCCACCTAAAAATTTGGGCCCTATTCATTACATTTGTTGAAGTGATGGTCACATGTTTAAAAACTGGGCCCCGTGAAACAAAAGAATGGTGGAAGCACTTGTACAAAGTAAAACTACTGCAAAATTCAGACCAATAACAAGGAATACCTCGAAAATGGTGAATGTTACAAAATATATTTGAAATAAATTGTTTATAACAAGGTCTATTTTTTTTTCTAGTGCAAAATTCGTTCCGAATGAAGACGGCTTCAAACACCACTCGCAGAAAATTGAAGATAAATATAGTCAGGTAAATATCTTGAAACACGTCGTATTTTAAACAAAACAGTTTGAACCGTTTTCGAGAAAATGAAAAATAATGAAACATTTTCCTTGTAAAGAACAGTTTGGGTACAGGAGGGGGGGGAGGTTTCCTTGAAAATGTTCGTGTCGTATCTTTGAAGACGCTGAACTTAAATGCCAACGTTGATGTTTATCCAACTTTTGGCTTTTGTTTGCTGTCTTTTCTCTCTCTGAAGCACAAACACGCTCGCTGTTTGTAGACTGTTAACTAAGGGAGTGAAGTAAAAGTAGGAAAAAATTACATAGCCGTTATTTTTTAACAGTTCCGAGGATGGAACCGTTCCAAAAATAATCATAGGTCTAATTATAGTTCCAAAATAACACTCCTCCAACTTTGCATTAACTTTCTGCTCCTTTAGAAAGCGATTTGGTGGTGATAGGGCAGATCGAATTAATGAAATGAGCCCGGGGTCTATAGAGCTTAACGTTATCGATGTTCATATTTTGTTGATAAGGGAAAACCCCGGAGATAACTCCCCATAACGGAAATTCGAACTCGTGACCTGTTGAATGTGAGGCAGACACAGAGGTGGGCTGAGGAGGTGCTTTTCACCTAGAAATGCGATGAGGTGGTTTCACCGGAAATACATGTGTTGAAGCCCCAAACTTTTTTTAGAAAAAAGTACGTGTGTGCGCTTGTGAACAGCATAACTAAACTTTCTATTTAACTTCATTATCTTCCAAAGATGAAGATTTCCAATAACATCCCTCACCATTAACTACCCTTTACATGCAAATGTTTCCGATAATTTTTTTTCTCAAAAATAGCTCTAAATTTGATTAAAACAGTATATATTTAAGATACTTAATGACAAATAAATGTATATCTTGAATTTTCTGGGAACAGCCTATGAAGTCCTTTTCATTCGGAAAGAATTTTGTATAATTGGTAAGCCATAAGATAATGTACTGCACAATGAATGTAAGTCTCTTTGAAACACCAATTTATTTCAATTTTTGTGGCATTAGTCATTTCCGAGATATCCTTATTATTGGTTTGAATTTGTCAATACTTCTTTTAATGTAACCCGGCGGAGGGCGATGGATCTTTTCGGGCCTAAAAATCCTTAGCATGGTTTCCTTCGGAAGGGAAGTAAAGGCGGTGTTCCCGTGTCGTAGATTTACGGCACGTAAAATAACCTCAAGCCTGATAAAGAGACCTCTGAGCAAAATTTTCGGTCTTTCACGCCCAATATAGAATGGGACGCTAAGGACCACAGCAGTTAAAGAGCGTCCACAAATAAAAAAGAACTAAATTATATTCTTTTAATGTGCTGTAGATATTCAGTTGTTTCTCGCGATGTCATGGAAATACTATAGCGTCCCGTTTTTAAACTAACTATTGATTCCGCTTCCTCTTGTACGTACAACGAAATGTGCAATGAAGCCATTAACATGAAGTAGATAGAAAAATAAGCTTTTGTAAGAATAGTTTGTAGAAAGTCATGCGATTGGTAACAGAAAAAGTGACTCATTCCCCTAGATTATAATAGTGATTTTTGTTTTGCAATGTTTCCACATTTATCCATCCAACACTAGATTCACGCCTCTCTATGACTGGCTTCAAGCAAAACTGAATCATAAGCGATAGTGCGTAACGGAAGGTTTAGAAGTTACCTCCGTTAATGAACTCTACGCTGATTCATGTAAACAAGTAGAGTCGGTAAGCCCGGTGTAATATGATTAGCAACTCAAACTTCTAGAGGGAGGGGCGGGCGAGTAATGAGTTACTTGCAGCTCGGAAATTAACAACAGACATGTTAATTCAACGCATTTACTACACGCCCAATAATAATAAAGGCACTGATATGGCCCCATACTCCAACCAGCCCAAGAAACGGTCCTGGTGTAAACAAATTCACGTGCCGCCACCGCAGCATACTTTTCAAGCCATTAAAAATAGTTCGTTACTGCACACTATGTATTATTACCTTTTTTGTGCTTCAAATAATAAAGGGGTGAATAACGACAGTATTTTAATAATCGTTTAATTTAAACAATTACCTTCCATTAATTCTTATCATGGCTAAGCAGCCACCGGTATTTACTGGCCCGAAGCAACAGTTGTTTGTGTCCGATCATGGCAGAGCAGTTTAATTAAACATACAAGTGGGAACAAACGCTAGTTGAATGTGTTCAACATTTTGTTTGAGCGTTATGATACCCTTGCGGTCGGAAGCAACTGCTGTGTCTGCGCGACCAAGTTGTAGACAGGCTCGGAACACTCCGATTAACACGTATTTACTAATACAAAATATTTCATAATATTCCCCCCCCCATTCTTGAATTATCACATGTAGTTTAACAACTACAGGACCATGTATTTTTTAATACTCGGTGCTGGTGCAGTGAAAAACAGCACGTATGGTGCGTCTTTCGCTTAAAAGGCAGTACAGGTGGGGCGCACTGTTGCCACATGTACTACACCTACGCTCGCAACTTTGGCACCCAGTTGCGATCGGTCTACCAATCTAATATTATCTTGTGAATGGTACATCACCAATTAATAGTGAAATATCTGCACTGCTATTTAAAGCTTTTGTAAGACAATTTTCACCTGCATTTTATCTTTCCTCTTTGATTTGTAGTACTTCTTACAGCCATAAAAATATATACTGTCAAACAAATATTGAGGTATAAAATGGAAACGCTTTAAGTTGATAGGGTATAATTACTGTTCACTCTTGACAAAATTACATTCAACGTGGGTGGAACATTTTCAAACAGCAAAGAATGAACGATGTGCTGCACTCAGCTTTGCTTTATTCCATCATATTGCGTTAACCTAATTTGTTTTTGTTTCCCCCATCTTTTTTTATTTCCTTTTTACTTTCTCTACTACGTATAGTAAGTAGGGCAAATATTTCATTCCACCCAAAAATTCGATACCGAAATTTCCCGGAAATACATGTTCTGAGACCCCCTGAATAAAACAAAAAAGCATTTTTAGAAAAAGGTATTGTGTGTGTGTGTGTGTGTGTGTGTGTGTCTGTCTGTAAACAGCATAACTCAAAAAGAAATAGTCGGATAAATACCAAACTTGATATTTAAGTTTACTATCTTACAAAGATATGACACGAAGATTTTCAAGAAAATCCCCCAACCCCAGACTACCCTTTACATAGAACATTTTTCGAAAATTTTGATTTTCTCAAAAATGGCTCTAACTATTTTGAGTAAAATATCATACACATTTCATTTGTTATGAAAATATCTTAAATATATCTTGAATTGTCTGGGAAAAATCCTCTTCAATCTAAATGACATTTGTATAACTGGTAAACCGTAAGAGATAGACAAAGTTTGTCTACACAAAAAATGTAGATCTCGTTAAAACACACAATTTATGTCATTTTGGGGGGGGGACCATTTCCGAGATATTCCTTGTTATTTGTTTGAATTTTCTAATACGTATACTTTTTCTCAAATATGTTCTGGACATGCAAAGAGAATGGAATACTCCACAGAGCAACCAGTTCTTAAAACATTTGACTATCGCTTAAAGCCTACCATATTCCCCTTGCACCTACAAGAACATTAGCAATACGAGAGTTTCTGCAAAGTTTTATCTCGATTAACATGAAGTAGATGGAGAATAAGCATTTGTAACAATAGTTTGTACAAGAGTACAGAAGGTCATGTGAGTGTAACACACAAGATGTGTTATATGGCGTCCTTATAGCTCCTTTAATTCGTTCCTTTTTTATCTATACCGGCTGTTTCTGAACACCCAGTAGCCTTAACTGTTTCTCTACTGGCTTACTAACGCTCATTTTACTTGAATAATTTAACACCTACATTATTAATACTCATTTCTTTTTAGCTTACCAACATTTCGTGTCTTCCTACCTTCTTTCTTCATAATGGTAAATATTTACGGAAAATGTTAAATAAATCACCTACATAACACTTAACAGTGTTCCATAGGCTATAAACGTACACACTTCCTTACAAATTATGTTAACCTTTACTGCCTGTTAGCTCAATAGATGGATGACTTTTGTCATACACATGAATGCAAGGAGCTATATGATTCCGACTTCTTTTAAAAACTGTCTCCAACGGTCCTCAACATTGGCCCCGTTGTAAACCCAATAATAAAAAGGTTTCTCGCTGTCTGACTTTTCTACTGCATGGTATAGAATTGTCCGAAAATATTTAACCCCAAAAATTGTAACGCTCGTCTTATTAAAGACGGAAAATTCAAACTAGGCAGGTATCAGCGCTCTAGTTTACTCTAGCTAAGAAAAAATATTGTTGCGTTATACCTTTTAGTTTACCAGTTACTGCGCGACAAGCGTGGAAGCAGCAAATATCGGACTTTTACTGAAAAATGCGTTTTCTTTAGAAATTTGTACCCATAGAAGTCTATAAAGGCTCTAAAAATGATATAATATGATAGAGAAAAATATTCTGTATAGAATAATAATATATGTATGCGTTAAATAGAGACAGACATATCACATTTATCTCCATACCGTCTTTTGAGGTTGAGACAAGCTATAGTTAATATAACATTAGACAATAAAGATGGCACAGTTTATTAAATTATATAAAAAAAGAGCTAAGGAAATTTGCAGCTTTAAGATAGATATTCGGTATAGAAAACGTAAGTAATTTTATAGATGCAATAAAAAAGAAAACTGGGAAATTAACACGCCAAAATCAGTTGATGAAAATTACAATAAGTTTCCATCAAAGTTTGTACTTTGTTATAATGTACCATTTCCACTAATCACAAAAAATAACATTTTTAAAAAAAATTCATTAAATTGGATAAAACAGGGTATAAAAATATCCAGCAGAAATAGGGGGTATCTTCAAAATGAAACACAAATTACAAACTGCCCTTCCAAAATTCAATATTATAGAATGAACAATAAAGCATACTAAAGGGTTATCAAACAAGCAAAAAGGATAGCAGTAAACAACTTTATAAGGCAAGCAATAAAATCAAAGCTACGTGGGCAATAATAAGAAATGAAATCGGAATTACGCAGTATCAGAACAAGAAATCAACAATCTGAGAACAGACAGTGGTGCTGTAAATGGAAAAGAATAAGATAGCAGAGGCTTTCAACAGTTACTTTTTAAAAGCATCACGTGGGGTTTGGGATAAACAACGTAATCGTCAAGCTGCGATGGGTAAAATGAAAAGTGCAGATAATTATTCACAATAATACCAACTTTTGAATTAGAACCTGTTACGAGGAGGTTAAGAAACAAAGCCTCATTTTTAAAAGCAAAAAATTCTTCTGGATGGAAAGAAATTTCACCATTTATTGTACCGCGATTTCCTTTCATTCTATTTCTTTCGCATCTTTCACGTGTGCTTCTAGGACCCCTGGTTCGATTCCCGTCGGTCGCTCACTCTGACCTCGGATTTTTCGTGGTTTTCCCTGGTCTGCAGGCGAATGCCTGAGTGGTGTATGCTACCGCGATTTCCTTTCATTCTATTTCTTTCGCATCTTTCACGTGTGCTTCTAGGACCCCTGGTTCAATTCCCGTCGGTCGCTCACTCTGACCTCGGATTTTTCGTGATTTTTACTGTCTGCAGGCGAATGCCTGAGTGGTGTATGCTATCACGATTTCCTTTCATTCTATTTCTTTACATTTTTCATTTCATTCGCATCTTTGTGCTTCTAGGTTTCGCAGCGTATGGTGAATGCTTGTTCAAGGATACTTGCCCCTTGCTCGGTTGACGGATCGTTCATCACCCTCACGAGTCAAGTACCCGAAGCTGCAGGAAGACCTACGAACAATACATGAACCCTCGCACTTACTCTAAGCATCCGAACCTGTACGGAGACGCCCGAGCACCACCGAACAATACTTCGCTCACTCACTCTAAGCATCCGAAGCTATACGAAGACCTACGAATACAAAGACGCGTTCACTTCAACCAAGCACCCGAACATGCTCGAAGACCTACGGATACACCCGAACATCAGTGTAACACGAATTTAAATATAAGACCTTAGACGCTTAATCACCGTTTTAGTATTAAAATTCAGTATATAACTGATCTAAAAAGGTTCGTGCCTCCTCTATAAATACGGCGATCTCGGGCATTGGAATATCATTCTGCTAATTAACTACGAGGTGCCAACATTGTTGTTCTCTCAGAAAATAATCGGCTTTCTAAAGTGTTATCAAGGTGAAGAGGTGTACATTTCCTTGAAGAAGGGTCTTGATCTAAAAAAGGTTCGTGCCCCCTCTATAAATAGGCTGATCTCGAGCATTGGACACACACATGTCTAACTTAGCAGTAAGTTAAAGTTAAGTCGTATGACACGCATATATACTCCCTGCAAACAACACACAAATTAGACCTTAAGCATGAAATTAAGCATATATAACATCAGAATATACGCATATAACCCACTGATATTGTTCAGGTTTCATGGACAATACCAGCAACTAACATTTGACGCGCTCGCATGCAATGCATGCCAGCCAAGTAGCGATTCACATACTAACCGGGGTGCTATGCGGGACCCGACTAAAGCATTCAAGCATGAATGCACGATCATACACAGCAATACACAATTAACACGTGGTATGGTTTTTAGTGGGTATTCCGCGCTTTGAGCGGCGAGCCCCACATATCCCCCCAGCCATTGCACACCGGCTGGGGGTCGAATGCAATAATGCATTTTTTCCCCCACGGAAAAAATAACATTGGACTGGTCTTCACCTGAAGGCAGCGAGAGGGAGAGGTCAATGCAGCGGCGAGAGCAGCAGCGAGCGGCACCGACGCCAACCGAGCGCTCCCGATTCCGACGAGCGGCTAGCCAGCAGTACCATCGCCACTCCCGTGCCTGTGGTTTAGCACCTTAGCAGGGTAGAAAGACACGATCGTAGCCAACAGTCTCTCGACTGGTACCAAGGCGCCTTCGGGCAGATCCTCTGTCTTTCAGGCTTTTTAGCGCCCTCTATCTTTCCTCTATTCTATCTAGCTTGATGCTGACACTATAAATCGAGAATAGTGGTCCACTTATATCAAGTGTCACAGCAGCAGACTCACTAGGCTTTTATGCTTCTTCTTTTTCTTCCTTAGTTAGGCTACACCTAAGTAAGCTTCCACGCACACACACCTAAGCACACTTTCTCTCTTACACACACACTTCAATCTTCAGCAACACATAACGATCCTATACCTTGAGCCATGGGTAAATTTGGAAACCATCCCAAAACCCAGTCTCCTTCATCCCTTTCTACACCCAACAGGCTCGTAAGGGCAACTACACTGGATTTCATTTCACAAATACACAAGATGCAACAAACACCACGCACAAACAGCCAAGCACCTCAGCTCCGAATTCACCCAAGAGGCCCCACACCAAATGACACACACAGGCCAAACACACAAAACACATTGAGCCAAACATCACAAACACTCAAGGAGCTCACAAACACAGAGAACACACAAACCACACCCTCTAAAACACCCACACCACAGCAAACACAGCAGAGCGCTGCACTCACACAAACAGACAACTTGCCTGCAACTGTCACATCACCAAGCACCTCACCTCAAAGACAGCCTACCATCGAGCTAACATAAACATCTACACACAACACTTCAGATGCAAACACTCCAATCCACACCCCTCCCCCACCTGCTCATTCACCCATTCCAAATACTTAAGCCAATGCAGTTAAGACACCCTCTAACACAGCTACACCGAGGACAGGCCTAGCTTGGCACCAGTGTACTTCAACCGAAGCCAATCAACACGACTACACACCTAACAGAGATTTGACAGGAAATACAACCTACCCACACATACACCATACACACCGCTCAACGCTCCGGTGTCTACGCGATCAAGATCTTCAGCACGAAAGAGTATCAAAATACAAGTGATAGAACACCTCAGAGCAGAGGGCGCACAATTTTATCTCATGACGAACCCAGAGAGTAGGACCACTAGATTTGTGATCAAAGGACTGTGCACCCCGTTCACCGGAGAACACGTAAAGCAGGAACTGGCATACCAAACGTTTGAGGCCATTAGAGCAGTGCAAATGCACTCTAGGAGTAGGAGTAGACACCCCCTCCCGATGTTTCTAGTCGAACTGGAGGACACCATTCAGAATGGGAAAATTCTCTGCCTCAAATACCTCGCCCACTTTAGAGTTAGGGTAGAAGAATATAGGATCGCTCCAGAAGCGAAGCAATGTAAGCGTTGCCAACAGCTGTGGCACACGCAGCAAGAATGTGAGGCCCCAATAGAGGATTGCGCCAAATGCACAGGCCCCCACCCCTCCTACAGGTGCAAAGTGGCGATAGGGGAACACAAATGCGCCCTCTGTGGTGAAGAAGGCAAGCCGAGGGTACAGCCTGGAAACCCCAAATCTAGAAGCACAGAACATCAGAGCTCCTCCCAGGCTGGCCCATCAAACGCAGAAGGGCAATGGTACATACAGGACCGCCACGGTAGAGCACAACCAGCTCCAGGCCCTTCTGCTGCCGTGACCGAGCAGGTCGCACCCGCCCAAGCCACGGCACACCAAAAGCGACCACCCAGTAAAGTACAAAACCGACAGAAACCAACACCAAAACCACAAACACACCTCGAGGAATCGAGCATATTGATTCCAGAGTCGCTGACCAACCGCGAAGCATTTGAAAACGTCCTTGCACTGGCAGAGCTCCTCACCAAGCTAGGACACATAGACATAGGCTGGAACGTTTTCCAGATCCACGCCAAATGGCTCCTGGAGAAGTTAGCTGCACCAAACTGCAACCCGGTTTACACCTTTAATTATGTCACAAGGTTCATAGGAATGCTTTCACAGTTCAGTTATGGCTGACGCCCCTTCAGTAAACGTAGTATACTGGAATTGCAGCAACCTCCGACGCAAACGTAAGGCACTAACGGGATTCTTACAAATTAACTCAATACCAATAGCGCTCCTCAATGAAACGCATTTAGCACCGATAGACCGTTTCTCTATCCCGGGTTACGCGGTATATAGAAATGACAGAAACAGAAGAGGCGGAGGCACCGCCATAGTCATACAAAAATGTATTCAACACCATCAAGTCTTTATACCACCCTTAACTCGAATAGAAGCAACCGCGGTCAGAGTAAAACTACACAATGCGAATGTCACGTTTATTGCTCCTGGGGACATCGACACAGATGACATTAATTTACTAATAGAAACGGCAGAAAAGGTGGTAGTGGAAGGGGACCTTAATGCGAAACACTTTCTTCGGAATTGCGAGACGGCAAACACAGCTGGTAATAAACTCCTCGCGTACATTAACGCCACAAACATTCTTCTAGCTGGGCCGGAAGAACCAACCTTCATACCGCGAATAGCAAATCACAGGCCGGACATATTGGATATTGCACTATTCAAAAACATGCCATACAATACAAACACGCACGTGATTAACGACTTAAATTCGGATCACCTCCCAGTGCTACTGGAAATTGAAGCGCCAATCACATTTCAACGTGAGCATGCAAGACGCAATTACAAACAAACAGATTCGGCAGCCTTTGAAATTAAATTGAGTTTTATTTATGGACGCTCTTTAACTACTACGGTCCTTAGCGTCCCATTCTATATTGGGCGTGAAAGATCGGTAATTTTGCTCAGAGGTCTCTTTATCAGGCTTGAGGTTATTTTACGTGTCGTAAATCTACGACACGGGACCACCGACTTTACTTTCCTTCCGAAGGAAGCCATGCTAAGGAATTTTACAGCCGAAAAAATTCATCGCCCTCCGCCGGGTTTGAACCCGCGACCTTGGGAACTAGAGGCTAGCACGGTAACACTAGTCCATGGAGAATGACGGGCAGCCTTTGAAAATACACTAGAAACCACAATTAGAGATCATACAATTGAAACACACGACATACACGACGAGGTTATAAACAACCTAGTAATAGCAATTAAACAAGCAATCGAACAACACGTCCCCATTAGATACCCGACTTCAACTGGCATACGATTCCCACGCGACACAAGACTAATAATACAAGAACGAAATCGCGCCAGACGAAAATGGCAAAGACCGCGAAACTTAATCCATCGCAACGAATACACAGAACTAAGCAACCAAACTAGCGAATGCATATGGGAATTTACTCGAAATCAGTGGAATGAGGCACTAAGCAGCATCGACCCACACAGTCATACTATCTGGAAAATAGCCAAAAATGTTTCACGGACACACACATATGTCCCTCCCCTCCACACCACCAACGGCATAGCCGAAACTTCCCGAGACAAGGCCGAAGCCTTCGCAGATGCCCTCGAGGAAACCTTCAAGCCGAATGCCTTTCCGACAGATCCCGAATTTGTGACTGAAACGGAAGCAATAACAGAAAACATAGGTAGGATACAGACACACAATAAAACGTGCAGAACAAACGCGGGCGAAATTAAATGGATTATTAAGCATCTCCCACTAGAAAAGCCCCAGGGCGGGACGAAATTCCTAATATAGTGCTCAAGCATTTGCCGCCCAAAGCGCTAAGATTACTAGCAACCAAGCATATTTAACTACACAATCGAAAAAGGTCGATTCCCTCCACAGTGGAAAGAAGCCAGAATACTCCTCTTCCCTAACCCGCGAAAAAGCCAATCGCAACTAAAGAATTGCAGGCCAATTAGCCTACTAAACACCATGAGAAAAGTACTCGAAAAAGTCATTAAAACGCATCACCACGCACATAATACGCAACATCCTCATCAACGAACAATTCCGATTCACTGCAGCTCTTCCGAATGACAGAATCCATAACCAAAAGGTTCAACACAAATCGATCTACAGACGCCACTTTCTTAGATATAGAACGAGCCTTTGATTGGGTGTGGCATGCTAGACTACTCAGAAAACTCATGTCGTTAGGTTTCGCGGACTCACTATTAGCTATTATAAAAGACTACCTAACGAACAGGTCGTTCCGCACAACAGTCGACAATGAAGTCTCGACAATACGACCAATTAGGGCAAGGGTCCCACAAGGGAGTCTACTAGGACCCATTCTCTTCAACATTTACATTAATGACGTACCAAAGACCACAAGAGTAGACAAGAACCTATATGCCGACGACACAGATCTAGCCACACAATCGACCATGCCTAGAATAATTCATACTAAGCTGCAAACCGCCCTAAATGACCTAGAACCGTGGCTCATTAAATGGCGAATAAACATAAACACCAGAAAGAGCCAAGCTATAATGTTCAGCACCGTCACAACAAGCACGGCCTTCAGCCACTAACATTTAGGCAGGAACCAATAGACAGTCACATACCTAGGAGTAACAATGGACCAGGGCCTTACATGGAAACAGCACGTCAACACAGTCAGAGCCAAAGCGAATGCACAACTAAACAGACTCTACCCAATAATTAACACTAATAGCACACTAAAGCTAGAGATGGGAACTACACTGTACAAAACACTAATCAGACCCATTCTAACATACGCTGCACCCGTATGGGGACATGCAGCCAAACCGCATATCAAAATGTTCCAAACAATGCAAAACAGAGTACTCCGCATTGTTGCCAGACTGCCAGAAGTGGCCCGAGCGTTCCAACTACATGAAGAACTGAAAATACACTCCATAGAGGAATTCATTAAAAGGCTCAGCTTTAACCTGCACGAGAAAAAGAATAAAAATCACAACGAACTAATACAGGCACTAGGTGACTACGACATAACTCATGACAAGCACCCAAGGCCACTATCTCTATTTGAGAGAACCATAGGCCTCGGGGAGCCGGCAATTGACATGTAGCAATACCTAGACAATTTATTTAATTACCCTGACGTTATACATAACTGAGCTCTGAACAGCACACACACACACATCAATACACTCCACTACCTACAGCAGCCCTCAAGTCCTTACGCTTACTCACAAGCGAAGCCGGACCCGGGGGATGAGGGCACCCCCGCCGGGTGGCATTGGCTCAAACCTGCATTTTCAGGCAGGCAGTCCTATGTGACCCAGCTTACTAAACGGACACGCTCAATGAAATACATGACATCCCCCGCCAGGGAGAAACACCAAATACTAAATATCAACAATACTATTTAATACATAGAAAGTCATCACAAGACGACGCCACGTGGCGGAAAGCTACATTACACGACAATGCCCCCACAGGGCATTAATTAACATGTTTAGGATGTGTACACAATATAACATATCACCATAATATACCAATATCATGCAATATACAGTATATATGTATACATTTACAGTATAAGTTTGACATAGAGACGCAGCCGCCGGCTCAGCCAACCACTGACTGGCATATAAGACCAATACTTGTGATGCACGACAGAGTTACCACCAGAGGACGCAGCGCTAAGGCGTCAATAAGGCACGCTTATTACTAGAATAAGATCACCACTCCCGGAATATCTTCACACAACACACGAAATCCAACGACAATCCTCTCCTGGAATCCGCTAAGGGGCAGACTGGGCCTAAAAGGCAAGCCTGTCTCCCAGCTCCCAATAGCTAACTCCACTGGCTCCGCGCTGCGAGCAAGTTTATATTCTCTCCATGGAATGCGCGGGTGCTTCAGGCGGTACCGCAGCAAACCGATTCTTTTCCACTCCGGTGGAGGAGGTTTTAGTGGGTATGCCAATTCATTGGAGAGTTCCACACTCCCAGTTCCGACTCCCATCGGGGGTGGGGCTAGTGACTAAATCATTTTCTCCTCCACCCGAAAAAAATTGGACTTCATTCTGCTAATTAACTCTGAGGTGTCAACATCGTTGTTCTCTAAGAAAATAGGAACACTAGACGAAATTTGTACTAGAACGTAAAGGGTTTTAATCCTGAAATGTAATTAAAATTTTATGTATGATGTTCAGTACAAATAAATATTCTATTCTATTCAGCTACAACAAAATATATTTTGCAGTATACACATAGTGAGGTTCTTATTAATCGTTTGACAGTTGTACTAGCGTCCTGTATGTTTCTATGTAGCTACAACAAATTATAAATTGCAGTATACATATAGTGAGCTTCTTATTTAACGATTGATGGTTCCACTAGAGTCCTGTATGTTTCTATGTAGCTACAACAAAATATCGAGTCCAGTATACATATAATGAGTTTCTAATTTAACATTTGACAGTTGTACTAGCGTCCTGTATGTTTCTATGTAGCTACAACAAAATATCGAGTCCAGTATACATATAGTGGGCTTCTTATTTAACGTTTGATAGTTCCACTAGAGTCCTGTATGTTTCTATGTAGCTACAACAAAATATCGAGTCCAGTATACATATAGTGGGCTTCTTATTAAACATATGACAGTTGTACTAGCGTCCTGTATGTTTCTGTGTAGTTACAACAAGATATCAAGTCCAGTATATATAGTGAGTTTCTAATTTAACATTTGACAGTTGTACTACTGTCCTGTATGTTTCTATGTAGCTACAACAAAATATCAAGTCCAATATACGTATAGCAAGCTTCTTATTAAACATTTGACAGTTGTACTAGTGTTCCTGTATGTTTCTATGTAGCTACAACAAAATATCAAGTCCAATATACGTATAGCAAGCTTCTTATTAAACATATGACAGTTGTACTAGTGTTCCTGTATGTTTCTATGTAGCTACAACAAAATATCAAGTCCAATATACGTATAGCAAGCTTCTTATTAAACATTTGACAGTTGTACTAGTGTTCCTGTATGTTTCTATGTAGCTACAACAAAATATCAAGTCCAATATACGTATAGCAAGCTTCTTATTAAACATTTGACAGCTGTACTAGCGTCCTGTATGTTTCTATGTAGTTGCAACAACATATCAAGTCCAGTATACGTATAGCAAGCTTCTTATTAAACATTTGACAGTTGTACTAGCGTCCTGTATGTTTCTATGTAGTTACAACAAGATATCAAGTCCAGTATATATATATAGTGGGCTTCTTATTAAACATTTGACAGTTGTACTAGCGTCCTGTATGTTTCTGTGTAGTTACAACAAGATATCAAGTCCAGTATACATATAATGAGTTTCTAATTTAACATTTGTCAGTTGTACTAGCGTCCTGTATGTTTCTATGTAGTTACAACAACATATCAAGTCCAGTATATATATAGTGAGCTTCTTATTAAACATTTGACAGTTGTACTAGCGTCCTGTATGTTTCTGTGTAGTTACAACAAGATATCAAGTCCAGTATACATATAGTGAGCTTCTTATTAAACATTTGACAGTTGTACTAGCGTCCTGTATGTTTCTATGTAGTTACAACAAGATATCAAGTCCAGTATATATATAGTGAGCTTCTTATTAAACATTTGACAGTTGTACTAGCGTCCTGTATGTTTCTATGTAGTTACAACAAGATATCAAGTCCAGTATACATATAGTGAGCTTCTTATTAAACATTTAACAGTTGTACTAGCGTCCTGTATGTTTCTATGTAGTTACAACAAGATATCCAGTCCAGTATACATATAATGAGTTTCTAATTTAACATTTGTCAGTTGTACTAGCGTCCTGTATGTTTCTATGTAGTTACAACAACATATCAAGTCCAGTATATATATATATATATATAGTGAGCTTCTTATTAAACATTTGACAGTTGTACTAGCGTCCTGTATGTTTCTATGTAGTTACAACAAGATATCAAGTCCAGTATATATATATATATATATATATATATATATATATATATATATATATATATATATATATATATATATATATATAGTGAGCTTCTTATTAAACATTTGACAGTTGTACTAGCGTCCTGTATGTTTCTATGTAGTTACAACAAGATATCAACTCCAGTATATATATATATATATATAGTGAGCTTCTTATTAAACATTTGACAGTTGTACTAGTGTTTTGTATGTTTCTATGTAGTTGCAACAAGATATCAAGTCCAGTATACATATAGTGAGCTTCTTATTAAACATTTGACAGTTGTACTAGTGTTTTGTATGTTTCTATGTAGTTGCAACAAGATATCAAGTCCAGTATACATATAGCGAGCTTCTTAAAACATTTGACAGTTGTACTAGTGTTTTGTATGTTTCTATGTAGTTACAACACGATATCAAGTCCAGTATACATATAGTGAGCTTCTTAAAACATTTGACAGTTGTACTAGTGTTTTGCATGTTTCTATGTAGTTGCAACAAGATATCAAGTCCAGTATACATATAGTGAGCTTCTTAAAACATTTGACAGTTGTACTAGTGTTTTGTATGTTTCTATGTAGTTGCAACAAGATATCAAGTCCAGTATACATATAGTGGGCTTCTTAAAACATTTGACAGTTGTACTAGTGTTTTGTATGTTTCTATGTAGTTGCAACAAGATATCAAGTCCAGTATACATATAGTGAGCTTCTTAAAACATTTGACAGTTGTACTAGTGTTTTGTATGTTTCTATGTAGTTGCAACAAGATATCAAGTCCAGTATACATATAGTGAGCTTCTTAAAACATTTGACAGTTATACTAGCGTCCTGTATGTTTCTATGTCGTTACAACACGATATCAAGTCCAGTATACATATAGTGGGCTTCTTAAAACATTTGACAGTTGTACTAGTGTTTTGTATGTTTCTATGTAGTTGCAACAAGATATCAAGTCCAGTATACATATAGTGAGCTTCTTAAAACATTTGACAGTTGTACTAGTGTTTTGTATGTTTCTATGTAGTTGCAACAAGATATCAAGTCCAGTATACATATAATGAGCTTCTTAAAACATTTGATAGTTGTACTAGTGTTTTGTATGTTTCTATGTAGTTACAACAAGATATCAAGTCCAGTATACATATAGTGAGCTTCTTAAAACATTTGACAGTTGTACTAGTGTTTTGTATGTTTCTATGTAGTTGCAACAAGATATCAAGTCCAGTATACATATAGTGAGCTTCTTAAAACATTTGACAGTTGTACTAGTGTTTTGTATGTTTCTATGTAGTTACAACAAGATATCAAGTCCAGTATACATATAGTGAGCTTCTTAAAACATTTGACAGTTGTACTAGTGTTTTGTATGTTTCTATGTAGTTACAACAAGATATCAAGTCCAGTATACATATAGTGAGCTTCTTAAAACATTTGACAGTTGTACTAGTGTTTTGTATGTTTCTATGTAGTTACAGCACGATATCAAGTCCAGTATACATATAGTGAGCTTCTTAAAACATTTGACAGTTGTACTAGTGTTTTGTATGTTTCTATGTAGTTGCAACAAGATATCAAGTCCAGTATACATATAGTGAGCTTCTTAAAACATTTGACAGTTGTACTAGTGTTTTGTATGTTTCTATGTAGTTGCAACAAGATATCAAGTCCAGTATACATATAGTGGGCTTCTTAAAACATTTGACAGTTGTACTAGTGTTTTGTATGTTTCTATGTAGTTACAACAAGATATCAAGTCCAGTATACATATAGTGAGCTTCTTAAAACATTTGACAGTTGTACTAGTGTTTTGTATGTTTCTATGTAGTTGCAACTAGATATCAAATCCAGTATACATATAGTGGGCTTCTTAAAACATTTGACAGTTGTACTAGTGTTTTGTATGTTTCTATGTAGTTACAACAAGATATCAAGTCCAGTATACATATAGTGGGCTTCTTAAAACATTTGACAGTTGTACTAGTGTTTTGTATGTTTCTATGTAGTTGCAACAAGATATCAAGTCCAGTATACATATAGTGAGCTTCTTAAAACATTTGACAGTTGTACTAGTGTTTTGTATGTTTCTATGTAGTTACAACAAGATATCAAGTCCAGTATACATATAGTGAGCTTCTTAAAACATTTGACAGTTGTACTAGTGTTTTGTATGTTTCTATGTAGTTGCAACAAGATATCAAGTCCAGTATACATATAGTGAGCTTCTTAAAACATTTGACAGTTGTACTAGTGTTTTGTATGTTTCTATGTAGTTGCAACAAGATATCAAGTCCAGTATACATATAGTGAGCTTCTTAAAACATTTGACAGTTGTACTAGTGTTTTGTATGTTTCTATGTAGTTGCAACAAGATATCAAGTCCAGTATACATATAATGAGCTTCTTAAAACATTTGACAGTTATACTAGCGTCCTGTATGTTTCTATGTAGTTACAACACGATATCAAGTCCAGTATACATATAGTGAGCTTCTTAAAACATTTGACAGTTGTACTAGTGTTTTGTATGTTTCTATGTAGTTGCAACAAGATATCAAGTCCAGTATACATATAGTGAGCTTCTTAAAACATTTGACAGTTGTACTAGTGTTTTGTATGTTTCTGTGTAGTTACAACAAGATATCAAGTCCAGTATACATATAGTGGGCTTCTTAAAACATTTGACAGTTGTACTAGTGTTTTGTATCTTTCTATGTAGTTGCAACAAGATATCAAGTCCAGTATACATATAGTGAGCTTCTTAAAACATTTGACAGTTGTACTAGTGTTTTGTATGTTTCTATGTAGTTGCAACAAGATATCAAGTCCAGTATACATATAGTGAGCTTCTTAAAACGTTTGACAGTTGTACTAGTGTTTTGTATGTTTCTATGTAGTTGCAACAAGATATCAGGTCCAGTATACATATAGTGAGCTTCTTAAAACAATTGATAGTTGTACTAGTGTTTTGTATGTTTCTATGTAGTTGCAACAACATATCAAGTCCAGTATACATATAGTGAGCTTCTTAAAACATTTGACAGTTGTACTAGTGTTTTGTATGTTTCTATGTAGTTGCAACAAGATATCAAGTCCAGTATACATATAGTGAGCTTCTTAAAACATTTGACAGTTGTACTAGTGTTTTGTATGTTTCTATGTAGTTGCAACAAAATATCAAGTCCAGTATACATATAGTGAGCTTCTTAAAACATTTGACAGTTGTACTAGTGTTTTGTATGTTTCTATGTAGTTGCAACAAGATATCAAGTCCAGTATACATATAATGAGCTTCTTAAAACATTTGACAGTTATACTAGCGTCCTGTATGTTTCTATGTAGTTACAACACGATATCAAGTCCAGTATACATATAGTGAGCTTCTTAAAACATTTGACAGTTGTACTAGTGTTTTGTATGTTTCTATGTAGTTGCAACAAGATATCAAGTCCAGTATACATATAGTGAGCTTCTTAAAACATTTGACAGTTGTACTAGTGTTTTGTATGTTTCTGTGTAGTTACAACAAGATATCAAGTCCAGTATACATATAGTGGGCTTCTTAAAACATTTGACAGTTGTACTAGTGTTTTGTATGTTTCTATGTAGTTGCAACAAGATATCAAGTCCAGTATACATATAGTGGGCTTCTTAAAACATTTGACAGTTGTACTAGTGTTTTGTATGTTTCTATGTAGTTACAACAAGATATCAAGTCCAGTATACATATAGTGAGCTTCTTAAAACATTTGACAGTTGTACTAGTGTTTTGTATGTTTCTATGTAGTTGCAACAAGATATCAAGTCCAGTATACATATAGTGAGCTTCTTAAAACATTTGACAGTTATACTAGCGTCCTGTATGTTTCTATGTCGTTACAACACGATATCAAGTCCAGTATACATATAGTGGGCTTCTTAAAACATTTGACAGTTGTACTAGTGTTTTGTATGTTTCTATGTAGTTGCAACAAATTATAAATTGCAGTATACATATAGTGAGCTTCTTATTTAACGATTGATGGTTCCACTAGAGTCCTGTATGTTTCTATGTAGCTACAACAAAATATCGAGTCCAGTATACATATAATGAGTTTCTAATTTAACATTTGACAGTTGTACTAGCGTCCTGTATGTTTCTATGTAGCTACAACAAAATATCGAGTCCAGTATACATATAGTGGGCTTCTTATTTAACGTTTGATAGTTCCACTAGAGTCCTGTATGTTTCTATGTAGCTACAACAAAAT
Organism: Deroplatys truncata; assembly: GCA_030765065.1. Taxonomy (NCBI): domain Eukaryota; kingdom Metazoa; phylum Arthropoda; class Insecta; order Mantodea; family Mantidae; genus Deroplatys; species Deroplatys truncata. Next base: position 321,768,441 of record CM060975.1, read on the forward strand.
ATCGAGTCCAGTATACATATAGTGGGCTTCTTATTAAACATATGACAGTTGTACTAGCGTCCTGTATGTTTCTGTGTAGTTACAAAAGATATCAAGTCCAGTATATATAGTGAGTTTCTAATTTAACATTTGACAGTTGTACTACTGTCCTGTATGTTTCTATGTAGCTACAACAAAATATCAAGTCCAATATACGTATAGCAAGCTTCTTATTAAACATTTGACAGTTGTACTAGTGTTCCTGTATGTTTCTATGTAGCTACAACAAAATATCAAGTCCAATATACGTATAGCAAGCTTCTTATTAAACATATGACAGTTGTACTAGTGTTCCTGTATGTTTCTATGTAGCTACAACAAAATATCAAGTCCAATATACGTATAGCAAGCTTCTTATTAAACATTTGACAGTTGTACTAGTGTTCCTGTATGTTTCTATGTAGCTACAACAAAATATCAAGTCCAATATACGTATAGCAAGCTTCTTATTAAACATTTGACAGCTGTACTAGCGTCCTGTATGTTTCTATGTAGTTGCAACAACATATCAAGTCCAGTATACGTATAGCAAGCTTCTTATTAAACATTTGACAGTTGTACTAGCGTCCTGTATGTTTCTATGTAGTTACAACAAGATATCAAGTCCAGTATATATATATAGTGGGCTTCTTATTAAACATTTGACAGTTGTACTAGCGTCCTGTATGTTTCTGTGTAGTTACAACAAGATATCAAGTCCAGTATACATATAATGAGTTTCTAATTTAACATTTGTCAGTTGTACTAGCGTCCTGTATGTTTCTATGTAGTTACAACAACATATCAAGTCCAGTATATATATAGTGAGCTTCTTATTAAACATTTGACAGTTGTACTAGCGTCCTGTATGTTTCTGTGTAGTTACAACAAGATATCAAGTCCAGTATACATATAGTGAGCTTCTTATTAAACATTTGACAGTTGTACTAGCGTCCTGTATGTTTCTATGTAGTTACAACAAGATATCAAGTCCAGTATATATATAGTGAGCTTCTTATTAAACATTTGACAGTTGTACTAGCGTCCTGTATGTTTCTATGTAGTTACAACAAGATATCAAGTCCAGTATACATATAGTGAGCTTCTTATTAAACATTTAACAGTTGTACTAGCGTCCTGTATGTTTCTATGTAGTTACAACAAGATATCCAGTCCAGTATACATATAATGAGTTTCTAATTTAACATTTGTCAGTTGTACTAGCGTCCTGTATGTTTCTATGTAGTTACAACAACATATCAAGTCCAGTATATATATATATATATATATATATATATATATATATATATATATATAGTGAGCTTCTTATTAAACATTTGACAGTTGTACTAGCGTCCTGTATGTTTCTATGTAGTTACAACAAGATATCAAGTCCAGTATATATATATATATATATATATATATAGTGAGCTTCTTATTAAACATTTGACAGTTGTACTAGCGTCCTGTATGTTTCTATGTAGTTACAACAAGATATCAACTCCAGTATATATATATATATATATAGTGAGCTTCTTATTAAACATTTGACAGTTGTACTAGTGTTTTGTATGTTTCTATGTAGTTGCAACAAGATATCAAGTCCAGTATACATATAGTGAGCTTCTTATTAAACATTTGACAGTTGTACTAGTGTTTTGTATGTTTCTATGTAGTTGCAACAAGATATCAAGTCCAGTATACATATAGCGAGCTTCTTAAAACATTTGACAGTTGTACTAGTGTTTTGTATGTTTCTATGTAGTTACAACACGATATCAAGTCCAGTATACATATAGTGAGCTTCTTAAAACATTTGACAGTTGTACTAGTGTTTTGCATGTTTCTATGTAGTTGCAACAAGATATCAAGTCCAGTATACATATAGTGAGCTTCTTAAAACATTTGACAGTTGTACTAGTGTTTTGTATGTTTCTATGTAGTTGCAACAAGATATCAAGTCCAGTATACATATAGTGGGCTTCTTAAAACATTTGACAGTTGTACTAGTGTTTTGTATGTTTCTATGTAGTTGCAACAAGATATCAAGTCCAGTATACATATAGTGAGCTTCTTAAAACATTTGACAGTTGTACTAGTGTTTTGTATGTTTCTATGTAGTTGCAACAAGATATCAAGTCCAGTATACATATAGTGAGCTTCTTAAAACATTTGACAGTTATACTAGCGTCCTGTATGTTTCTATGTCGTTACAACACGATATCAAGTCCAGTATACATATAGTGGGCTTCTTAAAACATTTGACAGTTGTACTAGTGTTTTGTATGTTTCTATGTAGTTGCAACAAGATATCAAGTCCAGTATACATATAGTGAGCTTCTTAAAACATTTGACAGTTGTACTAGTGTTTTGTATGTTTCTATGTAGTTGCAACAAGATATCAAGTCCAGTATACATATAGTGAGCTTCTTAAAACATTTGATAGTTGTACTAGTGTTTTGTATGTTTCTATGTAGTTACAACAAGATATCAAGTCCAGTATACATATAGTGAGCTTCTTAAAACATTTGACAGTTGTACTAGTGTTTTGTATGTTTCTATGTAGTTGCAACAAGATATCAAGTCCAGTATACATATAGTGAGCTTCTTAAAACATTTGACAGTTGTACTAGTGTTTTGTATGTTTCTATGTAGTTACAACAAGATATCAAGTCCAGTATACATATAGTGAGCTTCTTAAAACATTTGACAGTTGTACTAGTGTTTTGTATGTTTCTATGTAGTTACAACAAGATATCAAGTCCAGTATACATATAGTGAGCTTCTTAAAACATTTGACAGTTGTACTAGTGTTTTGTATGTTTCTATGTAGTTACAGCACGATATCAAGTCCAGTATACATATAGTGAGCTTCTTAAAACATTTGACAGTTGTACTAGTGTTTTGTATGTTTCTATGTAGTTGCAACAAGATATCAAGTCCAGTATACATATAGTGAGCTTCTTAAAACATTTGACAGTTGTACTAGTGTTTTGTATGTTTCTATGTAGTTGCAACAAGATATCAAGTCCAGTATACATATAGTGGGCTTCTTAAAACATTTGACAGTTGTACTAGTGTTTTGTATGTTTCTATGTAGTTACAACAAGATATCAAGTCCAGTATACATATAGTGAGCTTCTTAAAACATTTGACAGTTGTACTAGTGTTTTGTATGTTTCTATGTAGTTGCAACTAGATATCAAGTCCAGTATACATATAGTGGGCTTCTTAAAACATTTGACAGTTGTACTAGTGTTTTGTATGTTTCTATGTAGTTACAACAAGATATCAAGTCCAGTATACATATAGTGGGCTTCTTAAAACATTTGACAGTTGTACTAGTGTTTTGTATGTTTCTATGTAGTTGCAACAAGATATCAAGTCCAGTATACATATAGTGAGCTTCTTAAAACATTTGACAGTTGTACTAGTGTTTTGTATGTTTCTATGTAGTTACAACAAGATATCAAGTCCAGTATACATATAGTGAGCTTCTTAAAACATTTGACAGTTGTACTAGTGTTTTGTATGTTTCTATGTAGTTGCAACAAGATATCAAGTCCAGTATACATATAGTGAGCTTCTTAAAACATTTGACAGTTGTACTAGTGTTTTGTATGTTTCTATGTAGTTGCAACAAGATATCAAGTCCAGTATACATATAGTGAGCTTCTTAAAACATTTGACAGTTGTACTAGTGTTTTGTATGTTTCTATGTAGTTGCAACAAGATATCAAGTCCAGTATACATATAATGAGCTTCTTAAAACATTTGACAGTTATACTAGCGTCCTGTATGTTTCTATGTAGTTACAACACGATATCAAGTCCAGTATACATATAGTGAGCTTCTTAAAACATTTGACAGTTGTACTAGTGTTTTGTATGTTTCTATGTAGTTGCAACAAGATATCAAGTCCAGTATACATATAGTGAGCTTCTTAAAACATTTGACAGTTGTACTAGTGTTTTGTATGTTTCTGTGTAGTTACAACAAGATATCAAGTCCAGTATACATATAGTGGGCTTCTTAAAACATTTGACAGTTGTACTAGTGTTTTGTATGTTTCTATGTAGTTGCAACAAGATATCAAGTCCAGTATACATATAGTGAGCTTCTTAAAACATTTGACAGTTGTACTAGTGTTTTGTATGTTTCTATGTAGTTGCAACAAGATATCAAGTCCAGTATACATATAGTGAGCTTCTTAAAACGTTTGACAGTTGTACTAGTGTTTTGTATGTTTCTATGTAGTTGCAACAAGATATCAAGTCCAGTATACATATAGTGAGCTTCTTAAAACATTTGATAGTTGTACTAGTGTTTTGTATGTTTCTATGTAGTTGCAACAACATATCAAGTCCAGTATACATATAGTGAGCTTCTTAAAACATTTGATAGTTGTACTAGTGTTTTGTATGTTTCTATGTAGTTGCAACAAGATATCAAGTCCAGTATACATATAATGAGCTTCTTAAAACATTTGACAGTTATACTAGCGTCCTGTATGTTTCTATGTAGTTACAACACGATATCAAGTCCAGTATACATATAGTGAGCTTCTTAAAACATTTGACAGTTGTACTAGTGTTTTGTATGTTTCTATGTAGTTGCAACAAGATATCAAGTCCAGTATACATATAGTGAGCTTCTTAAAACATTTGACAGTTGTACTAGTGTTTTGTATGTTTCTGTGTAGTTACAACAAGATATCAAGTCCAGTATACATATAGTGGGCTTCTTAAAACATTTGACAGTTGTACTAGCGTCCTGTATGTTTCTATGTATCTACAAGATGATATCCTATATATATATATATATATATATATATATATAGCGAACTTCTTATTAAACCTTTGACAGTTGTACTAGTGTTTTGTATGTTTCTATGTAGTTGCAACAAGATATCAAGTCCAGTATACATATAGTGAGCTTCTTAAAACATTTGACAGTTGTACTAGTGTTTTGTATGTTTCTATGTAGTTGCAACAAGATATCAAGTCCAGTATACATATAGTGAGCTTCTTAAAACGTTTGACAGTTGTACTAGTGTTTTGTATGTTTCTATGTAGTTGCAACAAGATATCAAGTCCAGTATACATATAGTGAGCTTCTTAAAACATTTGATAGTTGTACTAGTGTTTTGTATGTTTCTATGTAGTTGCAACAACATATCAAGTCCAGTATACATATAGTGAGCTTCTTAAAACATTTGATAGTTGTACTAGTGTTTTGTATGTTTCTATGTAGTTGCAACAAGATATCAAGTCCAGTATACATATAATGAGCTTCTTAAAACATTTGACAGTTATACTAGCGTCCTGTATGTTTCTATGTAGTTACAACACGATATCAAGTCCAGTATACATATAGTGAGCTTCTTAAAACATTTGACAGTTGTACTAGTGTTTTGTATGTTTCTATGTAGTTGCAACAAGATATCAAGTCCAGTATACATATAGTGAGCTTCTTAAAACATTTGACAGTTGTACTAGTGTTTTGTATGTTTCTGTGTAGTTACAACAAGATATCAAGTCCAGTATACATATAGTGGGCTTCTTAAAACATTTGACAGTTGTACTAGCGTCCTGTATGTTTCTATGTATCTACAAGATGATATCCTATATATATATATATATATATATATATATATATAGCGAACTTCTTATTAAACCTTTGACAGTTGTACTATCGACCCGTATGTTTCTATGCACGTACAACAAAGTATAAGGTGCAGTACATATAGGTTTGTGGACTTCGTTTAAGACGTTTGACTGTCGTACTTGCGCCCTGCATGTTTCAATGTGGCTACAACAAAATGTGTATGGGAACCAATAATAACCATTACGAAAAAGTGCAAGTTAAAAGCTTTTTATGAATAATTTGTGCAGATGGGAAGGTAAATTAGGGCAAGTAGAGAAAAGTCTTGGGATTGGTAGGCTTTCTTTTTTCGTTTGTGTTATAAGCGCAAGATAAGTCCTTCGGTCACGTATAGCGAAGAGCACAATATACTTTCCGAAAAAAAACATTTTAAATTGATTTAGTGGTAGGATTTGAGGCAACCTATTTAGAGGTGACATTGAATATACACAAATTATCAGTGTGTAAAGAATAAACTACTGCGCAAGGACGAAAATGCGATGTTTTGAGGGAAATCACGCATATCGCGTGTCCTTTACGTAACACCGATATGATATTAGGTGCGCATGCGCGGCGCGTATTTGCTCCCAGCTGTTGCGAACTGCACGAGAGCTAGTGTTGTCAACATCAGCTGAGATAGCGGAAGGACATGGACAGGTCCAGCCAGGTGTTACCCAAGGAGGAAACTGTGAGACTGCGGAAGAGACACGTTGGGTAAGTACGTGCGTACGAGAAACTGTATGTCATATCCTATAACCAATGTATACATTTAGAAAGTGTTACGAAAATATCGCATGCTGCCAATTTGGCGTGGTGACAAAAACGACCGTGTACTTTGGTACTCTATTGTTATCGTTGCGAAACTGGATAATGCCACCCTAGCAACAACAAACAACCTTGGACATGATCCTCTCATTGCACGCTACAACTCACGAGGACATCTAAAATATCAATTAAAAAATCTGATGTGATGCCTTTATAATTCCAGACTGGTGTTATGACCACAGGCAAAAACGAATATTGAACTATCAAGCCATAACAAAGAATGTTTGCAAATGGTCAACGCCACAAAATACTTTCATTTGACCTAAATTTTGTACTTTAACGACATCGACTATTAATGCTTAGTAACATGTTATCCCTCTCTTACGGTTTAGTAGTTGTACAAAACACAGACTATTCCCAGAAAATTTTAGATATTGCATTTGAGATACTTGTTATTTAAACATATTAAACATATAGTATTCTAATTAAAATGTTAAAGTCATTTCGAAAAAAATCAAAACTAACGATTTTTTTTTTTTTGGTGATTCGGATTGGGGAGGGATTTTGATAAAGTTTGCTGTTTGACGACTTCTCGCTTTTTAGTTATGCTATTCACACATAGTCCTTTTTCTTTCATATTAATGGATATGAGCGTTTGCAGAAATAGTTTTATGACGCATTTCGTTGTAAGAGGAGGTTGAAGCGATAGTCAAATGTTTAAAAGTGGGTCAGTATACTATATTCTGTCTTTGGAACTGCATGACATTCACCACAAACAAATGAATACATCGGAAATGTTAACACTCAAATTGTGCGTTTTAACGAGATGTATAAGGTTTTGTTACCAAATTCAATCGGAATGAGTTGATAGACGATACGAAAACAAACATCAATATGTAGACTAAGTACAGTAGCTCCAACATTGTTTCATGTGTCCCCTTCAATTACTACGGTCATATCGGGGTCCTTTGCTTGCGAAACAGCACATTTTAATTGGTTTTATTCCTTACTTTCTCTACCATTTACGTATAGTACGTAGAGGAGGTATTGTATTCTACCCCCAAAAAATTGACAGGTATCAAAATTTTACCAGAAATACTTTTGAGGTCCAATGAATGAGAAGCACTTTTAAAATAAGTTCGTGTATTTTTGTGTGTATATATAATTTTAAGTGCAAGTCACATTCTTGTTGTACCTAGAGTGTTGCAAAGAGAGTGGAATTTCAAATTGCACGTATAGCGACCCACTTTTTAAACATTCGACTACCGCTTTGGTGTCGTGTATCCCCCTCGTAAAACAACGAAATGTGTAACGAAATCAGTGGCGGCTGCCTAGGTATTTTGTTGGCGGTGCCAAAAACAGGTGAAAACCAATTCCTCAAATAATGTATGTTTATGAACTTCGTGCAGTAGCATCGAACGTATTAGGCAACTGACAAGAATTGAATGTCCTTTCATTTTAGACTATACAGGGCGAATCACCTAAAACTTGCACCGCAAATATTTCGGAAATGAAGAGTGCTATTGATGTGCAGTATTTACAGCATTGATTGGTAGTCAGGGATTCGTACATTTAGCCTATAAACAGATTTTAATACTACTAAGAAAGTGTATTTTTTGAACAAACATACACATTTTTAAATGGAACAGCTTCAATACACGCTTCCAGTCTGCCATGGAAAGACTGCTGCACACGTTCTAGCATTTCAGCGGAAATTTCAGAGCAGCCAGCAGTAATACGTCGTTTCATATCGTCTGGTGTAGTTAGTACATCCTTGTAGACACTGTCTTTCAGCCTTCCCCACAGAAAAAAGTCTAAAGGGGTCAGATCCCGTGAACGGGCCGGCCAAAGTACAGGTCCTCTTCGTCCAATCCAACGATTTGGAAACAATCCGTTAAGACAAACTGTAGTATTTCGTGCACTATGGCTGTACATCAGTCATGTTGGTACCACAGGTTTCTCCTGGTCTGCAAAGGAACGTCTTCTAGCATCTGTGGCAGATGGTCTGTCAGGAGGCTGCAATACTTGTGCGAGTTCATTGTTCCTTCTGTGAACAAAGGGCCTATGAGCTGATGGTTCACTATTCCACACCACACGTTTAAACTCCATGGACGCTGACGTTCCACATGACGAAGCCAACGGGGATTGTCAACAGACCAATAGTGCACGTTTCTGCGGTTTACCTGGCCACGATCAGTAAATGTTGCCTCATCACTAAGCAAGATACATGATGAATCTGGAGTACCATGTCTTAATGCCCATGTACAAAGTTAACACGATTCTCAAAATCGTTTCCATGCAGCTCTTGATGGAGAGAGATGTGATAGGGATGGAACCTATGTCGATGGAGAATGCGTAGTACACTTGCCTGACTTATGCCACTTCCACGTGCGATTGTGCGGGAACTAATTTACTGCAACGGCAGTCAAAACATTAATTTCTGCCTCTGCTCCAGTCACTTGTTTGTTTCCGTTACGTTTTCTAGCTGTTACAGTACCACTTTCACGTAATTGGTTGAAGAGGTTAATAAATCATTGCCGAGATGATTGACATCTATTGGGATACGTTTCCGCATACACCGAACAGGAACGAACTGCATTCTTCCTACACTCTCCATACACCATGAGCACGTCGGCTTTTTCTGCATTAGTAAACCCCATCTTCCACTCACGACTTACTGCTTGAACTGTCACAAACTAACTGACCAGAAAATCGCAATGCAATCAATGAACAGAAAACACAATGCAAACAAACATAACAACATCGTACCTAGCAACTAAGCAGGTTGAATGGAACAAACAATTGTCGGGGTGGAAACTTTTCAAAATACGATTTCTCGTAAACCACGTGCACTAAAATCCTGCAACAAAGACCATTGACATTCTAATTTACCGTACCTTTATTCAGTTGATGCAACTAGACATTGTTCCATTTAAAAAAATTGTATGTTTGCTCAAAAAATACACTTTCTCAGTAATATTAAAATCTGTTTATAGGCTAAATTTACGAATCCCTGACTACCAATCAATGCTGTGAAAACAACACATCAATAGCACTTTCATTTCCGAAATATTTGCGATGCAAGTTTTAGGTGATTTACCCTATATATGCCCAATATCAGTTACTCCGGTCTTATAAAATTGAGATCTCCTCCGAAATAACACGTAAGGAAAACTAAAAAAAAAAAAAAAAAAAAAAAAAAAAAAAAAAAAAAAAAAAAAAATCCTCACAGCTACGAACCTATTCGTTCTCTTGATAAATTTTCAGATTGAATTTACGACATTGATTTTTGTTTGCTGATGCAGATTCAGATTCGGAAATGGCCTACACAATGTTTTCATCTGATTTTACTTTCTCTACTACGTATAGTAAGTAGGGGAAGTATTGTATTCCACCCAAAAATTCAATACCGGGATTTCACCGGAAATACATGTTTTGAGACCCACTGAATCAAAAAAAAGTATTTTTGGAAACATGTCTGTGTGTGTGTCTGTGAACAGCATAACTCAGAAACGAACAGTCGGATAAATATAAACACCAAACTTGGTATTTAGGTTCACTATCTTCCAGAGATGCGACACGAAAAAAATAACAACGAATTCTCGTTGAGAAAAAGTGTAAGTATTGGAAAATTCAAAAAAATAACAAGGAATATCTCGAAAATGCTTCACTCAACATATATGACATAAATTGTGTATTTTAACGCGATCTACATTTTTTGTGTAGTAAAATTTTGTCTATCTCTTGCGGTTTACCAGTTATGCAAAAGTCGTTCACAATGAAGAATACTTTTGGAGACATTCCCAGAAAATTCAACATAAACATTTTATTTGCCATAAAATGTCTTAAACATATGATACTTTAATAAAAATGTTCGAAAAATGTTCCATGTAAGGGTGGGGGATTTTTTGAAAACCTTCGTGTCGCATCCCTGGAACATTCATTCATTATCTGTTTACCCTCCTCGTATGTAGGACTTACACCCCCCCCCCAGGACTTACAGCGGGAGTCCCGTCGAGGAGCAGAAACTCATGGATCAGACAGAGCATCCAGGATAGGTGATCAGCCCGATGCCTGGTATGGGATGAAGGAAGTAGATGGATGAAATGAAAGTTGATGATGGAGCAGTTGGTGGAATGAATGGCGGGGGAAACTGGAGAACCCGGAGAAAACCCACCCAGACGCCGCTTCGTCCACCACAAATCCCACATGCAGGTCCCTGGGATTGAACCCGGGCCGCTTCGGTGGGAGGCGAGCGGTCTATCCACTCTGCCACGGCGCCTTCCCTGGAACATATTTAACCTAAATACCAAGTTTGGTGTTTATCCGACTTTTCGTTTTTGGGTTATGCTGTTCACAGACACACAAGACATACACACGGACATGTTTCCAAAAATGCTTTATTTTTTTTTTTTTATGTCCTGGACATGCAAAGAGAATGGAATGCGTCACATAGCAACCAGCGTTAAAATATTTGACTATCGCTTAAAAGCTACCATATTCCCCTTGCATCTACAAGAAAATTACCAATAAGAGAGTTTCTGCAAATGTTTATCTCGATTAACATGAAGTAGATGGAGAATAAGCGTTTGTAAAAATAGTTTGTACAAGAGTAGAGAAAGTCATGTGAGTGTAACACATCAGATTATTTTCACTGAGAGTCCTGTTGGTAAATGGAGTTTTTAATATTTCACTTGCTTTGTTCGTGTTTGTAAGTATCGCACACAACTGAATATTCACTTAAAGAAAACACTACACACTGTTTAGTTACCTGACTTCACGGTCAACTACGACTGTTACTACACGAACATAGTCAGAAATACTTGCCAATTGTTTTAAAAACAGGTGCTCAACACATGGTGAATACGTCAGTTTTTTGTTCTGTAATGCATAGGATACCACATATTCAACCATAAACCCTGCTGCTATGAAACACACATTTAAACGATGCCTCTTAGTTTCAAAACCTAATGACATAATTGTATTCAGAACCACACATTTTTATTTATAAGGATGTTTTGGTGTATTATTTCTGCATTCGATTTAATTAATCGTTAATATGCGCTTCGAAACGCATTAACATTAACTTGCAGCAATATGGCAACACTGCATTAAAGGAAGGATGAGTGTGGAATATATATTCCACCGTTGTTGCTAGGTTCTGTGCTTTACTGCGCTCTAGCAGATGGAACTAAGCTCTGCGTTGTCGTCCTCCGTGGTGTAGTGGTTACCATGCTAGCCTCTAGTTCCCGAAGTCGCGGGTTCAAAGGAGGGCGATGCATGTTTTCAGGCGTAAAAATTCCTTAGCATGGCTTCCTTCGGAAGGGAAGTAAATCCGGTGGTCCCGTGTCGTAGATTTACGGCACGTAAAAGAACCTCAAGCCTGACAAAGAGGCCTCTGAGCAAAACTACCGGTCTTTGACGCCCAATATAGAATTGGACGCTAAGGACCACATCAGTTAAAGAGCGGAGCGTCCATAAATAAAATTCCTTTTTTTTAAGCTCTGCGTCAGAGCAATCTTGACTACACCTTCCCCATAAGAACGTGTATAAACGTACATTCTAGCCTTATGCACTGTGCTTATGAGCGTAGACGGTGCCAATTTGGAATTGACTTAAGTGATTGGCTATCGGCAGAACGCGCGCCTGTTCAAATGAGAGAATACATAGGTACTCGGAAACAATGATTTATGTGCAATTATTACACACTTCTCTTTCTTTCCTTTTGACACTATAGTGTCACGGTACAGCGGGTCTACCGCAGAAGCTGCCCCTGAATGAAACTATTTCTATAAACGTCTTAACAATAATAAGCTTTCGTAGGAATAGTTTGTAGAGATATAAAAATAAACGATAATCCGCAGAAAAGTCATGTGAATGTAACACATTTTCTTTCACTAAACAAAAATAGTTTTGAACTAGTACCCATTTTCAAATGGTTCTGGGCGTCACAACAACACTATCTTTATCTGATGCTCAAGAAGTTACGATTTGCAATATTCTGTGAGCGTAGTTAGTTACGATGGCCGGTTTCCCGTTTGGAGATCTGAGATGTTTACTTAAACTGGGCGGTTTAAGTGCAAATAGCCTCTTCAGATTGAAAGATAAGCATAAGAACATCACTGTTTTCAATACTTATGTCATTTCTTCAAATTTGCTCATTTCGGTTAAACTTTTAAATAATGTTTTAAAGACGTACAAATTTACAAGAATTTCTATATCGGCTGTATATATTAAATATAAAACTGTAGTCAAAATGTTTCTTCTGATTTTAGCTGAACAGATAGTACTAACGTGTATGATGAGCTACTCTGAAGGCACAAATAACATTTTAAGAGAGAGAGCATGTCTCGTTTTACATAAGAATGGCTTATGAAACTTGGAGTATAACGTATCTTAGGTTCCACTTAAGGTCTCTTCCATATAACTTAACCTAGTATCTTTTTACGGTCACGTACACTATTGGCTGCCTCGTGGAATACCTTGTTATGCGGTACAAATTAGTTCCTTATTTAACGTATTCGTAGGGAACCTCAAATTTACATTTTTATAACCGCATGAATCAAATATATTACGTAACAGAGCTAACGCACCTGGTGTACATGTAAATTGTTATCATGAAATAGATAGGAGGATCCTTTGCTTCAAAGCTGTCCCTCAGGATAACGATAGCACGTGCATCTAGAGATTACTGTACTTGCCCAAAATAAGCTGTCCTCGTATATAAGGCGCACCCTTAAAATTCATGAGGGGACCTGCTGACATTCTGTAGGCTGTAGAACATCAGGGGCATGGTGCCCTTCAGTGCAGCAAACGGTTGGATGAGTTTTTGCCTATGCTTCTGATCGCTTTGGAACGCAATGAGACTAGAAGCATTTTCCGAATGAGGGCACTCTTGTTCAAGTCCTTGTTCGCAATGAGTTTATCGTACTCAGGACCTCATCACTCATTGTTACAATTGTCAGAAGATCGGCCACACTTTTCGGATGTGCACACTTCCTACTCGTTGTGTATTGTGTAGTGGCCTTCGCATGCTTAAGGACTGTCCCCATAAAGGGCGTGACCTCTTGCACTAACTGTGGCTCTACTCACACGGCCAGCTACCGCGGTTGCCAAACTTTTCAATGGAGGTGATCGGCGGCAACTCGCCGAGCTCTCGCCAAACGCCCCCCTTCTACTGCTTCTTCTTCCGTTGTCAGGCCAGGCCTTTCTTGTTCGCTGGCTCTTGGCAGGTGTGGCCCAGCATCCTCTTGTGATCCTCTGTCCGGGTCGGACTCTGCTTTTGGTTCGGATTTGAAGGAAAGTTTGTCCTTTTTCACTGCTTTTAACTTCCGTGATCTGTTTGCTAGTCTTCGCGTATGTGTCGCTAAGCTTACGTCTTGCTCTACTGTGTTTGAGAAGTTTCTTGAATGTGTTGGATCCTTGTTTTAAGTTATGGCTCAGCGGCCCCCACCTCTCACGATTGTGGTCTGCTGTGGAATGCCAATGGTCTTCGTTCTCACCGTTATATTGCCTGTGTGTCGGAGATCAAGTATAAGCCTGCTATCCCCGTTTCTTTTCCTGATTATCGCGCTTTTCTTCTGATCACCCTGGTCCGCGACCCGGTGGTGGTACGGCTATTTTTCTCCGTCGTCACATTGCTTTCACCCTCTCTCCTCCCCTTCAGCTTGACTGCCTTGAGTGCACGGTGATTCGTTTCTCTGTGAATCGTCAATTTACCCCCGTGGTTGTCTATCCCCTCTGCATACCTCCCCGGATGCGATGCTGCACTTGTTTGATCTCTCTCCCAATCGGATCCTGCTCACTTGTGATTTGAACGCCAAAAATCCGGCTTGGAAGTAACTTTGTGGACATTCGGCTTCTGGATTTTCTTCTTTCTCGTCCCAATCTTAGGATTTCTGCACCCCAGGAATACACTTTTTGGCCCTCGGTAGCTGCCCGTTGTCCGGACGTCCTTGATATTTTCATCTCTCGCTGTTCCTCTTTCTCTTGAATTTACGGTCACCCACAGTTTGGATTCTGATCACTCCCGTTCTCTTTCTTCTTCCTGGCGCCTCAACTCCTTGTCGACCCGCCGCGGGTTCTTCGTACAACTGATTGGCCTCTGTTCCGGTCGACTCATCACCTGATTGACCCCTCTCTCTGCTGCTCCTGGCCTATCGAGATTGATTCCGTAATTGCCGCCTTCACGGCCTCTTTGAATACGGCTGTCTTCCGATCTACGTCCTCTGTTCCTCAGCCGTTTCAGCACCATCTCTTTCAAGACGTCGAATATATCGTTGCCTGTCGTCGTCGGCTGATGCGCCTCTGCCATCGGACGCATTTACCTCTCTATCGCCGTCTTTCAATCGGCGTCGGTCTGCCATTCAAGACACTTTGCTACTAAATCGGGAGTGCGCCTGGGAGGAGCGGATTCTACGTATCTCAAACCAGGACGGCTCCCTCTGGCGTGTGTTACGCAGTTTTCACGCCTCTTCCACTGCTTCGCCTCCTGCGGAGACTCTCCAATCCCCGGCTGGTCCTGTGACTACTCCTGAGGGCAAGGCCGAGCTTTTTGCCTCTTCTTTGGAGCCGCGCTTTACAGATAATCCTACCGTCCACCCCGACCATGTTCACTTGGTTGAGTGCCTGGCTTCAACAGTCCTCGGCTTCTTTGGACTTCCATTTCTCGACCTTTCAGGTCTCTCGCGCTATTGCACGTCTTCACCCCAGTAAGGTCCTGATGCCATCTCTACTGTCGCGCTCAAACATCTTCCTCCACGCGCCTGATTTTTCTTACCCTTATTTTAATGCCTGTCTTTCTTTTGATTATTTTCCTGGAAGTCGGTCAAGATTATTGTTGCCTAAGCCGTGTCGCAATGTTCGTGACGTCTCCGATTATCGTCCTATTAGTTTATATCATCTTGGTAAGCTTTCCGAGAGTCTTCTTTCTCACATACATTCTGTTGTTCCGTTTGACGTTGCTCTTCCCAATTTTCAATTTGGTTTTCGTTCCCGTCATTCCACCGATCTTCAGTTGTTGAAATTTGTCAAAGACATTAGTATTGCCTTCAACGATGATTACAGTACTCTTACCTTACTCCTCGATGTTGAGGCTGCATTTGATCGCTGTGGGCATCCTCTTTAAAATTTATCACCAGGTCCCGGATCTCAGATCTTTTTTGCGATCCCTTCATAGCTTTTTACACGATCGTACCTTCTATGTTAAGGCTGGCAAGGCCTGTTCCACATCCCGTCGTATGCGCCCTGGTGTTCCTCAGGGTGCTATGCTGGCCCCGTATCTCTATGTTTTGTTTACCCGGGACCCCCCGCAATCACCGCAGTGCCAAGTTCTTATGCACGCCGACGATACGGCACTTTACCATGATGCAGTAATTTGTATCACAAATTATTTAAATGTAAAGAGTGATTATAGTATGAATATGCATTATTATATGACATTGATTTGAGATGTTTGTTGATTGTAATTATTGTTGGGAAGTAAGTTTATACTGCCTTACTGAAACTGACAATAATAGCGTGCAATAATGCAGCGAGGGGGTGAGCTGTTTATCATTATTGGAAACGAGGAAGTTACGTAATGTTGGCGCGTTTTCCTTTAGAATCTTCTGGAACATTTCCCTAGAGCATATGTATTCATAATTTTCATTGGATATTAAAATAGGCGCTAATGTTGGCGCGTTTTATTAGCCAATTGCAGCTCAGTTATAATCTTTAGGCATATCGGGGTGTAGGAGTATAAAAGGGCTAGGTTAGAGATAGACCCCGTCAGTTCATCGAAAATATTTGTACATTACACGTCGCCTTCAGTCCGTCAGTTCGTCGAAAATATTTATAACGTTACACGTCGCCTTCAGTCCGTCAGTTCGTCGAAAATATTTGTATGATACACGTCGCCTTCAGTCCAGCAGAAATATTACACGTCGGCTATCGATTCGCAAGTTACGCGTAGCAGAGTTAGGAAAATTCTCAAGTGTTGTAAAGTTAATTATACAAAAGGTTGAAGTACGTGAATTAAAAGTGATCAGTAAGAAGTTATTATAACAGTTTCAGTTTGGCGAGTGTCAAGATCAATGTGTAAATTGTGATAGTGAATGTGTTCGACAATAAAAAGTGTAAAACAAATTCTTTCATCAGTGTTATCTTTGGATAATAGACTCCTTTCCGTTTACACAACCTGTATAAAGAGAAGTGCTCGACCAAAAAGATCATAGCTAGCCGGAGGACAGTGAAACAAAATTAAATAAAATAACAGTAGCATTCTTTCAAACAAAAACTAATACTGCCGCAAATTGCTAACACCAGATGGAGCTACAAACCTAACAAAGAATCACGTCACAAAATGGCTTCACCACGTTGAGTAAACATACATACACAAACATTATAAGTAATACCGTCGCAAATTGGCTCCCAAACGTGGGCCTCAACAAATAAATATAATTTGAAGTATACCACTTCAAATTGGCACCACAACGTGGGGCAGAATAACCAGGAAGGAGCAAAGGAACCAGGACGTGGAGCGAATGGAGAAGTGAACTGAACTAAAAGACGCAGATTCCAGAAACAACAACAGAGACGACAGACTACGCGTATGATTGGACATCGTAATTCCGAGATTAAAAGGCAACAGGGGAATTCAACAACAGAACACCAAGACGACGTAGATTCATCATAATACGACGCAGAAGCAACATATAATCTAGGAGAGAGGGGCAGACAGCTGGACATCAAAGCAACATAAGCAGATAGCATCAGAAAGGTTAGAAAATTGTGATTTTAATTCTAAAAAAAGGTGTAAAACAACAAACAATTATGAAAAGGGATAGTGTAACAGTTAGCTGTAATTCAATACAGGTTACAGAAAATAGCTCAAACAATGTAGGATTTGAGGGAGGAAATGTTAGTGCAGAAAGTGAGAATAGAACAGCAGGAAATGTTAATTTTGATGCTAGTATCATGATGGAAATGCTGAGAAATATGAATGATAATATGCAAAAGAATATTGAGAAATTAAGGGAAGATATGGAAAAGAATATTGAGAAATTAGAGCAAAAATCAGATCAATTAAAGGAAGATATTATTAAGAGTGTAGAACAAAAAATAGATCAGAGGTTTGAGGAATTGAGAGAAGCTATAAAAAAAGATCATAGGAAATCAATTGAAGATATTGGTAGGAGTAATGAGATATTAGAGCAAAAAGTAGATAAAAGCAGGGAAGAAATTGAAAAGAAAGTTACGAAGCTAGATAGTAGTATGCCAAAAATGAGTGATGAAAAGGAAATAATAGCAAGTGAGATAGGAGAAGTTTCAAAGAAAATGCTAGACATGAGCAGGGAAATAGGTAACAAAGAAAGTGAGGTTAATACTAAAAGTGAACATGTTGATGTAGAATGTACAGAGTCAGGTAGTAGAATGAGTAGTATTTCAAGTGAGATAAGAGAGATGAAAGAGGTTATGAATGTAGATGTGAATCAGGCGCAAGTTAATTTCAGAGGGGAGATATCAGAAATACAGAATGAGTCAGTAATGCAAAGAAATAAATTGTACGAAGATGTTAAAGTTTTGCCTGTAAATAATCAAAAGCTAACTTCTGAAATTAACAAGTACCAAGCTGTTCAAAATGAAAACTCCAATCCAGTACAGATTATTACAGACTTGTCAAGAGTATTCTCAGATTAAAAAGATAGCAGTAGAATTGAAAATAACAGTTGTTAAAAGATGTGTTGTTCAGGAAACTTTAGATTGTTTTCAAATGTTATCAGGGGACGAAATTTCATATGAATACAAGAGGTTATTCATGAACAAATTTTTGAAGGTTAGGATACAGCTACCAGTAATGTTTAGCCACAGACAATTTGATCCAGGAGAGTGAATAGCAATTAGATGTAAAGTAAATGCTGGATAGTTAAAGATGAAATGCAGAGCAACGTATTGGATTGTAAGAGGGTTAAATAAATATGTACGTCATGATAATGGAGAAATAAAATTTTGGACATAACTAAATGTTTAAAAGGAAAATAACATTTTTTTAATAACTGTAACAGTATTTGAAATTAAGAATGTAAAGATTGAAACTTAGTATGATATTAAAGTAAAAATACGTAGATATAATTCCAAGAGTATTGTGAATATAAAGTACAAAACAACAAAAATGGGTAAAAATAATTAAAAACAAATACTTATGTAGCAAACAGAAAATGTGAAACAGTGTCTAGATTTAAGAGATGTAAATATATTTATGTAGAGGGTGAATATTTTTGGTAAAAATGTTTAATAATTACAAAAATTCTTAAATGCACAAATTTTTGTCAACAACTTAAGAAAGTAAACAATTTTGTAACAGTAATTAAATAATTCAGGGTACAGTATTTGCTATAAAAAATTTGTAATGTCAGATTAAAGTCTAAACACATTAAACCAGAGCCAGTAAATAGTGGTAAGATAAAGACAAAACATATGTCGTGTGTTAAATACGTGTGAAGTGTTAAGTGAAAGTGATAGCGTGTGTTCCAAGATTTAGGAGACTGTAAGAACCCAATTATAAAATTTCCAAACAAGTTGTAAATATTTATAATTATGTTTCTAGTGGGGCATATGATGCAGTAATTTGTATCACAAATTATTTAAATGTAAAGAGTGATTATAGTATGAATATGCATTATTATGTGACATTGATTTGAGATGTTTGTTGATTGTAATTATTGTTGGGAAGTAAGTTTACACTGTCTTACTGAAACTGACAATAATAGCGTGCAATAATGCAGCGAGGGGGTGAGCTGTTTATCATTATTGGAAACGAGGAAGTTACGTAATGTTGGCGCGTTTTCCTTTAGAATCTTCTGGAACATTTCCCTAGAGCATATGCATTCATAATTTTCATTGGATACTAAAATAGACGCTAATGTTGGCGCGTTTTATTAGCCAATTGCAGCTCAGTTATAATCTTTAGGCATATCGGGGTGTAGGAGTATAAAAGGGCTAGGTTAGAGATAGACCCCGTCAGTTCGTCGAAAATATTTGTATGATACACGTCGCCTTCAGTCCAGCAGAAATATTACACGTCGGCTATCGATTCGCAAGTTACGCGTAGCAGAGTTAGGAAAATTCTCAAGTGTTGTAAAGTTAATTATACAAAAGGTTGAAGTACGTGAATTAAAAGTGATCAGTAAGAAGTTATTATAACAGTTTCAGTTTGGCGAGTGTCAAGATCAATGTGTAAATTGTGATAGTGAATGTGTTCGACAATAAAAAGTGTAAAACAAATTCTTTCATCAGTGTTATCTTTGGATAATAGACTCCTTTCCGTTTACACAACCTGTATAAAGAGATGTGCTCGACCAAAAAGATCATAGCTAGCCGGAGGACAGTGAAACAAAATTAAATAAAATAACAGTAGCATTCTTTCAAACAAAAACTAATACTGCCGCAAATTGCTAACACCAGATGGAGCTACAAACCTAACAAAGAATCACGTCACAAAATGGCTTCACCACGTTGAGTAAACATACATACACAAACATTATAAGTAATACCGTCGCAAATTGGCTCCCAAACGTGGGCCTCAACAAATAAATATAATTTGAAGTATACCACTTCAAATTGGCACCACAACGTGGGGCTACAATAATGTTAAATAAGTAACATTAGTAAAACCGCCACAACCACCATTGTAGAAATCAGCGTTATGGCCAGTTGGCCCTCCAGAACTGTGTTTCCGGCTTACTTGATTGGCTTGCGTGTGGAAAATTGCAGTCAATTCAGCCAAATGCCATTTTCTGCTCTTTTCCAAGAAGCACAAATTCCCTGAGCTTTCTCTCCAGATAGTTGGGCGAGTCTTGCCGTGTCGTCGGCATACTCATATTTAGGTGTGTCTCTCAATCGCACCCTATCCTAGCACCCTCATATCGCCAGCATTCGTGCCCAGGGTCGGGCCCGCCTCCATCTCTGTCAGCGGGATTTCTGCAGCCGGCATCTTCATCTTCGCTCCATAATTCTATTGTGCACCGTTTTTATTCGCTCCTTTTTACTCTATGCCTGTGTGGCTTGGGCTGGCATTTATCACAGTAGCTGGTTGGCCCTTCAACGCATTCAGAACCTTAGTTTCCGACGTTTGCTCCGGGTGCCG
Source organism: Deroplatys truncata (assembly GCA_030765065.1). NCBI lineage: Eukaryota > Metazoa > Arthropoda > Insecta > Mantodea > Mantidae > Deroplatys > Deroplatys truncata. The sequence continues at coordinate 321,788,992 of CM060975.1, forward strand.
CTGATCACCTCCAATTAGGCCCCACCTTGGAGGAAGCCGTGCACATTCGCGGCCGCAACTTGTGGTCCACTATTCGTCGACTTTCAAACCTCCTGATCAGAAACATAGGTACTTCTGAGCGTCGTCACCGCAAGCACCGGCGTATTCACCAGTTTTAGTTGCTGCTGCCGTGAAAATTCTCCGGTCGGCACTATGCGTGTGAGTGTTACTGTGTGTTTATTCCTTTGTTGTGCGACTTTCATACCCCATTTTTCCTGCGTTTCTGAGGAATATTTCTACTTTCTTTGGCTGAATGCTACCTTGTTCTGTTCTGCTCTTGTTCTCATTAATCTGTGTTGTTCTTGTGGGGTTGTTGGGGGGGGGGGAGCTGACCGGCCTTGTATGCGCTCCTACTTATTGATTTTGATTGATTGTATCTGTGTGTAACAAGATGTTATATTTACCTGTACGGCTGCATTGAATGCAATAGCCACAAGGCTATATTTCTCGATAAATGACATATCTATCGTGAGGGGAAAAGAAAGTAAAAACAAGTGTGGCTAAACATAAGGAGCATCTGTATTGAGACAAGAGTTTCATTTTTTAGTACTTACATGTACGTAAACATGTTTCCTAGTATATGATACGTCACATTGGCACCAAACACATCGTCATATTTGCCTTATTCACTTCTTCACTCTCCTCCCATAATACGTCATCCTCGCTGCCATTCAGCGCATTCGATAGAAGCTAATGAAACAATGTTAACGCCAGTAAAATGACAATTTCGGTTAGCTGTATTGTTACAAATAATCGTATATTTTAACAGTAAAGGTACGTAAAAAGACAAGGTGGCAAATATAAGAGCAACCCAACCTTTTGCTTTTGAAAGTACACTTGTTTTGGGGCCAATACGGTATATCGCTTTTATCGTCCGAACTTGCAGTGCACGGGACTTGTCACACATCACCATTCAAAGGTGTACTGTACTGAGTGTGAAGGTTAATTAACGATTTTTGTTGTGTGTGTAATTACCGCATAATGACAGAATATGCCTCAGGCTTTTCGCTAAAGCATCGAAGGAAATAGACCTTTACGGACGTACGAAGAGGCGAAAAACGAATTGTGCTGCATGTAGGCATTTAATGTACTCGCATAGATGAATCCGTTCCTTCCAATCAGAATGTTTGAAGCTTTTATTTGTTCTTGGAAATTAGGACGTTTACAGCAGGTTTCTAGTGGTATGAAAGCCATGCTCATGGCGCCAAAACATGAACCTATCAGGAGGGGAAAATGCTGCGCGCAAGAATATACATCAACGGGGTAAGCTTAAAAGAAGCAACATTTTTTATGCCTATATGATATTTTAATTGCCTGCCCAAAGGGATAAGGGATGAAGTTTCTAACGGGGCTCAAAATAAATAAATAAACTCCGAAAATCTCGAATATTATAAGTTTATTGAAAACGAAGGCTCATAGGCGTAATACAGAATGCTTCCAAGCATTGTTACAAATTTTCTTAGGATGAGTAACATGTTATATTTTTCTTTAGTACTTATCATTCATTGAAGGTACGGAAATTGCTAAGCCTTAAGGAAGAGTCACAAGTTTGCGTAGTATTAGACTTCATATTTATATTTTAATTATTATTAACTCTCAGAAAATAGTTTCATTTCCTGTTTTCAAAACAGCATATGACATGTACATTGCATATAGAGATGGAGAGAATTTAAAAGGGAAAAGGAGCCTGAGAGAATTTAGAGGTGGGGAAAATTATTAATTTCAGTAACAGCTACGAGTGTTCCATTTTCAAAAAAATACAACGTTTCAATAACGGTTACAAAATAAGAGTCAAGTATGTTCACGAATATGCACACATAATTGTAACATCAAGGCTACTCTTGATCCACGGTTATTATTGACTTGGGTTCTTTCGTATCAAGTCGTGATTCTTCGCTCCGTAACGAATATTGACCAACGTCAAGACGGTGCTCCCCTCTTTTACTCCCACGCCTATCCTACATTCAGCATGCGTGCGCGAATTCGTAACAAACTGTTAAAGCAAATACATCTGCCCAAATACAGCGTGACAAATAAGAAAACGCCGGTTAACTTATAACAAATGTGTATTACGCGAAATGCGCTACAAGACTCGCTTTGCAGCTCTTACAAACCACTCGCAACTCTCTCTTGCCTCACTCACATTGTTGTAGTCCCGGTTACTAGGGAGACACATTAATGCAGTGTTCCTGAGATTACAGAATACAGACGGCCAACTTTCTCAAAGAGTAGCAGTCAAAGCCTCTTTCAGTGCTTGGTCGACAGTATCATACAGGTTCGCTTTCTCGAATTTTCGACGGTATCACGTAAGTTTGGCCACAATACTTATAATAATTTCTAATCACTTAACTCACGTTAAAGGAATTCACCTCCATCATCATCTCAGTAACCCCTTGTATCGCTTTCCATGATGCTAATGATTATATGGTGACTTAGTACACTTTTCACTGCCACTTCGCTTTTCCTTTCTTTGCGCGAAGCAGCCTCTTTGCTTCTGCTTCACTCATCGGAGTGTCGAACACAGGACTCGTCTTCTCTTCCGGTTGCTCACTAGCTTCGAACACAGGATCCTCCTGCCTTCCGCTCGCTTGCTAATTGTCGAACACAGGAATCATCTTCTCTCGCTCTAGTGGCACAGAGAGCTGAGCAAGTACATCACCTGAATAACAATCCTACTGGCACATTCTCGAGCACGATAGCTTGCTAATTGTCGAACACAGGAGTCCTCTTCTCTCGCTCTAGTGGCACAGAGAGCTGAGCAAGTACATCACCTGAATAACAATCCTACTGGCACATTCTCGAGCACGATAGCTTGCTAATTGTCGAACACAGGAGTCCTCTTCTCTCGCTCTAGTGGCACAGAGAGCTGAGCAAGTACATCACCTGAATAACAATCCTACTGGCACATTCTCGAGCACGATAGCTTGCTAATTGTCGAACACAGGAGTCCTCTTCTCTCGCTCTAGTGGCACAGAGAACTAGCTGAGCAAGTACGTTACCTGAATAACAATGTTACTGGCACATTTGCGAGCACGATAGCTTGCTAATTGTCGAACACAGGAGTCCTCTTCTCTCGCTCTAGCGCCATAGAGAACTAGCTGAGCAAGTACGTTACCTGAATAACAATCTTACTGGCACATTTGCGAGCACGATAGCTTGCTAATTGTCGAACACAGGAGTCCTCTTCTCTCGCTCTAGTGGCACAGAGAACTAGCTGAGCAAGTACATCACCTGAATAACAATCCTACTGGCACATTCTCGAGCACGATAGCTTGCTAATTGTCGAACACAGGAGTCCTCTTCTCTCGCTCTAGTGGCACAGAGAGCTGAGCAAGTACATCACCTGAATAACAATCCTACTGGCACATTCTCGAGCACGATAGCTTGCTAATTGTCGAACACAGGAGTCCTCTTCTCTCGCTCTAGTGGCACAGAGAACTAGCTGAGCAAGTACATCACCTGAATAACAATCCTACTGGCACATTCTCGAGCACGATAGCTTGCTAATTGTCGAACACAGGAGTCCTCTTCTCTCGCTCTAGTGGCACAGAGAGCTGAGCAAGTACATCACCTGAATAACAATCCTACTGGCACATTCTCGAGCACGATAGCTTGCTAATTGTCGAACACAGGAATCATCTTCTCTCGCTCTAGTGGCACAGAGAGCTGAGCAAGTACATCACCTGAATAACAATCCTACTGGCACATTCTCGAGCACGATAGCTTGCTAATTGTCGAACACAGGAGTCCTCTTCTCTCGCTCTAGTGGCACAGAGAACTAGCTGAGCAAGTACATCACCTGAATAACAATCCTACTGGCACATTCTCGAGCACGATAGCTTGCTAATTGTCGAACACAGGAGTCCTCTTCTCTCGCTCTAGTGGCACAGAGAGCTGAGCAAGTACATCACCTGAATAACAATCCTACTGGCACATTCTCGAGCACGATAGCTTGCTAATTGTCGAACACAGGAGTCCTCTTCTCTCGCTCTAGTGGCACAGAGAACTAGCTGAGCAAGTACGTTACCTGAATAACAATCTTACTGGCACATTTGCGAGCACGATAGCTTGCTAATTGTCGAACACAGGAGTCCTCTTCTCTCGCTCTAGTGGCACAGAGAACTAGCTGAGCAAGTACGTTACCTGAATAACAATCTTACTGGCACATTTGCGAGCACGATAGCTTGCTAATTGTCGAACACAGGAGTCCTCTTCTCTCGCTCTAGCGCCATAGAGAACTAGCTGAGCAAGTACGTTACCTGAATAACAATCTTACTGGCACATTTGCGAGCACGATAGCTTGCTAATTGTCGAACACAGGAGTCCTCTTCTCTCGCTCTAGTGGCACAGAGAACTAGCTGAGCAAGTACGTTACCTGAATAACAATCTTACTGGCACATTTGCGAGCACGATAGCTTGCTAATTGTCGAACACAGGAGTCCTCCTCTCCCGCTCTAGCGCCATAGAGAACTAGCTGAGCAAGTACGTCAACTAGATAACAATCCTAATGACACACTGGCGAGCACGCTAACTTGCTAATTGTCGAACACAGGAGTCCTCCTCTCCCGCTCTAGCGCCATAGAGAACTAGCTGAGCAAGAACGTCACCGCGATAACAATCTCACTGACTCTAAGGTGCTAAGGTTATTTATTAAGAAAGTGACCTGGTGCCGGTACATTAGGCTGTAACATGTTTGTTACAGTTAACTTATTAGCATTAAAATATGGTTCGCTTTTGCATTAAAAGAAACTCATGCGGTGGCCAGCCTTAGGCCACCGAGAACAGTTTTTTTCATGTATTTTTATCAGTTTTTTTTCTCAGTTTTGTTTTGAAAGTGTTTTTGTTTCATTATACACACACATACGCGCGCGCGCGCGCTCTCACACACATACACTCAATCTGGCCATGCGAAGCACGTCCCAGGAACATAAACTAACACACTATCACACGAAATATATACACTATATACACAAAACTTGCACTATTTACAGTCCGCAGTTTGACTGTGCGGCAGCTTGTAGCAGGATGGGTGTTGCATGGTGACGGCCTCTGCAGTAGTTAGGGGTGGCCTGGGGCCTGGTGTGATGGGCACGCTTGAATGGCGAGCCGTTGTGCCGTTAAAACATTTTAATGCGGCCATGTTTTCTGTGTTTCGGCTCGCCACTGCCGATACTGGAGATGAGGGGGTTCTGATGTCCCCTTATGCGCGCCCATTCCGACGGGGCACGTTTTGTAATGGCATCAGGGATGGAGGGCATGTTGGTTTCACGTAGGATGGTCTCATTGGATGTCAGGATAGGAACACGGAAGATTTTTCGGAGGGAGAGGTTTTGAAGGATTTGAACGTGCCTTTTTGCAGATGCATTTGCCCAGGCCACACATGCGTAGAGGCCCACCGACAGAATAAAGGATTTGTAGAATATCAGTTTTGATTTCAGATTCAGCTGTTTGCTGCGGAAGATGGGGGCGCATAACTTTAATCGCTGCCGCCCTTTGTTGGCGCTATCTTTTAGGTGGGCAGTCCACCGCAATGTGCGGTCCAAGGTGACGCCAAGGTACTTAACTTGCTGACGACAGTGCAACCTTTGACCACCGACCGTTAGGTCCATAGCCGGAAGGCGCAGCTTACGTGAAAAATAAATCAGTTGGCATTTCTTTGCATTAATTTCTACCTTCCAATCGTGGAACCACGAGAGGAAGCGGTCAACATACCGCTGCATTTATAAAAGGCCGAAACGAGGATTTTTGTGGTGGTTGTAGATACTCCCTCGCGAGCACGTTCGCTTTTATATAGCTGCAGAACTTTCCGGAAAGTCCACGGGAGGTGGAAGAAACACATAGAAATATTTCTTTTCATCTCGATTGTGCTTTTCGAGTTTACGTCGGCTGGGAGCACTGCCCCCTCGTCCTCCCATACCCCAAAACAAAAAAACAGCCGGCTGACCATAAAGAACGAAGCTCGACCATAGAAATTTCGTCACATTAGGTTCCAAAACGGCATATCGCATGTGTATCACAAGAGATCAGTGAAATAATTAAATGTGATTGGCTGGATGATTTCTAGTGGACATTGCGCTGTGCTGTGCTGTGCTGTAAATTGGAAGTAGAGACAGCTCCAAGGTCTCACATCATATACACACTTGTAACTGTTGTATTGTAACACAACGTACTCTCTATTGTAACTTGGAAGCAGGAACAGTTCCAAGATCTCGCATCATATACATACTTGTAACTGTTGTATTGTAACACAACGTACTCTCTATTGTAACTTGGAAGCAGGGACAGTTCCAAGATCTCGCATCATATACATTCTTGTAACTCTTGTATTGTAACACAACGTAGTCTCTATTGTAACTTGGAAGCAGGGACAGTTCCAAGGTCTCGCATCATATACATTCTTGTAACTCTTGTATTGTAACACAACGTACTCTCTATTGTAACTTGGAAGCAGGGACAGTTCCAAGATCTCGCATCATATACATTCTTGTAACTCTTGTATTGTAACACAACGTAGTCTCTATTGTAACTTGGAAGCAGGGACAGTTCCAAGGTCTCGCATCATATACATTCTTGTAACTCTTGTATTGTAACACAACGTACTCTCTATTGTAACTTGGAAGCAGGGACAGTTCCAAGATCTCGCATCATATACATTCTTGTAACTCTTGTATTGTAACACAACGTAGTCTCTATTGTAACTTGGAAGCAGGGACAGTTCCAAGGTCTCGCATCATATACATTCTTGTAACTCTTGTATTGTAACACAACGTAGTCTCTATTGTAACTTGGAAGCAGGGACAGTTCCAAGATCTCGCATCATATACATTCTTGTAACTCTTGTATTGTAACACAACGTAGTCTCTATTGTAACTTGGAAGCAGGGACAGTTCCAAGGTCTCGCATCATATACATTCTTGTAACTCTTGTATTGTAACACAACGTAGTCTCTATTGTAACTTGGAAGCAGGGACAGTTCCAAGGTCTCGCATCATATACATACTTGTAACTCTTGTATTGTAACACAACGTACTCTCTATTGTAACTTGGAAGCAGGGACAGTTCCAAGGTCTCACATCATATACATACTTGTAACTGTTGTATTGTAACACAACATACTCGCTATTGTAACTTGGAAGCAGGGACAGTTCCAAGATCTCGCATCATATACATTCTTGTAACTCTTGTATTGTAACACAACGTAGTCTCTATTGTAACTTGGAAGCAGGGACAGTTCCAAGGTCTCGCATCATATACATACTTGTAACTCTTGTATTGTAACACAACGTAGTCTCTATTGTAACTTGGAAGCAGGGACAGTTCCAAGGTCTCGCATCATATACATACTTGTAACTGTTGTATTGTAACACAACATACTCGCTATTGTAACTTGGAAGCAGGGACAGTTCCAAGATCTCGCATCATATACATTCTTGTAACTCTTGTATTGTAACACAACGTAGTCTCTATTGTAACTTGGAAGCAGGGACAGTTCCAAGGTCTCACATCATATACATACTTGTAACTCTTGTATAGTAACACAACAAACTCTCTATTGTAACTTGGAATCAGGGACAGTTCCAAGGTCTCACATCATATACATACTTGTAAGTGTTGTATTGTAACACAACGTACTCTCTATTGTAACTTGGAAGCAGGGACAGTTCCAAGGTCTCGCATTGTATACATTCTTGTAAGTGTTGTATTGTAACACAACAAACTCTCTATTGTAACTTGGAAGCAGGGACAGTTCCAAGGTCTCGCATTGTATACATACTTGTAACTGTTGTATTGTAACACAACAAACTCTCTATTGTAACTTGGAAGCAGGGACAGTTCCAAGGTCTCACATCATATACATACTTGTAAGTGTTGTATTGTAACACAATGTACTCTCTATTGTAACTTGGAATCAGGGACAGTTCCAAGGTCTCACATCATATACATACTTGTAAGTGTTGTATTGTAACACAACGTACTCTCTATTGTAACTTGGAAGCAGGGACAGTTCCAAGGTCTCGCATTGTATACATTCTTGTAACTCTTGTATTGTAACACAACGAAGTCTCTATTGTAACTTGGAAGCAGGGACAGTTCCAAGGTCTCACATCATATACATTCTTGTAACTATTGCATTGTAACACAACGAAGTCTCTATTGTAACTTGGAAGCAGGGACAGTTCCAAGGTCTCGCATCATATACATACTTGTAACTCTTGTATTGTAACACGTACTGCCTACAATCAGAGTGATTATTTTTTAGATCCAGTAAAGTGGTGACACAGAGTATAGCATGGTGGTCTAAGTAATTGTTGGGTTTCACTTGAAACCTTCATTCTAACAGTTGATGTACTCTCTTCTCTGTCAGGACTGTGTGGTTGCAGGCAATCATGCAAGCTGTTTTACCGATCCGATCCACTAAAGATAGTGCGAGCAGTTGGGCAGTACATGTACGACGAGAAGGGGTCCCAGTATCTTGACTGTATTAACAATGTTGCCCATGGTGAGTACCACATATCATTTATCTTTTATTAACTTTGGAAATGGACACTTTTGATGTTTTTATACAGCCTAATTAGTTATGTATGTTTACAAAGGTATTACACTGATGCTGTCAATTCAAAATTATTTCAAAACATTTGACTGCTGTGTCCCTTTTTGTACCTAGAATGAAATGTGTAATAAAACTATTTCCGCAAATATTTATATCAGTAAATTAAAGAGCCTGCATTTGTATGCATGCCTGGCATAAGGGGAATCTTCTTGACTACGGGACGCATGCCGTTTGGATTGAAAATTCCAGTGCACAGATTTCTCATACAAACTATAACTACAATAACAACATATCTTCATTTTTATTTGTATACATCTCACACCTTTTAACAAAATTACATTAATTCATGGTATACAAATATAACCATGCTTCATCCATAAAGTCATCATCCATAGTGTAGTGGTTACCATTATTCCCGAGGTCACGGGCTCAAACCGGAGGGCAATGGGTTTTTTTCGGGCGTAAAAATCCTCATGGCTTCCTTAGGAGGGAAGTAAAGATGGTGGTCCTGTGTTGTAGATTTACGGCATGTAAAAGAACCTCAAGCCTGATAAAGAAGCCTCTCAGTAAAATTTCTGGTCTTACACGCCCAATATAGAATGGGACGCTAAGGAGCACAACAGTTAAAGAGCGGCCATACATAAAACTCAATTTAGTTTAGTTCTTCATCTATAAAAAAAAATTAAACGCAAGTCAATATAGTGATCATTAACATTATCCAACACTGAATTGCATAAATTAACTCTTCTCACATTATTGTGTGCTTGCAATACCTGAACTACATTATCTTATAGGATTTTAATTTTAAAAATTTAGTGGCATTCCAAGTCAAGGTTTGCTGATTCCTGTGCAGGCTTTCTCAGAGGTTTCTTTGGATTTCGTTATAATTTTTCTCAAAGTCATTGAGTTTTTTCTCTGTAAGAACACGGTTTCTTATCAAGAATAGATCCCAATTTTTTAAATACATTCACAAGATTTCGAACAATTTCTTGTGAGGCATACAAACAGCAGGGAAAGAGTCTCAAGAGTTTGTTGTCACATAGTAATTGTACATGAAGATTCTGTGTGCTGGCATTATAACAGCAGTAACACTGAAACACGTGGTCTCACAAAGCATCAACATCTGTACAGACTTGATGTCAACTAATTAGCCATTCTCCCTCCTTAGAAACACCAAATTCCCCTTCTATGAATCCATGCGAAGGCTCTGTAAATGATAATGACATGTGACTGTTGCAGTGGGGCACTGCCACCCCAAGGTTGTAAAGGCAGCCTGTGACCAGCTTGCAGTGCTCAACACCAACAACAGGTTTCTGCACGACAACCTAGTGCTGTGTGCCCAGAAGTTGACCAGTCTGCTACCAGAGCCACTGTCTGTGTGTTTCTTTGTCAACTCTGGGTCAGAGGCCAATGATCTAGCACTACGGCTGGCTCGAACACACACCAACAACCACGATATCATCACGATTGACCAGTAAGTGCCACAACTTCATACAGTCTCAAACACGTGAGGAGAATCAGACAACATATCATTTTGTTAAAAATTGTGACTTTGTCCAGTTTTTCAGCTGTCACTTCTCTCAGTTCTCAATGTCACTGTTCAGTTGTTTTATCTAGTTCAACATTCCTGTCACTTCCCTTCTTCAGGCTTAGCCTCTTTTTCTACTGTTCACTCACTGCACATCACAGCAGTCATCACCAACTCGCTCGGAAAACAGCACTTTTCATTGCACAAGAAACGCAGTTCCTAACTCGCTCGCTCATGACTGATTGACTCAACTCGCAAGAATGTTCACGTATATTGGCAGTGGAATGTTCCACAGAACACTCTCAAACTATTTCAACACGGTCGTGGAGGAGGGAACTTCCAGAAGGTTCTGGTTATCATCCGTAGTTTACGCTGGCAAGCAGTACGTATTGCTGCTTACTCCAACTGCCCTGCTCCATAGCCACTGCATCACAGTATTACATCATGTACCTTAGCTTATTCTTCGTTCACTGGATTCGCCTTCAGAGTTGAAACCCTAAGGTGACCGCTCACTGAAATCACTTTATAGCTTGAAAGTATTAAACAACAAACATTCACAAGACTTTCTCTAATCTCTGTTATTTACTCTTATACAACTTCTACAAACTGTTCTTATGAAACCTTATTACTTTCTCTAGTGTGTATAGTAAGTAGGGGAAGTATTGCATTCACTACTGAGATTTCACAGGAAATACATGTTTTGAGGTATAAAGTATTTTTGGAAACATGTCCATGTGTGTGTGTCTGTGAACAGCATAACTCAGAAACGAACAGTCGGATAAACACCAAACTTTGTATTTAGGTTCAGTATCTTCCAGAGATGCGACACAAAGGTTTTCAAGAAAATCCCCCCACCCCAAATTACCCTTTACATGGAACATTTTTCGAAAATTTTAATTTTCTCAAAAATGGCTCTAACAATTTTGAATAAAATATCATAAGTTTAAGACATTTTTATGGCAAATGAATTGTATATCTTGAATTTTCTGGGAATGTCTCCAAAACTATTCTTCATTGTGAACGACTTTTGCATAACTGGTAAACCATAAGAGATAGACAAAATTTTACTACACAAAAAATGTCGATTGCGTTAAAATATACAACTTATGTCATATACTTTTTTTTGTTGAGTGAACCATTTTCAAGATATTGCTTGTTATTCCCTTAAATTTTCCAATACTTATACTTTTTCTCAAATGGGAATTCGTTATTCATTTTTTTTTGTCCTGGTAATGCAAAGAGAATGGAATACTCCACATAGCAATCACCTCTTAAAACATTTGACTATCGCTTAAAGCCTACCAATTCCCCTTGCATCTACAAGAAAATTAGCGATAAGATTAACATCTTGATATCTTGATTAACATGAAGCATATGGAGAATAAGCATTTGTAAAAATAGTTTGTACAAGACTAGAGAAAGTCATGTGAGTGTAACACATCGCATTATTTTTCTATTCACTTTCACTTCATGTTAGAAATAAAATTTTGCAGAAATACTTTCATTACACATTTTGTTGTACGTTCAAGAGGAATTCAGGAAACCAAATTGATAATCAGACATTTAATAAGTGTGTTGCTATATGTTGGCCTTGAAATTCCATACTCTTTCCATGATATTGCAAGAAACAAATGCCTAGCGACAGCACTTTAAAAATATGACAAAGTATTGAAAAATTCAAAACAATAACAATGTATATCTCAGAAATGGCACATGCTATAAAAAAGTGTTTTAAAGAAATCTACATTTTTTGTGTACTACCTTTTTGTCTAGCTCTTATGTTGTACAAAATTGCTTCCAAATGAAGAACACTTCACAAGCTATTTCCAGAAAATTCATGATATACAGTTTGTCGTGTAAATAAATTAAATATATATTATTTTAATCAAAATCGTTTGAGCTATTTTTGAAAAACTAAAAATTATCGAAAAATTTTCCAAATAAAGGGTAGTTTGGGGTGAGGGGATTTTCTTGAAAAACTTTGTGTCATATCTTTACTAGATACTGAACTTATGCCAAGTTTGATATTAATCAAACATTTCATTTTTCAGTTATGCTATTCAAAGACACATACGTGTGGACCTTTTTCTGAAAATGCTTTCTTAGGGGGGTCAGGGGCCTCAAAACATGTATTTCTTGTGAAATCTCCACATTGAATTTTTGGGTGGAATACAATACTTCCACTACTTACTGTATGTTTGTAGTAGGCTGCGTGATCATGGCACCATAGAGTTTCTGCTAATGTGATAAACTTTCATTATAAATTTTACACATTTCATTGTATATATAAGAAGAGTACAGTTGGCTAAAGCAATAGTCAAATTTTTAAAAACCAGATTGCTATGTGATGGTTTTGAAATTCCATACCTTTTGCATGACTGCATTAAAAAGCAAACACTGGCTTACCATGTGGAAAAAGTATGTATTTGAAAATTTGAACCAATAACAAAGAATATCTTGGAATTGCTTAATGCTACAGAAATGTCTATTCACCATATATTGTGTGCTTTAACAAGTAGCATTTTGTCTATCTCTTATGGTTTACTAATTACATAAAAGTCGCTCATAAGCTATTAGCAGAAAATTCAATATATACATTTTATCATGCAAATATGCTATAACATGTGGTATTTTGATCAAAACTGTTAAAGCCATTTTTGAGAAAACCAAACACAACAATTTTTCCATATAAGGGGTACTTTGGGGTGAGAAAGTCATGTGAGTGTAACATATAAATATTTGTTTTGCACCCTTGGAACACCAAGTTTGGTATATAATCATCTTTTCACTTTTTAATATGCTGTTCAAAGACATGTATGCATGTACATACACACACACCTTTTTCTAAAAGATGCTTTTGTTTTTATTCAGGAGACCTTGAAACATGTATTTCCTGTGAAATCCTGGTATAAAATTTTTGGGTGGAATGCATTGCTTCCTATAATTACTACAAGTAATAGAGAAATAAAAATGTACTCAGTTCTTAACTATAAAATATCGGTTGATTACTTTCTGATGTTACACAGCTTTCTCTCTTTATACAACAGTTTAGCATATGCTGGATTATAACACACAGAAGAAATACAATAAAACTTTCTTACATAAGTATTATTACATGGTTATGGCATCTAGATCCTGGAGGTTACTCAACACATACGTATCAGTAGTATTTAAATAAAAGGTCAGTTAAGGAAATAAGTGTTGCATATGGGCTATTGCATCTCAAATTGTCCAAAACAAAAGGATACGTAGTCAACCTTGCATTTTTTTAAACAAAATAAAACTTTTTTGAATTTGGAGATAAGTCTGATATGTTGCTTTACGTAAAGTCTTAAAATACACAACATCAAAGTTTTGTAATTAAAATTGTCAAGTTTATTTATCCTCCTAAAATGGCCAACTTCAAGGTATTATAGCTCTGAAACTTTTAAATTGAATTATTTAAAACAAGCTTTATTTTGAATCCCACTGTTACATAAATATTGTATTACACGAGAACACCAGTTCTGCTACACACTTAGACTCTCAACATTACACAACACAACTGATCCATCAAATCAGAACTCTACTACTGTCACTGCCCACTTTTCACTCTGTAACTTCTTAACTAACAGAACTCAAATCAACTAACTCTACTCTGGGTCCCTTTTATAGGCCTTGAATGCAAAGCGGAAGCTTCTAGAAAGAGGTTCTAGAACATGCCAAAAGGAATGTTCTTGAACAAGTAAGCGGCACACAATGGCTATTGTTCTGATGGCCAGTTGAATGCCTTGTTCAAGGGCACTTACCGGCAAGCCACGGGTAGCCTCATGCTTGCAGTCACAATATGTTCTCATTTTTATTTAAGTGAAGCAATTTTGTTTATTTCAAGTGTAGACACTTATGAACTAAGAAAACCAATTGTATTATATGTGGTAAAATTCCCTAATTTAAACACAATATACTGCAAGTGGTGACTAATAAGGGTTTGTTTAAAATGAAGAAATAACTTACTTTACATGCAGGAGGTAGTGAAACACATGCTTATGGTCACTCTTGCACATTTGTTTTGAGCTGAAGGTCAAGCAAGCTGCTGTGTGCAAATTAAACAATGAGAACACTACCTAAGCAGCCTGTGGTGCTGATTATTTCTTTACAGATTCACATTCCTACAGGAAGAAGCATAGCATGATATTGATAAAATATTGAGACCAGTATTAACTTACCAATTTTGCTACTTCCTGCAGCTTTTTGCCATGTTCTCTACCTGGCATAGTTGTACTATATTCACTAATTTACTTGTTTCTTCTGAAAGTCCATGGTCTTTCTTTCTATCCAGAGCAGACATTATTAGGCCTTTCCTATTCAGTTCTTTAAATTATTCAAAATAATCACAAAAAGAAACAAAATGCATTCTCAACTAAAACTCAAAGCCATTTTGAAGTATTTCCTTTTATGGAGAATATCTCATATCGTCTGTTTATAAGGTAATTGTTGATTTTACAGCTGTAAATCTGCATCTTATATTGTAGATATGTTGTTTAACATGTCCAGTAACAATGTATGTTGTTTGCAAAGTATGATTATAAATAAATGAATGACTTCAACATACTTATATTCTAATATCCAGCTCTTGTAAATTCATTTTAGTCATTAATTAGGTATTCAAATTAGAATAGTCTTATAGCCTATGTCTATTGGGAACAGCAATATTTTTCAATGAGTAAAGAACTATCAAAATCATTTGAGTGGTTTCTGAGATTACCCTATACACCCAAAACTTTTTTCTCTTTATAATATTGGTACAGATGATGGACTGATATTAAACTAAATTCTTAAATACTTCAAGATTACTGGCATAATCAGTTTGTTTACCAGTCAACATTTATTTGCTAATTAAATAATATCACCCTGTGTACACTATGATTTAATGTTTTGGTTTATTTCAACAACTATTGGTTTAAATTATGGAAAATGAACTGAAGTTAAGCAGTAATTTTGCTCCAATTACCAAATTACTGGCAGGACAAGCTTTGAGCACCCATTCTCCTTATTTTTGACTGCTAGTTGACTAACCAGTGATTCCCTGATCATCTTCTAGGTATCTGTAGCATCCTCTGCTGTGGGGTTAAATAAATTGAGTTTTATTTATGGACGCTCTTCAACTGCTATGGTTCTTAGCATCCCATTCTATATTGGATGTGAAAGACCAGAAATTTTGCTCAGAGGCCGGTTTATCAGACTTGAGGTTCTTTTACGTGTCATAAATCCATGGCATGGGACCATTGGCTTTACTTTTCTTCCGGAGGAAGCTATGCTAAGGATTTCTATGCCCGAAAACCCTCTGCTGGGTTTCAACCCATGACCTCAGGAACTGGAGGCTAGCATGGTAGCACTAGTGCATGGAGGACGATTGCTGTGGGATTCGTGAATTTAGAGATTAAACTAATAATCTGCTGGAATTTGAACGTTCATAATTCAATGCTGAAACTTTTGATCTGTGTTCTTTCCCAGAAGGTCAGTTCTATGGGGTTATGCACAAAAAGTCAAGCTCCTAAACTCAATGTATAACCCTGCAGAAATGAACTTGTGGGAAGCAACATACATCAAAAGTTTCAGTATCGAATTATGAGCTTTGAAATTCTAGTAGATGATAGTTTAATCCCTGAATTCATGAACCCCACAACAATGATGCTATAGATACCTGTGGAGAAAGACCAGCAGACAAAAATGGGGACATTGGTTCCTCAAAACATGTCCTATCAGTAATTAAGTTGAGCAATACAAGTGCTTAAAGTTGATGCAGCATTTTCCATAATTTAATTATTTGCTTCTTTGTGTGCAAGTTCCAATTTAAATTTAAACTATTGGTTTATTTGGACAATCCTGACACTGATGCCTATTTATAAATAAAATGCTGGTGCTATGTGAATTAGTATATGGACAAATAAATAAAAACCTGATTTTTCCTATTGTTTATTTTTTGGGGGATTTAGAAAAAACTGACTTCAGAATTTATATTATTCTTTGGCCACTTTAAATTCTTGCTATAAAAGAGATACATTTAAAGTAGAAGCCATTTTATTTCTGTTACAGTGCTTATCACGGACATCTGTCTTCACTGATTGACATCTCGCCATACAAATTCAACCATCCAGGAAGCACACCAAAGCCAAAATTTGTTCATGTGGTGAGTTGCAGTTTGATACAAAATGTGAATAGGGTTGTCTCATAAACTAGAGCATTTTTTACCTTTCTGCTCCCCCCCCCCCCCCCCATCAATTTAAGGAAATGACATTTTGGAATAAGGAGCCCTAATGTAGGAGAAATGTGCATTTAATTAAGTTTTGGAAGGACTGCTTTATTGTATTTTACCACATATTGTCAAAAATGTATTAAATGTATTCAATATAAACATTTAAGTTTCTTATACCAATGGTATTCTTGACAATAAGTTTATGAAACTCGCTACAACTTGTATTTTTCATATTTACAGCACTGCATTAACTCATTTAACCTATTCCTTTCTTCTGTGGTGAGCACACATGAGAGAAAGCTCTCTCTACATTGTTGTTATGACCAGGAGTATATCCCACAATTTCTAGCAACTCTGAAATGCAATTATGAATGAAGGCAGCCCATTTCTTATGTGACAAATTCTCAAAACCATTATCCTTGACCTCATTAAAAACATTGTTGAACTTGAGTTCAAATATAGCAAAACTCAGACTTTTGTCTTTTCGGCCTGGATGTTTTCATTTAGCATAAAATCACAGACAGTGTGTGAAATCCATTGCATATGGCAACCCTACTACTGAAGCACGTTAGTAAACCTCATGTGTGTATAATTTATTACAGGCGCCATGTCCGGATGTATACCGAGGTAAATACAGGGACACTGATTATTGTGGTGAGGATTTGGGGTCTCTCTATGCTGATGATGTACACAAACTAATTGTGGAGGCCCATAAACATGGCAGAGGCATTGCTGCTTTCATCGCTGAAAGTTTACAGAGCTGTGGTGGACAGATTATAACTCCTGACAACTACTTTCGCAATGTGTTTCGGTAAGATGGCTTGCACACACTATAGAAAAACTATCAAATAGATGAAGTATTTTAAAATAAAAAAATCTGATGTGTTACATTCCATAACTTTCTGTATCCTCTATCATTTACTGGGTATACAAATTATTCTTACAAAAGTTCATTTTTGTATCTACTTCATTTTAATCAAGATAAACCTTTGCAGGAATACCTAATTACATATTTTGTTATAGATACAAAGAGAACAGTGACAGTCGAATGTTTTAGAACTGCATGCTATATGCTGCCCTTAAAATTCCATACTGTTTCCATACATTTATGAGAAACAACTGAAAATCGATGCAATTTATAAAGATTCAAAATATTAAACAAATCAAAGCATTACTAACAGATATCTTGAAAATGGCTGATGCTACAAACAAAGTTATTTGAAATAAATTGTATTTTTTAAAGAGATCTACATTTTTGTGTAATGCGTTTTCGTCTATCACTTAACGTTTACCAGTTATACAAGATTATGCAAAATTCTTTCATAATGAAGAGGACTTGACAGGCTATTCCCGGAAAATTCAAGATAAACATTCTATTTGTCATATAAATGTCTTTAATATAAGATATTTTAATCAAAATCATTAATCATTTTTTAGAGAATTAAAAATTCCAAAAAGTGTTCCACCTAAAGGGTAGTTTGGAGTGGGGGGATTTTCTTGAAAATCTTTGTGGTACTCAACCTAAATACCAAGTTTGCTGTTTATCCAACTTTACGTTTTTGAGTTATGTTGTTCTCCCTGTAAAACATGCACGTACACAAGCACACATGCACTCACACAAGCTTCTACTAAAAATGCTTTCTTTATATTCAGGGGACCTCAAAACATGTACCTCCAGTGAAATCTCAGTATCGAATTTTTATGGAACACAATGGTACATGGTAGAGAAAGTAAAAAGTGTTAAATATAAACACATCACCACTCACCTCTTGGTTAAAATTTGGAACTTTTCAATTTAAGAAGTCAAATGATAATGATTAGATTTGCAAAATGTTAACTTACCATTTGTGGATGTTGAAAAAGTTCAGTTGTAGATTAGGTTGCATTCTGTGAGTTCACTGGTGGCCATAGACATCTGTGAACATGGAGCATGTAAAGGAAAGTACAATTTAGTTATTTGCATAAATAAGAATTAAATATGCATGTACCGTAAAGCCTTGTTAACATGAACAAAAGTTTGTTCCCGGTAGGGATGTATTGTTTCTTATACAGAGTGAATCCAAACTTTCACAAGTTGTTCAGGCATGTTTTCTGAGTGTTTTGATATAAGGAACCCATGGCTCGTTACCGAGTAATTTCATTGTTGCGTTTTGTAGGAACTCAACCACATTTGTAATGTGTTTACTTGGAATATTGTTTCCAAACAAAACACAGCCTTTGAGTCTGTAGAGCATGTTTACACTACTCATCACCTCCTGACAATTTCAATTATTTATTTTTAAAGACAGATAACCAAACATTATAAAAATAGCATGAAACAGCCCAAATTAGACTGTTTAAATAATTGCTCAAAATGTCGACTGCCGTGACCATGACAAACTTCACAGCGATGCCTCATGGACTGGTGCACATCGTCAGCGGCTGCTATAATCCTAGCAACCAGGTCCATATTAGTTTCGACAGGAGTCAGAAACAGACCACATCAGCATTAAGTCTAACCATATGGGAAAAGCTACACATTTTTATAAATGTTCAAGATCTCATTAATTTCGAAATCCCGCTAGTGAGCAACTTTGTAAAAGGTTGCTATTAGGCCACCAGATGGCAGCATGGACCCACTCAGCCGATGAAGGAAGGAGACCAGGCTTTGGAGTTTAGTCACCAAATGGCTGAGGATGAGGTCAACAGACCTTGAAAACGTTTCCAATTAAAAGCATTCAACAAAAAAGTGAAGTGTGAGTATTCAATCTCATTAGGTTCTTCATGTTAACCCTGAAGGATGTCTGAACAGGACGCCACAACCAATCCTTCTTTGCCTCAACTGTTCATCAAAGTATTCCCTAACATTTACTACAAAATCTACTGGTGCCTGCAAATTCTCAGCGGTACACCTTTCAGGAAATGTGAAGAACTCTGGAGGTTCATTAATGATTCAAGGGACAAGAAAACACTTTGTAGTTCATGGTATCCGAAATTCACATTAACTGATAAAACTTTCTACACACAAGTTGCTCAGGAATGTTTTATGAGTGTTTTGATATAAGGAACCATGGCTCATTACCAAGTAGTTTCATTGTTTTCATTTTGTAATAACTTTGTATCTGTTTACTCGGATGAATGTTTCCAAACAGAACACACCTCCTTTTACTGCTGTAGTTGAGTGCAGTTCAACCCAGGCTTCTAATCCTGGTACATTATTTTGTAGTACATTGTTAGGCTATGGAATGGATAGCTTTACTTACGCAGATTTAGCTGATAAACACCTTGTGTATGTTTCAATCAATCCAATGGAAGAGCAGCAAAGCAACGCTATGCAGAGCAGTTCCCACAACTCATCACACAACATTTGCAGGTGATTAGGCCTTATGTATAACCTGACAGACTGAATGGAATAGTCTTCAACATCTCTGCTTCTTCCGAATATAATGTATGTTCAAGATAGGTGAATACAGGCCTCTCCAATATTTTTTAATCTAAACAAATTTTGCTACATATAGGGTATTTTCCATGATAAGACATTATTTTTGTTCTTTCAGTATTAATTTTCATGTACATGTCAATTTTGTTGGAATTATCTGATGAATACTGTAATTCATCCTCTGAAGGGGCCATTAATGCTACATTATCTGCAAAAAGTAACCTGTCTAATTTAATTGTATATATCCGTGGGGCTGCTCTCTCCATTCTCCTATTATTTTATTCATATATATGATATCATTTTTTCACTCCTGTATTGATTTACTGCCATTGTGATAATTTATTGGTTACTCTTATCGCAATTGAATTTAATTTGAAAGGTTATATATGTTTAATATAATTTGTCGGGGAACCTGATCTTTAGCTAACATTTTTACTTTCTCTACCATGTACATAGTATGTGAAGAAGGTATTGCATTCCACCCAAAAATTTGATACAGAGATTTCACCAGAAATACAGGTTTTGAGGCCTCCTGAATAAAAAAAAAAAAGCATTTTTACATAGGGTCCTTGTGTGTGTGTGTGCGCGCGTGCGTGCGCGTGAAAGAGAGCGAGAGAGAGAGAAAATAGCATAACTCAAAAACGAATAGTCGGATCAACACCAAACGATATTTAAGTTCAGTATCTTCCAAAGATGTGACATGAAGATATTCAAGAAATTCCTCACCCCAAACTACCCTTTACATGGAGCATTTTTTGAAAATTTTCATTTACTGAAAAATGGCTGTAATGATTTTGATTAAAATACCATACATTAAAGATGTATACATGACAAATAAAATATATATCTGGAATTTTCTGGGAATAGCCTGTAAAGGCTTCTTCATTGAGAAGGAATTTTGTATAAACTTGCATAACTGGTAAACATCAAGCGATAGATGAACACATACTACACAAAAGATGTAGATCTCTTTAAAACACACAATTTACTTCAAATAAGTTTTTTGTGGCATAAGCCATTTCTGAGGAATGCATTATTAATGGTTTGAATTGTTCATTTCTTGATCATGCTCTTAAAATCTTTCAACATTCAGATGTCATGGAAACAGTATGGAATTTTAAGGCCAGCATATAGCGTCAGTTCTAAAACATTTGACTATCGCTGTTCTCTTTGTATCTATAACGAAATGTGTAATGTAGCTGTTTCTGTAAAGGTTTATTTCGATTAAAATTAAGTAGATAGAAAAATAAGCTTAATAAGAATAGTTTGTATACCCACTAATAAACAATAGAGGGTAGAGAAACTCATTTGAATGTATCCCATCTCATTTTTAACAGTTGGTTACTTTAAAAATATTATCCTTTTTTCAAGAGTTATCCTTTTTCCTGCCTTTTTTTATCAACAGAGATATCCATGTGTCCAATCTATGGCTTGTTGTGAGAATTGAAATCAAATCTAAAAGAATGCCTGACAGGTTGCAGGCCCAAGGGGGTGAAATGATGGGGTTTCCATCCATGCTGCATTTCCTCTGCAAGTGACGTTCTGGCTATACCACCAAACTCGGATCCCAGAGCCTCATCTGTTATAAGTAGGTTAAGGTTGGGGTTTGGATAGGAGAGGTTATAAAATGTACTTCTTGATTTGTATGTTAGGCATTGAAAGTAGGGATTGAGTGTAAGGGTAGCTTATCATCTTCTAGAATTCAAATATACCTGGTTCTGTCAAAATCACACCAAAAATATTACTTACTAAAACTTCAGTGAAATGTGGTGATCTTAAAATAACTCATTTTAAAATATTTTAAGCCTCTTGGGCTCAGTTATTAACATCTGCCATATTTGTAATAAAGCAGCCTCTGGTATCCATGTTCAACTAAACAGGATTGAAATTTGGTGACATGAATATGAAAAAGAAACCACCAACCTCCCAGCTTTCAAATTTTTGGAAACGTTATATAGCCTGTGAAGAATAGGGCTTTTCAGTTGTGAAAGAATTATCAGAATCGGTTGAGTAGTTTTTGGGATTACCACTAGCACGCATACACACATTTTCTCTCTTTATAATGTTTACTGATGAGCATCAAATTTGACAGCTTTAAGAACTGGTAAGATTATAGTTACATTACAACTTTCATAGCTTACCCATGTTCCTAATTTCAACTTCTTTTATACAATTTCTAATGCATCCATCTGCTTCAAATATTTTCATTACATATTTTGTTGAGGTACAAGGGGTACAAAGGAGGCTGAAGTGATAGTCAAGTGATTTTTAAGTATAGGCAACTGAAAAACTCAATGCCACAGCCAGGATTTGAACACGGTTCTCTCGCTTTCCATGATGTTGCTCTAACCAATGAGGTACTGTGACAACATGCTGGTGGGACATTGAATTCCCCAATTGACTCAAGTTGTTTCCCTGACAGGCCACTAAGGCATTTCACTCGAGATGACAATCTCAACGGCGACCAGCCACTGCAAGTAGATTTATTACTGGGTGCTTACCGGCTTCTTTCGTTTTGTAGAATATTATTTATTTATTAATTATTATTATTATTATTGTTGTTATTATTATTATTGTTATTATTATTGTTGTTATTATTATTTTTATTATTATTGTTATTATTAATTATTATTATTATTGTTATTATTATTATCTATGACTGGTTTTAATAGAGGGTCAACTAAAACCTTCAATGCCACAGCCAGAATTTGAACATGGTTCTCTCGCTCTCCGTGCAGTTGCTCTAACCATTGAGCTACTGTGACAACATACTGGTGGGAATTCCCCAATTGACTCAAGTTGCTGATAGTTAAATGTTTAAATGCTAGTTAATATATGCTGGCCTAGAAATAGCATATTCTTTCCACAACTTTGCGAGAAACAACTGAATGACCACAGCACTTTTAAAAAATGACAAAAGTATTAAAAAATTCAAACCAATAACAATATATATCTTGGAAATGGCTAATGCCATAAAAAACTTATTTGAAATAAGTTGTGTGTTTTAAAGGTATCTAAATGTTTATTATTGTACATTTTTGTCTCTTATAGTTTCTCAGTTATTCAAAATTTCTTCTGAATTAAGTGCACTTCACAAAAGTTCAGCTAAACATTTTATTTGTCATCTAAATATTTTACAACATATGGTATTGTAATCAAAATCATTAGAGCCATTTTTGAGATCAAAACATTTTTGAAAACCCTTCCATGTAAAGGATATTTTGTCTTATTGGTCATGTAATTGTCATGCATTTCACATGCATGCAGACCTTTTCCTCAAAATGCTCTTCTTGGATTCAGGGAGTCTTGTAACATATATTTCTGGTGAAATCTCAATATAGAATTTTGGGGCGGATTGCAGTATCTTCTCTACCTACTAGAGACATGGTAGGGAAAGTAAAAATATTACATTTTAGCTGCCAAGGCACATAAACTACTCTTAAAATTATGCATTCCTCAAACAAATTACATTCATTACTTAGCATTTGTTTACATTCTTTAATGCCTTCACTTGTTCTCTCATAATAATACAGATAGTCAAAAAACTTTGAACTGGCTGTGCAGTGTTTTTCCTGTCCGCATCCTCGGCACTCATTGCCGTCTGCCGCTATCGTAGAAAGGTGCGGATGAAACCATACAACATTTTTAAAACGACTTTTAAAGGCTTTACTTACCAAATTTATGAAAGAAGATGCTGAAACTGGCAACCGCTGTTGTCCATACATTTTTGACACCTCTTTAGCAAACTATCCATCACTCGCTGTAGTTCACGTTGAGAAATGCTGGCAATTTCCTTGCGGATATTTTGTTTTAATTCTTCCAGGGTGTGTGGGTTGTCTTGTATACTTTGTTTTAAGTTACTCCAGAGATAGAAATCGCAAGGGGTTAGGTCGGGGGACCAAGGGTGCCACAAATCTCTACTAATAATTCTGTCCTCAAACGCACTTTCAATTGTTCTCATCGAAATATTGGCCGTATAAGCTGTTAGAGAGTCCTGCTGATAAAAGGCAAAATCACACTCCCTGGCTGTTAATTCTCCATAAAAAAAAGGGGGGGCAAAACTGTATTCACATATGTACAGGCGTCAACTGTTGATTCAAAAAAAATTGACCCTATACCTCTTTCTCTGCTCATCCATACACAAATTTTTTCTCATTAAGGGGTACTTCATGAATATGGCGGTGTTTTTCCACTGGGTGTCTGGAAACATGATAATGCACTGCTGCTATAAACAAGGTCACAAGGTACTTTCTTTGGATAAGCGGGGCCTTAAAACACGTACCTCCAGTAAAATTTTGGGTATGAGGTGGAGAAGGTAAAGGTTGTTTCCTCCTGCTGGTTTGCAATCATGTATATGTTTCATAACAGTATTTCTTTTAGCTATCAAAGTTTCAAAGCATTAAAGAAATATTCGGCTGCAACTTTGATTTGAACGTTGTTTATTTTAAGTACCCTTAATTTGAAATGTGTTGTTCAAGTGAAGACTTGTAGCGCCTGACAAATTGTTTCATTATAGTGCTGTCTTGTAATGTTTTAGGTATGTACGCGAGGCAGGAGGTGTGTGCATCGCAGACGAGGTGCAGGTTGGTTTTGGAAGAGTTGGTAAACACTGGTGGGCATTCCAACTGCAGGGTGAAGATGTGGTGCCTGATATCGTAACAGTCGGCAAGCCAATGGGAAATGGCCATCCTGTTGCAGCAGTTGTGACAACACCAGAGATTGCGCACAGTTTCCAGAATACAGGCATCGAGTATTTCAACACTGTGAGTTCTCAGCCTTTAGCTTTCATTGCTCATTACAACTTCCTTTTTATTTTCTCTACTATGTACAACTGGAGCTACATGTTTTCAGACCCTCTGAATCCAAAAAGAAACATTTTTAGAAAAAAGTCCATGTGTCTGTTTTCTGTGTGAGCAGCAAACTCAATAACAAAAAGTTGGATTTTAGTTAGTTTTATTCATCCGTTAAAGTGGTTTGGTACAATACACATTCACTATTGAACACGTCAAGCTATAAACATAAACAATAATAGGTCTTTACATGCTAAATACTATGGTTCATGATATACATTTGTGTTCAAGGTAATCATTAATAGAATAAAAGGAGTGGTTAACTAGATGTGCCTTGAGACTGGATTTCAGCTGGTTTACATTTTTAATTGTCTTGATATTACTTGGTAAATTATTATAAAGTTTAATGCCGGAGTATAAGACACTTTTTTGTTAGAGCAAGGTGTTACAGCTGGTCACATGTATTTGTGTATTTTCCCTAGTATTGTGTTCATGCACCATATTATTAGTTATGAATAATGAATCAGAAGCATTAATGTTCTTGACTATAAGCAGAATGACTGCAGATATGTAAATGCAGGGAAGTGGGAGGATCCCCAGTTTTTTAAAGAGAGGTTTACATGACGACTTTGGGCTGACTCCTTCAATAGTTATGATAATTTTTTTTTCTGTGCAATAAAGGTTGACTGGAGACTCACCCCAGAAGACTACTCCATAACTTAGGAGTGAGTGCACATGTGCAAAATATGCTGCTCTGTTTCTTTACTTGTGCATGTTGTCAATATTCTTAGCATATAACATAGAGAGCTGAGTTTATCATTTATAAGGCTAGTGTGGGCATCGCATTTCAGATTGCTTTGTATGTAGATGAGGAATTTTATAGATTCTACTTTTTTAAGTGTCTGATTAGAGAGTTGTATTTGAGGGGCAAGATAATTTTTGTTGATGAACATCAAACTTGGTATTTAGGTTCAGTATCTTCCAAAGATGTGACACAAAGGTTTTAAATTTTTAAAATTTTTTATTTTGTCAAAAATGTGTGTTAACAAATTTTGACATAACACCCTATTTAAGATGCATGACAAATAAAATGTATATCTTGAATTTTCTGGGAATAGCCTGTGAAGTCCTCTTCATTCTGAATGACGTTTGTGTAATTGGTAAATATAATGATAGACAAAAATCTTACTACACAAAAATATAGATCTCCTTAAAGTGCACAATTTTTACTTTCTCTACCACATACATAGTAGGAGAAGTACTGCATTCCACCCAAAAATTCCATACAGATTCCACTGGATATATATGTTTTGAGCCCTTGAACCCAAAAAAAGCATATTCAGAAAAAGGTGTGTGTGTGTGTGTGTGTGTGTGAGAGAGAGAGAGAGAGAACGGTTCAGCACCTTCCAAAGATGTGACACAAAGATTTTCAAGAAAATCCCCCCCACCCCAAAATACCCTTTACATGGAATATTTTTCAAACTTCTTTATTTTCTAAACAATGGCTGTAACGATTATGATTAAATACCATATATTAAAGATATTTGCATGACAAATAAAATGTATATCTTGAATTTTCTGGGAATAGCCTTTGAAGTCCTCTTCATTCTGAAGGAATTTTGTGTAATCATGTATAACTTCTAAAAGTTAGGCGATAGATGAAAACATACTACCAAGAAATGTAGATCTCTTTAAGACACACAATTTATTTCAAATAACTTTTTTCGTAGCATCAGCCATTTCCAAGAGATCCGTTATTAATGGATCAATTTTTAAATACTTTTGTCATTCTTTTTAAGTCCAATCAATTTTCAGTTGTTTCTGGCGATTACATGGAAACAGTGTGGAATTTTAAGGCCAGCATATAGCGTCCAGTTGTTAAACATTTGACTATCACTGTTCTCTTTGTATCCATAATGAAATGTGTAATGTAGCTATTTCTACAAAGATTTATTTGAATGAAAATGTAGTAGATAGAAAAATAAGCTTTAGTAACAATAATTTGTATACCTACCAATAAAGATAGGTGGAGAAAGCCATGTGAATGTATCACATCAGGTTTATTTTGTGGCATTAACCATTTCAAGATGTATGAGGGTTGCCTAGAAAGTAATGCACCATTTCTTTTCTTCAACAATTATTTACTGAACACAGTGAAACTTACACACAAGAAAGAATGATGTTTCTTCTACACTCCATATTTTTTCATGTAATCTCCTTCCCATTCTGTGGCCTTCCTCCAGCAAGACACAAGGTACCACTCATTGTTCCTGTTATGAAGCCATTTCTTCACTGTGCGAATCACCTCTTCATCATCCTGAAAATGTCTTCCATGCATGGCATCCTTTAAGGCCCAAACAAATGAAATCTGAGGGAGCTAGGTCAGGGCTGTAGGGTGGGTGGGGTAACACTGTCCAACAAACTTGAGTGAGACCGTGCGTTATCTGTTGAATCAAGCAACCATCTGGGTTGTTATGGCGCCAAAGTCGCTGGAAGCTCTTCTTGAGTTTAGTTAATCTGTTCACATGCCTCTTGGTATCACATCAACAAGTTTGACAGCCCAAAACACAGTGATCTTGACCAGCGGAGGCAGTTGCTTTGAATTTTTACTTTTTTGGAGAGTGAGGAAGACACCATTTGATCAATTGTCATTTTATTTCGGGCTCAAAATGGTGAAACTGGGTTTCATCACCTGTCACAATCTGGGACAAGAAGGTTTCCCCCTCAGCTTCAAAATGTTGCAGCAACTTAAAAGAAATATTATCTGTGAGAGATTTGTGTTCCATCATAAGACAGCACGAAACCCATCATGCATGCACTTTTGAGTAATCAAGAGCATGGATTACTGCATCCACTCTTCCTTTGCTGATTGACAGCTTCAGTCCTCACAAATGAGCGCATCAGCAAGCTGCATTTGTCAGGTGTGACTGCTGCAAATCTGCCAAACCACCTTCTAATGGCTTCACCCTCTGTGTCCAGTGACTAACCGTACTTCTGTTGACTGCAGATGCTCCATAAACTGCACACAAATGTTCATGAATGTTCCCAACAGTTTCTTTCTCCGCAGTGAGAAATTCAATGATGACATGCTGCTTGTAATGTACATCACTTAGACACCATTTTGAAACATTGCTGCATCTGTTAGAGCAAACAGAAAATTTGTGCGCACACTCTGGAAACTTTAAATGATGCATACCCAAAGTTTCACATTCGTACCATTGTTGTTGGTTGAGAAAAAAATGTGGTGCATTACTTTCTGGGCAATCCTCATACTTTGTTATTGGTTTGAATTTTCAAATACTTATACTCCTTTAAAGTAGAAAGTCACTACTCCATTGTTTCTTGTGGTCATGCACAGAGCAAAGAATCTCATTTGTTACATAGCACTCTGCTTTTTAAAAATCTGACTATCGCTTTATCCTACTGCGTTGTTGTTATACCTACAATGATATGCATATGAAAGTTTATCTTTTTAATAAGAAGTAGAAACAACAATAAACTTATATAAGAATAATTTGTAGAAGAGTGAGGACAAGAAGGCATGTGAATGCAACAGACTTGTTTTTGTGAGGTTACTCTTTTGAAATGTTCACTACTACTTCAGAGCAGCACTCAAAATTATTATTATTATAATTATTATTATTAATATTAATATTAGATAAGCTCTGGTCTATCATAGCACTGTATACCATTTACTAGAGGTCACTAGTGGTGCTATGCATTTTGTTGCAGCCCAGTGAAGGGGGACCATGATCATGATGAAGGATAGACACACAGATAAGCTCTGGTCTATCACAGCACTGTATACCATTTACTAGAGGTCACTAGTGGTGCTATGCATTTTCTTGCAGCCCAGTGAAGGGGGACCATGATCATGATAAAGGATAGACACACAGATAGCTCTGGTCTATCACAGCACTGTATACCATTTACTAGAGGTCACTAGTGGTGCTATACATTTTGTTGCAACCCAGTGAAGGGGGGACCATGATCATAATAAAGCATAGACACACAGATAAGCTCTGATCTATCACAGCACTGTATACCATTTACTAGAGGCCACTAGTGGTGTTATACATTTTGTTGCAGCCCAGTGAAGGGGGGACCATGATCATGATAAAGGATAGACACACAGATAAGCTCTGGTCTATCATACCACTGTATACCATTTACTAGAGGTCACTAGTGGTGCTATACATTTTGTTGCAGCCCAGTGAAGGGGGGACCATGATCATGATAAAGGATAGACACACAGATAAGCTGTGGTCTATCATAGCACTGTATACCATTTACTAGAGGTCACTAGTGGTGCTATACATTTTGTTGCAGCCCAGTGAAGGGGGGACCATGATCATGATAAAGGATAGACACACACATAAGCTCTGGTCTATCATAGCACTGTATACCATTTACTAGAGGTCACTAGTGGTGCTATACATTTTGTTATAGCCCAGTGAAGGGGGACCATGATCATGATGGAGGATAGGCACAGAGGTATGCTCTGGTCTTTCATAGCAGTGTATACCAATTAGCACTGTACATTTTGTCTGTAATCTTAAATTAAATACAGTGCAGTAGAATTTAATGCTTTGCGATATTCTTGGTAAAAATCTGTGTGCTCATAAAAAGTGTCTCCTTTGCCATAAAAGGCATCTGCTCCAGTATATTTTGCAGGCAAACCGTAAAACTTGGCAAATGTGTGAGAACCCTATTACTAATGGAAAGTTGTCCTTAAATATTTAAATTACTAATTAAGGTTTATATACTTTTTACATAAAAACCTTTTATTTAAATCTAAGAAAACATTATTTCTTTCTGTGAATTTGAGCTTGCTCATCTAGAAATATCCATGGTAAGTTTTGTTACAGTTCAACTGTATTTAATATGCATGAATTATTATTAATAATAATATAAAAAGCCTTATATGTTACAATCACACAACTTTCTTTAACCACAAGGTTTATTTTTATATAAGTTCTAAAAACTATTCTACTGAATGTTTATTTTTTATCCACTTCACTTTAACCACATAAACCTTTGCAGAAAGAAGTTTCATAACACATTTTGTTGTAGGGGGATAGAGGAAACCAAATTGATTGTCAAGATGTTTAGAAGTTAGTTGGTATATGCTGGCCTTGATATATTCCATACTCTTTCCATGAGATTGCAAGAAACAACTGAATAACAACAGCACTTTAAGAAAATGACAAAGTGTTGAAAAATTCAAACCAGTAATAACAGATATCTCGTAAATGGCTGATGACACAGAAAATGTTATTTGAAATAAACTGTGTTTTAAAGGGGTCTTCATTTTTTGTGTAGTATGTTCTGTCTATATCTTATAATTTACCCATTATCCAAAATTCCTTAAGAATGAAGAGGACTTCACAGGCTATTCCCAGAAAATTCAAGATATGCATTTTATTTTAATGTAAATGTGTATGAAATATAATGAAAGAGTATTGATTCTGCAAAAAAAAATGCATCAAAATAATTTATAATAGTCTCCAGACATTCATGTAGTAATTATTTTAAATCAAATTCCATATTAACAGTTATATTACTATTTACTATAGCAGTGCTATTTACTTCAATTCAGATGTGAATAAAAGAATGTTTTACTCACAAGCATAATAAAAGTTTGCAAAAATGACATACATCAACAAGGCTACACCAAAAAGTTCCTGGAAAAGAACTCAATAGTAAGTGGTTCCAGACCATTTAATTTGTTACCTGAGGATATAAAAACAGTAAGGGAAAATTCCTTTAAAATAAATCTTAAGAAATTTTTAATTGAAAAGCCACTGTACAAATTAAAGGAAATAGGATCTATATAGTAACTTACCTAGTGCAATAAATAATTGTAAATATAGTATTAAATTATCACTATGTAAATATAAAAGCTTGTAATTATCTACATTTGACTAAGCTAAAAACTTGTATATCAAGTAAACTGGCAATAAATATCATCACTATCATCATCATCTGAAATATGCACTATTTTAATCAAAATCATTAGAGCTATATTTGTAAACAAACAAAAATAATCAAGCGCACGCACACGCACATGCACGCACGCACCTGCCTTTTTCTGCAAATGTCTGTTTTTCATTCAGGGACTCTCATAAAATGTAATTTTGGTGAAATCTCAGTATGGAATTTTAGGGTCGAATGCAATTACTTCTTCTCTAGGTAAGTAATAGAGAAAGTAAAAATTGAATGTATTAAAATGTGTGATTTTGCAGTATGGTGGCAACCCTGTATCATGTGCAACAGCCATTGCTGTAATGGAGGTACTGGAAGACAGCAAGTTACGAGAGCATGCAACGCGCATTGGTAACCATTTGCTGAACTCGCTACGCCAACTGGCCAAGAAACACAAGCTGATTGGTGACATTCGAGGAGTTGGATTGTTTGTGGGGATCGAGTTGGTCACTGACAGAGACAATCGCAAGCCTGCCACTGCTGAGGCACAGCACGTTATATCTAGGTAAGCTTTTGATCCGACTTTATCACTTTCGGAGAGAGGCTGGCAACATCAGGACCCTCTGGAATCAACTCACCTGACATTGGGTATCGAGATTGAATTGGTGGTGATCCCTGAGGTGTTTACACATGCTAGCTGCTATGTTGTGTTTTTTATGCCTGTGATTTATTGTTTTTTAGCGAAGCAATAGTGTTTATTTGTGCAATTTAGGAAATGGGAACACATGTTACTTATGCTCACTAATACATTTCATTTAGACTATGGCTACATTAAATGTAAAGCATACATTACATATTTATTAATTTATCTATTTGAGAATATAGTTTGTGTCGATTGTTCTGGTGATATAAAGAAGAATTGTTACAGTAGGGAATGTTATTGTCGTAAATACACTTAACCACATTGTTGTGTTCCCAGGTGTAGAACAAATTACAGTAAAAATGGACCATTGATACCAAAAAATTGACATTTGGTTTTATTTATGGACGCTTTTTAACTACTATGGTACTCAGCATCCCATTCTATATTGGGCATGAAAGACTAGTAATTTTGCTCAGAGGCCTCTTTATCAGGCTTGAGGTTCTTTTACATGCCATAAATCTACGACACAGGACCACTGGCTTTATTCCCTTCTGAAGGAAGCCATGATAAGGATTTTTACCACCCCCCCCCCAAACATCCACTGCCCTCCACTGGGTTTGAACCTGTGACATTATAAACTGGAGGCTAGCATGACCATTGGTACCAATATTCATATTTCCAAAAGAAAAATTTAAGAGGAAAACAGATCAGATGCATAAATCGTGAACACTTTATGCCTTCAAAGGATTCAGCTGTATTGTATTGTATTGTATTTATTGTGCTAAGAGTTTTACAAATTAGATTGTCTACTGCATTTTGACCCTGGTCACTTATTCAGTAGACAATCACTACAGTTTATTTACATTTTACAATCTCTTGTCACTACATTAACACATTCACTATAGTTTTCCATTCAAAGTAAGATGCACTACCTCTTACTTTTCTCTGTCCACTGTCCAAAGCCATTTATTTTTTACTTTACACAAAAACTGCCCAATGCTTCTAGCGTTCTTGCATATCATTTCAATTATAAGTGTATTTCTATCCCCCTTCAACCACTTCTTATTAAAAAATTCTTTTCTCCAATTTTTGTTCCTTGACACTTAAATACTATGTGTTCAATGTCTTCATTACCACCACATATCGGACATTGGTTCTGAGGAATACCCTGTCTTAGCCCTTTTAGCCTCCATGCTCCGGTTCTTAACCATGCAATAGATTCTCTCTCTTCTTTATTTACTATGTCTATATATTTTTCCCTACCCCATGTATTTTTCATTGGCCTATAATAAACTAATGAGCTCTTTTTGGCAATCTCACTGAACATGATTTGTATTTCTATATCTTCCAGTCTTTTCCTTGCCTTTTTCCAAAAATGTTTTACGTTATTTTCTCTCCTTCTCCATATATCTCCTAACCCATTTTTCTCCAAAATATTCCGTAATTTTCTTACCCATCCATCATTCATTAAGCTCTTCTCTTGGTATTCAATACATTGTCTTAACACATTACTTTTTCCTAGATTTAAACTTCTGAACCAAAATTTCAAAGCTCTTTCCATTATCTTCCCCTTAGTTGGCACCCTGCCCATCTCTAATTGTGCTACCTGTCTTACAATTGACTTTGGTAGCCCTAGTATTTCTCTACAAAACATCCTGTGCACCACATCTATACATTCCCATCCTCTATCTAATCCCCATATTTCTATACCATACATCATATTTGCCTCCACAACCATCTCATAAACTTTTTCCAGCCATTTAACATTTATATTAGGTACTTTATATTTGCAGCTTCTAATTGCTGCCATCACCCCTTTACCTTTTGCCAATGCAAACTTCTTTTGTTTCTCCCATTTATTACCTCCAACTATTTTAACTCCTAAATAGATACAGTCACGCACTACCCTGTAATCTTTATTCTCTCCCTTCCACTTTTCATATTTGCCTAATTTTGCCCCCTTTTTGAAAACCACAATCTGTGCTTTCTCTTGATTCACTTTTAACCTCCATTCTTTACAATATACATCAATTACTTATAATGATTGTTTTAAACCACTTACTGTAATAGATCCTACCACTAGGTCATCTGCAAAAAGAAGTCCTGGAATTTGGATGTTGTTAATTACTGGTGCACAGTTATTATTCCTTCCAATTTCTAGTAAGACATCATCTATGTATAAATTAAATAAAACTGGACTTAGCTTACATCCTTGCCGAAGGCCTTTCTTTTGTGGAATTTCGTTTGTTACACAGCCTGTCTCCACCCTTACACAGAAGGTGTTCTCAAAATACAGTGCTTTTAGAATATTCATCAATTTAAGCTCAATTTTTGAAGATTTAGAAGCTTGTAACAGTGATGTGTCATAATTTAAAATAGAGAGTTGAGGGTTGTTACACTACATCACTATGATAATCTTACTTGAACGCGTTTCGGGAGACGGCTTGTCCCCATCGTCAGCATTCTCTCTCAACTGATATTTGCCGGTCATCGTCTGGGGGATGTGTGTGGTTTGTGGTGTTCTCTGGTGCTGGGCTGATGAACCTCCAAAGGCTGTTGGGTGGCGGCAGTTCAAAATTCATTAGGTGATTCCTGTGTTTGACAATATGTATTTTTTCCCAGATGTCCAATTCATTGTTGCTGTTGATCGGTTTTAAGAGTTTTATGTTTGGAGTGATATCATGGTTTGAAGACCAGAAATGATGTGCTACTGCTGATTTATCTTGCTGCTTTTGGTAAATGCATCTCATATGCTCTTTAAGTCTTATTTCAAGATTTCTTTTTGTTCTTCCTATATATACCAGGTTACATTCATTACAATCAATTTGATATATACCAGCTGATTTATCGTTGGGGATAGGATCTTTTGTTCTGTTGCATAGTAGTTTCTGTATGTTGTGGTTATTCTGTGGAGACAGGGTGATGTTGTATTTTTTGAAAATCCTTTGAAATTTATGATGTGTCCAAGGGTGATAAGTGAATTTTCTATATGCTTGTGGTTTTTGTTGTCTGAGTAATGTAGTCAAATTGACTACATTACTCAGACAACAAAAACCACAAGCATATAGAAAATTCACTTATCACCCTTGGACACATCATAAATTTCAAAGGATTTTCAAAAAATACAACATCACCCTGTCTCCACAGAATAACCACAACATACAGAAACTACTATGCAACAGAACAAAAGATCCTATCCCCAACGATAAATCAGCTGGTATATATCAAATTGATTGTAATGAATGTAACCTGGTATATATAGGAAGAACAAAAAGAAATCTTGAAATAAGACTTAAAGAGCATATGAGATGCATTTACCAAAAGCAGCAAGATAAATCAGCAGTAGCACATCATTTCTGGTCTTCAAACCATGATATCACTCCAAACATAAAACTCTTAAAACCGATCAACAGCAGCAATGAATTGGACATCTGGGAAAAAATACATATTGTCAAACACAGGAATCACCTAATGAATTTTGAACTGCCGCCACCCAACAGCCTTTGGAGGTTCATCAGCCCAGCACCAGAGAACACCACAAACCACACACATCCCCCAGACGATGACCGGCAAATATCAGTTGAGAGAGAATGCTGACGATGGGGACAAGCCGTCTCCCGAAACGCGTTCAAGTAAGATTATCATAGTGATGTAGTGTAACAACCCTCAACTCTCTATTTTAAAATATTCATCAATTGCTGACTTACTCCCTTACACACTAATTTATGCCACAGAAGTTGTAGCTCAATTCGGTCATAAGCCTATTCTAAGTCTACAAAAACCATATACAGTTTACCCCTTTTTTCTTTTAAATATTTGTCTGCTAATGTCTTTATAATAAATAAATTATCAATTGTTCTCCTTCCCTTGCGAAAGCCCATCTGTAATTCCGAAAGGATATTATATTCTTCAACCCAAAATTGTAGTCTCGCTGCCAAAATGCCCGCAAAAAGTTTTCCTATATTCGATAATACTTCAATACCTCTGTAGTTATTAGGTTTATCGACATTGCCCTTGCCTTTATATATAGGATGGATGATAGCTTCTCTCCATCGTTTAGGTACATAACCCTTTCTAATAATTACATTAAATAAATCTAGTAAAATTTTCACTCTCCCTGTTTCATTACACCACTCCTTAAGAAACACTGTTGGGATGCCATCAATTCCAGTAGCTTTATTTTTCTTCAGTAACTTAACTGTTTTATTATTTCCTCACTCCTAATTTCACCATCCAATATCTCTACAAAAACATTCCTTATTTCCAAAAATTCCGTACTTCCTATACTCCTTTCTTCCCCATATAATGTTTTAAAATACTCCATCCATTGTCCTGACTCAACATTGGGTTTAGTTACACATTTATTATAGGTCGACTTAAGAACCTGCCATACCTTATTAACATTATTTTCATTTAGACATTTTATCAAATTCCTTTCATTGCATTCCCACCAGTCCTTTTTCTTTTGCTCTAACAATAAATTATGTGAATTCCTCCCTTGCATATAATCGTCCCTAGATTTTCTATCACCTAATTCTCTCCACCTAACCAACAGTTGTTTTACTTGTCTTTTTGATACCATACATTCTTCGTCAAACCAGTCCTTATCATATATGTAAACCCTCTTTTTTGTTTTCATTTCCTCTCCCGCCCTTTGCATAACTGTATTAAGGATATCTATTGCATTCTCAATTTGATTATTCTTAACCATGAATGTTACTCCACATAGACATATCTTTCCATAATTCGAGTCAAGAGTCTGTTTAAATGTGTCACAAAATTCTTCTTTCCATTTATAGCTAATATACTCTTTTTTACAAAGGCTTTCCACTCTTATATTGTGTTTTACTCGTACAGCGTGCATCATAAAATCCACAGATTCAGCTGTATGCATACAACATTTTGCTTCCGACTTTGTTATAAGAGAGGATACATTCCCTTGTGGTAATAGTTCTTTTATAACAGTTCTAAGAAAGAGGATTAAACAGCAGAATGGTGCATTTCTAACAATTTTTTAAAATCAACCTTTGTATATGCGCTATTGTGTTGCTGTATGTAAAACTACTGTTTTGCAGTGCTGATTTAAGGTTATGTATTTCATATATTTCAGTCTGTCAATGTGTACTTCCCATACAAAAATTAGTAAAGAAGTGCTTTAAGTGATAGGTATATTTTTGAATAATTATTGCAAACTTACAAATGAAAAGCTTCTGGTGAAAGCGAAAGAAAAATTCCAGCCTAAAGCTTCTAAATTCGGTAGCTAATTACTGTAAACAACAGCATTTTGTGTATCAGCCATCCAGTGTGTATAATAATGTGTACAGTGTAAATAGTGAAGATAGTTGTGAGTGAACTCAATCAAGTCAACTGCAACACATATCAATAGTTCTGTAAATTCCCATCACATATGGCCACCATTTTGTATATCAGTGTGAGGTTCATTTGAGTATCCAGAGGGTCCTGGCAATATACAGTGTGTTGCAGAATCCAGCCAACAAACTTTCAGAAGTTACAGGGAGATATTACAGGAACACATGGACAAACAGGAAATATTACATATCTCAATGGAAGGCTACAACAGAGCAGCATATTACTATAGAAAAAACTATAAAGGAGTATCTTGGTTAAGAAAAACATACAGTTTGACAATATTGATCTGGATAAATACTGCATAGAACAAACATTTGAGTGTTGCATGGTTCATATAAAAAAGCCAACAATGAACTAATTATATTAACAGTATACAGAGACCCAGCTACCAATTCTGAAAACTTCCTATACAACCTGGATACTGCTCTAAAATATCTATTCAAGCCTAAAATTAAATTTATACTTTGCAGTGACTTAAATATAGACTTCATTAAAGACAGCAACCAAAAGGAACAAATTTGTTCATTATTAAGAACATACAACCTTATGCATACAGTCAATTCCAACTAGAATTCAAAAAAATTCCAAAACAGCTATTGATAATATTTTCATAGATATGTCTAAAAATGAGTACCATGAAATCCAACCCTTAACTAATGTACTTTCAGACCATGATGGACAGTTGCTTAAAATCAATTATAACATTCCCCATTCCAAAATAACGAATCATGTATCCAACTACCGAGTCATTAACAGTGAGAACATAAAACTCTTTAATCACCAGCTTTCAGAACAATCTTGGGAAGAAATATACCAAAAGAACAATATGAATGACAAATTTAACTCTTTTCTAAATACTTTCATAAGGATTCATAACTCAAGTTTTCCATCTCATGTAAAGAAAATTATTAACACACCTAGAAATGACTGGTTAACACAAGGTATTAAGATATCCTGCAAACACAAACAAGAACTCTACTTGGCTACTAGAGAAAGCAACTGTGAGAAACACAGACAACACTATAAAAATTATTGTAAAATTTTATAAAAGGTTATAAATGTAGGTAAAAAAACTCTGCTATGAAAAGCAGATAGAGTCCTCAAA
Source organism: Deroplatys truncata (assembly GCA_030765065.1). Classification (NCBI taxonomy): domain Eukaryota; kingdom Metazoa; phylum Arthropoda; class Insecta; order Mantodea; family Mantidae; genus Deroplatys; species Deroplatys truncata. The sequence goes on from CM060975.1 coordinate 321,826,596, forward strand.
TAACAAGCCTAATACAATATGGAAAATTATATAAAAAGAGACTGGTAAACATCACACAAAAAATGAAATAAAAGAAATTACAGTAAATCATATCACAACAAAAGAACCACAAGAAACAGAAACATTGTTTAATGAGTGTTATATTCAATTAGCAGAAAATTTACTGTTACAGTCCAAAAAAACATGGACCCTATTTCATATTTGAAAAAAGCAAGCTTAGAACAGCCAATTTGTACAGAAATAGTACCCATGAGCATGTTAGAAGTAAATAAAACGATAAAATCTCTCAAAAGCAACAAGAATTCATCAGGTTATGACGAAATAATACTAAGACATTAAAACTATGCACCGATAAAATTAGCAAATCTTTAAGTCATATATGAAACTTCTCCTTTGTAACAGGAATTTTTCCTGAAGGCTAAAATATTCTATAGTTAAACCACTATACAAGAAAGGGCAAAAGTCACAACTGTCAAACTATAGACCAGTATCATTACTAACTGCTTTCTCCAAAGTATTTGAAAAACTTATGTTAAAATGAATATGTTACCACCTAATTAAAAATAATATTTTAGCAAAGGAGCAGTTTAGATTTAGGAAAAACATGTCAACCAATGATGCCACTTTCAACTTAGCAAATGAAATTTTAAAGTCGCTTGATAATAAATGTAACACACTAGGAATATTCTGTGACCTATCAAAAGCATTTGACTGTGTAAATCATAACATAGTCTTATCAAAATTATCATTTATGGCATTAAGAATAAAACATATCAATGTATCACATCTTACCTATCAAACAGACATCAAAAGGTCATAATAAATATGGCAGATAATTCCAAAATATACTCCAAATGGTCAGAAATAAAGCATGGTGTTCCACAAGGTTCGATTTTGGGTCCATTATTGTTTGTAATATATGCCAAGGACCTCCCCAGAGTAATAAATGAACATGCTCACCCAGTCTCTTTGCGGATGATACAAGTATTATAATTAAAGAACACATCAGTTGCCTCTCAGAGTTATCCAACGCTATTTTCAGTGTGCTAAAGAATTGGTTCGATAGTAACAAAATTCAAACAGACTTTGAAAAAACTAAGTAAATCAATTTTTGCACAAAAAATAAAAGTATTGCAGACATAAGAATTAAACATGAAGACAATGAAATTACTGAAACTTGTGGCATAAAATTTCTTCGTCTTGTTATAGATCATAATATGAATTGGAAAGACCATATTGACTACATCCTACCAAAACTAATCTCTGCATGTTTTGCAATTAGATCATTAATTCATTTTACAAATAAAAGCATCCTAAAATCAGTATATTATGCTTATTTTCATTCAATTATGACTTATGGAATATCATTTTGCGGAAACTCAGTAGATGCAAAAAAAATATTTCTTTTGCAAAAAAAGGTAATAAGAATAATGGCAGATGTAAAGAAATCAACTCATTGTAAACCACTATTCAAAACATTTGGAATTCTACCATTAGCCTGTGAGTATAGTTTACTAATTTTAACCGTGGTTGACCACTCAGAAGCGTTCATAAAAAATTCAGACATACATAGCAAACAAACCAGAAATGGGCAGGACTTACACAGGCCAAGCAATAACCTACAAGTATTCCAAAAAGGGGCTTACTACAATGGTATAGTATTATTTAATTCACTTCCATCATATATTAAGGAACTGAAAACTAATAAAAATAAATTCAAGTTAGCATTAAAAAGATATCTCATCACTCATACCTTCTATACAGAGGAGGATTTCTTTCATTCAAAAAAATGACTATGAAATGTTACCAAATTTTATAATTACATTAAGTATAAATAATATTGTTTTAAAAATTTTTAGCCCTAACATACTCTACATAAGAACTACAATTTATTTACATACAAGTACACAATGTAATTATGTATTTATGATGTAATCTACATCCTAGAGTAGACTAGCTTTCTTTAAGCTGGTCTAGCTCACAATAGGGTCTACAGATTGAGATGTTATGTTATGTTAACACCTTGATATAGATATCTACGATCTGTAATGTCAAACTTTGAAGCTTGGTAATGATTTTTTATTTGGATTTTTGTACAGTAAATGCAAATAAATAGACTTAATATGGATGCATTACTAATTTCCAGCCTAAAATAGTTAACTTCTCTTCCACAAGTTTGAAAATGACTACCACTGCGATGTTTTAAAAGTAGAGCTTTACTTTTTCTGGAAAAGTGTTCCATCACAAGGGCTAGTGATATATCCACTTTTATGTGCAGAACCATATGTATCTGAGAGACAAGCAACAGTTAGATGTAATAATAGCACAATCATTAGCATGCTCGGTTCTCAATCTAGTGGTGTTGGGTTCAAACCTCATGCAAACAGATGAATGGTGTGCATTCGAGTGAACCCAATTTTAATTTCTTGCATCTTTTTCAAAGTTTAAGTACATGTTACAGAGGTATTCCATGGAATGTTTGAACATATTGTATAGAAAGAATTACATTTTTCTTGTACAGATAACAGGCATGCAGATGTGCACCTTGTCATTTTAGACTAATATTGTATATATTTCACTGCTGCTATTTGAGTTCTGGAACTGGGTTACCCACATTCAGCACAGCCAGGGCTAATGTTTACTCCTTTTCTGAGTTAGCTGAAATGCATTTTGTTTATGGGGAGACAGGAGAAAGCTCCACACAAAGCAGCAGTCAGATACTCTCAAAGGCATCATTCTATCTTACAGACTACCCACCAATGTGTACAGGAAATGGACCCCTGGTGGGTGCCAAGCCATTGCTGGTGCAAGATGAAGAAGCTCTTGTATACCAGGTTTTGACGAAGTGGTGCACTAAAGATTTCAGAACAGTGCTGCAGCTAGTGTGCGTGCTATTGCACATACTATGGGCACAAATCATGTCAACTTATGGTGAATGATGCAGCAAGACAGACTGCATCCCTTCCATCTTCTGAAGATACTGGCCTTGATGGTCCCCAAGTGCAGTTTCAACATTGGATCTCCAAGCACCTCGACTTCTTTTTTCAAGGGCTCTTCATTGACAAGAGATTTTTCACAAAGGAAGGAATGGCCTTAAACCAGAGATATAGCCATGTAGGGTTCATCTAAATTCACATGTGATTATTGAGAGGAACTATCAACATACATTTGGTGTGGCATAGTTTCAGATTACATAAGTGGCCCATACATTCTTCCACCGCAGTTAAATGGGTACCTGTACCATCAGTTTCTCAACTATGTATGCACTACCTTGGCTTCTGAAAGATGTGCACCTTGATGTGCGATGCTGGATGCAGTTCCAGCATGACAGAGTTCCTGCTCACTTCCACAGGAATGTTAAAGACCATGTGAATACATGTTTCCAGGACATTGGATTGGACATAGCACTGATATTACTCGGCCACTGCATTCCCATGATCGCACACCTCTGGGTTATTTCCTGTTGGGACACATCCAGAGCCTCACATACAAGAACATCAATACATGAGGATATTGGCTGCCTGTGACATTATTTGTAACATTCCAGGTATCTTCAAAAGGACATGAGATGGATTTATTCGAAGATACACACTCTGTGTGGATGTCAGAGGACGTCACTTTCAACAATTTCTTTAGTGTGCTTTTGTTCGAAAGTGTGGGGATTATGTTGATTTCCATAATTTTTATATTTTATTCCCAACTTCCTTCATTTGAAGATTATGAATAGGAGCTTTATTGTTATTATTTTGGTTTGGTCACTCATTTCCACCAATTTGAAGCACAAATAAGTTTGGTTTTCTTTATTCTTTTGTGTGGATCAGAAATGTGCTTCACTTAGTGTGTGAGTACTTACATTTGGTTTCCTCTTTGTTGTGCTGAACTTTCCTCCATTCTGAAGTGTGAACAACAGGTCAGTTTCCTTTCCTTTTTTTTCCCTCTTTCTTTTCTGTTTCTTCTTTATTGCAAACAATATTGCATCCTCCAAACTTAGGGGACTGAATAGCAAAATTAATTTTCTTTACATACCTACTGTTTGTCAATTTTACATGGAATGTGCAAGCATTAGCTATTCTTATCACCTTCATATGTCTTTCATTAAAGAGTAATGAATTTGTTTCTCTGCATTTTTCCTCAATTCTGAGATGGACAAGAATGTCATTCCTCTATTCCTTTTCTATATCACTCTTCTGCATCCTTAGAAACGCTTTTTCTCCATATGCCTCATGTTAATTGAGATGTTAATCTTATTGCTAATTTTCTTGTAGATGCAAGAGGAATATGATAGGCTTTAAGCGATAGTCAAATATTTTAAGAGCTGGTTGCTATGTGGAGTATTCCATTCTCTTTGCATTACCAGGACAAAAAAAATGAATAATGAATTCCCATTTGAGAAAAAGTATAAGTATTGGAGAATTTAAGGGAATAACAAGCAATATCTCGAAAATGCTTCACTCAACAACAAAAAATGTATATGACATAAATTGTGTATTTTAACGTGATCTACATTTTTTTGTGCAGTAAAATTTTGTATATTTCTTATGGTTTACCAGTTATGCAAAAGTCATTCACAATGAGGAATACTTTTGGAGACATTCCCAGAAAATTCAAGATATACACTTTGTCATGAAAGTATCTTAAATATATGATTTTTAATCAAAATCGTTAGCCACTTTTGTGAAAATTAAAATTTTCGAAAAATGTTCCATGTAAAGGGTAATCTGGGGTGGGGGATTTTCTTGAAAACCTTTGTGTTGCATCTCTGGAAGATACTGAACCTAAATACCAAGTTTGGTATTTATCCGACTGTTCGTTTCTGAGTTATGCTGTTCACAGACACACACATGGACATGTTTCCAAAAATGCTTTTTTTGGATTCAGGGGTCCTCAAAACATATATTTCCGGTGAAATCTCTGTATCAAATTTTTGGGTGGAATACAATACTTCCCTTACTTACTATATGTAGTAGAGAAAGTAAAAATTATTCCAACATAAAAGAAATAGTACAAAAAATAAAAAATTCTCCAAGGAAAGAAGCCGTTGCTCATTTCAGATTAGCCACTAGACATGACTGTCTGGCGGAACATCTACATAGAGTTGGTTTTATGAATGACAAAGCATGTAAGATTTGTAATGCTGACAAGATTTTAAATGGAGAACACCTACTAGAATTCCCAGAATTGAGGAAAGCTGTACCAGGTGGGAAGATACACAATTTATATTGGCTAGCTACGGAAAAATTGAAGGATCAAAATCCTACACATTAGATCAACAACATTATTTAGTTACGATGCCTAAATTTAATCAACTATTGAAAAGCAGACCTCACAGTTATGTTTGTGAATTTGGTGCCCAAGTGTTTTCAACTGATGGAACAGTTTTACTGTGTAAAGTTTGTGAAAAGTATTTTATCAATCAACATGTGGTAACAAGGCACAAATTTGCTCTCACTTCAAAGAGTGCTGATAACAAAATAAGGTTACTTGCAATAGTTATTGTCACATCTAGCCAACAGTCACAGTTTTCATTAGATTTGTGTAAATCATTAGTTAATGTTGGCATAGTCTAACACAACAACATTTACAGCAATACCTTGTGGTCATTTACAACTATAAAAATGTATAACTAAGTATGGTTTTAAAACCAAATATTGGTTATTAAAATTATGATTATGATTTTTTAAAATGTGTCTTTTTACTTTCTCTACCACATACATAGTAGGTTCAGAAGATATTGCATTCCACTCAAATATTCAATATCAAGATTTCAGCAGAAATACATGTTTTGAGGCACCTTGAGTTAAAAAGAAAGCATTTTTAGAAAAAGGTCCGTATGTGTTTTTTTTTTTAATTTATGGACACTCTTCAACTGCTGTGGTCCTTAGTGTTCCATTCTAAATTGGGCATGAAAGACCGGCGATTTTGCTCAGAGGCCTCTTTCTGTAGCTTGAGGTTCTTTTGTGTGCCATAAATTTATGACATGGGACCACTAGCTTTACTTCCCTTTCAAAGGAAGGCATCATAAGGATTTTTATGCCCAAAAAATCCATCGCCTTCTGCCAGGTTTGAACCTGCTACCTCAGGAACTAGAGAATAGAATGGTACCACTAGACCACAGAGGACGCGCGCGCGTGTGTGCATGTGTGCGTGCATGTTTTTTCATTTTAATACAAACTTGGTATTTAAGTTCAATACCTTCCAACGGTCCATCATGAAGATTGCCAAGAAAAGCACCCCAGTCTGAACTACTCTACATGGAATATTTTCTTTCTTTTTTTATTTTCTCATAAAGGACTTAATTATTTTGTTTAAAATAGCATATGTTTAAGACATTTACATGACAAATAAAATGTTTATCTTTAATATTTTGAGAATAGCCTCTTTATCCAGATGGAATTTTCTATAACTGGTAAACCTTAAGAGATAGACAAAAACATACTACACAGAAATATAGATCTGTTAAAACACACAATTTATTTCCAATAATGTTTTTTGTGGCATCAGCCACTTCTTAGATATGTGTTATTATTGGTTTCAATTTTTCAATCATTTTTTTAAAATGCTGTCGCCATTCAATTGTTTCTCATGATGTCATGAAAAGAGTGGGATTTCAAGGCTAGCATATAGTGAACTGTTTTAAACATCTATCTTTGGTTCCCTTTATCCCCCTAGTAGCTACAGTGAAATGTGTCTGATTTTGTAACGGTTTACTTGACTAATACAAATAGAGAGAAAAAAATAAGCTTTCATTTTTTTTTAAATAACTTCCAAAATTGTCATGAAAATGAGTTTTTATCTGATGAGAAAAAAAAAATGCCTTGGGTAGAAATTGCTAATGCTTTTACTAAATTCCCCATTTAATGCTTATATACTTTTGCAACTATACTTTTGAGAATTTTCTCTTCGTTAATTTGGTTGCTAAAATTTTCTCCTGCATAATTAGTTTCTATACAAACATCCATTTGATACAACGTGCAACAGGATTTAAGGAGGCACAATGGCAGCAGTCATTAGTGCCCTACTCCTGATTACATTACCCATAACAGATAAATGTCAACCTAACATTAAAATCCAGAAAAGTAAAACAACAAAATCAATCAGCATCAGCAACTATAATAATTAAGCAGGCATAGGAATTCTTAAGCAGCTGGCTCCCAGTGATGTATACTCAAACCATTACACCACAAAGAATCCTGTAGTCATAATAACTTAAGTGTAGATAACAGAGGCAAGAGTTGTGACCAGTCCAAGTGCTGTCTGCAAATCCCAAAAGACTGCTACGAGGGATGGGGGATGGTTTGTTATCTCCAACCTTTTTGCCCATAGTCCAGTAACAGTTCAAGTCTATTTCCTTTCTTCCTTGCTTTAATGCTTGGAAATTCCCTGCCTAGTCATAAGTAATGAAAGGTGACAACAAAGAATGATAAAAGCTGAAGTTGAGGCAAAGCCCTAAAAAAGAACATTAGCCTAATAAAGCTCATAAGGACATACCTACAAAGGGGTCAAAAACAAAATTAGAAGTAACTGAGTGTATATATATTAATAAGTATATCAAGTGAAAACTGATCATTACATTCTGAATACTATTGGAGTATTATTTTAACATGACTGGAATACTGTCCAGATATTGGTCTGCACAATTTGAATGCAAGTGAGATACTTCTTATTCCTACCAGAAGAAGAATATTATTTACTGTTCTTTGGCAATACCTTTTCTTTTCTTAATATTTCTTCTAGAAATAACAAGTTTGTTTGTATTCCATGGTCATCTAAAGTAATTGATATAAATTTTCTCTATTTACAGATTTAGTTAAAGTTGGCCATGATATATTTTAAATTGCAATTTTATAATAATTGAGTTTAATTTCTGGATATATAGGCATTACAAAGAACACATTCATACAAATAAATAAATAAATACAATAATCATAATAATGACACCAAAGATGTGTGAATAACATAATACATAAATGCATATAACATTACAACAAACAATTCTTGTATCACTACTTCATATGTATACAGGTAAGTCAAATAGGTTAAATAAATATTTCCATTTCCTAATGAACACAAAGTGATGTTGGTTCACCAAACAACAAGAAGCAGGCAAAGAGGTAACAGTTGTAAAGGACAGGTTTTACCTCCAGAAGTTTGTCTTCATGAAACAATGGCCTGACATAAGACTACGCTACAATTACTGGAGGGAACATGGACCTAAAACACTTGGAGATAAAATTGGAGTCTTAACATCGGCACCCTAAATGTCACGAACGACACACTAATGCCAGTAGCAACGATGGCAATCTTGGATGTAGCTAGCTGATGCACCACACCAGTTCCCCCAAAATAAGGGGCCCCAATAAAGGTGGGATTTTGTTCAAAAACATTTTGAAGGTATTTCATGGTAAAATGTTCTGTAACAAATTACATGTCAAAGGAATATTTAATTAGCCTTTTACCTGTTGAATTCAGTTCCTATAAGAAAGTTAGAGACCTCAATGTTTTTCTAAGCTGGACACCATCAATTAAGAGGTATATACAATAATTAGATTTTTGCTTTCTCTACTATGCACCTAGCAGTTAAAGAAGGTATTGCATTTCACTCAAAAACTTGATACCGACATTTCACAGGAAATACTATTTTGGGCCCTCTGAATCCCTCCCAAAAAGGCTGTTTTGAAAAACGTCTCTGTGAGAGAGAGAGAGAGAGAGAGAGAGTGTGTGTGTGTGTGTGTGTGCGTGTGCGCGTGTGCGCGTGCGCGTGTGTGCGTGCGCGCGTGTGTGCGTGTGCGCGTGCGCGTGCGCGTGAACAGCATAACTCAAAAACAAAAAGTCAGATCAACACCAAACTTGCTGTTTAAGTTCAGTACCTTCCAAAGATGTGACATACACATTTTCAAGAAAATTCTCCTAATCCAAACCACACTTTAAACAGAACGTTTTTTGAAATTTTTTATTTTCTAAAAAAATAGCTCTAGAGATTTTCATTAAAATACCACATATTAAAGATATTTACATGACAAATAAAATGTGTATCTTGAATTTTCTGGGAATAACCTGTGAAGTCCTCTTCATTTGGATGGAACTTTGTATAATCTTGTTTAACTGCATATAATCTTGCATAACACAAAAACGTACTACACAAAAAATGTAGATCTCTTTAAAACACACAAGTTATTTCAAATAACTTCTTTTTTGTGGCATCAGCCATTTTCAAGATATCCTTGATTAATGATTTGAATTGTTCAATACTTAGACATTCTTTTAAAGTACTGTCAACACTCAGTTGTTTCCTGTGATTCCATGGAAACAGTATGGAATTTTAAGGCCAGCATATAGCGTCCAGTTGTTAAACATTTGACTATCGCTGTTCTCTTTGTATCTATAATGAAATGTGTAATGTAGCTGTTTATGTAAAGGTTTATTTGGATAAAAATGAAGTATATATAAAAATAAGCTTTAGTAAGACTAGTTTGTATACCCATTAATAAACGATAGAGAACAGAGAAAGTCATGTGAATGTATTACATCAGATTTTTAGAAAATTATTATGTCAGTTTTTTCTTGTTCCCATTTAGGAACATTAGCAGCTGGAATGAACATTTTAGAAAAACTTGTTTTTAATAGCGAATCTAATTAATTATGAAAAATGCAGAAAGGTAATTAATTTCTCTACATAAATTGTCTAGAACATAGTTTGAAATGAAATAGAATTACATTTAGGGTAAAATAAAACGTTAAGAAATGCACTATGGTACTGAAATTAAATTTATGACATTTAACAAGTATAAATATTGCCTGAATACATGTTAAGCAACTCTAATATTATAATAGTTCGTGATATTGGGGGAATAATGAAGGTGCATGGTCCTCATCTAGTAAGTAAGGTTGACACTTCTCTCCTAACTGCAGATGTTCTTTAGCTTTCTTGCCATGTAGTTCATGATAAAAATTTAAATTGAGTTTTATTTATGGACGCTCTTTAACTACTATGGTCCTCAACGTCCCATTCCATATTGGGTGTGAAAGACCGGTAATTTTACTCAGAGGCCTCTTTATCAGGCTTGAGGTTGTTTTATGTGCCATAAATCTATGACACGGGACTACCAGCTTTACTTTCCTTGCAATATATATGGATATCATTGTTCTTCAAATTTATAAAACTAAATATTATGTGTGGTTAAATCTAATTTTGTATAATGTCTATATAAATAATATTTAGAACTCCTGCATACGTGTTTGGCAATTGTATTTAGGGGCCTCATTTGGAACTTTTGCATTGGGGCCTCCGAGAACCCAGCTACACCACTGTGGATGCTGTAGAAGCCTATACATATGACACAATGCCGCTGGATGTATGAGAACCTAGTGAATGCTAGAAAGCTTGACAGTAAAGTCCCTGAAGGATGAAAGCCAATAGCAAAAGCACATCCTACTTCTTGACCATCCTTCCGAGCCATTGGTATAAATAAAATAGCCAACCTCAACTTAAAGAATTACTGAACTCTGGACTGTAGACTTGAGCGGAAGTGGATCTGGGAAGCGTAATTGATAACACTAAGCTCTGCAGCAACCATCCCTGGAAGGAGCAAAGCAAGGGACACAGCACGTGTTCAGTTCATAAGATGAACTGTTATTATTGTTGCTTAATTCCATTTTAAACTGTTTTTCTGCCAATTCATGTCTCCTTGGATACTGAAACAAATTTAGTTTAGTTTCTAAACTTGCTTTATTAAAGCAAATTTAGTGTAACTCAAATGTATACGACTACTGAACATGTTTTTTCTTTGGAGTTATCTGAACGAGTATTTGTAGTAATTCATCCTGAAAGAGATGACCCCAGACCTACTGCATAAGTATGTAGTAGGCATTTACAATGTAACATTCAGATAAATGTACTAATTGTAGCATAATTGTAAACGTTGCGATCGTAGTATAGGCCCTTTGTCATCTGCTTGTGATCTAGTTTCTTTTTTCATATTCTTTATTTCTTTTTAATTGTTATATCAGCAATTATTTATTGCTTTCAACTTTTATAATGATCGTTAGACTTGTACTTACATTAGTTTTTTTTTCCTTAGTAAAACATAAGAACTAAAATGGCACGTCCTACTCAACAGCACTTCATTCAGCTAATTCCAAATCTAAGCGCTGAGACATCGATGTCACCAGCTTGTGGAGATAGTCGCTAATCTATCGATGATCTGAGTCGAGTAAAACGCGCGGCAATTACAGCAGACGATATTTTACTCCTTGGCTTCAGGCTTGTCATTGTTCACATTTCATTCGCTGCTGGATTACTTTAATTTGGCAGTACTTATTTGGATATATATGTGAAGAATGTCTTCTGAAGAGTTTAGATTAGGCATCAGTAAAAGGAACTTTTCGGTTGTTCCTTAATCATCGTAAACGCTTTCTTATCTTAAGATTTAAAGAATTTAAATATGCATTACCTACACGGATATGTTACCGCAGCACGTGTTAACATCCATCAGAATTCAGATCTCAGCGTTTCATTCCTATGCTGCTGCATAATGACGTCATTGATAGCCAGCGAGAAGGTGAAAATCTGAATACTCTGAGTGTTTTTATCATTGATTTTCCTGTGAAACTCACTCTTAGACCTACAATTGTAACTTAGATTCCATAAGCTTTCTATCGGCCACCAATAAAACTTGTTTCATTCTTCTACGAAGGGAAACGGATCGGGATTTAGACGTAGCTGGGGTCTTCCGGCACGCACACTGTTTTCCATACACCAGCTGTATAGTGTTTAATACAACTTTGGAGGCGACGTTCCAGCAAGCACGTTGGAACTACAGTTAATATACAATTAATTTACAAACAAACAACCAAGATTAGGTGAAACACAATCCGCTCTAGGGTTGGGAATAGCGAACAACGTTACACTGAGTATTCTTTGTTCGGTGTCTTTTGAGACAAGGAAGAGGAAGGTAGAAAACTGGTTGCTCGTGCCCAAGTCGGCTACGTGTGGCGGCTCTTTGCGATAGCTGTCGCACCGGCTGCGTGATGTCCTTATCTCCCCCTTCCACTGTCTCAAAAGAGTGAACAAACAATACTCACATGACCCATTCCTATGAACTGCGCTCTGTTGTTTAGGTTTGCATGTGGTCTCGTGTCGCACGACAAGCATGATGCGTCGTGGCATAAACTTTGTGATCTATTTATGAATGCGACGTGTCGCTTTGTGTATTGTTGGGAAATCAGTTCTGTGTGTTGTACTATTGCTATAAACTCTTAACTCGAAAAGAAATCCGATGTACTACGTTCACATAACTTTCTCTACCCTCTATCGTTTATTAGTGGGTATACAAATATTCTTACAAACGTTTATTTTTCTATCTGCTTCGTTTTAATCGAGTTAAACGTTCACAAAAATAGCTAAATTACACGTTCGTTATAGATACAAAGGGAACAGCGACAGTCAAATGTTTAAGAACTGGACGCTATATGCTGGTCTTAAAATGCCATACTGTTTCCATGACATCGCGAGAAACAACTGAATGTCGACACAGGTGTTGAACAATTCGAACCATTAATAACCGATTTCTCGGAAAGGGTTTATACCACAAAAAAGGTTATTTGAAATGAATTATGTGTTTTAAAGGGAACTACATTTTTTGGGGTAGTACGTTTTCGTCTACCTCTTAACGTTTACAGTTATACAAAATTCCTTCCGAATGAAGAGGACTTCACGGGCCATTCCCAGAAAATTCAAGATATACATTTTATTTGCCATGTAAATATCTTTAATACACGGAATTTTAAACAAAATCGTTAGAGCCATTTTAAGAAAATCAAAATTTTCTACAAAAGTTCCACGTAAAGAGTAATGTTGGATGTAAAGTTTTCTTGAAAATCCTCGTGTAGCATCCTTGCAAGACGCTGAACCTGAATACAAAGTTTGTTTTCAATCGGCTTTTCGTTTTTGAGTTATGCTGTTCATACACGGACCTTTTTTCTAAACATGCTTTATTTGGATTCAAGGGGCCTCAAAACGTGTATTTCCGGTGAAATATCGGTATCGAATTTTTTGGTGGAATGCAATAAATACTTTCTCTACCTGCTATATTATGGTAGAGAAAGTAAAACAAAAGAAAAAAAACACGAGTGGAGTTTACATCCATAAACAGTACCTACAAGGTTCCTGTGTTTAGAAATCTCTTTGGGAAATTGCTTCTTGTGACGATCCTTGTAATTTTCTGACGAACATCCCGAATTGAACTAATAAGAATTTATTCTACAAAATTTCCATACTCGATAAAAGTCTGAACGACGACAATCAGATCACTCTCGCAACACGTGAAAGCACAAACCCCAGCAGTCAGAACTATAGCTCTGTATTTTGCACAGATTATCTCGATCACAATGCGACGTGCTTAAACAGGTCCATATACACCCTTGTATGTTGAGGTTATGCGATTGTCGCATATGTCATGTGTCATGCGACGTGTTTTTCTGATCGTACGACTGACGCGTCGAATGGTATAAATGCTTCCATTTAACTCAATGTATTGTCATCGCGTCGCACGCATAGAGACGTAATCAAAACCGAACCAAATGCGTACCAAGTACCAAGTTCTTCAAATTTTCTAATAAAAGCAGGTAAACTACCTCTAAAACTGCGCTGATAAAGGTTTCGAAGAATATTAGCTCACCAGCAAGCATCAAAAGTTTTCTCCAGGTCGAAGAAACACAGGTGCGTGGAAAAGGAAGAAACTACGTAAGTGATCGACTGTGTTACGGTGTCGGCGAAACCGCGGTGTTCATACAGATCAGTCGTTTCAGTACATCGCAAATACAACTGGTAAGGGAGATCTGGCAATAGCTGAAAGGCAAACGACGGTCTTTCTCAAAGCTTGATAATTAGGACAATGACCTCGCACGGTATGAGCATTACCATCGTTTCAAATGCGATATAATAGAATCCATAGAAGAAAGCGTTTACGTTCTTTAGGTTAAACGAATAATCCCATATGCACACGAAACACCCGGTTCTTTAAACGAAAAAAGAACAAGAGTTTTACTCTCTCTAGGAAACTATCTGATGCGATGTGCTACATTCACATGACTTTCTCTATCTGCTATCCTTTATCACTTTATTACGTATAGTAAGTAGGGGAAGTATTGCATTCCACCCAAAATTTCAATACCGAGATTTCACCGTAAATACATGTTTTGAGACCGCCTGAATCCAAATAAAGCATTTGTCCGTGTGTGTGTATCTGTCCTGAATAGCATAACTCGAAAACAAAAAGTCGGATAAATACCAAACTTGGTATTTGAGTTTAGTATCTTCCAAGGATGCGACACAAAAGATTTTCAAGAATATCCCTCCGCCCCCCTATCCTTTACATGTAACATTTTGAGGAAATCAAAATTTTCAAAAAGTGTATCTAACGATTTTGATTAAAATACCATATGTTTAAGATATTTTCATGGCAAATGAAATGTATATCTTACATTTTTTGGGAATGTCTCCAAAAGTCCTCTTCATTCTGAATGACTTTCGCATAACTGATAAACCGTAAGAGATAGATAAAATTTTACTGCACAAAAAATTTAGATCTCATTAAAACACACAATTTATGTCTTCTTTTTTTTCTGTCCAGTGAACGATTTCCGAGATATTTTTTGTTATTTGTTTGGACTTTTCAATACTTTTTCTCAAATGGGAATTCGTTTTTCATTTATTTATTTTTATGTCCTTAACATACAAAGAGAATGGAATGTTCCACATAGCAACCAGCTCTTATAAGATTTAACTCTCGCTTAAATACTACCATATTCCCCTTGCACCTACAAGAAAATTAGCAATAAGATTAACATGTCGATATCTCGATAACATGAAGTAGATGGAGAATAAGCGTCTGTGAAAATAGTTTGTAGAAGAGTAGGGAAAGCCATGTGGTTGCAGCACAACAAAATACAGCTTCCACAAACTATTCTAAGAAGCTTATTTCTGTATATACCTACTTCATGTTAATCGAGATAAAGCTTTATTGAAGAATTTCATTACACACTTCGTTGAAGATACAAGAGGGACAGGAAATCGAATCGGTAGTTAGGTGTTTAAAAGCTACTCGGTATATGCTGGCCTAGAAATACCACACTCTTTCCACGGCATCGCGAGAAACATCTCAGAAATGACCGATGCCACAAAATACAATCTGATGTGTTACATTCATATAACTTTCTCTACCGTCTATCGTTTATTAGTGGGTATATAAATTATTCTTACGAAAGTTTGTGTCTATCCACTTCATTTTAATCGACAAACCTTTGCAGAAATAACTATATTACATATTTCTGTATACATGCAAAAGGATTAGCGATAATCAAATGTTTGAGAACTGGACTTTGTATGATGGCCTTAAAATTCCACATTTTTCCACGCAATACCGAAAACAACCGAAAATCGACGGGACTTAAAAGCAAAATCCCTTCCGAATGAAGAGGACTTTAGAGGCTATTCCCAGAAAATTCAGGATATACATTTTATTTGTCATATAAATAGCTTTAATACGTGGTATTTTGATAAAAATAGTTAAAGCCACTTTTTAGAAAATAAAAAACTTTTCAATGTAAAGGATAGTTTGGGGCGGGGGGATTTTCTTGAAAATCTTCGTGTCGCATCTTTGGAAGGTACTGACTGACTGACTGACTGACTGACTGACTGAACCGAACCTAAATACCAAGTTTGGTATTTATCAGACTTTTCGTTTTTGAGTTATTCCGTTCACAGACACGCGCGCACACCTAAAAATTCTTTTCTTTTTTAAATCCAGGGGGCCTCAATAAAGTAAAAGGTTATTTTAAATAATTCTATTTTTTAAGAAATATACGTAGTATGTTTTTGTCTGTATCTTATGGTTTACCAGTTATGCAAAATTCCTTCCGAATAAACAGGATTTCACAGGCTATTCCCAGATAATCCAAGATACATTATTTAATATGCAAATATTTTAAACATATTATACTTTAATCAAATTCGTTAGAGCCATTTTTTTTAGAAAATTAAAAATAATTAAAAAATCTTACACGTAAAGTGTGGTTTGGGGTGGGGAACTTTCTTGAAAAATTCTCGTGTTGCATCTTTGGAAGGTACTGAAGCTAAATACCAAGTCTGGTATTAATTCATATTTCATTTTTGCGTTATGCTCATCACCAACACACACTGTTTTCTAACTGTTCAGGGGGCCTCAAAACTTATATTTCCGCTGAAATCTCGATATCGAATTTTTGGATGAAATAGGGTAGTTCCTCTACTTGCTGTTAAGTACGTAGTAAAAAGGCACCGTAATAAACATGCGGTGCTGCGCAATAGGACAGTTCCTGGGCTCAACGCTGGCATCAGCTGCTTGAAGTCAGTGTGTTGTAGAGTGGCTGGCTGGTTTTAACGACCACAAGATGGAGCTTATACCAAGCCACAGAAGAGGGAAGTTCGGACGAAATGGACCTATAAGCTCTCTTGCTTCCTGAATTATAAAGCTTTCATGTGAGGGATGGCTAGGAAGCACCATCCTCGGTCCACCACAGGACCGATAAACGAACGGTCGGCGACGTAGAGAATTGTGGAAATACAGTTGGTGGACGGTCATCAAATGCAAGACCCTATCGGCATTGGGCAGGTACTGCATGATTAGAGAGGACCTTCCTCTGAAAACGAGTGAGCAAATAGCTTCAATTGCAACAGCATACCAGTAGAATCTGAGGCAAAGCAGATTCACCTGCATTCAACAGTAAACTGACCTAAAACATGAACATCTTTCTCACTCAACACTAATGTGAGATCTCCCAGTAGGATATAAAGTGCTGGGAGGTGCAGCAGGGATGAACAAGTTTGAGGAAAGACAAAGGGATATATACACTACAACACCTCATAGCAACAGCTGTGTTAAGTACAGTGCCTTGTTTGGATGTGTGGCCGTATTACGGGGAATTGCTTGTCCTGCACTGCACTTTTTCTAACCAGTTCTGTTCCCCCTCTGTGTGACAGCTAATCAGTTGACGTGAAGTCTGTGCTGTACAGAGGTTGGTACATTGAGAGACCACATGTTTCAGTCTTACAGTATTGTTATAACACCAAAAAGTATGCATACCTTAGAATCTTCAAGTTTGATGCCTATGTGACAACAAATTCTTGTAGAGAAGTGAGACAGATTCCCTGCTGTTTGTGTGCCTCGCAGAGAAATCATTTGTAATCTTGTGAATAGATTTAGGGAAATGGGATCTATCCTTAATAAGAAATCACGTACTAACAGAAGAATCAGGAATTTTGCAAACCTTGGCCTTGGAATGTCATTTAAACTCTTAAAATTAAAAGCCTACAAGATAACTGTAGTTGAACTATGCGATAATGTCAGTAGAGTTAATTTGTGCAATTGCGTGTTGGATAATGTTAATGATCGCTCTACTGACCCGTATGGTTTTATTTACATAGTCATGTAAATACAACTTTATACATATTTTGTTAAAAGCTGTAAGAAATGTGTGGTAGCACAAGGATATCATTTCCAATATCTTCTATGTGGTTATTGTAGTTATAGTTTGCATGAGATATCTATGTGCTTGAATTTAAGGGTCTATGAATATCTGACTCCATTGGCCATGTGTCCAAATGTATGTTTTAAAACAAATGTACAACAATATATGCTGACATGCAGCTACTCAGAGAAGCTAATGATGAAGCTGCAATGTAAAAATTGCTGGATAGCATCTCAGACATAGACAGAAGAATTCAGGACTTGCAATGCAGGGGTTGAGGGGTTCTGTGTGGCAGCTCATGGTGCCAACATTACGTTATAAAAAGAGTTGCTACAATGCAAATTAACGGCATTCAATGATACTTTGCATTGTAAAGGTTAGCACAAAATAGTATTTCATTTCACATTTTGACAAGCGAGTTTATGACTCTTTAATCATATTTAAAATTAAACAGCTTAGTTGTTTCCAAAGGTGGGAGTTGTGGTAAACCAAGAGGATTTAAATACATAATCAATCCTTGCAATTCTGCAAGCCCCCATCAAGAGCTTGCATTAAGGAAATAGAATGACTCTGATACCCAGTAGGTAAATCATTGTTAGCAGTCAGTGCATTCATACCTTGGCTGCCATTGCTACAGCAGGAATTTGAACCACAGACCTTCAGCTTTCCAAGCCAATACTAAAAAAGCTTCAGTATAAAGGAGATTATGCAAGTAATTGAGCAACTTCATTTTTGTACAGTTTAAATACATCCAAGAAAATGCTATGCCCTTGTTTACTGAATGTTTTTGCTGTTACAGAATGAAGGAGAAATACATTCTATTAAGTTCAGATGGTCCTGATAGAAATGTTCTGAAACTGAAGCCGCCTATGGTTTTTACACAGGAGAATGCAGACCATTTTGTACATGTCCTGGACTCAATTCTTACAGAAATGGCTGACAGTGAGGTAAGTTGGAAACTTACAAACATCCTTGTTCCACATTTTTCAAATGTACTCACTTCTGAACTAAAATCTGTAGGGAAAGTGCAACTTAATGGTTCAGTATCTCATTTTTGTACAATACATTCGCCACAAGAAAATTAATATTGGAATGAAGGATACTTAATGAAAATGGAATCAACTTGAACACTCTTACACTCACTTATTTATTATACAGAACATGTGTCAGCTCACATTGTCAGCTGCCTCTTGACTCAAGTTATTTTGATGAAAGCCTGGAGTGTCCTTTAGTGGCCTGTGGATGAACCTAAATAAGGAGTTGTCTGCTTCTGGCAAATCAAAGTTCATGATCTGCTTTTCAAATGTCTTTATATGAATCTTCTCCCGTATTTCAAGTTCTTTGGGTTTCTGAGCTGGCTCTAGCAACTCGATGTTGGTGCCTATTTCATGCATTTGAGTCCACAAGTGTGAAGCAACTGCTGAGTTTTTGTTCTGTTTGAATTTGATGCAATGCCAATATTCCTTGAAGTGAGTGCCTATGTTTCCTTTTGTTTTCCCGATGTAAACCTTCTCACAATTTTCACATTGGATCCAGTAGATTCCTGACTTTTTCTGTGGTTATGGGATCAGATTTTCTTAATTTAATGAGATTCCTGATGCTGTATTTGTTGTAAGATACCAGGGTGATGTTTTGGTTTTTGAAATTTATTAAAGGAGACCCAGGTGGTATGTAAATATTCTGAAGTTAGTGTTTTTTACTGTGTTTGATAGTGTTGTGACCTGTTTTTTGTCTTTTAAATTTCAAATTTTTCCTATCTACCACTTCCTGGCTGAATCCATTCTCTTCTGCAGATTTGATGATTGTTGATATTGCTTGCTATATTTAGTTTTGTTGAGGGGGATATTGATTAGTTGATTCCACAACATTTTGGATAATATTGGAATATTTCAGATGGTACTTATTTACACTAATACAGAAATAGAAATTATAGAAAAACATTTTGGTTATAGTTTGCCACACTTGAATATTTCAAGTTTTTTTTTTTTAAAGTATTATTTACAAAAAAAGAAACATTTTCTTAGCATATATAACCTAATTCTCATTCTTCTGAACTCAACTCCCAGGAAACAAAACATTGTGGGTATTTGTATTAAGCACTAGTACAGTATGAGGGTAGGAGCAAACACACTGAAGCATAAATACTTGTGAAAATGAAATGCTTTGAATATCCAGAGGTGTCAGTAGAGAATGGGGATTTGTTTTATGCAGGAGTTGTTGCTGGAACAAAGTCATTTGGCCCACCCACCTTCCTTTTCAGTGACCATTCTTATATTGTGGCTACTGGCAACATTTTGGATGAAGAGTTGCCAACCAAGAAGATAAAGTGTTGCTAAAGGATTTTTGCCAAATATACGCTATTATGGTTCATTGGGGTTTAGCCTCACAGATGTTGTGGCTACACCTTTTCCACTCCACTCTCTACTTATAAAAATCCCTTGGCTACACTTAGTGGCTTAGAGCCCTCAGTGTTGGCACCAAGGACAACACTAGCAACGCTCACATAATGCCTCGGATCGGATGCATGTGTAATGTGTTAATATGGACAAAATATAACTAAATGTGCAACAGCTTAATATGTTATGAAAGTAATAAAGGAAATCCTGTAGATGCATGTGGCTCCTGCTCATATAGTGTACATTATCCTTATATTATTGTATAACGAGCAAATTTCAATATACTATCAGAACAATGGTATACATTGTTACGTTTCAGGTGCATTCACAGCACTTTGAGTCTCATATTCCTTTATTTAGTACACATTTTAGGAAATAATCCTAAAAATCATTTGTTATGTTGTGTGATAGGATTCAATGAGATTTCCCCAAGGTCTTATTTACTTTTAATGGTAACTTTTGTGTTGTTTTAATTTGCAAAGATATCTTAAGGGGTTACCAGGCATATGCTGATATACCCAAGATGTTTTAAAAAGTTCATTTCATGTAAACTTAAAATAGCAGAGTTACATTCTTCAGTCAAGTTTTGGGTAATTAAAAAGAAATTTAATTCATTTAAGGTTTTAAATTAAATTTTTGGAATGGAACTCTATATCTCCAAAGTAACAAGCACAAACCAATATAACTTACATTATTGTTTGGAACAGGAATCTATAAACATATTAACAGCATTTTGGCCACCGCCCCAGATTCCATTGTGGTTGTATTTTGCTTCCCATGGTAGCAAATGTTAAATAAATATAAAAACCAGTGTATTTATTCCCTCATATCAGTTTACACTCAATTATGTATACAGTGTGTATCATAATTAACAGCACAAACTGAAACAGTTGAAAGTGTACAATAATAGAAGCAAAAACATTCCAGTAAACATGGGTCCACAAACAAGCCGTGTGCGAGATTTATATTGTGTATGTGTGGTTATGAGCCGCCACTGAAGTAAATTGCTTGAGAATGTTCCCCTTGAGCAACGTCAGAGTATGTGGTACATGCATGATGGAGCACTGGCTCATTTTGCTGCTACTGTAAGAAGACATCTAATGTGGAGATATGGTCCAAGACAGATAGGTGGAGGAGGGCCTGCACTTTGGTCTCCACAATCACCTGATCTCAATCATTTGGATTTTTCTGTATGGGGTCACCTCAAAAGCGTGGTGTACAGCACTCACGCTGAAGTACTGGAGCAGAGAATTGTACGTGCTTGTCAAGAATTCTGAGAGGGATGTTTGAAAGAATTCGAAACTCACTGCAAAGATGATTGCATCCAGATGCAAGGACGACACTTTGAACAGGAAGAGAGTACACTATTAATAACATGTAACACACTAAAATAGAGTTGTATTTCTTGTTAGGTTAAGCTATGAGTGAATTTTGAGGCAACTTAGAATGGCAATTATTAAATGAAAAGTATACTTTTCAAATTAATTTGTACTAATTAGGACGATGTTGCTTAATGAAGTCCATGGTGGTTTGTAATCACACATTTGCAATTATGTTGCATATGGCTCATTTGCAGACCTGTTTACTGGAGCATTTTTACTTCTATTATTATATACTTTCAGCTGTTTCAATTTGTGCTATTAATCATGATACACCCTGTATATTACATTGCAGTATTTGTTTTAGCTAGCAAAGTTTCAAAGCCTTTAGTCGTCCTCCATGGTGTAGTGGTTACCATGCTAGCTTCTAGTTCCCGAGGTGGCGGGTTCAAACCTGGTGGAGGGCGATGGATTTTTTCGGGCATAAAAATCCTTAGCATGGCTTCCTTAGAAGGGAAGTAAAGTCGGTGATCCCATGTCATAGATTTCACGCCCAATATAGAATGGGATGCTAAGGACCACAGCGTCCATAAATAGAAAACTCAATTATAATTTCAAAGACTTTAGCCTCAGTTCAGAAATATTCAGGGGCAACATTGATTCAAATGCTCTTTATCTTAAATACCCTTAATTTTGAAAGCATTTGAACCAAATTTGAAATAAATCCCAACTCTGTATTTGGGTGGGTGGGTGTCACAAAGCTAATAGTTACTCTGCAATAGTGAATGCACCTAAAGATTAGTCCAGTGGATTTTGATTTGGTATCCAAATTACACATGCCTTTTAATTTTGAAATATTTATGAGGGTTGCCCAATAAGTAATGCCACATATTTTTTTTATCAAAAAGTATTTATTCCACAAACAGGAAATTTACACATATCAAAGAATGATGCGTTCCCTACATACTCTCCTACTAATTCAAATGGCCTTCCTCCAGCGAGACACAAAGGTGTGTATGCCCTGTTTGTACCAATCCTTGGTCTGATTATAGAGCCAAGTTTTCACATCCTCAAAATGTCTTCCATGAAGGGCATCTTTTAATGGCCCAAACAAGTAGAAGTCCAAGGAAGCCAGGCCAGGTGGATGGGATAGGTACTACTGTCCAACCAGTTTTGTGATTTGTTCAGGCATCCTTAAACTTGGGACTGTGATGATTCTCATGTAGTGATGCCAAAGGGCAGTGCCATTAATTCAGAAGCATACATAACACATTCAAGAAGTGCTCCAATGACTCAGTGCCATAAGAATCCAGGAAACATAATGATTCAACACAACAACTCCTCACACAAGTGAACAAGGACATCTGAACAAATCACAAAACTGGTTGGATAGTAGTACCAACAAGAAGATCATTTAATTAGAAGGAGAGGATATAGAAAAATAGAGTATGTAGAGAAAACTCCATTCTTTCATATGTGTGAGTTCTGTGTTTGTGGAATAAATGCTTTTTGATAAAAGAAAATGTGGGGCACCACTTATTGCACAACCGTCATACTTTATACAAAATAGTGTGCTTCAGTACTTTTAACCAAAGCTTTCAGAACATTGTTAACATGTAGATCTAAGGTTATAAAATTATATTTTGTCAAAAAGGTTCATTTCTTAAAAGTTGCCAAAAGTTGAACCATGACCTTCCTAAAAAGTTGATATCTAGTAATAATATACATTCTGCTTCCAGATACCTATGCAGGCAAACAAAATAAAAGAAGATCCAGCATACGAAGTTTCACCTTGTGAAAACAAGATCAAGAATGATGATCAGCAAAGGGAAAGATTTATTAAAAGCTGATGAAAATAATATTAGCTCAATCTTTGATCAAATAGCAGTTTTATTTGTTTGATTACTCTTAAGTGTTAAATGTGTTATATGCCAAACATATATAATATGATGAGTTTCTCTGCAAGTATACTAGTGAATAAGCTTTGTCACTGAATGAAATTAGTTCATCTTCTGCAGATAAATTGTTAATCAAATTAAGAGAGTTTATGGTGCTTACGCTGTCAAATTTCCCATTAATATAAGAGTTTAGTTGCAGGTTCTCTTGAATGACATAACTAGCAACTGCAGCTATACGGTACAAACTGGTTCATGCCTTTCTCCCTGGATAATGTGCTTACCTTTCATTATAAAACTGTGCCTATGCCTAGTAGGGGCATAAATACTGTTACAACTTTAACATGGAAAAGTGTAATTTAAAAAACATTTTTAGCTCAAATCTTTAATGAAAAATGAAGTACCTAGATTCCAGAATTATTTACAACACTTAGGACTCAAAATGTCCTCCCCAAGCCCTCAGTCTTCCTGGCCATGCATGAATGCTGGAACAAATACTCTACAAAGGAATTGCCTTCACTACAGCATGCTTCAGACTATTAACATTGCAATGTCTCTTGTTACACATTCTTTTCTGAAGTTAATTCCATAGACTGTAATCCAGGCCATTCTTTGTATGAAATGAAGTTGTGAACATTGTCACACAACCAGATCTGAGTGGTCTGTGCTCATTGTGAGAGACTGACTGCTGTTGAAATGTCCAATTCAAATCTATGAAACAATTCTATGTTAAGCTGCCAAACAATTGGGTCAAGTGCTGTTTCTTTGTACACTTTTGCTGACTTTTCACAAAAATGTATGGGTGTTACCTTACTCCCCACAGATGGCGGATGATGGACCCTCTGGATTCAGGGAGCGACTTCTCAAGGCACAGTTGCATTCTTGACATAAAGCCAAACATTTTGTCAGTTAAAGCACTCTTCTCATCACTGAAAAGAATTGTCTAGTGTTGATCATTAGTGTAACACTTTAACAATGCCTTTGATTGCTGCATTCTCTTTTTCTTCAATTGAGGAGTGAGAAAGTGTGCAGTTCATCTATGGTATGCCTTCAATCTCTGGGGACTCATTTCATGCTGTCTCTAGAAACCTTCAATTCACAGGCAAGGATTTTTCATTTTCATGCAGAATTTTGACAAAGTCTGGCCGCCACTGCTCTAATGAGTTCTGGTCTCGTAACTGTCATTGGTCAGCTACCTCTTGGCCTGTCAGCAGTGGTTTGGGTTTCCTTGTATCAACTAATGGCACAAGAGACAAACGTTTTACTTATTCCAAGCTTTTTCAAGGTGTAGAAAATTTGTCCTGGAGCCATTCTTACTTTATGTAGAGCAATAGCAGCTATTTGATTTTCTCTTTTGCCCCATTCCATATTGCAACACAGACTAGCACCGGCTTTCATTCACATGTTTGCCATCTCACTTGCCTGTGCAAGCGCTAGGCACAGGGGACTTGCAAAGTTGGGTAACAGTATTTATGCTGCTACTTATTACAAACCTGGCACCTGTTAAACGAATCCCTGTGCAGCGAAAACATTGGAAAGCACAGGCTAGACACTGCCTTCTAATTTTTCGAGCTTATGGGGATTTGTTGCATAAACATTCCCCACAGATAATAATCACATTGACTTAGATCTGGAGAATGAGTCAATTATTCTGTCTTCAAAAACCTGTAATAAAGAGGTATGGATCTTTTTCTTCTGCTTTTTTCCATGACCAGGTTCTAAGTTTAGATCACTGCCACTCTGGGCAAAGAAAGTTTGGCACCCTCTTCCTATAATTTTGCTCCTTCTATTTTACTATATTTAATGAGTGAGAATATACATTTATTTACAATTTTATTTGCACAAATGTTTAACAGCATATATTATGTTCTTGATTTGAAAAACAGTGATAGTAAATTTGGAGAACTATTTACCTATACCTTTTTCACTCTAAGTTCAAAGTAGAAATAAACAAAACTTAATGTATCACTCCATCAAGCACAACGCAGCATCACATGGAAAAGAGATTTAAATTGAGTTTTATTTATGGATGCTCTTTAAAGTGGTCCTTATCCTATATTGAGTGTAAAAGACTGGTAATTTTGCTCAGAGGCCTCTTTATCAGGCTTGAGGTTCTTTTACATGCCATAAACCTACTACACGAGACCACCGGCTTTACTTTCCTTCTAAAAGAAGCCATGTTAAGGGTATTTATGCCCCAAAAAATCCATTACACTCCACTGGGTTTGAACATGCGACCTCAGGGACTAGAGGCTAGCATGGTAACCACTACACTATGGAGGACAACAACATCATGTAGAGGGTGATGGGAACTAAGTACCCAAGAGAGAAAATTACTTCAGACAGAATGTGAATACAATACATTGCACAGCTTGGGGATCACTAGTTTTTAAACATTTTACGTCCTATTCCTATGCTTTGCCTTACATCCTAAACTTCTAACACATAATGCTAAGAATAGACAAATAAAAGTGGTACCTGAATAGTTTAGCATTTCTGAGTAAAGGTACTGGATTAAACTATTCTTAACTTCAGGTTTAGAAATCATTCATTTAATATTAATATCAGATAGTACCTTTGCTTTAACCTTCCATGAGTCAATGAGTTAAGAAAATGATTAGCACTATAGGTTAGAAAACGCAACAGAAAACAAATGTGACCCGAGCAACAATTCTGCATCACTAACAAAGAAGTTCAAATATACACTAGCAGCTTATCCAGAAACCAAAATGAACTGCATGCCTCTTAAACCCTCTGCTATACAGTTCATTTAGTTATAGGTGAATCAAAACAAACACATTCTCTTTCATAAATTGAACTGTTAAATACTGTTTTTTTTTTTATTTCTATGTATAGAAGAATAGCAACAAAATGTTACGATCTGACCAAAATGTTGAGGAAGAGACGACATGCTAAGCAGGAAAAGTTGTGGTTCGCCCACCAACCAATGAGCTGTTCTCTTGTCATGTGGTTTTGTTTACAACTCCTTTAAACTTAAAGTGAATCACTTTATATTCTATGATTGAATAGTTACCCCGAAAAGAGATGTAACCCGCAAACCACAAATTGTTGGGTATATGAAAAAAAGCATTGTTTTTATTTGCAGATAGGTCATTATTCGCCAGAATGCCAACAAAATAAATAAATCAGTTCTGAAGGAGAATATGTTATTTCACATCCATCAAGCCATTATACTTATTGAATAGATTACTATTCCACTGTAAACTCAACTTTTGATGTTTTGTCGGTTAGACCTCTTTTTGGGGTAGCTATTCAATTTTTGTTTTCCAAATATACCAATAATCTAACTGTCAGTGCTGCTAATATAAATTCAAGGGGAAGCGTTAGACACAAATGGAAACCCACTAAATTTGTAGCTTAGTAATGCAATGAAATATATATTAGCAGCTTTAATGAGTATAGAAACCTATATTATAATATTTATGTGTTACCCAATAAAGAATATGTAAAATCCAATAGATCAGTAACCACTGGATGTCTTACATACACAGGCCACAAGGAGAAATAAATATTAAACAATACAATAGACAGAGGGGCATCATTTCAGGGTACAGGGAGATCAAGTGCCCCCGACGTTATGACAAATAATTAGGCTATTGGATATTATTGCTCTACCAAAAGAAAAATTACTAGCACTGTAGTTTTAATACAAATATTTCATATTTAAAAGATAAAAGATGATTTTCTCTTAGGTTAAATATGTTATTAAAATTCACATAAACATTCAGACAACTGCTTCAGGCAATCTTGTAATCTTGTCCCCCCCCCAAACCAGAAACTGAAATGATGCTCCTGGGTTGTTATGATTCTTGATGTGCCGTACAGTACACCAATGCGCTGCTATCAGTAGACCAAGTGACAGGACCCCAGCTATGAATTTTTTAATAATTATTTCAAAATCCATCTTGCACCCCTTAAAATTCTGCATGCTGAACATTTGCGCAATCTGCCCAGTTATAAAATAGGGCCTGTCCAAGATAGCCCCTATCCTGTGTAATTTTTTTTTTCTCGGAATTGTTGGCTGTTTATTTCCTATTGTCTAACTTTGACTTGGTCTGTTTACATTTTTCTAACAAGCTATAAATTTCTGTATAAATTCAAGTTGACAGCCTACATGTGACTCTGCTCAAGCAAAACCAAACACAATAAATACACATTGTTCTGTGTGATAACCACACATAACGTTTGACTGAACTGCAAGTGCCGTGAACTAGGCTACTGCAGAGCGAGCTGCTACCAGTCACATCATAGCTTGAACATGGCTACCATCAATTAAATTTCTTATGGATTTCCCTTGCCATTTTCTGATAAATGCTACATTTGTATAAAGAATCTTGTGCATACAAACAACCTTGTGAACTCTGCTACCCTTGTTGCAAGGGCAGTTACTGTACTAAGCAAGGTTTGTACATCTTGAGGTGATACACCATATGAGTCAAGACTAAATGTAAACAACTACAGGAAATAAACTGTTTTCTATAATTTATTATTAATTATTCTGATGAGTGCCACAATAGGAGAAAAATCTGATGTGCTGCATTCACATGACTTTAACTACTCACTCTTCTACACACTGTTCTTACAAAAGGTTATTCTTGTTAATTGAGATAAACCTATAAACCTTTGTTACACATTTACATATTTTGTTGTAGATATATGGAGGACACAGTAGGCTAAAGTGAGTAATATTTCTAAAATGTGGATAGCAGTGTGATAGCTTTAAATTCCATCGTCTTTGCATGACCATAAGAAAAAATTAATGGTGATTTACCGGTTGAAAGAGGTTAAGTCAAAACAATAACAAAGAATCTCAGAAATGGTTAACCCCACAACTGATTTTATTTGACAAATTGGATGCTTTGATGCGGTCTATATTTTTTGTGGAGTAAGATTTTGCCTCTCTCTTACACAAAAGTCATTCAGAATGAAGAGGACTTCACAGGCTGTTCCCAGAAAATGCAAGATTTTATTTGTTATGCAAATATCTTAAATATAGGTATTTTAATCAAAATTGCTACGGCTATTTTTGAGAGAAAAAAAAATCAAACATTTTTCCCAGTAAAAGATAGTTTGGGGTGCACATATTTTATTGAAAATCTTGTTTTACATCCTTGGAAGATGCTGAATTTAAATATAAAGTTTAGTATTCAACCAACTTTTCATGTTTGAGTAATGCGCACACGCACGCACGCACGCACACACACACACACACACACAATTTTCTAAAAGTTGCTCTTTTTCAATTCAGGGGACTTCAAAATGCGTATTTCCAGTGAAAACTCTAAAACAAATTTTTGAGTGGAATGCAATACCTCTACTACTTCCTATAGATAAGTAGTAGAGAAAATAATATTCAATCGCTTCACCATTACAGGCAGCAGGCATGCCCAGAGTCAGCAGGTGGTTGCGACCTCTGAATGCTAGTTGCACACGTTACCGCACCTTGCCTTCTCACTCAGTTTGTGATACCAGTACACAATAAAAGCTTAAACAAATAATTGGAAAGTTAAAATAAATAAAAAAATTCCCCCACCCCAAACTACCCTTTACTTGGAACATTTTATAATTTTTTATTTTCTAAAAAATAGCTTAACAATTTTTTATTAAAATCTATATATTGATGATATTTACATGCCCAATAAAGTGCATATATTAAATTTTCTGGAATAGCCTGTGAAGTCCTCTTCATTCAGAAGGAATTTTGTATAATCGTTTATAACGTACTACACACAAATTCTGATGTGTTACACTCACATGACTCTCTCTACTCTTGTACAAGATATTTTTACAAACTCTTATTCTCCATCCACTTCATGTTGATCGAGATAAACATCTGCAGAAACTAATATTCTTGTAGGTGCAAGGGGAATATGGTAGGCTTTAAGCATTGGTCAAATCTTTTAAGAGGTGGTTGCTATGTGGAGCATTCCATTCTCTTTGTATGTCCAAGACATTAAAAATCTGATGTGTTACACTCGCATGACTTTCTCTACTCTTGTACAAACTATTTTTACAAACTCTTATTCTCCATCTATTTCATATTAATGAAGATAAAAATTTGCAGAAACGATCTTTTGACATGCAAAGAGAATTACATTTTACACATAGCAACCAGTTCTAAAAATATTTGACTATCCCTTAAGGCGTACTGTGTTCCCCTTGTTTTGTATTTGCAAGGGCAATATAGAAATACACTAGTCTTTAAGCATAGACATATCTCTTAATTCAGGTGGAACTCACTCCCTCTCCGATCAGTCCCAGGTCTGGCAGTGGTTTGCTTACTCCAGATCTCAAGATGAGCCCTTGCCATTACCTGGGTAATCTCATACTTGACATATCTAGCAGACACTTTGCAAAGGGTTCGGGTCCTATAAAATTGAGCCCTGATCCCCTCCTCACTAGAGCATCTGCCGTCACATTGCGTCTAATACCAGTATGCCCCAGTACCCAAAGAAGTGTAACCACACATCTCATACAATCCAACATCCTCTGGCATTGCCACACCAGTGTGGATGTGGTTTTAATTGCCCTAAGGGCTTTCAAAGTTACTACACATCTGCTCGTCCGTGTGGCATAGTGTAGATATGTTGCACAGGCTAAGATCACAAAGACCTCAGCCTGGAAGACTGTGGCAAATCGCCCAACGGGAATGACAAGCCTGGTTCTAAGGGCCATAGGCCCCAGACCCCGTCTTATCTCCGAGGCGGGAACTGTCCGTAAACCACATCCTGCCCCCAGCCTTTGGGAGAGACCCTGGATCCCATTCCTCCCTGGAAGGTATAACCACAGAGTAGGATGTACTTATTTGGGCGTGAAAGACCGGTAATTTCGCTCAGAGGCCTCTTTATCAGGCTTGAGGTTCTTTTACATGCCATAAATCAACGACACGGGACCACCGGCTTTACTTTCCTTCCGAAGGAAGCCATGCTAAGAATTATTACGCCCGAAAAAGTCCATCGCCATCCGCCGGACTTGAACCCGCGACCTGTGAACTAGAGGCTAGCGTGGTAAGCACTACACCACGGAGGACGATATCCAGCAGTACATCTACCGCCAGACACCACAGGGTAGGTCACAACTTCCCCTTTTGGGCAACCTCGGGAGACGGACACACTCCCCAGAATCGCCGGCCTTCCAAGGAGATCATAGTCCAGTCCGTTACTGTCTCCCGTGCTCTCTAGACATTTCCGAATGTTGCCTAAAGTCATATTATTAAAGGCACCTTCTATGTCCAGAAAAACTGCCATAGCGAGTTCTCCAGCGCCCTCTCCAGCCTCACCACAAGCTGGTGGTGCGCCATATCCGTAGATTTACCGGCCAGTAGACATTCTGATGAGGGTGTACGAGTCTGTCCACCAGTACCCCATCCTTCAAAAATATATCTACCAGTCTTCCCAGAGCCTTTAACAAAAATGATGTTAGACTGATAGGACGAAAATCCCTAGACCTGCGGTAGGATTGTCTGCCCGGTTTAGGCATGAACACCACTTTAGTCTGTCTCCAAAGGCGAAAAACATGCCTCATAGCCAGACAGGACCTGAATATTTTCCCTAAGTGGGATGAAACTATCTATCAGGAGAGCCAGGAGGATCCCATCAACACCTGCGCTCTTATAGGGCTCAAAGGTACAAATGACCCATTTTAGTTTTTAAAACGTAACAGTGTTGGTGACCACAGCCCAGTCTCCCTGCGAAGGCCAGCGTGCCCTACCAGAGTTTGGTTCTTCATTTGTAATGCAAGTCTGCAGGAAATGGGTCTCAAGCAACAGCCTCCTCCTCTGACTGAGTCATAGTATAAAGTTTTATCGAGATCAGCAGCACTCGACTGCTTCTGTACATTATCACAGAAGAGCCTCGAAGATTCCTCGGAGTCCTTGCTGATTTCTTTCTTGTATATTCTTTGGGACTCCCCATAGGAGTTCCAAGTTTCGGCCTTATACGCATTGCATAACCTTCGTGTCTTTTTCCTGATGAAAACAAAGAATTTATCGTGTATGAGGGGTAATTTCTTTCCCATGAGGACACCAGAGTGTTAGTGAGAAACCCCACGTAACCCCCCAGATCTTTCTGCATTCCTTAGTCCACCTTCCAGGTCCCTTCTAAAGGAGTCCCGATTGGTCCTCCTTGAGGTTCCTGTACAGGCAGCGGGCTTTTCCTTTTCCCTCAAGACTAAAGCGTATGTTTCTGTGGTAGGACATGAAAGGTTCAGAACAAACTCTCCGGTCCTTAACATCTTCTAGTGACCCAAAGGGCACTAGCGACAAGTCTAGGACTTCCTCCCTTTGATAATTAACAAAGATGGAAGCATTTCCTTGATTCGGATCTCGAGATCTGTAGAGCTCGGGTACTTGAGCAGCTTGTACCCTCTGCCGTTGATGTCCGTGCTGCCGCAAACGCTATGATGGGTGTTGGAGTCACAGCTAATCAGCAGGTTTCTATCCTTGCAATAAATCACAAGGTCTTTGAACTCCTGAGGAAGTGGTTCCTCGAAGTCATATGGGAAATAAGCTGAGCAGATTACCACCTGACATAGCATTCCGTCCTCCTCATACCTAACTAGGACTGCTGCCAGGTCTTTAGTAAGAAATCCT
Organism: Deroplatys truncata; assembly: GCA_030765065.1. NCBI lineage: Eukaryota > Metazoa > Arthropoda > Insecta > Mantodea > Mantidae > Deroplatys > Deroplatys truncata. The sequence goes on from CM060975.1 coordinate 321,858,322, forward strand.
GGCAGGGCCCAGGTATTACCGAGTCTAGTAATGACACATGCTCTAGGCTTTAACTGAGACGAAGCGCTGAAAATAGTAAAACCTTCAATATTCAGCCCCATATGCAGCCCTGTCGAAGCCAGGGTTCCTGTATCATGGCGACATCTATTGCATACCTCGTTACATTACTTGAGAGTTAATTATACTGTGTTGCAAGTTAGCGCGAATGAACGAAATCATCTCGGTTTACTATGTCCTACTTAAACACTTTCCCATCGGGTCTGGTTCTCCTAAGATCCCCAGGTCCTGTGATGGGTTATCTGAGGGATATAAACCCTCCTTCCAATCCGGAAAAATCCCCATTAAATGTCCGGACCTCTTTTGGAGGTTCCAGAAGGGCCTGGCACCGGCCCGAGGTCCCTATGTGCTTCCACCGCGCACCCGGCCAGTTACTTAAGTCCTTCTTCTCCTCTTCACTGCCCCACTGGGATACTTAGACTTCGGTTTTAGGGTGCCGACCACTATGGTCAATTCCACCAAAACATCAGACTGTGTGTCTTTCTCAGGAGGCAGGGCCTGCATCTCCACATCTTCGGGAATCGCAGTTCCTGTCACCCATGATATATCTCGCAGCTCCATCGGTACTCATTCCCTTATTACATCCTTGGCATACACATTCTTTAGACATTGCACCCGTGAGATTTACAATCATATTGTAATGTTTTATCTGTGCATCATACAGGAGCTTCAAACGTTTTGGGGTATTTGTGTTGCCATCATATGTACTTTCGCACCTTCATAAACTATAGTTCTGTATTGAGAAAGATAGTGGTGAAATTTTTGCAACCCTTTGCAATTTCTTTAGTTCCACCTCGTCAGGTAGATCAACATTTGCGGCCTGTAGAAACTCAATAACCTTGGAATGAGTTTTGTGACCTTTTCTATAACTTACGTAATTGGGATACCTAACCAAATGCGCAATAGCTACCAAAAGAGCGTGAGCTAAGCAATTTTCTTTAATTTTAATTCTAACGACGGACCCTTCTGTGTGCGACAGTGTAGATAAATATATACCTTTTGTCTTGATTCCGCCATGTCATAAAGGAATTTCAACGTGATCTACTTTTAGGATAAGGCATATGTATCGTGGAAATTAGCGTTAATTTGGCATACGTTTTCTATCACAGCCATTAATACATCCAAAGATATATGATCTCTTCTGCGGAAACTCAGTCCTATTGGTTTCTCCTGTAAATTCACAGAGTTGCTTATCGACAAACCTGCCATATTATGCGCTCTCACTTCACTTAAAACAATGTCTATCATAGTTTGCATGCTATTTCTAAAGTAATGGATAGGTTTTTCATTTTCGGGAGCAGGATTCATCTGAATATCGTAATACCTCCCATGTGCGCTAAACCTTATATACTCTCTACGCATCACATTTACGACGTTAATATCTTCAATGCTAAAACAGATCAGAAGAATATAAGCGTAAAAAATCAAACAAGATTTGTTAGTTAAATTTCTAAAGCGTATTATATGATAACTTCTGTTGTTTACATTTCTAAAGCAGTAGGTGTCTGTTTCACAGTAGCTGAGTAACTGATGAACGCTAGGATCATTTCTTCCGCTTTATATAGCAAGTAAACGCGGTTAAAAATAGCCGCGTAACGTGATCTAGGACTATGTTACAATACGCAAGATGATCTACTGTTATATAAAGCGCTTATAAGTTGCACTTAGCCACACATTCCGACTGACCTGCACAAACTGCCTTTCGCTAACAAGGTGAGTTAATAAATAACCATTTTTTACTCTCTTTATGAATTTATAAAACTACAACTATTATGGATTTAGTGTTAATATACATTTATCTCCTTTGCAGAAATGGACTTCCTTACAAGATTTAATCAGTTAAAATACTAAAGTAATTCAAATAAGGGATCTATTAATAAATACTCCATATCAGGTGGTTGGGGCTGCAAAAGTGACCAGCCGGTATGGACCCTCAATATCTATTAAGCTTCAAAAGATCGATGAAAATCCCGTTGAAGTATTCGTTCCAAGGAAATACACCACTCTCTTTAAAGAGACAGAAATTGATAACGTTAATAACGAAAAACCTTCCTTAACGTTCCTATTTTTAGAATTTAATTCTAATAATACTTATCACATATTATTTCAGTACATAAGAAAAGTCTCTGTATTTTCAGATGACTCTACACATCAAGTTGCTTATTAATAATATTAAGAGACCCATAAAATGCAGTGAAGAGTCTGCTGGTTTAGACATTTTTTCACCTAAAGCATATGAAATACAACCTCAACAAACCGTAATGATACCCACCGGACTTTCACCAACACCCCCAAAACAGACTTATCTTCGCATTGCTGAAAAGTCAAGCCTGTCTGTCTCTTTTGGGTTTATCAATAAGAGGAAGGTGTACAGAGAGATTTAACAGGTGAAATATGTGTATTGATGTTAAACAGTTCAGATAAAAGGCAACATATTTTTAAAAAATAAAAAAATTACTCAATTAATATGTGAGAAAATATATATACAAAAAATAAAGTATGCTAATAATTTAAGAAATACGAATAGAGGAAGCAACGGCTTTGTTAGTATGGGCAAATTTTAGTAATTCCTTTTTATTCTTGCATTTTTATAGATGGATAATTTCATCTTTCATTCTACAACGGAATTAACCAAGAGATATAATTTGCTACAGGAAGAAACTGGTTTCAAAACCTTTTTTTGAGGAGTTTATACCTGCCCGTTTTTCAGAATACTGGTCTACTGTTTTTGGATTATGCATTCGATATCAAAAGGGAATATTTGCTGTGTACTGGGAGGCACATTTGCTTGCTATCTGGCTGGAGTTGTTCACATTGAACCTAAATGTGTTTCCTTATATTTTGCTATAAACAAAACTCAGAAGGAAGAAGAGATGTTAAGATTCATGTTTTGTCCAAATGTTAATTACATTACAAATAATGTTAATTTTATACTTAGCCATTCAAAAAATGTAGTCTATTTTATTTACCCAAAAAATCTTTATTTTGGAATGTAAAACACGTGAGTTTGTGATTACGGTAACTTATATTAATCCTAAAAGACATGTAACCTTGCAAAACAATTGGGTTGATTTCATGCATTTTATTTTTAGAAGTTTTAGGTTTGACTTTCAAAAACATGTAATATTTGGTTCATTTCACAACAATCTGTTTTTTATGGAATACCTTTGTGACCCTATAGCAAAGTTAAATGGTTTGGGTCAAACCCAAGCACCACCTTAAAAAATGTAAAAACCTGTTTCACTGTAGTAAGACAAATACTTGTCATTGCAAAATCTGTATTAAGAATCCTCCTTCATTAAAAGGTTTAGCATCAAACGTTTTATTTGAAAACGCAAAAATTAAATCTTTTACATGCAGACACACATTATCATTTTATGTTTATAATTTTAATGCACACGAATTCAATTCTTCAATTGAACAAATAATTTCTATAGATTTTCTAATTGAACTAAAAGCCTTTTACGATCCTATTGATACCAACAAACGACGCCACCTTTTGTGTTACAGACAGGAACACTATAGGCCTTTTAAACAAAGAAAAGTCATTAAATATGAATATGCATTTATTGATGAAATGGTTCACTCAAAAGATAATTGGTTTTGTTGTTTATTCTCTAAACCATTATTTGTACTTATTAATATGTAAATCTTTAACTAAAAATTATGTGACTTTTGTATTGTACCCAAAAGTGTAAGTTTTCCTTATCTTAACATTATGTTCTAATCTTATAAAAGTGTGTATGTTTTGCTATATGTATAAATAATGTGTAATGAGATGCATCTAATAATTTAAAAATATCTAAGTTAAACTTTTAGTGTCTATTAAATATTCCCTACCTATCCGATAAAATAATTTTCCTTCGACTGTGTCGTCCTCCACGGTGTAGTGGTTACCATGCTAGCCTCTAGTTTCCGAGGTCGCGGGTTCAAACCCGGCGGAAGGCGATGGATTTTTTCGGGCGTAAAAATCCTTAGCATGGCTTCCTTCGGAAGTGAAGTAAAGCCGGTGGCCCCGTGTCGTAGATTTATTGCACTTAAAAGAACCTCAAACCTGATAAAGAGGCCTCTGAACAAAATTACCGGTCTTTCACGCCCAATATGGAATGGGACGCTAAGGACCACAGCAGTTAAAGAACGTCCATAAATAAAAAACTCAACTCCTTCGACTGTAATGCGAATCTACGTACTCTTTATTCATGCAAGGCAATAATGCCAGCTGCAACTTTGTTGTAGCATGTCAAGGCGTATAAGGAAGTATTGGTGTGCAACTAGTTGACATTGACTTCCTTGCAATTTCTTTCTTCTTGTGAGCCTTCACCACAGCTAAACGACATCGAAAGGCCTTCTCCAGACCAACACAACTTTTTTGTTGTTATATGTTAACAAAAATCCAATAATAGTATTGAAATGGTATCAATTAATCAACAATCATTTTGAAAAAAATCATAGTAATATAAATGAAAATAAATAATACACGTAAACCATCTTTTTATTTTTTTACCATTTCTTTAATAAAAATCTAGATGTATTTACATCTAATAAGTTATGGTCACGGTCGCGGCCACAGTCGAGCTTGGCATATTGCCAGCGGGGTACCCCAGCCGAACAGCTTTTGGTTGTGAAGTAGTATATTATCACGTGATCGGCCAAGGTCAAGGGAGTGCCTATACGACAAGTATTAGTCTTTCGTGTTCTGTGCTGAAAAGCACATTTGATATTGTTGTATCTCAGTGCTAACCATTCCTTGAACTAGTAATGTAGCAAATCAATTAGCTCGCGGACGAAGTGTGCCGGCTTCTGAAATTAATTTAGAACATGTGGAGGACTTTTTGCTGTGTGATAGTGATTTGGATATAGACGGCGAGTTTTCAGATTTTGAGGATATAGGTAGCAGTGAGGAAGAAAATGACACTCTTCCTTCAGGTGTTCGTGAAGAATAAACATTGTGGAGTGGTCAAAATAACTTCAACACAAATAGACATATCTTCACGAACACAACCTCTGGTGTACAACCCTAGGCTCAACTGACTTCTGACAGCCAACCAATTGACATTTTCACAAACTTTTTACTGCTGATTTAGTGTCTCCATTGTTACGCAAGCAAATGTATATGCGAGTAAGGTGAAGGAAGACCTGACCTCTAAAGGCAATTTAGGGTCTAAGAGTAGAATTCAGAAGTCGACAGAAGTAACACTGAATGAGATTTACAGGCTAGTTGGTCTAATTACGTGTTATTCGTAAACCTACATTACACATGTACTGGTCTACAGATGACATGCTAGCTACTCCATTTTTTGGGAAATGCATGTCAAATAACAGGTTTACTTCCATTTTGCGGTTCCTTCATTTCACATGCACAGAAATGTAAATGATAAACTACACAAAATCAGGCCGGTTTTCGATTATATTATTTCAAAATTTAAAGAAAATTACTGCCTAGTGAAAAAATCACTGTTGATGAAAGCTTGGTGTTTTGGAAGGGCCGCTTAGGTTGGAAGCAATAAATAAAAACAAAGAGGGTCAGATTTGGCATAAAGAGTTTTGATCTTTGTGAAATTAAAACGGGATATCTTTATAATAGTTGCAATTACACTAGTCAAGGGACTGATAATACTGGAGACTAAGATTTGGGATTATCTGGCCCCATAGTAATGCATCTGATGGAACCTCTACTTGATCAGCGTAGGAATGTATATTTAGACAATTGTGCAGCTCCCCAAAACTACACATGGTCTTATACAAAAGAAAACCAAATGCAATTGGAACAGTACGTTCAAATCGTACTGGCTTGCCAATGGACGTGAATACAAAGGCTCTAAGGAGAGGAGAAATGCAGGTGCGCCAGCTCCCACCTTTGATCTCATTTTTTGGCAAGAGAGGGTGGTTACGGCATTATCCAATTGCAGCTCTAAGATTTTGATGGTTGACACTGGAAAAATGGATTCTCACACCAAAACGTCAATTTTCAAGCCTACTGTTATCCAGGAATACAATATGCATATGGTGGTGTGGATCTAGTAGATCAGGTATTGCAAGCATATCCCTCTTAACGAAAAACAGTTAAATGGTATAAAAAAGTATTTTTGCACCAGTTGGGTATAGCGATATACAATTTATTGGTAATTTCGAGACCTCTAAAACCCACGCAAGACAATGACATACCTGGACTTCCGCATATCAATAGCTCATAGCCTAATTGAGCAGATTCTTCATACTGGGGGTAAGAATTCCACAACCCCTGCACCCCTCAGACTTAAAGGAAAGCACTTTGCTAAAAGAATACCATCCACCGCAAAAAAAAGTCGCGTCCATTTCGAAAGTGTCTGGTGAGTCGCAAAAAAGGTGTTCGCACGCAAACTAATATGATTTGCCGTGATTGTGATGTGCCCCTGTGCGATTTGAGAGAGGTATAGTGTGAATTGTATATTTGTTTTAGAGCACCACGTGGTGGATAATGTTTCTCACGTAATGTCGTTTACCTCACGCGTGGAACCATCTTGTGTGACGTCATTCGTTGGTCATTTGTTAACTCCTTCTGGCGTAGCAATCTATATGAATTAGTTTTAAGGTTATGTATATTGTCCTCCGGCCAGCTATTTAGGTAGGCATTTAATTCTTGCAGGGTGTGAAGCGGAAAAGGAATCTTTTATCCAAAAATTACTAGTGAAGAAATGTTTTTTATACTGTTTTATTGTCGAACACGTGCACTAACACTTTCACAGATTTATCTAGATAATCGCCATACTGAAACTGTTTATAATAACTTCTCACTTTTAACTCACGTACTTCAATTTTTGTATATAAGTGACTTTGTAATATTTTAGATCTTTAATGATTTTCACTACGCGTAACTTGGTGAACTGAGCGGCCAACGTGTAATATACGGAGAATTTTGTATAACTGCGGGAGACGATGTGTAGTGCTTCGTGAATCTTGCCGAACTGGAGGACGATGTGAATGCTTCGAGAATCTTGCTGAACTGGAGGACGATCGCTTTGAATCTACACTATTTATAGACTTGCCTCAAGCTACACCTAAAGATTATAAATGAATTACCATTGGCTAATAAAACGCGCCAACATTAGCGTCAATTTTACTATCCAATGAAAACCACTAATACATATTACTTTTATAGAATGTTCTGGAAGCTTTTTTTTACTGAAAAGGCGCGAAACATGACGTAACTTCCTGGTTCCCGGTAACGATAAACAACTCACCCCTTGCTAAAGTATTGTGTTATTGTTAACAGTTTCAGTAGAGCCGAAAATTATTATTTACCATTAATAATTACAATTATTAAACCTCTGAAATCAATGTTACATAAAAATACATATTCATATTATTATCGTTAATTACCTCTGAGTAATTTGTGATACAAATTACCGTCTCATATGCCCCACTAGAAACATAATTATAAATATTTATAACCTGTTTGGAAATTTTATAATTTTGTTTTTAGTCTCCTAAATCTTGTAACACACGCTATTCACTTTCACTTAACACTTCACACGCGTTTAACACACGACATATGTTTTATCTTGCCACTACTTACTGGCTCTGATTTAATTTGTTTTGATATTAATCTGTCGTTACAAAAAAATTTTTTTTTATAGCAAATACTTTACCCTAAATTATTTAACTAGTGTTACAAAAAATGGTTTACTTTCTTATATTGTTACCAAAAATTTATCAATTCAAGAATTTTTTTTTTTTTTTAATTACTATACATATTTACCAAAATATTCACCCTCAACACAAATATTTACATCTCTTAAATCTAGGCATTGTTTCACATGTTCTATTTACTACATAAATATTGGTTTTAATTATGTTTACCATTTTTGTTATTTTGAATTTTATTTTAACAATACTCTTTGAATAGTATTTATGTATTTTACTTTAATATCATCTTAAGTTTCAATCTTTGCATTCTTAATTTCAAATACTGTTACACTTACTAAATTTTTTTTTTTTTTTTTTTTATAATTTATTTCTCTTTTCTCATGACATATACAAATAATTAACCCTCTTACGTTCCAATACATTTCTCTGCAAGTCGTCTTTAACTATCCAGCATTTACTTTACATCTCATTGCTATTTACCCTCCTGGATCAAATTGTGTGTGGCTAAACATTACTCGTAGCCGTAACCTAACCTTCAAATTTGTGTTAATGAATAACCTCTTGTATTCATATGACATTTCGTTCCCTGATAACATTTGAAAACAATCTACAGCTTCTTGAACAATACTTCTTTTAACAACTTTCATTTTCAATTCTTCTGCTATCTCTTTACTTTGAGAATACTTTGACAAATTTGTACTAAACTGTACTGGACTGGAGTTTTCAATTTGAACATCTTGGTACAATTTATTTCTTTGCATTTCTGACTCATTCTGAATTTCTGATATCTCCCCTCTGAAATTAACTTGCGCCTGATTTACATCTACATTCCTAACCTCTTTTATCTCTCTTAACTCACTTGAAATATTACTCACTTGACTTCCTAACTCTGTACATTCTACATTAACCTCACTTTTAGTATTAACCTCACTTTCTTTGTTATCTCTTTCCCTACTCATGTCTAGCATTTTCTTTGAAATTTCTCCTATCTCACTTGCTATTACTTCATTTTCATCTCTCATTTTTGGCATACTACTATTTAACTTCCTAACTTTCTTTTCAATTTCTTCACTGCTTTGATCTACTGTTTGCTCTACTTTCTCATTCCTCCTACCAATACTTTCAATTGATTTCCTGTTTTGTTCAAAGCTTTTACCAATATCTTCCCTCAATTCTCTCTTATTCTGATCTAGTTTTTGTTCTAAACTCCTATCAATATCTTCTCTTAATTCCCTATTATTCTTTTGCATATCTTCCCTGTTTTGATCTATTTTCTTTTCTAATTTCTCATTATTCTTACAAATTTCTTCCCTCATTTTTTCTAATTTCTCATTATTCTTTTGCATATCTTCCCTTAATTCCCTACTATTCTCATTATTCTTCTGCATATCTTCCCTTATATTTCTCAGCATTTCCATAATCATCATATTATTATCAAGATTAACATTTCCTGCTATTCTATTCTGACTTTCTACACTAACATTTTCATCTTCAAATCCCAAAAAATCTGGGCTATTCCCTGTACTTTGTATTGGATCACAGCTAACTATTACACTATCTCCCTCCATAATTATTTCCTCCGTATTATTGGTAGCCATTGTTTTTATTATCCTACCACTTCTCAGTCTCATTTAATTACCTTTTTGATGCTGTCTGATGCTGCAGTTTTGATGTCCAGCGTTCTGCCCCATTCTCCTAGGTTTGTATGTCGCTTCTGCGTTGTTTCGTGATGAATCTACGTTGTCTCGATGTTTTTGTAGTTGATTTACCCTGCTGTCTTGGAATCTGCATCTTGTAGATCGTTCCACTGCTGCATTCGCCTTTTCCTGGTTAATTCTGCTACTTTTCCTAGTCGTCTAGCCTTCCTTTCCTAGTTGTCGCTCCACGTTGATGCGCCAATTTGCGAGAGGACAAATTGTATATTTTGTGTTTACTTCACTTGAACTGTCCCACGTGGTGGATAATTTGAAGTAGCAAATATTGTTTTTACATCACGCGTATTTGCGAGAGAACTTGCTTTATGTAATGTCTTTTTGTTGTCGAGCCCCACGTTGGGCGCCAATTTGAGAGAGGTATAGTGTGAATTGTATATTTGTTTTAGAGCACCACGTGGTGGATAATGTTTCTCACGTAATGTCGTTTACCTCACGCGTGGAACCATCTTGTGTGACGTCATTCGTTGGTCATTTGTTAACTCCTTCTGGCGTAGCAATCTATATGAATTAGTTTTAAGGTTATGTATATTGTCCTCCGGCCAGCTATTTAGGTAGGCATTTAATTCTTGCAGGGTGTGAAGCGGAAAAGGAATCTTTTATCCAAAAATTACTAGTGAAGAAATGTTTTTTATACTGTTTTATTGTCGAACACGTGCACTAACACTTTCACAGATTTATCTAGATAATCGCCATACTGAAACTGTTTATAATAACTTCTCACTTTTAACTCACGTACTTCAATTTTTGTATATAAGTGACTTTGTAATATTTTAGATCTTTAATGATTTTCACTACGCGTAACTTGGTGAACTGAGCGGCCAACGTGTAATATACGGAGAATTTTGTATAACTGCGGGAGACGATGTGTAGTGCTTCGTGAATCTTGCCGAACTGGAGGACGATGTGAATGCTTCGAGAATCTTGCTGAACTGGAGGACGATCGCTTTGAATCTACACTATTTATAGACTTGCCTCAAGCTACACCTAAAGATTATAAATGAATTACCATTGGCTAATAAAACGCGCCAACATTAGCGTCAATTTTACTATCCAATGAAAACCACTAATACATATTACTTTTATAGAATGTTCTGGAAGCTTTTTTTTACTGAAAAGGCGCGAAACATGACGTAACTTCCTGGTTCCCGGTAACGATAAACAACTCACCCCTTGCTAAAGTATTGTGTTATTGTTAACAGTTTCAGTAGAGCCGAAAATTATTATTTACCATTAATAATTACAATTATTAAACCTCTGAAATCAATGTTACATAAAAATACATATTCATATTATTATCGTTAATTACCTCTGAGTAATTTGTGATACAAATTACCGTCTCAGTTTATCCATATTTTGAGGTATTCCATTCCAAAAGAAACCATTAAAGGCAAGTCTTGATGTCTTATAGAATTTATTATAAAAGAGAAAATTATAATAATTAGAGCTAAATAAGCATTAAATGCATGTATACACAGGACGTCTATTGACGTCCATATCCTTTCTCCTGCATTTTATAATGACGTCCATGTTCCCGAAAAGGTAACCGTGAGCCCCTCTAAAGGTAAATTTGCAGTGTCACAAATATCCTTTCTTGGACGCATTATATCGTGTCCTTTGATCCCGCTAGAAATCTTGCACTTTATAACCTTCAGCTCCGCGCACGACCGAAGAATTAGCGTCATTTTTGGGAATGGTCACGTTTTTTTTGCTAAAACTATTGCAAATTTTGCAGACCTAAATTGCTGAGCCTTTGCACACTCATCGTAGAAAGTGAGCAAAATTTGTTTGGACCTCACCTCAACAATCAGCTTTAAATACCTTAAAGCTTGCTATCAAGAATCCACCTGTGTTGGCTATGCCAGATCTCAATCAGCCTTTTATGGTACAGACGGGGCTTCATCCCCCAGGAGCTCACTTCGTGAGAGTACGGGTTTGGCGAACCCGATGTCCCGAGCCACAGTCTCGATTGGGTTCCTCTAAGAGATGAGAGAGCTTATGCTAAACGCCCAATCAACTTTTGTCCACAAACGTGTATGACCAGCTATCAGTTACCTCCCTGAACATAGTGTGACGCATACCGCAGCGCGGGCGGAGGAGAGGAGTCGCAAGGGGTGGCTGGGTAATACGTAATTCCAAGCCCCGGGCGGAGGAGGGGAGTCGGAAGGGGTGGCTGGGTAATGCGTAATTCCCAGCCTCTGAGTATCATGTAGAACTGTGTTCGTATCCGCTGATAAAGGTCAGTCCCGGGGAGGGCCCATTGCATGAGCTGTTACACTCCTGAAGGCGATTGGGACCCTCTATCTGTTAATTGGGAGGTGAGACCCTAAGATGAGCAGGGTCCAGGCCAGGACTCTCACCTAAGCTGGGGTGGCACCCAGGATGTGAGCATGCCATCGGAGACATTTGCAATGGTGGAGGATTTTTTCGCCATGGAAAAATCCAAAACAAAAAAACAAAGGCAGGGAAATGGAAAAGAAGTAGTCGAGTGTTGTGGTCCTCGCTACTTAGTAATTAATAGAACAGAGAAAGGTAAGAAGTTTACATCGGTGAACCCTTTTATAGTGCAGAAGGGTCTGGATAAATTAGCTGGTCCTGCGAAGTCGGGCATCAGAAGTCGCAATGGCACGCTCCTGGTTGAAACAAATTCAGCATCCCAGGCAGCGACTATCTTGAAAGCCAACTTGTTAGGAAGCTATCCAGTAAGAGTAGATATTCACAAGACCTTGAACTCCTCGCGCGGTGTAGTAAATACCAGTGCATTGGACGGTATGTCCAATGGGGAGATTCAAGGAAATCTAGAAGACCAAGGTGTGACATCAGTATATCGGGTTCAGCGGACACAAGGTGGTGAATCTGTGCCTACTCGTACCCTGTTTCTTACCTTTGATCGGTTAGAACTACCTCAAAGGATTAAGGCAGGGTATGAAGCCGTTGAAGTTAGGCCATATATCCCCAAACCGCTCAGATGCTATAAGTGCCAGCGCTTTGGTCATACAAATGATTTCTGTTTCGGTGAAGCTACCTGTGGTAACTGCGAAGAATTCTCACACGAGGGAGCATGTACATCAGCTCCAATATGCGTTAACTGCAGTGGTGAACATCCAGTTCCCGAGAATGTCCCCGTTTTACAGAGGAGAGGGCGATCCAGGACATCCGGGTTAGGAAGAAGGTTTCCTTCTCGGAAGCCCGGAAACTCCTGCGTGTCCGCCAACCCTCTGTCCCGAAGTCCGGTACCTATAGCTCAGTTGCAGCTAAACCGGTACCGTGTCGGGAAATCGTAACTCAAGCAAGCGGTATTAACGGGGCCACAATTTCAGAAAAGATTCTCTTAGCCAAATCAAATCCAAAGACCACGAAATCTACATCTGCTACAAAACCTGCAAAGATCCCTTCAGTAAATTCAGCATCAAGACCATCTACTTCAATTAATAAGACTAACAAGACTGCACCACAGATAAAGTTTAAGACCAGCTATAACTGAACTGACTTCTTGAAAGAAAATGCAAAGTCTCTACCCGGAACATCTAAGGGAAGGAAAAATCCACAAACATCTCCTCGGAGATCCTCTTCTGGGGAATCTTCTGGGAATGGCTCAGATCGGCGATCGACATCTTCGCCGATCTCCACTACCAATCGGTTCGAGGTTGTCGAACCGAGGTTTTCTATTGGAAAGGGGTCCTCGCCCGTGGAGGAGATGGAGCAGAAGGATTCTGCCCATACTGACAGAACGACAGTGAAAAAGAGGCAGGATAAATCCTCCGTTAAAGGTGTTAGCCCGACACCAAAGTAAAAGGGAAAATTGATTCGACCACCGTTTTACACAACGTAGTAAACTTCTACGATTAAGAACTTATCCCGTTATAATTCTAATGGCTATCCTACAAATGAACATCCGTGGAATTAGAACCCATCGACCAGAGCTGGAACTTCTGCTCAACAAGTATGAGCCTTTGGTCGTGTGTTTACTAGAGACTAAACTCCGTCCGCAGGACAGCTTTGAGCATAGACGATATACGCTAGCACGATGTGATTTCACACCGAAACAGGGTATTCCTGAGCACGGCGGCACTATGATGCTCATCAGAGATGATGTATTTGTGGAATCTGTATCTATACAGTCCGACATCCAGTCAGTTGCTGTAAGGATTAAACTGCAATCCATCCGATTTGCCATTTGTAACATTTACCTGCCTCCATCCGATGACCTCTCGCTCATGGATTTAGAAGATCTAGTCCCTCAGTTACCAAGCCTATTCTGTTGGTGGGAGACGTTAATGCTCATCACCCTATTTGGGGCTCGCCTCGGGCTTGTGCGAGAGGTAAATTAATTGCTGAGTTTCTGGACAATAATAATCTAGCTCTTCTGAACACCGGAGAGCCTACATTTCTCTCAAACTCCTACAACACTTTTTCACACCTTGACATTGCAGTTACTTCACCACAGTTAGCAGTTTCCTTGCAATGGAATGTCATCTCTGATTTCACTCTAGTGACCACTTTCCATGTCTTATTAGTCTCTTAACACCAGATGTATGTTCCACACGTCTACCTAGATGGCGCTTAGATTCAGCCAACTGGAATCTTTACCCCGAATGTAATTACAATGAGCGCGACTGTGTGGATGTTTTGGTCCGACATCTCACAGATTCTTTCGGCTGCTGAGCAAGCTATTCCACGGACGACTGCCAATCCTCGTCGATTTCCAGTCCCTTGGTGGACGGAAGAGTGCCAAAATGCCATTCGTGCTCGCAGGCGTGCTCTTAGGGTTTTCCAGCGTCGCCCCACACTGGAAAACCTAATTGAATACAACAAAATGCGTGCCAAGTCTAGATATATTATAAAGGATAGCAAAAAGACATCGTGCAGCAAGTTTGTAGCTTCATTTAATCGACATACACCTTCCTCTGTCGTTTGGGATAAGTTAAGGCGTGTGGCCGGGAAATCGACCCACATGCCAATTGCCGGTCTTAAAACAGCTGCAGGAGCTGCTGTTGATGCATTTGACGTGGCTAACACATTTGGCTGTGCTTTCGCTCAAGTATCTAGCTCAGATAACTATTTGCCCGAGTTCCTTCCTGCTAAGACTCAGGTTGAATATCAAGGTTTCCTTTTTCATTCAGGAAATCTTGAAGATTACAATCGCCTCTTCACCATGGCGGAGTTAGAATACACTCTTTCATTTTCGCGACTATCAGCACCAGGACCTGATTGCATCCACGTACAAATGCTCCGACAGATCTCTCCTGAAGGTAAGGCTTTCCTACTCGAGGTCTATAATCGTGTTTGGGTTGATGCCACTTTTCCAGAAAAGTGGCGGGAGGCCTCTGTCATACCCATTTTGAAAGCTGGAAAAGATCGTCGTTTCCCGGCCAGCTACCGTCCTATTTCCCTCACCAGTTGCGTTTGCAAGGTGATGGAACGCATGATGAATGGACGGTTGGTATGGTGGTTGGAAACTCACAACTTGCTGACCAACACCCAGTGCGGTTTTCGGGGATGCCGTTCAGCAATGGACCACCTTGTCATTGTCGACAGATCATGAACGGATTATTGAAAAATTGTCAAACCGTTGCGATATGACCTCGAGAAGTCTTATAATACGTGCTGACGAGCAGGGATACTACGTTCCCTACACGCCTGGAATATGCGTGGACGCTTACCACAGTTCATTCAGGAGTTTATCAAGGACCGTGTTTCTCGAACTGTTTTGTTCAGGAGAATGGAGTACCTCATGGATCGGTACTAAGCGTTAAACTGTTTGCTATAGCAATTAATTCTATCTCTAAATGTGTTCCTCCAGGGGTATCGTCATGCTTATTCGTAGACGTCTTCGTATTGTACTTCTCTGCGTACGCCGTTTTTGGAAAGCCGTATGCAGCAATGCTTAGATAATCTCCAAGATTGGAGTTCTAAAAACGGCTTTCGTTACTCAACTGAGAAGTCGGTCTGTGTGAACTTATGGCTCCGTAGGAGACGATTACCACCTTCGCTCCGATTCGGCCCAGATTTACTACCATTCGCAGATTCGAACGAGATTCCTGGGGTTGACCTTTGATGGGAAACTTAGCTGGTCATTGCATATAGCAGAGTTGAAAGCGCGATTTGGCCGTTCTCTGAATATCTTGCGGATATTAAATGGCAAATATTGGGGAGCGGATCGGACTATTTTGCTGCGTCTGTATCGCACACTGATCGGATCAAAAATAGACTATGGGTGTATAATTTATTCCTCAGAACGACCATGTGTGTTGAGGATATTAGACGCAGTCCATAACCGAGGCATTCGAGTGGCTATTGGTGCTTTTCCCACTAGCCCAGTTATGAGTCTTTACGCCGAACCTGCAGAACCTCCTCTGCGTTATCGGCGTGAAATCCTCTTGGGAAATTATGGCTGTGCGCTCTAATATATGTTTCAACATCCAACGTTCGCTTCGTTTCCCCACACTGCGCTGGACGAACGTTATAGAAATAGCTCCATTAATCCAAGGCCTGCAGGTGTTCGTTTCCGGGAGCTTCTAAGAAAGCACGACATTGAAATGCGTAGCATGTTTGCTAAGGGGGGAGGGTGTTCACCCCTTGGTTATGTGCGACATCTCACGTAGATCTTGGGATGACGGTATACCGGAAGTCTACCATGCCTAGGTTTAGTATCCGCACCGGTTTTTTTTTTTTAGAATTTCTGTCCGGTTACAGTGACCGAATTCTAATTTACACCGATGGATCTAAGAGCACCAACGGTGTTGGATGTGCTTATGTTTATGGAACCGAACCCTATACATTCGGTTTTCATGATAACACCACCATTTATAGTGCAGAGCTGTATGCCATATACCGAGCCATTTTGCATGTGCGCCGTCTAAAATTGGGAGACTGTCTCATTTTGAGTGATTTCCAGTGCACTTCAGAGCCTTCGTGAGCTGTACAACTACCACCCCATTGTTCAGCGAATCCAGGATGCCCTCCAAGTTTTACACGCTTTTGGCGTTATTGTGTAGTGTGCTTGGAAACCTGGTCACGTTGGCTTGCCGGGGAATGAACTTGCGGATTTGGCAGCTAAGGTGGCAACCACAGCACCCACTGTTACAATACCGCGGGTAACATCGGAAGCCTTTAGACTTGTGCGGAGAGCGGTGCTGTCGTGCTGGCGCGAGGAGTGGTTGGCTCTCCGCGGAAATAAGCTTAGGGTAGTTAAAGACTTCCAATAAACTGGGTAACTTCTTCTCCCGTACCTCGTCGCCAGGAGGTGATTTGGCTCGGTTGCGTATTGGTCACTGCATTTTACGCATAGTTATCTTTTTAAGGGTGACCCTGCTCCTATTTGTCCACTTTGTGCCGAAGGTCTTTCGGTCCGTCACGCGTTGCTAGAGTGTATTGCTCTAGCACATCTTCGGGACTCTCTGCAGCTGCGGGACAGTGTTGCAGAGATTTTAGGGGATGATAAGAAAGCGGTTCATAGGATTTTTAATTTTGTTTCTAAAGTAAATTTCCAAATGCTGATTTAATCATCTTAATATAAAGTGTTTTATACTCATCGGTTTAGTTTCATATATCTATATTTATATATGACTTGCCATATTTCTATATTTATCTCTGGCTTTTGCTATCATTTTATATTGTTATTTATCTCCGATTTTTTGTTAAAATTTTATTTATTTATTATTTATGTGTTTTAATTTTTTTTATTCGGCATTATCGCTGGCCTTTGCCATGAAATTTTCTACTAATTTTTTATCTCTGGTCTTTGCAATGATCTGTTATAGACGGGCGCTAATGACCTAGAAGTTGAGCGTCCTTAAACAAAACCAACCAACCGGGGCTTCGTGTTTTTCCGTCTTGGCAGTTTTACTCCAGGGTCCAAAAGAGGCAGCCGACAGATATATTATATTTCTCGGGTGTTATCTCAAGCAGAACGACGATTATCTAACTAGAGCTCGAAGCTTTGGCGGTTCTTACGGCTTCTGAAAAGTTCCGCCCTATTCTTAGTCACAGATGTTTCTATCTTCAATGTTATAATCAAACCATCACCTGAGTATTGTCGCATGCACGAAAAACTGGAAAATTATCTCGTTGGGCGGTTAAGTTGAGTGCTTTCCGGTTCCAGGCCACTCATATTAAAAGCTCCGAGAATTGTGTAGCAGATGCACTCTCGCGTATGTTCACCAAGGAAACTTCGGACTCGGCTCCCCTGCCTCGCCCTTCGGCTCCTCTTGCGACTTCTTCTGTCTTTCGCAAAGATTTTCCGGAAGTTTTTACTTCTCTTTCTTGTCACCAACAGAATGATGCTGAAATAGTTTGTTATGGTGCCAGGCTACAGACGGCCAAGTTCTGCAGGCATATAATTTTGGGGATGGCATTTTGTTCTCCGTTTTGCCACGCTTATAGTATGGCGCACATTGTTACCAACGGTGCTCATTCCTTTTGTGTTACGATACTTTTATACTTCGCCTTTCGGGGCTCACCTTGGTATTTTCAAAAACCGAATCGAAATTCAGACAGTATTTTGTTTGGCATGGTATGTACCAGGATATTGCTCGATTTGTCAGGTCCTGTGTTATTTGTGTTCCAAATCTCAAAACACAAGATTTGGGATTCTGAATTCTTCGGTAGCAAAATACCACATGGAATGACTTTTTATGAGCTATATCGGTCCGTTGCCGCGTGCTCCCCATGAAAATGCTTATTTGTTCATTATACACACTTTCACGAAGTGGCGCGCGCGCGCGTGTGTGTTGTCACGCCGTACATATTATTGCTTTGTTAGCGGCGGTATTGTTGATGTAATTCTTTCGGCTTGGGGTTTTGAATTTCATCTGGCGTGGCATCTCTCCTCACCTCCTGACCAGAGGTGGAGAGAGGGGAGAAGTAAGCATTAGTTTCTGTGTGTGGTGTGTGTAGCGTGACGTCACTTCAAGTCTAGTGTCTGGCATGGAAGGATGTGTGTGAATCGTGTGAGTAACATCTCCCTCCAATGTCTTTCTTTTAATATTTTGTGTATGATGTAGTGGCACCGTGTTAATACTCGATAAACCACAGGTAATGTGGTTAATGCGCAATTCTGTGTATTTTTGTGATAATTATCCCACGCCTGCTCTGAAATGCGTAGTCAAGATCCTGGTCCACTCGTTGCCTCTGATGTTACGTCCCCCAATGTTTATGCTGGGGTAACTAAAATTTAATATCTAGCTGCAAACCTTTTAGCCTCAACCCCGGTATATAACAATATCCCGTTGGAGCGGTCCCCGCATTTCAGTCTTTGTCCATCTTGCCCTTAATTTTTGCTTCCTGATATTTTGGTGTGTGATGCTTCTTACTTTGGTGCGTGTGTTTTCCGCACTTTCTCTTTTACAGAGTAAATTTGTTCATACATCTCCGTACTATCCCACGCCTTCTTTGATCGAACGGGTTAATCGCCACCTTAAAAGTATCCGGATTTCATTCCATTCCATTCTATTGATCACACGTCTTGGGATAATTTGCTTGCGGAATTTCAGTTTACATTTAACACTTCCATTCATGAAGCGCACCGCTAAAGCCGTTTGCCTTTGCTTTAATATTTAATTTTACGCCTACTTGCCCTCTAAGTAACCTCTGGAAACTTTCTCATCTACTTCCATAAACTTCTGCTCCTGGAAAGCTACATGATACATGGGGAATCCGCAGTACACTCCTTGCAGAACGATTTCCATAGAAGGGCAGCACGTTATAATCATCAACGACGAACGGCGCTGTTCCATGTGCGACTTGGTTTTGCTAAGCTCGCATCCCCACCACTGTGGCATACTCATAAGCTTGCTCCGTGTTTTTAGGTCCATTCCACATTATTAAGCTTGTTAACAGTGTTTTCTATTTATTACAGGACTGTACTACAGGCGCTCGGATGACGGCTTATGCTTCGCAGTTGAAACCTGCTGTGTTTAATTAATATTTTCCTTTTACCTCAAACTCTCGCACCAGCACGCACTCGCTATCTCGGTGATGATCTCTGCTCCTTCTTGTCATTTGGTGCTCGCCTTCTTGCGAACGAGCTGGGAAAAGGTTTTTCTATCTGCGCTCTGTTTTTCCTCTCTTCCCTATTCTTTCTTTGGGGAGTTGGCTTTTACTTATTTCTGTGTTGTATGTATTTGTGTCCTCGAGGTTCCCCCCCCCCCCGGATAGTTTTATGTACTGTGCTAGTAGTTATACATGTATAGTTTGTAGATGGGCCCATTAGTTTGTGTGTGCATCGTTTCTCACCGAAAGCCTGGCCAGGTACACTTGATCCTTTACATTCATTTAGCCCTATGCTCGAGTGTGGTGAGAGATTGTATTTAACCTATACTGTACAGTGTTATTTTGGTGCAATGTTATAATTTTATTACGCAGCAATGCGTAACCCTTCGCCAGTAATATGAATAGTAAAGCATTTAGTGCTAACAGGGGAGACTCATCACCCCAGCGTTTTAATTTATAATTAGTGGTAGCAATACAAAGTAATGGAACAATAATGAACCCCTTTAGAGTAATGTAATAAAATTATTACAGCATTGTGCTTTAAGAGAAACAAGCTATGCAAATTTGTTTTCTATGATCATTGCATGAAGGCTGTCACATTTTACACAAACGATTTTTACATTTCTGCCTTTATCTCTAGAGTGCAAATAGCATTTTGCTTGCTTCTGCAGTTTTATGGGTCTATGTTCTTGATCTTGAAGGTCCTTTTGTTCTCTGGTTCCCAGAAGTGATGTTATGTTTTTGGACAGCTCCCGCAGCAAATTATTCTGTAGGAGCTGTTGCATGTATGGTGAAGCAAGTTGAAATCCAAGTGTTTAGAAAATATCTTCTTTTCATCTTTTGCTATAATTTTACTAAGAAAAGAGTGGAAGTATTTATTGCCGCCTGGTCCAAAACTCCATAAAGTATACAAAGTTGCCAACGCCATGTACTCCTTAAAACAGAGTATGCATGTACAATTTTGTCAAACATATCTACCACTCCTTTGGTGCTATTATAAAATTCTATGATTTTTTTGGTCTGATTAACATTAGGGGCATTATGCATGGTAGACAAACGTACTACAGATTTCCTCTTTTAGGAGTGAAGGACATGAGTGTGTTTTTCTGATGAAAAACAAATCGTGAATATAGCACTTTCTTCCTTCTATCGGACAGAAAACTTGGTGGGATTTGATTTATTTTTCATTGTACCAATAACTGTCAAATTATCCTTCAGCATAATGTGTACCAAAGGTACAGATGTGAACAGTTGTCACGAATTGTTGCAGACAGATCTTTCACATATGTTGGCAGACTGTGATTTGTGTTTCATCCTCCTTCCCTACATATGGAAATGCATCTGTCAAATAAGATGTTCTGGCATCATACATTGTAATTATTTTGATGCTGTCCTGGTTTTGCGCTAGGGGGGGGGAGTGTTGTACCATTTTGGCTTCCTCTTGAAAGATCCACCAGCCCTCTGGATGCCAACAGAGACCTAAGATCAGGAGCTGCGTCTTGTGGATAACAACAACATGGGCAGTCAGCATTGGACAACACAGAACCAATGAGGTGACGGCAGCTCTAGCGGTGGAAAACCGAAACTGTGAAGGAGACAGCTCCCAGAGAGGTGATGAGTTAAGCTGTCTAAGTGGAAAAGGGCCGAGAGGTCGATGGGAAAACGATCTGGTAGGGTGCCCCGGCAACAGGCCAAATTGCTTTTTTGGTCTAGTCTAAATTCTACTTATGTAGATCATGATCTGGTGAGTACAAATTGTAAATTCCATTTCTTCGGGGATCCAACTCAATGTATGAGAGACAGTAAAATCGCAAAGGGAAATTCATGTAAGGAAATGTGTAGTCTTGTATTGTCAGAATTTCAATATTTTAATTTTCAGGTTGAAATTGTTATTAAGAGAGACAGGCAAAGTTTATTAATTATTATATATACATATTATATTTGCTATTGAATTAAAAGTCCATCTGAATGTAGGATTTGTGAAGAAACATTGCAAAATTTGCAAATCAAAAACAAATGTAATAATGGTTAAGTTTGAAAGAAAGGAAAGACTGTTATAATAGAAATGGCACATGGTAATTTAGAATGTGTTCTGATCCGGTGAATGTCTACGTAAGAAACAGACTTTAGTAGAACAAGAAGAAAGTAACACGTGAAAGAACATAGTGTGTTAGTCATAATCAAGCCAGGAATGAAATAACTCAAATATGTATTATAATTTACAAATGTAAATTAAATGTGTGCATTCACGGGAAGTATTAATGCGTATGTGACTTGTTTGTATCCTGTATACGTATTTCACCTTTAGGATCTTATCCACGGCCTCCAGCTGTGCTCCGCTGAGGTGTTATGGCTACATTTGTATTTACATATAAATTCAACTACATAATGAATAATAGCCGAAAACTAAATAATAATTTATAATGGTGTTGGTAAGAACTACAATCCATTACTCAGTTAACATGTAACTCATATGTCAACAAATACACTGGGGAAACTAACAAAGCATCAGTGTCAAGTGAACATGCAACTAATGTGTCAAAATGTGCTGACAGCCTTCTTAAATTTATCACTGCAAAGAAAATAAGTAATTCACATGTTAAAATTTCACCCAGCAAACTTAGTGAAGAAAGGTATTAATTGTTGCAAAGATTGTGTTTGCTTATGTTATCACAAGTGTAAAATCTAAAACATTACATTCCATCGCATCATTTAGAAAGCAAAACAGGGCATAATCAGCTGCAGGAGGAAAGAAGTTGAAATGTGTTTTGAGACAACACTAGTTATGGTGACAGCTTTCTTCATTATTACTTCCAGTGCTCAAGTTACAACATTAGGAATAAAAAGTGAATGAAGTCAAAATCTGTATTTATTATTAATCTGTTACATGTCCTGGTGTTCAATGACATTCCTTTACCATGGAAACCCCAAGTCCATGCCTATCCTGGAACCTAGAACTATATAAAAATTATAGCTAGCCGAGGCAATACAAGCTGACTCGGAGAGGAGCTACACCAAGCAGGTGAGTGGAGCCTCAGAATTGGCTGCCACCAACGTCGGACCTATAATCCAGCCTCAAAGTATTTACTGGCATCGTGATAGAAGTTCCAGAAAGTTTGATAGCCTCCCTCCCTCCCTCTCTCCAATCAATCACATGCAAGCTGACAAGGGAGGCTAAGCCTGAGCCCTGAAGGCTGTAAAGCTTCAGGCAGTATTTTTAACACTTAAATGATTTCAGTCTAATCATATAATATAAACAAAATAACAACCTGCCTTAAAGCAATATGTGTATAAATAACATATAAAATGTATGTAAAAGGTCATTGTATTATGTTTATATTATTGTATAATATATATATATTGTATGTATAATAATGTTATGTGAATGTATTAAGTAATTCAATAATGTTGGAGCTGTGAGAATAGAAGCTGAAAGTTGCTAACAATGAGGTAACAATCAGGTAACCTTGAGGCAATAATGAATTGGAAAGTTTAATAATGCTACTAGTAATTCTTGGAATAATAATGTAATATTTAAAACAGTTTATAAATAGCCAATCAACAGCCAGAAAAGCTAAGTTAAATAAAAGTATTCTATTGGAATAAAATTAGCCAATCAGAGACTTGAAATAGAGAAATTTACAAATTTAAGTGGTAAACACCATTGCTAGAAGGCAACATTGCTGAGCAGTTCGTTCGCTCGGTATGTATTCAGTGTGAGAGATATAAAATTTATTACAGCGAGAATATTATAAAGTTTACGTGTTAAAAAGTGCAAGTAATTAATAAATAATCTCACAGCTCACTTTATCAGTGAAGTGTTATTTAATCGTGTGAAGGATTAATAAAAGAAGTAAAACAAAAATTATAGTTTGTGTAAGCCTACATTCTTTAGCCGCATCACCCCCTGCTAAGAGATACATGTTTCTACAAATTAATACAGACACAGCTGAGGCAAACATAAATATATATATTATTTAAAGAAACATAAAATTACAAAGTTGATTCCTAAACTTGGGGCAAAGGCCACCGGAAAGTTTGTACCATACGTGGGGCAGTATCGTATGTGGTTGCAACCACCTCAAGTTTGATACCCAAAGCGTGGTGCAAATAACGTAAAGGCTACAACACCCTACTTCAAGTTCCATCACAATATTTATGGCAAATTACTGCCACTGCCACCACCACCATTACTATTACAGTATCTGAACAATTCTACAGATAGATGAAACTGAAAAACAGTATGAAGTGATAAGCGAGGCACTAATTTTCCTGAAGAGCTCCTATCTCATCTAATGTTGCCTTACTTATGTTTCTTTTTGTCTAACATGGACCCAGTGTGACAAACAATAAATTGTGAATTTGTTAGAATGATGGCACCATATACTTGCAGTAGCCGCATGTGCCGACCCACAGTCCACACGAAAGTATTATTTTTGTCGTTTCCTTTAAACTCTTTGAACTTAGGGATCACGTATCCTGAGTACATTCCTGTAATCAGAAGTATTACGCTACTCCTTTGTTCACTTGGACTTGTACAGTGGTTATGGAATGGTCAGCAACTATGGACCAACAGTCTCGCTTGAGCAATGATGTTGGAAATTATCTACATTGTCGCCATTAGCAGAAATAGCAAGAATGAGTTATTGCAGTCATACAATAGTTTATTCACAAGGGTTTCTTATTACTCAACCTTACGTCATTTTGTTACTTTTAGGCCAGTGAACTTTTATTGATCGATCATTTTTACAGAATGATCCTTATGAAACAGTGAGAAAGAATCAAGATTTTGACAAGGAATAACCATGAAAGTTGAAGACTGACTGAAATGTATACATAATCTGAACCAATGCAAGTATTTCATCCCGTTTATGACATGATTATAGGGTATTTGTGAAATTGAGGCACACATAATGTAATAAGAAGCTTACAATTTCAGTAGAACTGGGCAGGATTTACTGTTTTATAAAATTATGTACTTAGTAAATTAAAATTCAAACATAGTAAATTGTATATTCTACGAAGGCTGTCTTAGAAGTACCAGACCTAACAAAGAAAACACAAAAATGTTGGGAAAAATCATCTTTATTTCTCTACATAGTCTACTTTCAGCTTGATACACTTTTCCCAGTGATGTTCAATAGCTTCGATATCCTGTTTATAGTGAGAACCGTTGAATTCCGCAAAATAGCCATTAACTGCAAACTCCACCTCTTCATTGTTGGCAAATCTTTTACCACCAAGCCATTTCTTCAACTTTGGAAGCAGATAATAATCAGGGGGGGGTGCTAACTCTGGGCGAATAGGGTGCATGAGGAAGTAATTCGAACTTTAACTCATTGATTTTGGCCATGGCGATAATGGATGTGTGAACTGGTGCATTGTGTTGATGAAACAGGACATTCTTTTTCACTAAATGCTTGATTTCATCATTCAAACCCTGCAATAAGTTTGTATAATACTTGCCATTGACTGCTTTTCGTTTTTGAAGATAATCAATGAAAATTATCCCACGCGCATTCCAAAAAACTGATGCCATGACCTTGCCTGCAGAGGGAACTGTCTTGCCTTCTTTGGAGTCGATTCTCTCCTTCCAATCCACTGTTTTGACTCTTCCTTCGTCTCAGGTATGAAGTGATGGACTCATATTTCATCCATGGTTATGAATCGATGCAAAAACTCAGCTTTATTGCAGTGAAACATCGCCAAACACTTGACTGAAACATCCTCTCGATGCTGCTTTTGTTCCATTGTGTGTAAACATGGCACCCATCTTACGCACAGCTTCTCATGTCTAAATTTTCAGTTAGTATGCGATGTACAGCACTTTTTGAAATGCCTACGATGTCTGCTAGCTCGCGCACTTTCAGTCAACAGTTATCCAATACCATTTTGTGCATTTTCTTCACAATTTCTAGCGTGGTCACCTCATTTTGTCGACCACTGTGTTCGTCTTGGCAGCTCGCCACCCAATATTTTACTGTTGTAAACGAAGGAGCAGACTCCCCCAGAGTAGAATCTAGCTCAGTTTTAATATTAGTTGGACTAAGACCTTTCAAATGAAAGTATTGTATCACATAAGAATGGCCAGTTTTATCCATGTTTACAAATTCACTGGGAGACTTCACTATTAATGGCTGGCAAACAATTATTAAACAACGTAGCATCGTCAAACTTCAAACTTAAGCTTTATAAGGGTGGTACTTTCTACCATAGTCATTTGTTTGAAGTACTTTGTCGTAAGTTACTTTGTTATTTAGTTATACATTCATATTTTCCCCCATGTGGACTCGCAGTTCGCAGCAACTACTAACAGTGTAGAACATTGCATGATTACTGCAAGGTGAAGCATTCCCCATAGATAATAATCACATGGACTTAGATCTGAACAAACCAATTTTCTGTCATAAAAACATGCTGTAATGCAATGCAGTGATTTTCTTGGACTTGTGCCTATGACAGTCCCTATCTTGTCTAATTTTTGGTCAGAATTGTTGGCTGTCTCTTTCTTTTTGTCTAACATGTACTCAGACGTTACATTTTTCTAACAAGCTATAAACTGTTGATCCGTTGGGAATGTGATATTTAGCTGTATAAATTCAAGCTGGTGGCCCAATGTGACTTCATTTGAACAAAACTTACACAATAAACACATGCTGATAACCACACATATTGTGTTAAACATGGGTTAGGTTACCACAGAGCAGATCATTCCACCTAATGCCTGCTGAGAGTTACACCCAGAGGCTGCCAGTTACTTCATTCAAGACAAGAGCAACTCCTCAATTTGTATCCCTAAAAGTAACTGCCCAATTGGGGTTAAAATGATATGTAGGTTTAAACAGACACTATTCCCTTACTCTGTAAGCATGGCAAACGCAAGGGACAGATACCTGCACTCTCTTAACATGCTTGTTCATTGATATGTTGCAGAAAAGGTAGAGCAGGGGCCCACTAAACCAGGGCAGAGCACCGCAAGTAGGCCACAACGGCCGTTTTTGCTTTCACCGTGACCAGGGATGACCGGAGATACCCAAAGGGCGACCCGACATCGCTCCTAACTCCTGAGGGCGGGTCCTATCTGAATAGTTCTGCAAGGGCACCAGGGAAGAAACCTCTAAAGAGTGCACATCCACCGCCTGATCCTACAACTCTGAAACAGATGACAAGGAAGATGATGGGTGCAGGAAAGTTGTGTAAGAAGATGAATCACCTACCGATCTGAGGATCAGAGTGGGCCGTCACCTCACTCAGTATGTTGCAAGGAAAGTAAATATACTTAAGACTAGTTTCATGGCCGCCATATTGTTAAAATTATTCTCTCTCTGTTGCACCATGGTTGGAGAGAACTTATAACCATACCACTCCTGTGGTCAACATCTTCAGTGGCAGGTATGTTGGAAATCCAGGCAGGGAGGAAAGAGTTTAGGAACTATATTTATACCTATATTAAAAACAGACCAAATGGTTTGTTCAGTTAAAGATTGAAGAGACACATTATATACAATCAGAATTTACAAAATATTCAGCGAGTGAGAGTTGGAATGACTAGAAGCTCAATTAAAAAGTGTCTGAGTGAATACCAAAGGCATGTCAGAATAAAATTTGACAAAATGGACGTCCTGGCAAGAGTGACTGGATGTTTTAATTTAATCAGAAGAAAACCCATAGAAATATAATGACATACGAATAATACAGTGTCATAAGTTAGTTATATACAAACCTATACCAACAGTGTTGTTGAAGCGAGGGCAGTGGCCAGATGTAATGCATTTAAAAAGTTCTACGCTATCCTTAAAGTTTACTTTACATCCATTAGTGTACGTCAGAGTGTGGTGCAGCACGCTACAAAGTGATAATAATCTCGTCACCATGGAGACATATATGGGTGTGTTGTCTGCTATTTCATGAATTGCAATCACCATGTCTGATCGAAGGGAATTCAGGACCAAATCTAAATGAATTGTGAGTTCAGACAGGAGAAGCAGTAATGTCCATTGACTATGACATTATCCATGGAATTTCAGACAAACTCGCTTACAGATTAGATATAGGCTGTGTCACAAAAAGAAGTCATTTGAATATTTGTACATGAAATTTGTGTTTGCATCATTATTCAATTAAATCTGATTTATTCATTTTTCACAATTTAAGTCTCTTTTTGTATAACTAATTTATAATGAATCCTGTATAAACAAACATAATGGTGTAAATAAAACGTGGAAACTAGTTTTAGTAAACAAAGAAGACATGATCACTCCAGAACATTCTAACCTCTCCATCCTCATTTTTTACTGTCTTAATCAGACAGAAGTATTGCACATGAAAATCAATAAATGTTCCTAAACCCTTCCCTCTGTGAATTTCTCATGGACCTGAGACTGAAGTTCGGTCGCAAGAGTCAGAGAAATGTAAGTTAACCTCTGACCAATACCACAAGAACCCAGAGGAGAATAGTTTTAATAAACTAAAAATATAACAGAACAGACTCGTTACTTGTTTTTTGTTATCTGGAACAAAGCAAAGAAAATGTAAGCTTTTTTAATGAAATTTAATTTGTTTAATATGTCAAATTACAATGCTTTACAAAAGAAATTCAATGAACCCATAAGTACTCTATTTTATAATTCAGCTTGGAAAAATTGCCTAAAAACTGAAACTTACCATGTTCTTCTGTTACACTATAACAACGAACAATTGTACAAAGAAAACCTTTTCTTTTCTTTTTTATTTATTTTACTTTTTTCTCTCTGATAGATTTCACAGCTGGAATTCATTTGCATATATTTATCAAGGGCTAGATAATGATCCACACTTTGTTTGTCCAGTCACTGAAACATGACTGCCTAGCTACAGAATAAACATCTTGTACCACATATCAGCTCTGTCAAAGGAACCCAACGTTCATCTTTTCCCAAATAAGCTGAAGGGATACATCCAGCTTTACACTTTAATGTACAAATATCAGTCTGGCTCTACCATCTTTTGTCACCATGGAAGCTATCATTAAGTATCACGACATATAACATCTGCCTTCAATTTTAAATTCCTCTACAGACTTGATGAAACAAGATGAATGTGCACAACTCAAAATTATGAACCTGAATTTAGTTTTATAAGTGAATTAGTAATACAAAGCACTGAGCTAGCATCCCTCCCTCTGGTTTTGAAGTTTGCGATACACAAATGAATCATCTTGCTTGTCCTTAATTAGTATATTTTCACACTCAATGTCATAATTCATGAACAATGGCAGTCACGATTTAATGTCAACATTCAATATATAAAAGAAACTGCATGCTATACAAGGAATGTACCTAAGAGAGATGGCTGAACAAAACGTTTTAGTAGTGAAGATTTCAGCTGTTTGCAAGTCTTCAACAGTACCACTTTTGTGACTCAAATACAGATATGATTTTGTTTCAACTGGATGTTGGATGTTTAAGAAAATGCTTGCTTTCAATATACATGCCTGAATAGGGCTGCATGTTTTAAAAGGCCTATAGTGCTACGAGGACAATAAGGGCCTGAGAGACAAAATACCAAAACAATGGATATGTTGTTTTATCATATAATGCTGCCAGCTGCCCCATTCATATCTTTGCAAATCACAGATGAAGGCAAAGCCCTTTGTCTAAAATTACTTTCTTCTGCAGCTACTTATTTCATACCTAACTATTAAATGCTGCACAACTGAGAAGTTATGAAGTACAGAGTGAGCCAAAAGACTCCGAACCGCCTGCGCGGTGTTTTTCCTGTCTGTGTCCTCAGCACTTGTTGCCACCTGCCGCTATCGTAGAAAGGCGCGGATGAAACCATACAACATTTTTAAAACTACTTTTAAAGGCTTTACTTACCAACTTTACGAAAGGAGATGCTGAAATTGGCCACCGTCATTGTCCAAACATTTTTGGCACCTCTTTAGGAAACTATCGTCGTAGTTCACATTGAGAAATTTCCTGGCGGATATTTTGTTTTAATTCTTCCAGGGTGTGTGGGTTTGTCTTGTACACTTTATGTTTTAAGTTACCCTGGAGGGGTATTTTATCAACAATATTACCGGCTGAGCAGTGTTTTTCTACTGGGCATGTGGAAATATGATAAAAACATGATAATGCACTGCTGCTATAAACAAAATCACGCTGTTGTGCAGTGTGAAGTGCAGTTTTGAGTTGACAGTGATGTGATGTAGTTCAGTTATTACGAGTTATTTATTATTTTGTCCTGTACTTAGTCACAAAGTATATTATGTGCTTTCTACTGCACAGTGTGTATTTATTTATGATTTGTATGTGTTAACTCGGTCAGCTCGCCAAGTGAAAGTACGATTTGCAGAAAGATTTCCAGGTGTAAAAGTTCCAGGCCGTACAACAATCCATGAACTTTACAGTAAATTTCAGGCCACAGGAAGTGTTCGGGCTAAGAAATCTAAAAGACGGTGTTCGGTTCTTACCGAAGAAACATTAGATGACATCGGTCATGATGGATAGTTTCCTAAAGAGGTGCCAAAAAGGTATGGACAACGACGGTAGCCAGTTTCAGCATCTCCTTTCATAAAGTTGGTAAGTAAAGCCTTTAAAAGTTGTTTTAAAAATGTATGGTTTCATCCGCGCCTCTCTATGATAGTGGCAGACGGCAACGAGCGCCGAGAACGCGGACAGGGAAAACAGTGCGCAGGCGGTTCGGAGTTTTTTTGGCTCACCCTGTACATTGAGTAGCTACAAATACAAAAGTATGATGACACAGAAATGTTTTGTTATCGAGAGCCTTCACAATGAATCTCTATAAAGCTTCTCTGTGGTGAAGTGAGTTAACGCTCCAGCAAGATCATTCTTTGCTACCTGATAGTCGTGAGTAACAGTTTCTCATTAAAGATGGTACATCCGTGGAAGAATTTCACTAAAGACTTCAGTGTGCACGTAAAACAACTTAAAGATGGAGAAACATGCTGCAGACTGAACACAACAAAACAATGAAAGTAAACTGGAAAATGGGATGGAAAGTTCTTCTGTACCGCCTTCAGCCTTGAATTAGCAGTGTCACATTGTGGTGCTGTGAAGGAAGGAAATGCTATATAATAATGGAGGCTACAAGAAAGCAGTGCATCATTATTTTGCAGTGCTGGAATGGACTGGAACAATGTACCCATAAATATGGAGACTACTTGAAAAAGGAAATAAAGCTCTAAAAAAATGAGTGCTACATTTGTTTTTACAAAAATTTATAAGATTAAAATACTTGTTACTCATGACTTTTGATACGGACTAAGTATCGTTATAATTGTTAATAATATACATCCTATAATGTGGGATAAGTTTTATGTATTTAAAGTTAATTATTTCTCAACTGCTCCAAGAGCAACATCACAGATATGTTTTAATTCTTTTTTAAAAATTTTGGCTAGTATACTTTGTGACTTTTAAATAATTTTTTTATGTAGAAATATAAAATCACATGCCATAGGGATCGGCCCATTCACTCAGGGCCAGTTTTACAGTTTAAGTTTAAGCTAAAGTTTTAATTAAGCTACAGACACTGTTTAAGCTTTGGCTTAAACTTTGCGAGTTTCACAGTAGAGCAACTAGGTTTAGCTTTACTGAGCTGAACAATTCCACAAAATACTAAAGTTAGTAACACATGCACATATGCATCAAGTGAATTCCCATCATTTGTTTATGGTGACGCTCCTCCTAAAATAGGCTTTTGTAAGTTATTCAGCAACATAAAGTTAAAATGTAGAACTTTGCTTCTCAAGAAGTCACATTCTCCTAGAAATTGTGAAGCAGCAGGAGTTCAAGCAGTCAGACAAATTACTATGGAGTTAGAAAAACCAAATGTGGGAACAAATGCAGTATAAAGGGTGGACTAGAATGTGTAAAACACTTTTGATAGCTTTGTACGCTGTAAAATTTGAGGTGGCAGATGCAATTAGCATGCTTTCACTTGCATATAACCGCATTGTTTGAAAGCTTTGTATGTGATAAAAGTATGAAGTATAGATTTAAAATTTAGGGAATACCAAATTAAGTTTTTCTTCTTATCAGTCTGTTTGATGTTTAATGGTATCATCAATAATTTCTGTACCATTATTGCCAACTGTTTACTTAATCAAAAGCTCTTGTAGAATTCTCGGTCATCCCATACATGAAAAAGATTTGGATGCATTCAAACATTCTAGATCACCTTCTGTTGTGCATATGGGTTATGCATTTCCTGAACACTAATATTGTCTTCTTCAGATAACTTGGTGACTTCTTAGCTTAAACCATAGTTCAGTAAGCTCGGCTTGTGCTATGTACTGTAAAACTCCAGTGTAGCTTTAAGCTTAAATTGTGAAACCGGGCCTGGATTCACTAACTGTTGTTAAAAATACTCTTAACATCTTGTAAAATCTCTTGCATTTCATTGTAAATGTAAAGACAACAGCAAAAAAGGCTTTTGAGAAAGCGGTGACCAAACTCGTGGCTTCTGATGGGTCTTTGTCTACGCATCACAGTGCTCTCTGTTTCAGTAGCAGTCAACTAGTTAGTTACATTCATAAACAATTACTACCATGTGATTTTCATGATTGAGGTTAGAATTGCGATGTCAACTGAACAATCTTGGTAGAGAGAGACTAATGCATCACCGTGATTTCAACCTGAAACTTCACTGTCTTTAGCTTCAAAAAAATAAAATAATTATGATTTATTGTTTTACATTAATTATAGAGGAATTATCATGTGCAATAAAGAACAACAACTGACTTAAAGAAGAAAATCTACAAGGAATATAGTTGCAATGTGTGCATTTCTCCCAGGTCCAAAAAGCAACCCCAAAAAATGTCAGGTGCAAAGGGTATTTAGAATAGTTTAAAGCTGGTAGTGGATACTGCAGTGAAACTAAAGTGATGAACGTCTGTTGTCATTGATTGAGGATCAAACCTCAACAGAAATGCTATTTGCTTCTTGAAGCAACTGCTTTGGAAACCTGGATAAAGCCAAAAATGGTGACTTTGGAAATGCTAGCACAATCGCCTCCATTACCCCTGCAGTACTTGTGCAATGTTTTGTACTGTTAGTAGTTGCTACGGACTGTGAGTATGCATGGGGAAAAATATGAATGTATAACTAAATAACAAAAAAGTAAAATGAATATACAACTTAATATGTTTAAATTTTGATTTACTAAGCAAACACATTTTATTAAACAATAAATCCCATCCAATTCTACTGCAATTGTAAGTTTCTTAATACGTTACTTGTGCTTCATATTCAGAAACAAATACTGTATAATAATGTTGTAAACAGGATGAAATACATGCAGTGCAGTCTTCAACTCCCATGCTCACTCCCTGCCAAAATCTCAACAACAGTATTCCTGAATCTTTCACACTCTTTCATAAGGATCCATTTTACAAAAAACTAGATAAATGAAAAAATTCACAGAACCTGAACGTAACAAAATGACGTGACTAATAGAAAAAGCAATTTTAGTAACAAGAAAACCCTTGAGAATAAGCTATTGTATGATACAATAGCACACATTTACTATTTCTGCTAACAGCGACAATGCAGATAATTTCCAATATTGTTGCTCATGCAGGGCTGTAAGACCGCAATTTGCTGACCATTCCAGAACCGTTGCACAAGTCAAAGTGAAACAAAGAAAGAATGTAATACTGCTGATTAAAGGGTCACATGATTCCTGAGCTAAGAGCTTAAAGGGAATGAAAAAATGCTTTCATGTGCACTATGAGTCCACATGTGACTACTGCAGAGTTAACTGAGTAATTAACACTTGTATGTAACATAGAGAGAGGCAGGTAGTATTCTAACTTCTCTCATATTTCCTCCTCCACAACTCTATTCATGGCCACTTTGGATAATCTGTAGACTAAAAATTACTCAAATCCATTATGACACACATTCTTCTTCAGTTAGGAACAACATTAAAAACCTCCAAAAATAGAAACTCAGTGTCAACAGCTTGGTTTGCGGCAGCCATTTCCCAAATTTTAACATTTGTTAAATGCTTAACACAAGGTTAACTTAACATAAATTTAACACAATGTTACAGCCAAACAGAAACAGACTTTGCATCAACTTTAACGTTAAATCACTTGAACACTGCGTTAAGATTTAACATTGGTTTGTGAAACTGGCCTTGAGTGAACAAACTATGTAGAACTTTGTGACAAATTTGGGAAGGGTGGATCTGTAAAGGGTTATATTCTAATATAGCTTTATTTTGCATTTTTGGACTTAAATTTCTATTTTAGTCAAGTTTACATTGCGTAATGCCTTTTCCCTACATGTTCATTTTTAAATTTTGTAAAATATAAGTGCATAAAACATGTAGCAGTAACATAGCAGCTTGCACATTTCTAGTGTTCAATACCTAACTGCCAATTGTATTTAATGAGCATTGAATGTTTACTCTCTGGTTCCTGAGTCTTGATAGCGAAATGTCTCCTAGATGTAAGAAGGGATAGCTCATTGGAGAGCTAAGTGAATCAACAGCAGCAGGTCATTTCTTCCTCTCCAATTGCTTGTGTTGCATGAGCTTACTCTCAAGACTCTGGAACTGGTGCTCACAAAGTCAACAGTTATAGTAGTCTCACCCTTAAGAATATGGAATGGGTTCACAGAGAAAAGGCAGCATGTGATCCTAAACCTCTAAGACAGTGCAGTTGCACCACTCAGTTTTCTTCAGCTCTATGAAAGAAATATATAAATTTTATTTGGGTTACATTTGTACAAACCCAAACCAACTTTTTGTTTCTGGAACATAGAAAAACAAAGAAAAGAAGACTTTATTTGTGACAAAGAGGGAGGGGTCATTCATCTTACAATAGTTTGTATTTATTTGTATACACAAGTTTTGTTTGCATTGCTAAGTACATGTTATACAAAAGGCTGCAGGGGCTGGACAAAACGAAGGCTACAACGAGGTTCCCTGACACAGGTAAGGGAAAGAAAAGCACAAGGTTTACGTACATAGTTTAGCACAATGTCTGTCATCTCCTCTTCTAAACACACCTTGTTGTACCACTGTTTAAAAAAAACTGCTTGCAGTGGTCTAAACTGCATTTTGTGCTGAACAAGCAAGCATATAACACACATATCATATCTTTTAACACTATGTACAGCATTGCTACAGCTTTGGTGCTGGGAATAATGAGAATGTGTGGGTAATAATACAGAAATCAATGTTTAAAAAAAAATATAGATATTATGTATATATATAATTTATACACCAACTGTGTTGTTACTCGCATACATTTTGTTAAGAAATTCTTGTAGTAAGATAGCACTATTCTTATCGGCAGATCCTATTTCACTTACTAGCAGCTCTAGTAGAAATTTTCTTTCCATGATTGTTAAGCGTTGAGTTTGGAAAAAGCATGTGTGACGTACAATATTTTCTGGCAGCATCAACGTTCTGTCTCAAGACTCCACTTTTCTTCACTTGAAAGGGAGCATTAACTCCCTCAGGAGTGGTGGTTTAAATGCCCCATTCTCCCTGCAAATTACCCAATAATCCATTTAAATCTGAGCTATGATTTAAAATTATGCAGTTACCATATAACTGACATGAATCTTTTGCATTTATATATATATAATGAAAGTATAAACATTTTTTTTTTTTTTTGTAATTTTAATTTTGGATAATGAACTACCCTGAAGCCAAAATTAGCATTTTAAAGCTTTTGTTTATTGATGTTATCCTTTCCAGAATGACCAAACCAATTTATGTGAAACTTGGTGTACAATGTACTTACAGAACTGGCTGTTCAATAATCTTAATTGGTTTTCTTTAATGGGAAAGTCATTATAATGTCATATCAAGGAAAAAATAAAAATTTGTTATCAAGTTTACCTTTAACATAAAAGCCCAAGTATAAGTGGGCACATCACTTCCAAGTGGCATATATTTTAAAAGGCTGATTTTTTTTTTCTTTCTTTTTTTTTTTTTTAAAGTTTCTTGATACGTTCTCCAGACTTTGCCATGACCTCATTTTTTGACATGTATATTTCTGCTTATAGATGTCTAAGAATCAGGCAGTGTAGTTGAATTTTCTCTTTGCCTATTTTACTGACACTAGAGGTCTCTGTTTCAAAGGACTTGCAGTGTTTTGTGTTGTACCTCCTCATGCTTTATGAAAACAGAAAAAGAAAGCGTTCAGTATTGATTTTACTATTTAGTGTTGCAGTTCATTTCTTAGTGCTTCAATGCCCAGTATTTGCTTTTTTATATGTAAATTCAGAAAAAAATTAAGTTTAAACATGTAACAAGTACACTTGGAATTTTAATCTAGGGGATATTTAGAAATTAAAATGTCTATTGTTAAGCTTTTAGAAATGAGTTTCATTGCTACTTTTATTGTACCTAACTCAATACTTCATTTTGATGATAAAAAAAATGAGAAGAAACATCACTTTGTGAATAATTTGTATGTCAAAAGGTCAATTAGCATGCTTTTTCTGTTGTTTGTTATTTATAAAATATGAATAGGAAATATATTTTTTGTTACAACTATGTGTGTACTACGACAAAGTGAAAAGGTGTATCAGCAACAATGTTTACATTGAGGAAGAGTGTTGCAGTACATTACAATCATGTTCTATTGAAGACAAAGTGTTATTCACTGCCAGACGAGAGAGATAATAATATCATAAGAGTTTTGCAACTGAGCAGACTAAAAGAAATGCTGATGATTAGGCTGCGACATTGGAGTTGCCACGTGAAGGTAAGGGCTGACATTGAACCCACATGGTACCGTCTATACAAGAACAATTATGCATGTCTTGCAAACATTTACTTTATTTCTGCAATACTACTTAGAACACTGACTTATATAACTGAAATGTCTTTATTAAATCATTAATGCAGAATGCTATGTCACAATATGCACATGGATAACATTCTATGTCAATTTATTGCAATGAATTACTACTCCTAACTTTGTATCCTGTAGTTTATGTAAGGGAATATCTGCAGAAATAAGTGCTGTGCACGGTTCTTCATTAAATGTTTGATTTGATGAACGTGACTCTTGCTGTAGCAGTTTATCCTCACATTCTGCAATACAATGCTGAGTTGACATGTCTTCGCTTATTACTTGCTCCACTATGTGCACAAACAATTGTGCTGTTGCATGGTTTTCTTTAATAGTACACAAAACATTTTCCCCATACATCAATATATACTTTTGCAACATTGTGGACCCTTTCCCTTTGGCATTTCATCTACATAAACCCTGTGTGGCGATACACTTGACTCAACTGTACCCTCTTGCTGTAAACAGTCAACTACAGGGCACCTATAAACAAGTGTATTACCTCAGATGTTGCAGCCCTACTGATGATTATTGGAACAAGAAGTTGGGAGAGTGATGAAGTAGTGAGGCATCTTTCAGTATCAAATCAACAGACACTGCTGCTCAAATGTTTGACATTATGCTTTTGCCACTTGAGTATGATCGCACTCCAGAAAATCAGATATATTATCATGCTCTGCCTATAGTTACAGAAACTGTTACTTAATAAGAAAAGTGTAGATGATAATGCTTAATTTATTATAATAAATAATTACCTAGATATGTAATGCATTTACCTTCATTAAAGTTATTTTTTGATATTATGTATCTGTGTAACTGCAGTATAAATTATTAATCGTGTAACTTTCATATCAAGATGCTCTATTAGTTACTGCATGCTTGAGTTACCAGTATTTCGCTGTTCTAGTAAACAGATATCAAGTGCATGCAACACTCTGATGATCAAGGTCAATACATCTGTAGCTCTGGTTGGCATGGGAAAGTGCAATAAGCACGAGGAACAGCTTGCTTACATTTTATTTTTACTAACACTCCAGGAAAAGCAGTTTTCAGATGTATGCTGCAGAGAGAGTGAACAGTGCTGAGGTTTCTGCTAGATACTGTCGATTTGTCAATTCACTAAGAGGTTATGTATACTAGAATAATATAAACAGTGAAACTTTCAAAACTAAACAAGTAATGCCATGAGTTAATGACCCTTGAATTTCACTTGGAAATGATCCAAAAACATTTGTACTGTTTTCAGCTTTACACTGACAGATTTCAAGAGAAAGTGCTTGCTGTAGTAGTTGTGCTGCCATCTCTCTGTCTGGTGAAACATTTTAAGAAGTTGTCTGCAGCTTTATTTAAGAATTAATGACTTTGTGTGAATGTTTCAAGATGTGGATATTTCTTCCCATTATCGTAACTTCTCTGTGGTTTTAACAATTTTATATCTTCTTTAA
The DNA here is from genome assembly GCA_030765065.1 of Deroplatys truncata. Taxonomy (NCBI): domain Eukaryota; kingdom Metazoa; phylum Arthropoda; class Insecta; order Mantodea; family Mantidae; genus Deroplatys; species Deroplatys truncata. Next base: position 321,895,977 of record CM060975.1, read on the forward strand.
TGTTGTGCTGGGTTGACTAAAAGTGATGAGCTACTGCAGATAATAAAGAACAATAATTTGAACCCATTTTGCCATATTGCATAGTGTCCCACAGAATCTACCACTAAAAGATCAAGAATACCAGTACACCAAAAACGTTGTCATACAGATTGGATTTAAAACACAGCTAGTTGACAAATAATAAATACCTTATTGACCCGAATATAAGATGATGACTTTTACCTTAAAACATAGTAGTCTTATTTATGCAGCCTAATATTTAAATAGGCTTATTTTTATGAAGGACTGTACTGGTTTGAGGGAAATCAACACATGCATCACAACTGAGCTCAAGTTCACAAATAAACCAGAATTTCTTGAGCTGTGACGATTGCTTGCAACATAATCTATTGTTGGTTGGTTGATTGGTTGCTTGCTTGGCGCCATTGTGGTAATACTTTCGGTTTTGGTTACAATTCCAGTTGTGGCAGATAGTGTAAAAAGGAGGGCGTCTTTGTCGTGTCAGTTGAATAAAGGAGAGAGAAGTTATTATATAAACTTCAAATTACAGGTTTTGTACAAAGCAAAATTTACTCATAACGTACAGGCTGCAATGAAGTTCAGTGTTTCCTAGTGTAATGTACAACACTGGTGGAAAGATGTCCAAAAGTCTATGAATGCTGGCACATCAAGGAAACCATTCAGAGAACCAACTCAGTTTAGCAGGAGAAACAAAACCAGGGTTTTCCAACATGCCGTGAGTATTTTCTAATTGCATACATTATTTAGGTAATTTTTCTTGTGAAAACCTTCCAAACATTCAGGGTCATCTTATATTCGGACCAATGTGTATAAAACAAAAAAAGATATCATGCTCAACAATGGAGTTAACCGACATATACAATAAAGCTATTTACTTTCCATTCACTGATGTATAAAACTTGAAAAAATTGTTTCAATAACAAAACATTAAGCTGACTGCATGCAACAAACATAACCTCAATCATCCAAGGCATCACACTAAACACAAATTCAGAAATACCGAATTAATTGTGAAAACTGCCATAAAATATATACACTAAGCCCTTGATTTAATAGTCCTCCAATTTATGGACTTTGGATTTAATGGACCAAATTTGACTTATGTAGTAAACATGGTTGGGAGAAAGAAACCATTGAGGCAAAAAATTTGACTACATTTTTAAAAGGCAAAAGCAATTGTAATTTGACAGACGGCAGCAGCTCTCGCAGTTTAGACCTTGCTTTACACACAGAACAACAATGCCTCCCCGCTATAACTCGTTTGGTGCATTCGTAAAACTTCAAGTGTCAGTTCGAGCAGTGCGCCATACATTCATTGACATATTTGGCACTGTTTTCTTTAGTGCATGGTGGTTTTTCAGTGCACTTGCTTGCATTTATTAAAATGTTATAAGATATTATTTTAATGGGTGCATGTTTCAAATATAAAGAAGTTATTTTAGCTACTTGTAATAATATCATGTGAACTTGAGCATAATGCAGAAACTGAAGCTAATTAATAAGCTGGAAAACGGTGCATTTATTGCTCATGTTTGTGAGCTCTATGGTGAGAAGAAACAAACTGTTTTGGATATTTGCAACAATTAGGAAAAAATATCAGAAGTAAGAGGCCATATGGACAACATCAGGAGAGATCCCCAAGTGTTGGCTTATTATCAACATTTCAGGTAGTTTCAATCTTTGATTATTAAGAAACACATTCAGCAGGAACACAAGCAAAGCTTAATACTTTCTTTCACACTTCAAATAAGATCATAAAAATAGGTTTTTGTTACTAATATGATATACACATTTAGTATTTTACATTTACATTCTTATAGCACAATGTCATGTGAAATGTTTTATTTTAAATGTTCATTATAAGTTTCACAATTTTATGGACAGTCTTTTGCCCGTATTAGTCTGTTAAACTGAGGGATTGATGGACTGGTATTACTAAAACAAAGAGAAATATTCATGGAACATTAAAGAAATTGAAAACTGAAAAATCCACATTTGCTCACCACTTTTGCTCAATCCAGCACCACATTAAAGAAGATTTAAAATTGTTAAAACCAGCTGAAACTACAGAACTACTTACAATATGGGAAAGAAAAAAAAGAAAAGAAAATTCACATCACAAAAAAATGTGAAAAAAAAACATGTTTTGAAATATAAAACTCTCCACCACACAAGCTGATGATGAGGACAAATGCCTTACAATTTATTGGACTGGCTGCATACAATGTATTCTGCATGGAAAATGTCAAAATATTTTCTTTCTTGGTTTATTGTACACACTTTGTTGAGAGTGGGGCATGTTACCACTTAGTGAGACAGAACAGTGAAATACAGCAAGCCTGGATGTTTTCATGTCGCACATGCTTTACATGGATTATATACAAAGATATTAACACTGAACTGGTCACAATAACATACAGCTTCTGCTGCACACCACACTACACCAGCGCAGAGACACAAGGAAGAGAGGAGGTTCGAGAAAACAAGCAGTCTTTCTGTCTTTTTAATTTCATGCGTTATATATTTTGGAACAGATACCGTGACAAGATTGCTATTTGTTGCATATTTTACCCTTTCTTTGGTCCTTCAACCAATGAATAATGTGACAAAAACCTTTAAAAATGCTTCCATTCATTTTGTGACTGCATTGTCACAAGCACACACACATACATGTCTGTCCACTTTGGGTCCAAATGAAGTGCTCAGATTACCACTTCTTTGCTCACAATTCTACCAACCTACCACAGCAAATAAATATAAAATATATAACATTTTTTTTTTAAAAAAAGAATGCAGAACAATATTTGATGGTAACACTTCCACACACACATATTAGTGACTTATCATTCCAGCAACTGGAAATCAATATAATGTGAAGCATTTTTAATTATATTATTTATCTTGTACATTTTATTTTATAATACATATTTTTTTCTGCAAGTTAATGATGCTAAAACTTGTAATTTAATGGAATGTTGACACACTGGCCGCCGCAGTGACAAAATATAATATATGCTAGAACATTGTTCCCGACGAGCTGCCTCTACAGTCATACTCACTTGCTATATTCATGTTTCTTCTCCGCAACCAAAATTACACACTCAGTCCCAGCTGAGAGGGGGCACCCGACGCGTGTCAAGAGTGGGGGATAGAAGTGATCGAAGAGTGCTGCTACTGTTGCTAGAATTGAAATACTTGAGAGTGAGTGGTGACTGCAGATGTCTGTGACGAATCACCTCTCGCTCCGCAGGTAGTGGCCACAGCTCCTGCAACAGATGACAAATTACAAAAACTCGCTTTCATTAAATATTACAATAAGTCCCTCCATAGGTCAGTACACTACCAAAACGTTTGGTATCAAGCCTGTCAAGGACATGGCAGTCGCATCCCATGCCCAGAGCATCATCCCTATTGTAACAAGGGTTGTGAATGATGCTCAGTGTGCAAGTCTCTTTTTATTTATGCTAAGTTAAAAATGTTTTAGACTCAACAATGTATGTTTTCAGAAGTAGTAAATATACCAAGGTTCCCAGCAAAAATTAACCTAACTTCCTCACTTCCTCTAACCAAAATACTGTATTTCCCTGACCACCAGTATGTATTTGCTCTATTTTTAACAGTCGCCTCCACTCCTATGTAATGCCTGGTGCCCTATGTTACCCACTTTGGTAATGATTCTGTAAATAACCTCCAATTCAAATGCAGACGATGATTTAAAGAAGGAAAATGTGTATGTTACACCTTTAAAAGGCGGCCTGAACAGTTAGAAAGCTTGCAGCCCCCTGGCCCATGGATTTTACACACTTTCTTATATACAAAATTAATTGCTAACTGTCAACAAAGTACTCCACTGAAGTGTTATTCAGAAGTTAGAGACAGTGAAGCGAAATGATAATTTAATTGTATCTTGAGTCAGTGAATACATTAAAACTTCAGCTACTTGAAATTAATCAACATATTTTGCTTTCATCTTCAGCAGTTTTTCCGACAGCATGTCGGGAATTCGGGTCTGTAGATGTATGGAAGTGGTGTCATCTGGTTTGTCCATGATGAAGTTGCTTAGATTGTTGAGTGGTGGGATTTCAAAGTTCATTACCATTTTCATGCGTTTGATTATGTGTGTATTTTCCCAAACTTTTAGTTGTGTTGGATTGGTGGTGCATTTCAGGAGTCTGACTTTGCACTTGATGTCATGGTTTGGATCCAAAAATAGTTTGCTATGGCAGATTTGTCCATTTGTTTATTAGATATACATCTGAATGTTCTTTCCTTTTGGTTTCAATATTTCTTTACGTTTTGCCAACATACCCAAGTCACAATTTTCATAATTAATTAGGTAGATGCCAGATTTTGTTCTTGTGGAATCTCATCTTTGACAGGGAAGCCAGTAGATTTTGAATTGTGTATTTATTCCGTGGTGCCAATGATATGTTGTATTTTTTGAAGATTTTACTAAATATGTCATTAAGCTGAGGATGGGATGTGAATTTTATGAATTGTTGTTTTGGTTGTTGTGTACAGAGAGTTGTATTTTTTCTAATGCCTTTTTGTTTGTGGAGCTTTTATATTTTGCTGTGGACTATATTGGTGTTGTAGCCATTTACTTCTGCTATGTGGAGGATGTAGTTGTATTTACGTTCATATTCCTCTTTGCTGAGGGGAAGGTTCACCAACTCAACATTCAATTAAAGTACTCCATTTTGTTACTACTGCGCATATGTGGAAGAAAGTCCCAACCCATGAGTACTAGTGAAATCCGCAAAAATAGCAAAATTTTTAATTCTTCCAAACACACTTGTTACCTATCATATCTATCCCACCAAATAAAGTGTCATAATTCATGGGGGTTTAGCCTCACAGATGCTATGGCTACACCCTGTCATCGCTTTGTACCTTACAGCCCTCAACCCTGGGCTACATTTTGCAGCTTATGGCCCTAAATCAGTCATTCATGTAAGGCTTGCTGTGTTTGTTGTTCAGATGTTGTTGCCTCTTCCATATGAACACACAGTCCACAAAGTGCCTGCTACTGGCCAAAGTGTGAACTAATTTCTGGAAGATAGACTTGGAACAAAGTCTCTTGAATTTTAATTTCTTTCTGCATAGTTTACAGTAGCCTTCAAATTTTTTACCCAGTAATTCACCAAGCCATTCTACAAACCCTGGATCAAGCGATAAATTCAGCCACTGATAGTCAAAAGTTTTTTTTGGGGGGGGGGAGGGGGACCACTTAAGCCTTATGATGGAGTAAATCAATCTGAAACTACAATCATAAGAAGGTGAACAACCTTATCTCTATAACATGTGTGAAACACTTATCTACATATCAGTTACTTCGCATTTAATTTTAAGGAACAAAAAAAGTTCTGATCCTCCTTAATGTGTAGCTTTTCATCAGTAAGAATTACCAGACGCATGATAACTTTGAACCAATTTCCCTGAAACAAACCAATTTTTTAAATATTCCCCTGAGCATTTTGCAAATCCCTGACTTTGCATGTTGCTGGGAGTCTTGGTATACAGAAAAAGTGAAAAATGTCCATTTAGAATCTTGTTGTTGTGTAATGATAGACATGAGGCTTCTGGCATTCCAGTATAATTATGACGTTCTTATTCCTCTGGAGATTAGGATCCAGTGTTCGGCATTCACTTTGGTGCTTTGCTCTCGGCAGATGGTACAGTAATCCGAGTTGTAACTTTTGATGTGGAATAGATGAGATGCCAGACAGTCATGCTCACGGTTTAGTCTGAAGGTTGCTGTTGCTTCATTTTCTTCACTTGCCATGTTCCTCTGATATTTTTCCAAATTTTGTTTTGAGACAATTTGATGCTTCTGAATGAAATCGGTCCTGGGTTCAGTTCCTTAAAAGTCTTTTCACTGTATTTGTGTCCAGTGAGGTTGTAGTAGGATTGAGTATTGCTCCCTTCTTGGCAAGTAGGTCTGCAGTTTAATTCCCAGAGATGTTAACACGAGAAGGGTATTGCCTTTCTTAACTGTTGAGGAGTTTTGGTGTATCCCTTGCTTCTTTTATATTTTTCGATTTTGGCTGCACATTTGAAGTAATTGCCTGGACTGCTGTTGAGAATCAATTAGGAGGACTACTGTTAGGAAGGCTTTTGGTTTAAGTAGGAGTTGTTGCTGCTGTTTCTCCTACCATTTAGAGTACTGTTTACCATTTAATTAATACATTTTGTGAGACTTGTCCTATTCATGATGCTGCAAAAAAGGGAGACCCCGATTATTTCTTTCGGGGATGCTGCAAAGCCAACAGTGTATAAAGGATCCAAAAACAATATACGAACTCAAATTGACAATAATAAATTACACTAATACAGTGACAAATGAAACTTAAATATAAGTATTTAAGAATAAAATTAGGGCCGGCCTGTAGCTCAGTCAATAGAGCACCTGCCTGTTGTGCGAGGGGTCCTGTGTTTGATTCCCGGTTGGGTGTTGAGAAAAACCAGAAATGTAATGAAAACTGTATACAAGTTCACACCATTGGCGATAGACAAGTTCCAAAGGTAAAAGGCTGCCAACATGTCCATTGCAGTTAAATGTTTGGTATAAATAGAACCATAAAAAAATAAATAAAATAAAATTAAATTTATGAACTGTGCCTTCAACAGAACAGGGAACATTTTCAACATCTGTGAATGGGTAAGTTAATTATGATTTTTATTTATTTGTTTTTTCTCTCCTTCTAGTGCTTTCTCCAAATTCATTCTAACCAGTCCGCCAATGTATGGAATCAGGGTTCCCAATCTTGCATATTCCATCACTGTGGAGGGACTTTAGATTACACTGTATAATTGAAAACAAATACTAATCAGTAAAGTATGACAATCTCTAGAACAAGAATAAAGAGACTGCCTCTGTGGTAAAGTGGTCAGCAAATACAAAGATCTCTGGTTTGATTCCCAGTAAGGCAGGGAAATTTTTCTGTAATTATAATCATTCCCCACTCAGTGCAGAAAAGTATAGCAAGTAGACCAATACCCGCAATTGCTTCTAATCATGTGACCGTGGTACATAAAGGTAGCTGTATAAATTAAAGCCTAACACTCAGACTTAAATGTTCCCTACTGGCTTAAACCCTCCACAACACTCTTGCTTGAGAATGAAACAGCACTTGGCTGAAGCCTGACATGATACAATCACAAGCACTCTTGCACACTGAGCACTAAAAGCTGACAAAAGCCACACACATTCAGCGTCAAATGCTGCAACTTTCTTGACAGTTCACATTAGTTACAAACAATGGCTTCATCTTGTGCATCCTGTACAGGTCTAGCAGATGCAGAAATTTTACAAATTCAAGAAGAAGGAGAAGAAAAGATGGGAGTGTCAGCTATAACCATGCTAAGATTTCACATACACAGGGTTATTCAAAAAGAAGGAGCAGTTAAAATATTTATTTCTAATGAATATGATACATCACTGGATATAAGAAAGTTGTATGCACTCAACATGAGCACCATTTGTTATGCGAGGATGACCAGTGCTTTTCTCTTTGCCTATGCAACCATCTTGTACCAATTGTAAATATGTTTATGACGAGGCAGCTCTTTGTTGAGCAGCTTGCAGTGAAACAAAGGATTCACACTCTGTATGCTGCAGCACATAAAATGACTTTTCCTGTGGTGTCATTATTCTCTCGTAAACAAACCCAGCGCCACTGTAAGCATTCAATGGAACTAATAAGTGGTATGTCGTCTGCTCCTTCATTTTGAACAACCCTGTATTACATTTTGTAGTATTCAATTGCGACCTCACAAACCGACCAGAATGTGCAGGTGCCAGGATTAAAGTTGGTGTGTCAGCTTATAGGAACCTTTACGTCTCACAAGAGTTTAGGCAGGACAAGAACTGGAACTGCATCCCCTAGTCTTTTTCATCTCTTAGAGAAAATCTCAAAATTGAAGAAGATTTGTTGTTGCATATTGTTTAAAAACTTGATGATGATATTTAGATCCATGCTTGGGAAGCAACTTGAGATAGTATTTTCTTCACGTAATTTTTATTTACATAAATATTAGTTGCTTTAAGTAGTTTGCAACACACTTTGGGCGTCGGTTTGAATTTTGTTGATTACGTAATAGTTACTGTTATTACGCAATATGCTGCTACATATGAGAAGCTGATTTCAAGATGTAATTTTGTTGTTACACTCCAAGTTTTACACTATAATATTTAACTTTGTTATTAACACTGCTTCTATATATTATTTATGTTTGAATTTGCCTCGACTGCGTCAGTAATGTTTGTAGAGTCATGTGTCTTAGGCAGGGCATGGTGGAACAAGAATGTAGACATCACAGAATTTAACTTTTTAAATTCATTTCTTTTATTAATTCTTGCACATTTTTATAAAGCACTACACTTTTTAAGAACTGTGAAAATCTTTAATACTTTCACTTAGCGTGTATACATATTTTACGATTCATATGTAATATTTCTGTAGAGAACACATCTTCCATCTGTTCACTACCAAGGTTTGCCAGCAACTGAGCAACTTTCAACGGTCAAAACCCGTAAGCTTCGGTATTTCAAGTCTCTGATTGGCTAATTATAGTCCAATAGAATATCTGCATTTTACTTAAAACTTTTCTTTGCTGTTGATTGGCTAATTTTAAACTGTTAGAGAAATTACATTACCGTTGCTTTAATCATGACTAGTAATTTTCAAACTCTAAAACTCATTATTGCCACAAGGCTACCTCATTGTTAGCAACTTAAAACTTATTATTCTCACAGCTCTTGTATTATTAAAGTATATAATGTATTCACATAACATTATTAAATATGTTTACAATAAAAATAAGCATTTGCAATCACTGTCACATACAATTCAAATAATTATTACATACATATTGTTTCAAGGTGGGCTGTTATTGAATTTACTTATTATATAATACAATTGAAATTATTCAAGTATTAAAATACTGCCTCAAGCTGAGCAAAAATGTGTGCCTTGTGTAGTAAGAAAAAGAGAAGACCTCCATCTGTAAGGGTAAACAGATCACTTATAAACGTGTGTGATCTTCTATTGTATCATATGGAGTGTTTGGAGTACCACAGGCAGTGAAATGCACAAGTGCAAAATTAGTTGAGTTGGCCATTGCATGCTTTAAACATTCATGAATAAAATGTAAAAGTAATTTAATATGCGTTTCTTTTAGTTTATTTTAAATGATTTCTTTTTTTTTCAAGGGAGGAGTAGTTTCTTCTATAGGTGACTGAATTTAAATGCATATTTAAAAAATGTAGCCTTCCTGGCCGCGCACTAATACTTTAAACGGGAGCAGCAAATGGTTGCACAGTAAGTATTTCAATCAAAACAAAGGAAGTCAGAAGTACTGTTAGGTTCCATTCCCAATGAAAATCAAGTGTGAGCATAATGTAAACTAAAAACGATATGATTACGTACTACTGTAATGAAACCATTCACAATCAATCACATAAACAATGAATTCAATGTAAACTTAAAAGCTTGGAAAGTCCAAGTTTTAAAGTTAATATCTATGTCAAATATAAGGAAGTGATTATTCTGCCATTTTACATAAGATCTTCCATCGCCACTTCTTTCTGCATGTGTCAGCAATCACTGGGATATCTATAAAAATCATATCAAAACAAATTGTGATTGTTATCCTTTAACCAGGTAGCTAGCTCTTGTTTATTTTGATACATGTCCATAACCTCTTTTGTCATGTGTACTGTTGACAGTCACCTTGCAGGCTACAATGTTAGCTCAGCTGTTTCATGCTCTCTTCGATTGGCTACTATTTTAAATTTGTTTTTGTCATCATGAATGACAACATATTGTATTAAGTCAATCCTTAAGCTTTATGTTGTTGTGTTAGTGCATCATTTTCATTGTGAATGGCTCCTTATATATATATAAAACATTTGAAGCTGTAAGGAATAATTTAAAAATTTGTCACCAAAATATACAATACATTGCAAGTAAATGAGCAGCAATTGAACAAACAGTCATGGATTTACTACCAAGTTATTAGTCTTCATGGAACATGGATTAAAATATGATGAAATTAATAAATTAATGCAAACTTCTATGAAAATTGTGTTCTGTCATCTAATTATTGTAGAGAAATTTATAAAAGTGGTGGAGTCATGAGGGATAACAAATATAAGGAAATAGATTGCAAAGAATACTGTGATAAAATGTGCTGTGAATTGTGTGGAGTTGAAGTAATGTAGTAGATACTGGGAGCCCATAGCCTTCCAAAAGCAGACAAAATTAACTTCTTAACTAAACTAGAGGCATGCCTCAATAATAGAGTAAAAAATTATAAAGTTTAATTGTAGGGAATGTGAATATATATGTAATGTAAGTACAAGAAAAAAGGCCACTGTTAGGATTGCTACAACAAAATAATCTAAATCAAATAAAGGCATGCCCAACTACAGTAAAAAAAAAAAGAAATCTTCGACCTACACTGACCATGTGTATACAAATTTGAAAGCAGAAGTTCTTGATGAGGACTTAATGATCATTATGGACAATTAATAGAAAGTAAGACTAAAAGTGTACAAACTACACTGCCGTTTGGAAAATTGCAACACCAAAAAATAATTTTCCGAATAACTCCAAACTTGATGGAAGTGTAGAAGAGTGTGCAAGCAATAAGTGATTAGGTTTGCAGAGAGATGGGGTACACGTAGGCTGAGCAGAGCCCTCTTGTGTCAGTCCGACAAGGTCAATGTTGCACCCAGTGTAGTCAGTGCACAGCTGCCAAACAAGGTGGAAACAATAAGGAGAGTGCCATATGCCTCGAGGACGACAAAGGCAGCCATATCGGCATATGAGTGAGTTCAAACAGGGCAGAATGATCAGTCTCCAGGAAGCGACTTTGTCATACCGTGATATTTCGACTTGTACAGGGCATGCTGCTACGACAGCAATGCATGGGTGGAAGCAGTGGATAGATGGAGGTCGTACACAGCAAAGAGCGAGTACTGGACCACAGCACGGGATGACCGTCATCTTGTCCACATGGCCATAACGGACCGTACAGCTTCATCCACAGTGTTGGCTCGATGCTGGAGCACTGCAACAGGTGTGAACTTGTCTGCATCAACGGTTCATCGTCGTCTGCTGCAGGTTGGACTGGTTGCATGCAAGCCATTACGTTGGCTTCCATTGTCCAGAAACCACAAGCTCCTCCGACTGCAATGGGCATGTGAACACCGTCATTGAAGTGCTGAGTGGAAAATGTATTTTTGGATGAGTCCCGCTTCAACGTGTCCTACAGTGATGGCTGCATATGTGTCCGATGGTACCATGGTGAACGCAACTGGAGGGTTGCATTGTTGAGCAGCATAGCGGACAAACACCAGGTGTGATGGTTTGGGGCACCATTGGTTACAACAACCGATCTCGCCTCCTATGAATTGAGGTCACTTTGAACAGCAACCGGTACCTAAAGGTGGTTGTAGAGTCTGGGGTACTCCCCCTGCTTCAGGCATCTCCCCAGGCCACATTTCAACAGGACAATGCCCGGCCACATATTGCGAGGAATGTACAAGCCTTATTCGAAGAGTGATGGTACCATTGCTTCCCTGGCCTGCACGTTCGCCTGACATGTCGCACATTGGACATGTCTGGGATATGATTGGTTGGCACGTTGTGCATCACGGTCCTCCAGTAACCAGTGTCACAGATTTGTGAGTTGGAATACAAACTGTGTGGAGGGAAATCCCTCAGGAACTTATTCAGAACCTTTTTGATTAAATGCCACGGCGTATAGCAGCTCTAATTGCAGTGCATGGAGGCCACACCAAATACTGAATATTAGGTCTCAAAGGTCATGTATAGATTTGAAAAGTTTATCATTTGTTACTTGCCATGTACCTAACCTGTGGTATTAAATTCATTGAATTCATGCGTTTCCTTTTTGGTGTTGCATTTTTACAAACGACAGTGTATGAAAACGAAAGCAGCAACAGAAATTAAAAGAGTCATAAATAAAGGTACCTGAAATTCACTAAGAGCCAACATAAAACAAGCAATGTGGATAAACATATATAAAACTACAATAATATGCGATAAATTTGAACTTGTTATAAATACATTAAAATCATGCTTAGAGGAGTCTGTTCCTCTAAGCAAGGTGTCCTTAAACAAACATAACATTAATAACTGATCTATTAAAGGCATAAATAAATCCAAAATGACAATGCAATTCGTAAGCAACTTAAAATGTAAGATACTAGATGAAAAGTCTGTCAGTTATATAGAAAACTATAAAAACATTTTGATTAAAGAAGTGAGTGATGCAAAGAAACTGCATAACAAAAGACTTCTCTATAATGCCTAGAATATAATAAAGACAATGCATAAAGAAAGCCCTCCAAGATAGGTAGAAAATCTTAAAATTATGAAAGAAAATGTCTTAATATTGAACACAAAAGAAATAAGTAACACCTTCAATGAATACTATATAAATATTATAACAAATACGGGAATAAAGAAAGTGAAAACTCAAGTAACAAAAAAAGAACAATATGCAACTTGATGGTAATTAGAGAAACTACAAAAGAAGAAGTTATCATATAAATTAATGCATTAAAATGTAGAAAATCTTATGGTTTAGATAAGTACTCTAACGAGATGTTAAAATATTGCAAACATAAGATAGCCGAGATCTTCACGCACATAAATGAAATTTTTAACTTAGGAATATTCCCAAATAAATTAAAACCAATAATAGTTAGATCAATCTATAAACAGAAGGGCTGCAAGCAAATGACAGAAAATTATCGGCCAATATCATTATGCTCTGGTTTCTCAAAAATTATTGAAGGTATACTTTTAGAACAGCTCCAAAAATTTTGTATCAAATTTAAGATTGTATCACAGTATCAGTTTGGAATTCAAAAAAAGAAATTGACATACATGCAATTAGTAAAGGAAATAACATAATTATTAGAGCCATGGACAGAAAGGAATATGTGATTGCAATCTTTCTTGACCTTTCAAAAGCATTTGACTGTGTGGACATTGGAAAGTTAATAGGAATATTAGAAAACTATGGGGTTAGAGGTATCCCATTAGAGTGAATAAAATTCTATTTAATAGGTAGAGAACATGTGTAGAGATGGTTCATAATATGAAAGGAAATTTGACCAAAGTTCAATCATCATTTAAACATGTAACACATGGCTCGAAGCTGAGGTCATACTTATTCATTTTGTATATAAATGTTTTATTTGAAAAGATACACAAAGCAGGAGGATTAGCTATTGGATATGTAGATGATAGTACAAAAAGCTGTAACTGCAAATACAGAGGCAGAAGTTCAGAGCAAAGCAAACACAGTATTACAGATGGTAAATATACATTTAGCAGAACTAGAAATGACATTGAACATAAACAAAACAGAGTGGATGCAGATTAGTTTAAGCAATAAAACACAATCCTATGTCACCTAGGCAATACAAAATAAACAAGTCAAACAGGTAATGCAAACTAACTTTTTAGGATTAATTATAGACAAACATAAACATATTGAAAAGATCTCAAAGAAAGTAAACAGTGGGATATAAATACTGAAACAAGTGGCACAAGAGGACAGTGTAATACAAGTGTACTATGCGTTTATACAGTGCCTTCATTTTATGCCAAGGCCACAACCGCCTTATATGCGCATCGGCTGAGATGGCGTATTGTTGAAGTGTTTCAACAATACGCGTGTTGTGTGTGATTTCCTTAGGAATGTTATGCCTGCCAACAAATTCAACTTGAAGAGCATGTTTTTATGTATGATACATAAATGAAAACTGAATCATGTAGACAATTTCAGCAGCAATTTTCTGGTTATTCAGTTCCAGGCAGAGACACTGTGAGATGTTTGGTCAATAAATTTAGAACAACGGTATCGCTAAACACTAAAAAATAAAGTTTATAAGAACAATCCCCACACCACAGATGAACTTAAGGACAATATAAAATCAGAAATTATGAACATTATGCAACAAGAACTTATGCGTGTGAATGGCAATTTCATCTGACAATGTCAAGAATGTCTTTGTGCAGATATACACCACTTTCAACAACACTTATAACTCATTACAATTATGTTACTAACACTCTTGCGTAAGTAACACGGGAGTTACGGAATGGAAAACCCTGCAGTATAGTAGACTGTGCGCAGAGCACGCATTCGCATGATCTGCAGCCTTAGCATAAAACAAAGGCACTGCGCATTCACACTTAAATTATGGGCTCATTTTGTGGGGGATCAGCAAAAATGAAATATAGACTAAAAATATTTATATTGCAGAAAAGAGTGATAAGAACCATAAGAAAGATACCAAGAAATGCATTCAAAACACTTACTTAATAACTTTCCCCTGTTTGTAATGTGCAACCAGGACCCATAAAAATGTGAACATCCATGAGCACAATACTAGAAATAAACAAAACTATTTTAGCAGTAGCCTAAGAAATTCCCTCGAAAATAAATGTATCGAATGTAATGCAAACGATTTATATAACCACTTACCCTGCGCAATCAAAGCAATAAATGAAGAGGGGAAAGTGATAAAGGAAATTAAAACATATCTTATCAAAAATGCCTTCTACTCAGTAGAAGAGTATAAAACAGGAATTATTGCACATGTTCAGTAATACCTGTCCTGTAAATAAAAGTTGTTAAATCTTTGTAAACATATATTTTATGCATTGTATGTTTTGTGACAAACCTTTTAATTTTTTGGGCTTTTTTTTGGGGGGGGGGGTACATTGATGAATAAATCTGAATCAGATATTGAACATTGTGGTGCACATTAGATTCAGTGCAAAATTGTAGTTCCGTAGTTCATTGGTAACTGCATTCAAATTATCATACCTATCTTACACAATAATGCATTGTTGTCATTCTCAACTTCATTACATTTATCGTTGGCCTATTATTGCAAGGAATGCTTAAATTAGTAGGTACTGTAATGGAAAGCAAACAGAAGAACATTAACAATGCTACTTTCAAGTGTAAAGTGATTCTTTGTGCTGAAAATGTAATGAGAGGCAGGAGGAGAGTTACATGTAGCCGAGAGGCTTATAGGGAAACAGAAATTAGCATTATTTGCCAACCAAAGCTAGCAGAAAGGTACTAGTAAAAATGGCAATAGTAACTGTTCAATTCAAATGTTTATGTACCATAGGCATTTCATGCTCGTTTTATACCTAAGTAATGGTTATTTCTTTAACGATTTGCTAACTTCTTTCTGTGAATAATCAGGGTCAAAAATCACTGAGGTATCTGTAAAAATAACAGAAAAACAAATTGTGATGGTAGATGGTGCTTTTTTGTGAGTTTAATGACCTTTAACTGTACAGCTAGCTGTTGTTCATTTTGATACATGTACCTAACTTCTTATAGTCATGTGTACTGTTGATGGTTACCCCGCGCAGGTGGCAATGTTAGCTCAGCTGTTTCATGCTCTCCTGCAATTGGCTGCCATTTTAAAGTTGTCATGAATGACAACATATCACATTAAGTTTGCTTAAGTTTTACATTTTTATGTTAATGCATCATTTTCATTGTGAATGGTCCCTTATAGATAGATCTTTCTCTAGAATTGTTAAAATGTTTCTTTTGAATTCATATACTATTATTTGTGAAATACCTGCAGAGAGAGAGCCTCGTCTCAGGACTCACTTGACCCCCTGAAAGGCCTGAGGCTCGCACGACCAGCCAATGAACCCACAAGACTCTTCAGTGTCGCCCCAAGACCCTTCGCTGCACCTCCTGGTGTCTGAGCATTGCTCTGATTGCGACCTAGCCCTTGTGGATGTGCATCCAAGCATTTCTGATATCGCAGCTGTAACAAAACAACCAATAGTAACATATAATACATGTATGTACATAATTATCTTTCATTTACAGTAAAGAAATCATCATTGTCTTCAACACAAATGTTTTCCAGTCAAATCAATTCAGAGCTAAAAAGAGGTTGAATTCCCTGAATTAAACACAAATTAACTTAGAAACTAATTAAAATAAATTAAGACTTTATACAGGACTATCTGGCTTACCCAATGTCTCTGGGTGGCTTTTTAAATAAGGAATGGTTATTTAATTAATTTAATTTACCTAACCCATATGCTTTATGAAATTATTATGCCATAATCTTACAGATTTTCATGGTGAATCCTTCCCTTTTCCTCTTAGAAATGTAATTTCATGAAGTCAGTATGACATTTGTTATAGCCTGGAAGTATGTATAAAGGGCAATTCAGAAAGTAACGTCCATTAATTTTCTAATAAATACCACTTTTATTTCACACAAGTGAAAAAGTAAAACCTTTGTCATGCCACTTCACAAGCTTTGAAATCCCCTCTGTGATTGTAGCCGCTCTGTGATGATCTCCTTGAGCTACTCATTCATTTCAAAGTGAAGTACCCAAGGCATTTGAGAACAAGTGATAGTCACTTGGAGCCAAGTCAGGGCTATATGCTGGATGATCAAGTACCTCCCGCTTCAACTGTTGCAGGAGATTTTGAGTGATGCAACATGTGCATTATCATGGAAGAAAACAACTTCACAACTAAACATACCACGTCATTTGTTCTGAACTACTCTCCTAGTGTCTGACAGTAGATATCAAGAGTTTATTGTTGCGCTTCATTCCTGAATTATACCTTGGTTATTCCAAAAAACCATTGCTCTGAGCTTCTTTGTTGGGAGGTATTTTTGTGGTTTCCTAGGGGAGTTGGTGTGACTCCATGATTTTGTTTCAACGTTCACATACCAAACCCGTGTCTCATCTCCCATGAGAAAGCTTTCACCTCCATTCTCATAGCATTGAATGAATGTCAACGCTGCTCCCATCCTCATGGTTATTTTGGGCTTCACAACTTGCAATACTCTAGCCTTTGTGCCACCACTTCCTACTGATTTCCAGAAAATGCAGTTCTGAAATTGTCAAACAGTAATTTTGTCTTACAACATTCTCCAAATTTGCAACAAATTTGTTATTCACAATAGACGGTCTTGAAATTTCAAAAAGTTTAGCTTAATCTGCAGAACAGAACATGTATCAAGGAGATTCATACTCCTAGCATCCTGTCTTAATGTGTACAGGTACTCATTTATTTTTATAAATAATAACTATTTAAACATTTACAACAGTCATTATTGAAAACTTTAAAAATAGGTTTACAACATGGTCAATATGAGCTATCTGGTTTTGAATTTTCAACAATTCACAGCAATTACCTCAAACAACTATACCACAATTTATCACAGCATATGATAAGATGCTAACATTGACTTTAAACGTCTTGGCAGTTAACCACTGTAGTAGGCCTAAATCATAAATAGGATGCAGACTTAATTTAACATAGCGTTGCTTCAAATGGTGATCTCGCTAATAAGCAAACATCTACTTAAGGTGCAAACCAAGATAAATACACTGAAGGAAGAAAATGAGATGCTGAAATATAAAATAAATAATGAAAACAGAAGTCAAAGTCATTGTGCAGTAACAAAGAAATGATCTACTAGATCTCAACAGGCACAAAACAATACAAACATCGCAACACAAAACAGGTTTCAAGTTCTGGACGAAGCGGATGATGGAGATGCTCGACTGTTTAAAAATCCAGTCCAAAGGAATTCTCTTGACTCACAAAAGGATGAAGACAAAGGTGCTGGTGGCTGGTGAAAAGTGCAAGGAACAGGGATACAACGTATTAAAGTGATGGAGCTTCAGCATCAAGTGGAGAAAATGAACTTAAAACAATCAAAGTCTGTGATTCATGCGGGAACAAATGACATTAGGCGTGGTGTTATGCCTCAACAAATAATGGGCGATACTATGGACTTAATAAAGGTAATTAGAGGTCAGTCCAGACACACTAAAATCATAGTAAGTGGTGTACTGCGTAGACGTAACGTAAACACGAGATATATCAGGGATTTAAATCAGGAACTTGACTGGATGTGCTCTGTAACAGACTGACTGATGGTGGATGCAAACTTCTGGATAAATAATTGGAATTTTGCAGGGATGGGATTCACTTAAACCATAGGGGTTCGTTTAAGTTTGGGAAGTTACTAAACAGAGCTATATCTTCAGTGTTGGCAGGAAATGAGTAAGACCAGAAGTGGATGCTTAGAAATTAGAAATTCTGTTGTACGTCTAGATACTCAACGTACAGAAGATCCAAATCAAACACTAATAAAGTTTAGTACTCCTCCAGCCAAAACAAGTAACACTGGTAATCAAACTCATTGAAACCACAAAGAAAAAAGCTTAAACTGTAAAATCTTTCACCAAAATATTCAAAGTATTACAAGCAGAACGTGTAATATTGAAGTACTGTTAAATTCTTACTTAAAAGATTTAAACGCAATATGCTTAACGGAACACAGGTTGGAGAAACATGAAATTAATCAGTTTGCTTTATCTAATTATGTGTTAGCCAGTTCTTATTGTAGGAAAATTAAGAAAAACGGAGGGTCATGTATATTTTAAAATAGAGAGTTGAGGGTTGTTACACTACATCACTATGATATTCTTACTTGAATGCGTTTCGGGAGACGGCTTGTTCCCATCGTCAGCATTTTCTCTCAACAGTTGAGAGAAAATGCTGACGATGGGAACAAGCCGTCTCCCAAAATGCGTTCAAGTAAGAATATCATAGTGATGTAGTGTAACAACCCTCAACTCTCTATTTTAAATTATGACACATCACTGTTACAAGCTTCTAAATCTTCAAAATTGAGGTCATGTATATATCTAGTGTTAACTTCAAAGAAAATGATAAATTTAACTACCTAAATCAGGAAGAAAATTTTGAGACCAGTATATGTGAGCTAATTGACTTCAAAATGGTTCTAATCTGTGTATATAGAAATCCAACAGGGAATATTGCAGTTTGCTTACAAAGCTTGGAAACTATTTTAGATTTCTATGGACAGTCGAAAAAAGATATAGTAATTGCAGGAGATATGAATATGAATTATCTAACTGAAAATCCATCTAAAAGCCAACTCCAAAACCTTTTAAATATGTATGGTATACAAAATATAGTTAAAAGTACCAACTGAGTCACTAGCCTTAGCAGTACTGCAATTGATCACGTTATATTAAACACAGAGAAGTGGATGTATGAAATTCAGGTTTTTGACTCCTACACTGTCAGATCATTATGCACAGTTAGCTGTTCAAATGAAAAATTGCTCACCACAACAAAGGGAACACAAAGTTTTTAAAGGTGTTAGGCTTTAAAATGATACAAATTTGAATTATCTAAATTTTTTATTAGGTAAAAAAACATGGGAAAATGTATATATGATCAAATCACTAAATGGAGCAGTCAATAAGTTCCTGGACATATTTGGTTTTTACTTTGAAGCAGCAGTACCAATAGTCAAAATTCAGATAAATAAAGAAAATAAGAAATGGGTCTCAACTGGGAGGAGGCTGAAAGGTTACACTATGATAGCACAATCAAAGGAGAAGTTAATAAATCTAAGTCATTGTGGGAAATAATCAGGGGCAAAATTAAAAGTGAGACAAATTTAATAAATAACTATTCTATCAAAAGTGATGGTCAAAACATAAGTAATTCTAAAAATATATCTGAATTATTCAACAGCTTTTACACAAGTGTTGCTGAAAAGGTGCTAAAAAGAATTCATTGTTTAGAGCGGTAAAACTAAACCTAAAACATAATGAAAATACTCTCGTTTTAATGCCAGTAACAACCGAGGAAATAAAAACAGTGATCAACAAATTAAAAAAAAAAAAATCGGCAGGAATTGATGGATATTCAAATTATGTTGTTAAAAAATGTGCCTCGTTTCTAATAGAGCCGCAGTGCTATTTAACAAATCTTTCACTAACAAGTGGACTATTCCTTGAGAGGCTAAAACAAGCGAAAGTGAAACATATCTACAAGAAAGGTAGCAAGGATGAGGTTGAAAATTACAGACCAATATCAGTAATATCCACCTTTGCAAAAATGTTTGAACAGTTAATGTATAACAGATTAATAAACTTTCTGAATAGGTTCAAAATAATAAATGATAATCAAAATGGTTTCCAGAAAAACAAATCAATTAATTCTGCATTAATACATTTTAATGAACAAGCTTATGGTGCACTAGACAATAAACAATTAGGATTAGGCTTATTCTTAGATATAACAAAAGCGTTTGACATAGTAGATCATTCGTTACTACTTGAAAAATTATTTGCATATGGCATAAGAGGACTAGCATTAAACTGGTTTAAGTCATATCTTGAAAATAGAGAGCAGTCTTTAGAAATTGAGTATTTTGATAGAAAAACCAATGAAATTAAAAAAGAGCTATCTGACTTTAAAAATATAAAATATGGTGTACCTCAGGGATCTGTTCTCGATTATACATAAACAACTTACCTGACAATGTAAATAGCCTGATGAATGTGCATGTAACACTCTTTGCAGATGACACGAGCATTTTTATAACGGGCAAATCATGATAATACTAATCATCATATATACAACATTTTAGAGTATATTAAAAAATGGTTTAATGCAAATTTATTACTTTTAAATAAAGAGAAAACAGTGGCTTTAAGCTTCCATAATAACCCTAATAAGAATGCTATATATAATTAAAATGGGGCAACATGAGATAAAGTATGTAAGAACCAACAAATTTTTGGGTTTGGTACTGGATGAAAATTTAATCTGGGAAATGTATATAGACAGTGTGATTAAAAGACTCAGTAAGATGTGCTTCTTAGTAAGGTCAGTCAAATTTATGTCCAGTACATATTGTTTATATGCCATAATCTTCTGGGGGGAATTCTAAAAACAGCATTAAGGTCTTCAAGATGCAAAAGAAAGTAATAAGAATTATGGCTGATATTTCTGCTAGCTGCAAACCATATTTTAAAAAATATAAAATTTTGCCATTACCATTTATATATGAAACACTTAACTATACAAAACAAAACTTAAATTCCTTTAAAACTAATCCTGAAGTTCATTCACATGACACTAGAGCAAAAAATAATTTATTTGCAAATTCAAACAGAACCAAACTCTATGAAAATAGCTTCACATATGCTGGTCTACACTTATATAACAAACTACCTCAATATATAAGGGACATTTGTAATATAGTTGGCATTATTGCATACATGACCTGGCGGCCCAGATCGGATATGTTGTGCAAGAGTAGTGGGGATGGAAACCTTATTAGTGTAGCGTGCTGACGCTGAGTTAGCGTGGATTGAGTAGTTGAGTCAAGGTTCTGCTTGCAGCAGGGTCAGTGTGTGTACAGCTTGTCCGTGCGTACAGCATGGCATCCCCACCGACAGGCAAGGAGGTATTGTAATTCCTTTTTATCATAAAATACAGTTGCCATCCAAGTAATCTTAGTATGAATTTCTGTAGTAGATAGATCCTTCCCTTATCCACATAATGAATTAGGAATATTGTTAGGGACCTTTAGGTGTATTTTTAGAATTTCGTTGAGCTTGCCCCGTCGTACCTCGTATAATTTATGATAGAATGTTCGATCCCGGCCGCGGTACCTATTGCTCTACCCCCCCATTGAGCTAGAATAAGTAAAGAGGTTACGACAATATATAAGGTATATTGAATTCCAACAAAAATTTAAAAAGGCTTTATTTAATTTCTTAATGGAATATAGCTTTTATAGTACATGAATTCCCACATCATGAAGTAGTCAGTGTAAAATATTAATTTGTAAATGATTCTCAAATCTGTATAGTCTTTCATGTATGTGGTTATTCTTTTCCTTTGTGTTTTAAAATTTTGTTGAATTATTTATGTATCGTGGTATATTTTCTTTGTATTTTAAACTGATGTGTCCTATAGCATATGCATTGTTTTTATGGATGAACTAAATACAATACAATACATAATTGAAATTATGAGTGGATTGATGACACCCCAGTTTCACTTACTAAGTTTTCACTCAAAATGCATTACAAAGATGTTTGTCTGATCATCAGTTCATTGTTTGACATCTGGAAGGGGATCTTCTGTAGGTTCTACTGTCATCTAGCTGTGACAAACAGTTATCTTTGAGTAACAGTTACAGTGCAGTAACGGTTACCAGTAATGATTAGCATGCACACCAAGACGTATTCCTTGTGTTGCCTTTTACCTATTGGCTAAGCTATTCATGCCATAAGTGTACCTCTCTTAGCATGTGCAGATGGAAACAGTCATGTGTAAATGAAAAAAAAAGAAAAATCATTACATTCATGCAAATCAAGGTTGGAAGCTGCAGTTGTACAATATTATTCAACTTACAATGATGGTGTATTTAGTAATGAGGCAGCCCTTTCAACTTTGACGTTTGATTCTGCAAACACTGTATATCTGTCAACCTTTCATTGTTCTTTGCCATGCAAAGTTAAAGGCATAAATATCCATGATGATAAAACTAAAACAGCAGAAGCTGTAGGCCCACACCTTAACACAAGCTTTTCAAATTCGAAAGTTGAAGAACTTTCACGTTTCTTTAACCAATGTTAGAGGATAGGCTTGTTGAAATTGTGATATTCACCACTGTTTGAGCTTAGTGGTCCAAGCATATTTTGCTACTAAACAGTATTAATTGCTTCCGCAATGTATAAAAACTCATGCACCTTTAATCATATATGAATAACCATCTTAGTGCAATGCAATGCCTGTGGCATGTGACCAGGTATATTTGAAGCAATGTGCTGTAATAAACAAATATGTATAGAATCTTTCAACGAGTGTGTCCTATCTGTGAACTTAAATAAAACACGTTCTACAAATGAGAGAGGTTTATTTCTTTTTTATTTTGAAACATAATTAATGTCATTACGTGTGGAAGAGAACATCAGTTAAGTGACCGCCGCGACTTCATTGGGTCGTGCGTATACGGTTGACCCAATTTTCAATGACAGAAGAACGTAAATTAGGTCCAACTTCACGAATAACACGCGTGATGTTATTCATAAGATCATTTACTGTTTCTGGCTTGTTGA
Organism: Deroplatys truncata; assembly: GCA_030765065.1. Classification (NCBI taxonomy): domain Eukaryota; kingdom Metazoa; phylum Arthropoda; class Insecta; order Mantodea; family Mantidae; genus Deroplatys; species Deroplatys truncata. The sequence goes on from CM060975.1 coordinate 321,919,019, forward strand.
CATAAATTCGAGATTTAATGTAACCCCACAAGAAGTAATCCAACGGCGTTAAATCACATGACCTCGGGGGCTAGTTAAAATCACCACCACAGGAAATGATGAAACCTCTGAGCTTTTCCTTCAAAAGATTGATTGTTTCGAGAGCAGTATGACATGTGTCACCATCTTGCTGGAACCAGATGTTTCTGAGAACCATACAATCCAGTTGAGGCCAAAAATAGTCCCTTATAAGAGCCCAGTATTTTTCTCCATTGACAGAGCTTCTCCATCTTCATCTTGGAAAAAAAATGCACCAATGATTCCACTATACCAAAATGCACACCACACAGTAACCTTTTGGGAATGAAGAGGTCGTTCTTGAATCTGCATTGGATTGTGATTGCTCCAATAGCGGCAATTTTGTTTGTTAACACAATCATCCATCCAAAAGTGGGCTTCGTCGCTGAAGATGATTTTTCGACAAAAATCCGGGTCAGCTTCCAATTGCTCCATAGCCCAGTTAGCGAATACACGGCACAACCTATGGTCATTGGGCTTTAGTTCTTTAGTTAGCACCATTTTGTAAGCTTGAAACTTCAAGTCCAGATGCAGAATTCACCAAGTTGTGGTTGGCGAAAGCCCCAATTCTTGCGCTCGACGAACAATTGATTTGTTTCTGTTCTCGTGTACACTCTCACGAACGGCGCCTATGTTTTCGTTGGAGCACTTACGTCGATTACATACAGGCGTTCTTTGATCACTGACAGAACCACTTCTTTCAAATGTATCGATCAAACGCCGAATTGTTCTCTCACAGGGATGATTATGCACACCGTAAGTTTCACGCAATACATGGAAGGTTTGGCGAACAGATGATCCATTTTGATAATACATTTTCACAATTTCTACACGTTGCTGAATGCTGTAACGTTCCATGGCTATTTGTCAATAACAACTGTAACTCAATAACAACGGCAGCTATCACATGTTAAAGATAGGACACTCTTGTTGAAGGACCCTTTACTTGCAACTCCATGCAAGGATGACTCAAGTTTGTAAACAAGATGAGGAACTAGTTTCCAATAAATGATACCAATGCTGTGCACATGTTGTAAATGCTGTCAGCTAGGCTCGGTAACTGTCTTGTTACTTTAGTATCCATTAACACAATGACTAATTGTCTTCATTTCTTTGATAACCATTATTGTTAACTAGTTACTTTGGTAACTGTTATTGGGTAACTAATTACTTCGTATTTGATACTTTAGTAAACGTTATTGGGTAACTCTTACTAATGTATTTGTTACTTTGGTAAACATTATTGGGTAACTAATTACTTCGTATTTGATACTTTAGTAAACGTTATTGGGTAACTCTTACTAATGTATTTGTTACTTTGGTAAACATTATTGGGTAACTAATTACTTCGTATTTGATACTTTGGTAACTGTTATTGGGTAACTAATTACTTCGTATTTGATACTTTGGTAACTGTTATTGGGTAACTAATTACTTCGTATTTGATACTTTGGTAAACATTATTGGGTAACTCTTGCTAATGTATTTGTTACTTTGGTAAACATTACTGGGTAACTCTTGCTAATGTATTTGATACTTTGGTAAACATTATTGGGTAACTCTTGCTAATGTATTTGATACTTTGGTAAACATTATTGGGTAACTCTTGCTAATGTATTTGATACTTTGGTAAACATTATTGGGTAACTCTTGCTAATGTATTTGATACTTTGGTAAACATTATTGGGTAACTCTTGCTAATGTATTTGTTACTTTGGTAAACATTATTGGGTAACTCTTGCTAATGTATTTGATACTTTGGTAAACATTATTGGGTAACTCTTGCTAATGTATTTGATACTTTGGTAAACATTATTGGGTAACTCTTGCTAATGTATTTGTTACTTTGGTAAACATTATTGGGTAACTCTTGCTAATGTATTTGTTACTTTGGTAAACATTATTGGGTAACTCTTGCTAATGTATTTGATACTTTGGTAAACATTATTGGGTAACTCTTGCTAATGTATTTGATACTTTGGTAAACATTATTGGGTAACTCTTGCTAATGTATTTGATACTTTGGTAAACATTATTGGGTAACTCTTGCTAATGTATTTGATACTTTGGTAAACATTATTGGGTAACTCTTGCTAATGTATTTGATACTTTGGTAAACATTATTGGGTAACTCTTGCTAATGTATTTGATACTTTGGTAAACATTATTGGGTAACTCTTGCTAATGTATTTGATACTTTGGTAAACATTATTGGGTAACTCTTGCTAATGTATTTGTTACTTTGGTAAACATTATTGGGTAACTAGTTCATTACCACCACACAGAGTAAGGAATTTGAAATTGCATTGTTAATGTTTTGCACTACAAAGTTAGATAGTAGTACAAGCAACACTAAATTAAGTGATCCCCTTCCAGATGCCACTGGATATACAGTTCACAATGGAGATGAACATTTTTGAACATGTTCTGACTGAAAATTTAGTAAGTGAAACTAAAATGTCACTAATATGTGGGTCACTCCAACGGTTTTGAGAATGGACACAATAAAATATTAAAAATTTAGATCTGATCATTGCATGTTTCCAAAATATTCTCCATTGCATCTATGCACCGTCTCAGCCTTTCAAACCATTTTTCAAATGCTGAACGCCATTCTTCTTTGAGTGAGTTCAAATACATTCTTCATAAACAGCTACTGCGGTTTCAGGCGACTCAAATCGTTGACCTCAAATTTTTTTCTTTCATTTTGCGGAATAGAAAAAAGTTGCATGGGGCTAGATCTGGACTGTAGGGAGGATGGGATAAATATCTTATTCCTGCAGAAATTGGGTTGTTTCTTGTGCAGCGTGGGCAGAGGCATTGTCATGGTGCAACAAAACTCCACACAGACCAGTCTTAGGATGCTTTCTTCTCAGTTTACTGAACACTTGTGACAAACATTTTGTGGTGTGCCATCTGACAGTAACAGTTTTCTGTCCCTCAAGCAGAATCGTCACAATGTGGCCACTTGCTGAGAAGAAGGAACAGATCATCATCTTGCCAACACTTCTCGTTTGCTTCACTTTTGTTGGGGTATCTTCTCCAGGGAAGACCCAGACCCATGACTTCACTTAACTTTTATATCATACTGGTAAACCCAGCTTTTGTTACCTGTTACAATTTTAAATATGTTTTTGGATTTTCCTCCATTGAAAGTTTCAGTAATTTCCTAGCACTGTTGCTGATTTGTGAGGTGTGGGGATCCAGCGACTGCAGAGTTTCCTGACATCAAGCTTTTTTTTCAGGGTTGTTTTCACTGCTGCCAATCCAATATTTAAGGCTTTTTGAATCGGACCATATGTGTAATAATGGTCCTCCAGCAACATGCACTCTGCTTTCACCACATTTTCATCCATTGTTGCTGTAGCCAGCTGTCCTGCTTGATCTTCATCTTTGAGGGAATCCCTTCCTCTTTTAAACTCTGCAAACCATGATAAATGATGGATTGCAAGGGCAAAGAACCCCAAATTTACATGCAGTCTTTCAAGGCAGTCTCTCTCCCCTAAACTGACTTACAGTTCTAGAAAATGATAGCACAGTAATGCTCTCGTTTGAGATCCATCCCAGCGTATACATGCACACACGGTGCTGATGATGCACGCCCAGACTTGCACATGTTGCTATCTGAACTTCAATCTGAAGTTACGAAAAGTTGCTTTGACTTCCACTGCCAAATTGTTGCCAATTCTCAAAACTTTCAGAATGACCCTCGTACTCTCACAATTTCAATTATGTTAAAAAGTTTTACTGTTTAGAATGACTTAGCATAGGACAAAGGCTGTTCAATAACTTAGAATCAAGGCAAATCTCTAGGAATTTTGTACTTTTAATTAATATTTTCAATGTAAGGTTTAAGACTAGCATACAAAAGCAGCATTTAGTGAAGATACAGTAATGTGGCAACTGCTGAGTAAACATGCAGCACCTGTACACATAACTCTGAATCAACTTACTACAAGTACGCTCGGAAACAAACAGGGAAAGAACCGAAACCTGAAGTATACTCCATTTCTCCATTTTAAATTCAGATATGTTATTAATCTGTACAGCCTGTTTTTGCGCTGTTAAATTTGAAAAAGAATCTAATTTGATTTCACTTATACCAAAAATGGATGTCTCTCGACAGTCTTCCAAGTTCTGGAAATGTTGTACAGTCTGTAAGCACCTTTTGCCTATAAAAAACTGATCAGAATGACTGAGTAATCTTTTACATAATCAAAGCAGATCAATTTTAAACTTTGTACCTTTCCTTTGGTCAAGTAAATATTTGACGACAAATGCTGCACATAATACAGAAACCTATGACATCAATATGCAATGAAATAGTGGCAAAACTGGTGAATAAGTACATTCCCCACTCCCAGGCAAATACTGAGAAAAGTAATCTTCTCAGTTGGCATGGTAGAATCAGACTCAAAAGTCATAGCTGAGGTTTGAACCACAGATCTTTAGATTTCCAAGCCGCTGCTCTGACCAATTGAGCTACCATGACAACATTCCGGCATGACATTAAATCCCCCAAATGGGTCGCATTTTTCTCTATAAACTACAAGGTGTTCTCAAATTCATTTTTAAATAACATATCTCAATGGGAACTTACAATTTTGTAAATTGCTAATTAGAAAATATCAGTTGACTAATTTCTAATGTTAGCTGGAAACAGTTTTCTCTCTTGATACAATTATTTAGCGTACTTTGCTCATAAACTTGATTACAACATACAAAGGAAAGAAAGCAAAACTTTGTTACATGGAAGTTATTTTAAAATTTTGCCACTGGTATTGATTGATTATCATAATGTTATAAGCAGATTCAATTCTCTTTTGTTTTGCTTCATCTTCTGCTTTCTCAGTTCCTAACTTGTGGCCATCTATATATTGTTTGGAATGAAATATCAGCAACATTTGTGTTATTTTCACATGCATTTTCTGTGGAGTAACGAACAGTTTTAACAGTTCTATCAATTTACATATATGGAATGCTGGTAATAACATATAAGCAGTTAAATAGTTTTAACATAAATGCAGACATTCATGATCACATTACTAAAATAAATTTCAGTTACATATTGCAGGGCATAAAAGAACTCTATACGAAAAAAGTCTTCACTATAATGCCATTTAATTGTATAATAAACTCCCTCCATTTTTTACGAAATCAATAACCTTAGCAACATTTAAAAAAGAATTGAAGAAATTCTTATTACAGGTTGTTTTTCTTTGGTAGACAAATATTTTCGAATTATATAGTTTTTAAGTTTTATTATATAATATGTACTATGTGTTATGTTTATATTTGTCAATATTCATATGATTATTTCATTTGGAACGTTGTAATTAGTAATTTTTTTTATGTTTATTCATTATTTATTATCTTTTGTTAAAACTGTTTATTTGTATATACATCTTTATTCATTATGTATGTTCTTAATGATTGTAATGTTTAAATTTGATGAGGCCAATATTTTAAAATAAAGAGAGTTGAGGATTGTTACACTACATCACTAAAATATTCTTACTTGAACGCGTTTCGGGAGACGGCTTGTTCCCATCGTCAGCATGTTCTAAACAGATGTTTCTGGTCATTGTCTGGGGGATGTGTGTGACCGGAAACATCAGTTGAGAACAAGCCGTCTCCCGAAACGCGTTCAAGTAAGAATATTTTAGTGATGTAGTATAATAACCCTCAACTCTCTTTATTTTAAATTATGACACATCACTGTTACTAGCTTCTAAGTCTTCAAAATTAGTCAGGCCAATATTTCTGTATTGGAAATCATATGATGAATAAAATTGAATTGAACTATTTTCTACTCATGGCAATCTCAATGAACACTCAAAGTCTTCTTCGCAAGTATGCTGTTTTATAAATCAAATGTTTCTTGTATTGACAGTGCAGTCATTTAATGGTGAGGCCAAGGATCGCACGTGTGCGTGCTCCTCATATCTCTATTACACTGGGGGTTTTTCATTCTGTAACTCTTGTATTACTTACTCGCGAGTGATAGTAACATGCACTATAATGACTGCTAACCTTGTCCATCTGAGCGAAGACATTCCTAGCAACTTTGGATGAGATTTCCATTCAGACGCATTACTACTTGTGTAATGTTCATAGTTTCTGTTTTTATATTATCCTTAAGTTCGTCTATGGTATGGGGAGTGTTCCTTGTTCTCCACAAACTTTTTTCCTCTAATAGAACATCTCATTTTTGCTTCTTAGGTTTAGCAATCCCATTGTACTAAACTTATTAACCAGACATCTAACAGCTTCTCTACCTGGAACTGCAATACCAGGAAATTTCTCCTGAAACTGTCTACATGATTCGGTTTTTACGTGTGTATCGAACATAACAATTTTGTTGTTTAAGTGTGAATTTGTCGGCAGACATTGCAGTGGACCAATAACAGAACATTAGCACTCTCACAAACAACACAGATGTCTTGAATAAACTTTCAGCTTTGAGACGCACAACGCTCTTTACAGCACAAAGTAGCAACTGAAACACAGCTATCAAAGTAACCTTGAACATGCCATTCACCGCCAGTTGTGCATTGAAAAGTACTGAGGTCCTGCAGTACAGCATGCTATGCATATAACCGGTCCATGGCTTCACCTTAAGATGACCACAGGCTTTGTAAATCTTCATATCATTTGGTAATTTCCACTTCCACTATGGCACATTGATCCACAGTTTGCTTTCCACCAGGCTAGACGATCCTGCGCTGCAACTTTCCAGTTCCGGATGTTAAGGATGTGTGCTGTGCAATGTCTTCCCATCTGTTACATGGTCTTCGCACAGACTTTCCTCCTCCAAAATCTCCTGAGATCACCTTCTTTGGTATTCAATGTTCATCGATTCTTATTAAATTGCCTGCCCATTTGAGTCACTTGACCTGAATTATATCTAATACTCCATTCTCCTTGCATACACACAGGTCCATAAATATTCCTTTCAAAGGAACCAAAGTTTTGACTGCTTTCTTTGAGTGTGTCCATGCTTCACTGCCATACACCAGCATTCAAAATTATCTTTAGTCTCTGCTTCTAAACAGTGGCTATACTGCAAAGTATGCTCTTATCCAGTTATTAGAAATACATTGTTTAAAGGCAAAAGGGAATCCTGTAAATCACTATTTCATTTATTAAATGCATTACCCTTTCCATGTCTATATATATATTTGAGAAAAATCAGGACAAACACAGATATTGCAGAAGAAATAGACAGCATCTAAGTAACTGTCATCATAGAACCTTACTATATGAAGAAAGTGCTATGTATAACAGTATTAAACTATACAATAAATTACCTCTAGATATCAAGGAAATCTTTTCTTTTGACAAATTCAAAAACAAGTACAGGCATTATTACTAACATAACATAATATAAGATCTCAATCTGCAGACCCTATAGTGAGCTAGACCAGCTTAAAGAAAGCTAGTCTACTCTAGGATGTAGATTACGTCATAAATACATAATTACATTGTGTACTTGTATGTAAATAAATTGTAGTTCTTATGTAGAGTATGTTAGAGCTAAAAAATTTTAAAACAATATTATTTATACTTAATGTATTTATAAAATTTGGTAACATTTTATAGTCAGATATTTTTTGAATGAAAGAAATCATCCTCTGTATAGAAGGTGTGAGTGATGAGATATCTTTTTAATGCTAACTTGAATTTATTTTTATTAGTTTTCATTCCTTAATATATGATGGAAGTGAATTAAATAATACTATACCACTGTAGTAAGCCCCTTTTTGGAGTACTTGTAGGTTATTGCTTGGCCTGTGTAAGTCCTGCCCATTCCTGGTTTGTTTGCTGTGTATGTCTGAATTTTTTATGAACACTTCTGGGTGGTCAACCACGGTTAAAAGTACAGCTAAAATATACTCACAGGCTAATAGTAGAATTCCAAATGTTTTGAATAGTGGTTTACAATGAGTTGATTTCTTTACACCTGCCATTATTCTTATTACCTTTTTTTGTAAAAGAAATATTTTGTTTGGTGTCTACTGAATTTCCCCAAAATGTTATTCCATAAGTCATAATTGAAGGAAAATAAGCATAATATACTGTTTTAGGATGCTTTTATTTGTAAAATGAATTAATGATCTAATTGCAAAACATGCAGAGATTAGTTTTGGTAGGATGTAGTCAATATGGTCTTTCCAATTCCTATTATGATCTATAATAAGACCAAGAAATTTTATGCTACAAGTTTCAGTAATTTCATTGTCTTCATGTTCAATTCTTATGTCTGCAATACTTTTATTTTTTGTGCAAAAATTGATATACTTAGTTTTTTCAAAGTTTATAGGAATTTTGTTACTATCGAACCAATTATTTAACACACTGAAAATACCGTTGGATAACTCTGAGAGGTGACTGATGATGTGTCCTTTAATTATAATACTTGTATCATCTGCAAAGAGACTGGGTGAGCATGTTCATTTATTACTCTGGGGAGGTTGACATATATTAGAAACAATAATGGACCCAAAATCGAACCTTGTGGAACACCATGCTTTATTTCTGACCATTTGGAATATATTTTGGAATTATCTGCAGTATTTATTATGACCTTTTGATGTATGTTTGATAGGTAAGATGCAATCCATTGATATGTTTTATTCTTAATGCCATAATATGATAATTTTGATAGAGTATGTTATAATTTACACAGTCAAATGCTTTTGATAGGTCACAGAATATTCCTAGTGTATTTACATTTATTATCAAGCAATTTCAAAATTGCATTTGTTAAGTTGAAAGTGGCATTATTGGTTGACATGTTTTCCCTAAATCCAAACTGCTCCTTTGCTAAAATATTATTTTTAATTAGGTGGTGACATATTCGTTTTAACATAAGTTTTTCAAATACTTTGGAGAAAGCAGTTAGTAATGATACTGGTCTATAGTTTGACAGCTGTGACTTTTGCCCTTTCTTGCATAGTGATTTAACTATAGAATATTTTAGCCTGTCAGGAAAAATTCCTGTTACAAAGGAGAAGTTACTTATATGACTTAAAGGTTTGCTAATTTTATCGGTGCATAGTTTTAATATCTTAGTATTATTTCGTCATAACCTGATGGATTCTTGCTTTTGAGGGATTTTATCATTTTATTTACTTCTATCATGCTCGTGGGTACTATTTCTGTACAAATAGGCTGTTCTAAGCTTGCTTTTTTCAAATATGAAATAGGGTCCTCCACTTGTTGTTTGGACTGTAACAGTAAATTTTCTGCTAACTGAATATAATACTCATTAAATAATGTTGCTATTTCTTGTGGTTCTTTTGTGGTGATATGATATACTGTAATTTCTTTTATTTCATTTTTTGTGTGATGTTTACCAGTCTCTTTTTATATAATTTTCCATATTGTATTAGGCTTGTTATTTGAGGACTCTATCTGCTTTTCATAGCAGAGTTTTTTAGCTACATTTATAACCTTTTCTAAAATTTTACAATATTTTTTATAGTGTTGTCTATGTTTCTCACAGTTGCTTTCTCTAGTAGCCAAGTAGAGTTCTCTTTTGTGTTTGCAGGATATCTTAATACCTTGTTTTAACCAGCCATTTCTAGGTGTGTTAATAATTTTCTTTACATGAGATGGAAAACTTAAGTTATGAATCATTATGAAAGTATTTAAAAAGGAGTTAAACTTGTCATTCATATTGTTCTTTTTGTATATTTCTTCCCAGGATTGTTCTGAAAGCTGGTGATTAAAGAGTTTTATGTTCTCACTGTTAATGACTCAGTAGTTGGATACATGATTCGTTATTTTGGAATAGGGATGTTATAATTGATTTTAAGTAACTGCCCATCATGGTCTGAAAGTCCATTAGTTAAGGGTTGGATTTCATGGTACTCATTTTTAGACTAAACAATTGTTTTATTCATTAAAGGAATACTTAGAGAGTATGTAACAGCTGTGTGTGTGTGTGTGTGTGTGTGCGTGCGTGCGTGTGATATATTGTATTATGTTCTATACTATGTAAGTGATGTGTCCTATATCATTATGTGATCAACAGCATGAATAAAAATCTAATCTAATCTTTGCAACAACTTATTTTTGTTATTAGCCTTGCTCCAACCCCCAGCAATCCTGGAGGATTGAGGTTCTCCCTTAGCTGAACGGTCCCCATTTAGCATTACCTATGCATGGCTTAGCTATTTTAGATGTTGTCCAGGGGTGACGGCATGCATTGGACATGGTAGTAATAAATGGCCTTTCCTGTGTAATTTACAACTTGAAATTAGGTGTTTCATATCCCCATGTCTGTCAGAAAGAGTAGGGCTTTTCAATGATAAAGGAATTATCAAAATTATTTCAGTGGTTTTTACATCACTCTGCATATCTACAAATTTTCTGTCTTTATAATATTAGCACAGGAACAGCGACAATTAAAAATCCCTAAGTGCAGACAGATAGTTATGATTCACTCACCTTACAGGCTGCCTCCACCGTCTTACACAAAGCCCCTGATGAGGGTTCACAGTGGAACACATGTGCAATGAACAGATCCTGTGCGGTGTGCATGATGAAGCCACACTGCTTCACATTGCGTCCAATGCCCAAGAAGGAAAGATAACGAACTCTACACTCAGCTATCAGCTTATTCTCCTCCTGCAAAAAATAAATATACTCACTTTCAATACCTGCACAAACTGTTGCTATGATATCCTGCGCTTGCAATCCTATCAGGATGGACAGAAAGGTGATATCAGTACACCGACAACAACAAATAATCACTACCAAACAACAATTATGTGTGTCTGCAAATACTATGAATACACGAGGGTAGTTCTGACACAGAGATCCTGTTGACAATCTTAAATAGCAACAATCATTCTCTACTTAACACAGACATGGTGCTGACAATATCAAATAGCAACAATGGTTCTCTACTTAACACAGACATGGTGTTGACAATACCAAATAGCAACAATGGTTCTCTACTTAACACAGACATGGTGCTGACAATATCAAATAGCAACAATGGTTCTCTACTTAACACAGACATGGTGCTGACAATATCAAATAGCAACAATGGTTCTCCACTTAACACAGACATGGTGCTGACAATATCAAATAGCAACAATGGTTCTCTACTTAACACAGACATGGTGCTGACAATATCAAATAGCAACAATGGTTCTCTACTTAACACAGACATAGTGCTGACAATATCAAATAGCAACAATGGTTCTCCACTTAACACAGACGTGGTGCTGACAATATCAAATAGCAACAATGGTTCTCTACTTAACACAGACATGGTGCTGACAATATCAAATAGCAACAATGGTTCTCTACTTAACACAGACATGGTGTTGAAAATACCAAATAGCAACAATGGTTCTCCACTTAACACAGACATAGTGCTGACAATACCAAATAGCAACAATGGTTCTCTACTTAACACAGACGTGGTGTTGACAATATCAAATAGCAGCAATGGTTCTCTACTTAACACAGACGTGGTGTTGACAATACCAAATAGCAACAATGGTTCTCTACTTAACACAGACGTGGTGTTGACAATATCAAATAGCAACAATGGTTCTCTACTTAACACAGACATGGTGTTGACAATATCAAATAGCAACAATGGTTTACTACTTAACACAGACGTGGTGTTGACAATATCAAATAGCAGCAATGGTTCTCTACTTAACACAGACGTGGTGTTGACAATACCAAATAGCAGCAATGGTTCTCTACTTAACACAGACATGGTGTTGACAATATCAAATAGCAACAATGGTTCTCTACTTAACACAGACATGGTGTTGACAATATCAAATAGCAACAATCATTCTCTACTTAACACAGACATGGTGTTGACAATACCAAATAGCAACAATGGTTCTCTACTTAACACAGACATGGTGCTGACAATATCAAATAGCAGCAATGGTTCTCTACTTAACACAGACGTGGTGTTGACAATACCAAATAGCAACAATGGTTCTCCACTTAATACAGACATGGTGTTGACAATATCAAATAGCAACAATGGTTCTCTACTTAACACAGACATGGTGTTGACAATATCAAATAGCAACAATCATTCTCTACTTAACACAGACATGGTGTTGACAATACCAAATAGCAACAATGGTTCTCTACTTAACACAGACATGGTGCTGACAATATCAAATAGCAGCAATGGTTCTCTACTTAACACAGACGTGGTGTTGACAATATCAAATAGCAGCAATGGTTCTCTACTTAACACAGACGTGGTGTTGACAATACCAAATAGCAACAATGGTTCTCTACTTAACACAGACATGGTGTTGACAATATCAAATAGCAACAATGGTTCTCTACTTAACACAGACGTGGTGTTGACAATACCAAATAGCAGCAATGGTTCTCTACTTAACACAGACATGGTGTTGACAATATCAAATAGCAACAATGGTTCTCTACTTAACACAGACATGGTGTTGACAATACCAAATAGCAACAATGGTTCTCTACTTAACACAGACATGGTGTTGACAATATCAAATAGCAGCAATGGTTCTCTACTTAACACAGACGTGGTGTTGACAATACCAAATAGCAACAATGGTTCTCTACTTAACACAGACATGGTGTTGACAATATCAAATAGCAACAATGGTTCTCTACTTAACACAGACATGGTGTTGACAATATCAAATAGCAGCAATGGTTCTCTACTTAACACAGACATGGTGTTGACAATACCAAATAGCAACAATCATTCTCCACTTAACACAGACATAGTGTTGACAATATCAAATAGCAACAATGGTTCTTTACTTAACACGGACATGGTGCTGACAATATCAAATAGCAACAATGGTTCTTTACTTAACACGGACATGGCGTTGACAATATCAAATAGCAACAATGGTTCTTTACTTAACACGGACATGGTGTTGACAATACCAAATAGCAACAATGGTTCTTTACTTAACACGGACATGGTGCTGACAATACCAAATAGCAACAATGGTTCTTTACTTAACACGGACATGGTGCTGACAATATCAAATAGCAACAATGGTTCTCCACTTAATACAGACATGGTGCTTACAATTTCAAATAGCAACAATGGTTCTCTACTTAACACAGACATGGTGCTGAAAATAACAAATAGCAACAATGGTTCTCTACTTAGCACATACATGGTGCTCACAATATCAAATTGTTAACACAGATGTGGTGTTGACAATACCAAATAGCAACAATGGTTCTTTACTTAACACGGACATGGTGCTGACAATATCAAATAGCAACAATGGTTCTCTACTTAACACAGACATGGTGCTCACAATATAAAATTGTTAACACAGACGTGGTGTTGACAATACCATATAGCAACAATGGTTCTTTACTTAACACAGACATGGTGTTGACAATACCAAATAGCAACAATTGTTCTCTACTTAGCACAGACATGGTGCTCACAATATCAAATTGTTAACACAGATGTGGTGTTGACAATACCAAATAGCAACAATGGATCTTTACTTAACACGGACATGGTGCTGATAATATCAAATAGCAACAATGATTCTCCACTTAATACAGACATGGTGCTTACAATTTCAAATAGCAACAATGGTTCTCTACTTAATACAGACATGGTGCTGACAACATCACATAGCAACAGTGGTTCTCTACTTAACACAGACATGGTGCTGAAAATAACAAATAGCAACAATGGTTCACTACTTAACACAGATGTGGTGCTGACAATATCAAATAGCAACAATGGTTCTCCACTTAATACAGACATGGTTCTGACAATATCAAATAGTAACAATGGTTCTCCACTTAGCACATGCATGGTGCTGACTATATCAAATAGCAACAATGGTTCTCCACTTAACACAGACATGGTGCTCACAATATCAAATAGCACTATGGATCTCTACTTAACACAGACGTGGTGCTGACAATATCAAATAGCAACAATGGTTTTCCACTTAATACAGACATGGTTTTGACAATATCAAATAGCAACAATGGTTCTCCACTTAGCACATACATGGTGCTGATAATATCAAATAGCAACAATGGTTCTCCACTTAACACAGACATAGTGTTGACAATAGCAAATAGCAACAATGGTTCTCCACTTAACACAGACATGGTGCTCACAATATAAAATAGTAACAATGGTTCTCCACTTAATACAGATATAGTTCTGACAATATCAAATAGCAACAATGGTTCTCCGCTTAACACAGACGTGGTGTTGAAAATAACAAATAGCAACAATGGTTCTCCACTTAACACAGACATGGTGCTGACAATATCAAATATCAACAATTTTTCTCCATTTAACACAGACATGGTGCTGACAATATCAAATATCAACAATTTTTCTCCATTTAACACAGACATGGTGCTGACAATATCAAATATCAACAATTTTTCTCCATTTAACACAGACATGGTGCTGACAATATCAAATATCAACAATTTTTCTCCACTTAAAGCAGACATTATGCTGACAATACCAAATAGCAACAATGCTTCTCCGCTTAACACAGACATGGTGCTGACAATAGTAGTACCTTTATATTTTAATTTTTTTTCAATAATTTGTTTCAGCTTTTGCCAATTAGCTTGTGAATAATTTCCTTTATTTTCTTTATGTCCCCATATTGTCATATCATAACTAAACTAAATTAACCAATGATCACTGGAAGTAAAATCTTGTCCCACTTTCCAGTTGAAAATTTTATGCATTACTTTTACATTACCTAACGTAAGATCAATGTTTGATTCAGACTGTTATGAAAAGTTGATGGATTTAGCAGTTTATTAATAATGTTCAAATTTAATTCAGATATTAGTTCAATTACTTCACCTCTTCTATCTTTCTGCTCATTAAACCACCAGGGTGATTTGGAATTTGAATCAAGAGTATGAAGTATCTCGTGGTATTTAAATGATTTATGTGTATTTGTAATCTTTTCAATATAAGGTTAAATTTCATGGTTAAACTGGAAATAATGATTTAACAAAATAAAAGTACCCTGTTAGTGGGTCATTTCTAATGTGTGTCACTTAACTACTTGGAGGTTTGGATTAATTATAATTACGGCAGTCGTAGGAATTTTCCTGCGCTCATTACTCTTGGCATAACTGCAATATGAGTTATTATTCCATTCATGGAGTAAGGTTCTTGGATACACAAAATATCTAAATTTAACTCTCCAATAACTCTTTTTAACTCAGACATAACTAATTTACTCCTTTGGGCATTTAATTTGTGCAATTTTTACGTTTTTCAATTTAAATCCTTGCAATCTGCCATCACGTCCTCTAAGTAAAACATATCCCACATTTGCAAAATAATGTTTCTTAACGCCATCAGACATTCTTTACTCTGCAAGTTCTCTTGTGAGTTTTTGAACTTTTAAAATTCTAACTACTGGAGGGTTATTTATTCTACTTAAAGTATTATTTTTACTGCTTTTTTGCTTTACAGGTGGTTTAACAATGCCATTTATTTTTGCACTGACTGTTACATTTTCAATACGTATACCAAGAATATTTTCTTTATTGTAATGTAATTTGGATTTGTAGGAATTTGTCTTTAAGGAATAACTTTTAGGTTTAAAAGGAGTATGTGAAATTTGGTTGGAAGGAATCTGGAAATACAGGTTTTTTGGACTAAGTTTAGGAATTTTGGGATAATTGGCTCCATCATGACGTATGTTTACATAACAATTTGGCCACTGCTGATTTTAGTCAAAAGCTATTCGCCCATAGCATTTAACAAAATGATTATAAATCTCTTCTACGTCTAATGTATCATTTCTTCTCCTAAATACTTCTTCTAATAAATTAAAATAATTCCTGTGGATTTGTTGTTATATTATGTATCCTTAAGTCTATTCTATCAATGGTGTCGGTATAGGGAATACAATGGATTCTCTGTTTACATGCAATTTCCTAATAACTTGCCGTAATGCTGCAATTAAAATCAATGTTTCCTCAAGCCGAGACAGCTGCATGGTTTTTTCCAACAATGTGTAAACTTTGTTTACGTCAGATTCGGTCGATGTGCCGATTTCCGGCACGTGTGTTGCTGGCTGAGACTTCTCCCGTATACGTTTCCAGTTATATAGTTTGCATGTTTAAGATTCTCTTCATCTGTCTGCTGTTTTAAATCATCATCATCATCTTCTTCTTCTTGTTCTTCAGGTTCTTTATTTGTTTCTTCTTCTTCTACTTGATCCTCATTTACTTTACCCTTTTCTGTTCATGCCTCTAATTTTATATCATTATTTTGGATATATTTATCTAATTTTAATCTCTTCTTTTTTCTAAAGAATTTTAAAAATCCTCTTTTACGATTTATTCCCTCTTCTTTTTCTTTGCTTTCTTCTTTGGTAAGATCATCCCTTATTATAGCATCATAATCGACTTTAATAAGTTTTTTATCAACATTTTGATTTATCGTTTCACATTTTTTTCCATTTATAACTAATTTTGGTGGCAATTTAGGTTTAACTTGATACATAGGCTCAATATCTGCATTTATTTTATTTATTTTGAAAGTCCTCTTCATTTAACAGAATAGCATTATTTTTTACCTCTTCTTTATTTTCTTTTATTATTTGTACTGCTATATCTTGATGATCAATTTGCTCGCTTATTTTATTTTGTAATAGTTTCAGTTTTAATTTATGTTCAATAACTTCCTTTAAATTTCTCCTAATTCTACTCGGCGTGTTACGATTTGGTTTCTTTTTCTTCAAGATTTTAGGAACACTATTCATAATTAGTTCTCAAAATTACCCTGTCCCAGAAAATCTTATATGCAGGGCAGTTTTGTTTTCCCTCTGTGTTTATTTCTCTTACAACAAGGAATACAAATGGGAACTTGTTCCTTCTTTGCACAGTCCTTCCTGTTATGATCGGCTTCCCCACAATGTCTGCAAACTTGCTGTTTAGTACAAAATTTGGCAACATGACCAAAATACCGCAATAACAGGTATAGCAGTAAAAGTCCTGTAAATATAACAACAAATGGTGAACCTATCCAGCAATTAGATAAAATAAATTATCAATGAAAACCTAACCTTTTGACACCATATTGACCACATATGTAAGAAGATAAGTACAAATAAATCTCTACTTAATAAGGAACCTAGCAAATTACTTAAACTCTGAAAATCTGAAAGTGACCTACTATGGAATAATACATCCACATCTACAATATGCAGTTGAGGTTTGGGGCAGCTCTTGTATAACTGACATGAACAGATTACTGGTTTTACAGAAGAAATTTTAAGATGTATATATAATGTAAATAGAAAAGAATCATGTAGAAATGTCTTTGTAGATAACAAAATTCTAATGGTAGTATATTTATATGTTTTTAAAGTAGTCATGTTTGTAGTTAGTAAAGACGGAGTAGGTAACTTAAATAAGCACTATCACAACCAACAAACAAGGTCACAAAACAATTACCATAGAATAACTGTAAATAAGAAGATAAAGATCCCTTAATAATGGGAAAAATACTATTCAATAAATTACCGATTTCAGTAAAAACAAAAAAAAAAGGGAAACTGTTTAAAAATGAACTAAACAAATATCTAATACAAAAATGTTTGTATAGGCTGGATGAATTGTAATATAAATAAATGTATATATTTTCTGACGTATCCGACAAGTGTTATTATGGATAAAAATAAATATCATCATCATCATCATCATCATCATCTTGACACCTCGCACACTATGCTATTGATATAAAAACTTTTACTTTGACTGACTGGAAATCAACATACAGTCGGGTTCTCTGAGTGATAATTTTCCTAATTTTTGGGGTAACTTCCACAACTTGGTGAACTGTTGCTACATTTCTCGGTCCAGTTTTAAATCTAAACTTAAAGCCTTCTTCAAAATCTTCTTTGGTAACCTCATCTTTAAACTTTTGTTTATATAAATCTTCTTTAAGTTGCTCTTCATAAGTATCTGCTAAAACTTCATACAGGATCTTTAATGGATTCCTTTTTGTTTGACTTTTCAATTATAAGATCCTTATCTTTCATATTCTCACTTTGCATTATCTTGTTGGCGTCTTCTTCAGTTTCCGTTTCAACAAAAACGTTTCTTCCAACTGCTCTCATACTCAAGATTTTTATCTTCTCTTCAGCTGGTTTTAAATGGGTGGTAAAAATCTTCTGAACTTCCCTGGCTTCTTTGCGTTTTACTCGATGTAACAAACAAGGTATGTGTTTTTGTGTTAATGGTTCTTTGCAGTTCCATTACTTTTGATTTCGGCGCTGGCATAGCAGCTACCTGTGCAAAGGACAAAGTTAGTGTTTGTTGGTTATTTAAACTTCTTTCATATAGTTCTTTGTATACCTTATCTTCGGTTAGGGCTTTCTCCTTTTCTAATCTTAGTTCATTCATTTCTTTCTGAAACTTACTTAACATTTGAAAGATAATTTTCTTGTTGTCAATTGACATTTTTTCTTTACCTATTATTGTATTTAATTCAGTTAAGGTATCATACAGCCCCTCCCCTTTAACTTTTTCTTTCTCCCTTTCACCCTCCATGTTTCCCGTTTCTTGACTCCCTCTTCTATCCGGGGACTGCATCAAACTCCTTCTAGGGACAAAAACATCTTCCTCCCTTACCTCTCTACTCCCAAATATACTCTTCACTTGGGCCAGAATTAATTATTAATAATCAGCTTAAGATAAAGCAATTTCATGTAATACTGCCTAGATGAAACAAATAACGTCCGGCACGTGTAACTACACGGTAGTGGCAAACACAGAGGTGATAGTCTGTGCAAAAAATGAGAGAGGCGCCACACTCATTAATGTTGCTTCACATTACCGCTGCAAATTATATACTTTATCTTGTTATACTTGCCTTTAAGATCTAATAAATATATATGAAATATTGTACAATAATACTTAAATTACTTACAATTTTCTTCTTCTTCTTCTAGTTCACTTAAATAAACATAAACTCACATATTAACCAACCTAATTTACTTAACAACTGGAGCACTGCAATAACACATCCACTGTGCTCGGTAACCTCAGCACTCACGTAACACAGACATGTTGCTGACAATGTCAAATAGCAACAATGGTTTGCCAAATAACACAGACATGGTGCTGACAATATCAAATAGCAAAAAACATTCTCTATTTCAATATCAAAGAGCAAAAATGGATCTCCCTGAACAGACATGGTGCTGACAGTTTCAAATAGGAACAAACGTTCTCTGCTTCAATATCAAACAGCAAAAGTGGATCTCCCTGAACAGACATGGTGCTGACAGTTTCAAATAGCAAGAATGGTTCTCCACCAGACACAAACTTGCTGCTGACAGTATTAAATAGCTAGAATGGTTCTCCCTGAACAGAGATGGTGCTGACAGTATCAAATAGCAACAATAGTTCTGCTTAACACAGATGGTGCTGACAGTATCAAATAGCTAGAATAGTTCTGCTAAACAGAGATGGTGCTGACAGTATCAAATAGCAAGAATAGTTCTGCTTAACAGAGATGGTGCTGACAGTATCAAATAGCAAGAATAGTTCTGCTTAACAGACATGGTGCTGACAGTATCAAATAGCAAGAATAGTTCTGCTTAACAGAGATGGTGCTGACAGTATCAAATAGCAAGAATAGTTCTGCTTAACAGAGATGGTGCTGACAGTATCAAATAGCTAGAACGGTTCTGCTAAACAGGGATGGTGCTGACAGTATCAAATAGCAAGAATGGTTCCTCCTGACAGAGATGGTGCTGACAGTATCAAATAGCAACAATGGTTTTTCCTGACAGAGATGGTGCTGACAGTATCAAATAGCTAGAACGGTTCTGCTCAACAGAGATGGTGCTGACAGTATCAAATAGCAAGAATGATTCTCCCTCAACAGAGATGGTGCTGACAGTATCAAATAGCAAGAATAGTTCTGCTTAACAGAGATGGTGCTGACAGTATCAAATAGCAAGAATAGTTCTGCTTAACAGAGATGGTGCTGACAGTATCAAATAGCTAGAACGGTTCTGCTAAACAGGGATGGTGCTGACACTATCAAATAGCAAGAATGGTTCTTCCTGACAGAGATGGTGCTGACAGTATCAAATAGCAACAATGGTTTTTCCTGACAGAGATGGTGCTGACAGTATCAAATAGCTAGAACGGTTCTGCTAAACAGAGATGGTGCTGACAGTATCAAATAGCAAGAATGGTTTTTCCTGACAGAGATGGTGCTGTCAGTATCAAATAGCAACAATGGTTTTTCCTGACAGAGATGGTGCTGACAGTATCAAATAGCAACAATGGTTCTTCCTGACAGAGATGGTGCTGACAGTATCAAATAGCAAGAATGATTCTTCCTGACAGAGATGGTGCTGACAGTATCAAATAGCTAGAACGGTTCTGCTAAACAGGGATGGTGCTGACAGTATCAAATAGCAAGAATGGTTCTGCTAAACAGGGATGGTGCTGACAGTATCAAATAGCTAGAACGGTTCTGCTAAACAGGGATGGTGCTGACAGTATCAAATAGCAAGAACGGTTCTGCTAAACAGAGATGGTGCTGACAGTATCAAATAGCTAGAACGGTTCTGCTAAACAGGGATGGTGCTGACAGTATCAAATAGCAAGAATGGTTCTGCTAAACAGGGATGGTGCTGACAGTATCAAATAGCTAGAACGGTTCTGCTAAACAGGGATGGTGCTGACAGTATCAAATAGCTAGAATGGTTCTTCCTGACAGATATGGTGCTCACAGTATCAAATAGCAACAATGGTTCTTCCTGACAGAGATGGTGCTGACAGTATCAAATAGCAAGAATGATTCTTCCTGACAGAGATGGTGCTGACAGTATCAAATAGCTAGAACGGTTCTGCTAAACAGGGATGGTGCTGACAGTAACAAATAGCAAGAATGGTTCTGCTAAACAGGGCTGGTGCTGACAGTATCAAATAGCTAGAACGGTTCTGCTAAACAGGGATGGTGCTGACAGTATCAAATAGCAAGAACGGTTCTGCTAAACAGAGATGGTGCTGACAGTATCAAATAGCTAGAACGGTTCTGCTAAACAGGGATGGTGCTGACAGTATCAAATAGCAAGAATGGTTCTGCTAAACAGGGATGGTGCTGACAGTATCAAATAGCAACAATAGTTCTGCTTAACAGAGATGGTGCTGACAGTATCAAATAGCTAGAACGGTTCTGCTAAACAGAGATGGTGCTGACAGTATCAAATAGCAAGTATGGTTCTCCCTGGACAGAGATGGTGCTGACAGTATCAAATAGCAACAATAGTTCTGCTTAACAGAGATGGTGCTGACAGTATCAAATAGCAAGAAAGATTCTTCCTGACAGAGATGGTGCTGACAGTATCAAATAGCAAGAATGGATTTTCCTGACAGAGATGGTGCTGACAGTATCAAATAGCAAGAATGGTTCTTCCTGACAGAGATGGTGCTGACAGTATCAAATAGCAACAATGGTTCTTCCTGACAGAGATGGTGCTGACAGTATCAAATAGCAAGAATGGTTCTTCCTGACAGAGATGGTGCTGACAGTATTAAATAGCAACAATGGTTTTTCCTGACAGAGATGGTGCTGACAGTATCAAATAGCAACAATGGTTTTTCCTGACAGAGATGGTGCTGACAGTATCAAATAGCAACAATGGTTTTTCCTGACAGAGATGGTGCTGACAGTATCAAATAGCAACAATGGTTCTTCCTGACAGAGATGGTGCTGACAGTATCAAATAGCAACAATGGTTTTTCCTGACAGAGATGGTGCTGACAGTATCAAATAGCTAGAACGGTTCTGCTAAACAGAGATGGTGCTGACAGTATCAAATAGCAAGAATGGTTTTTCCTGACAGAGATGGTGCTGTCAGTATCAAATAGCAACAATGGTTTTTCCTGACAGAGATGGTGCTGACAGTATCAAATAGCAACAATGGTTCTTCCTGACAGAGATGGTGCTGACAGTATCAAATAGCAAGAATGGGTCTTCCTGACAGAGATGGTGCTGACAGTATTAATAGCAAGAATGGGTCTCCCTGACAGAGATGGTGCTGACAGTATCAAATAGCAAGTATGGGTCTCCCTGACAGAGATGGTGCTGACAGTATCAAATAGCAAGAATGGGTCTCCCTGACATTGATAGTGCTGACAGTATCAAATAGCAAGAATGGGTCTTCCTGACAGAGATGGTACTGACAGTATCAAATAGCAACAATGGTTTTTCCAGACAGAGATGGTGCTGACAGTATCAAATAGCAACAATGGTTTTTCCTGACAGAGATGGTGCTGACAGTATCAAATAGCAACAATGGTTTTTCCTGACAGAGATGGTGCTGACAGTATCAAATAGCAACAATGGTTCTTCCTGACAGAGATGGTGATGACAGTATCAAATAGCAAGAATGGGTCTCCCTGACAGAGATGGTGCTGACAGTATCAAATAGCGACAATGGTTCTTCCTAACAGAGATGGTGCTGACAGTATCAAATAGCAAGAATGGCTCTTCCTGACAGAGATGGTGCTGACAGTATCAAATAGCAAGAATGGGTCTCCCTGACAGAGATGGTGCTGACAGTATCAAATAGCAAGAATGGGTCTCCCTGACAGAGATGGTGCTGACAGTATCAAATAGCAAGAATGGGTCTCCCTGACATTGATAGTGCTGACAGTATCAAATAGCAAGAATGGGTCTTCCTGACAGAGATGGTGCTGACAGTATTAATAGCAAGAATGGGTCTTCCTGACAGAGATGGTCCTGACAGTATTAATAGCAAGAATGGGTCTTCCTGACAGAGATGGTGCTGACAGTATCAAATAGCAAGAATGGGTCTTCCTGACCGAGATGGTGCTGACAGTATCAAATAGCAAGAATGGGTCTTCCTGACAGAGATGGTGCTGACAGTATTAATAGCAAGAATGGGTCTTCCTGACAGAGATGGTGCTGACAGTATTAATAGCATGAATGGGTCTTCCTGACAGAGATGGTGCTGACAGTATCAAATAGCAAGAATGATTCTTCCTGACAGAGATGGTGCTGACAGTATTAATAGCAAGAATGGGTCTCCCTGACAGAGATGGTGCTGACAGTATTAATAGCAAGAATGGGTCTGTCTGACAGAGATGGTGCTGACAGTATTAATAGCAAGAATGGTTATTCCTGAAAGAGATCGTGCTGACAGTATTAATAGCAAGAATGGGTCTTCCTGACAGAGATGGTGCTGACAGTATTAATAGCAAGAATGGGTCTCCCTGACAGAGATGGTGCTGACAGTATTAATAGCAAGAATGGGTCTTCCTGACAGAGATCGTGCTGACAATATTAATAGCAAGAATGGGTCTTCCTGACAGAGATGGTGCTGACAGTATCAAATAGCAAGAATGATTCTTCCTGACAGAGATGGTGCTGACAGTATCAAATAGCAACAATGATTCTCCCTGACAGATATGGTGCTGACAGTATCAAATAGCAACAATGGTTCTCCCTGACAGATATGGTGCTGACAGTATCAAATAGCAACAATGGTTCTCCCTGACAGATATGGTGCTGACAGTATCAAATAGCAACAATGGTTTTTCCTGACAGAGATGGTGCTGACAGTATCAAATAGCAACAAAGGTTCTTCCTGACAGAGATGGTGCCGACAGTATCAAATAGCAAGAATGATTCTTCCTGACAGAGATGGTGCTGACAGTATCAAATAGCAAGCATGATTCTTCCTGACAGAGAAGGTGCCGACAGTATCAAATAGCAACAATAGTTCTGCTTAACAGAGATGGTGCTGACAGTATCAAATAGCTAGAACGGTTCTGCTAAACAGAGATGGTGCTGACAGTATCAAATAGCAAGAATGATTCTTCCTGACAGAGAAGGTGCCGACAGTATCAAATAGCAACAATAGTTCTGCTTAACAGAGATGGTGCTGACAGTATCAAATAGCAACAATAGTTCTGCTTAACAGAGATGGTGCCGACAGTATCAAATAGCAACAATAGTTCTGCTTAACAGAGATGGTGCTGACAGTATCAAATAGCAACAATAGTTCTGCTTAACAGAGAAGGTGCCGACAGTATCAAATAGCAACAATAGTTCTGCTTAACAGAGATGGTGCTGACAGTATCAAATAGCAACAATAGTTCTGCTTAACAGAGAAGGTGCCGACAGTATCAAATAGCAACAATAGTTCTGCTTAACAGAGATGGTGCTGACAGTATCAAATAGCTAGAACGGTTCTCCCTGGACAGAGATGGTGCTGACAGTATCAAATAGCAACAATAGTTCTGCTTAACAGAGATGGTGCTGACAGTATCAAATAGCAAGAATGATTCTTCCTGACAGAGATGGTGCTGACAGTATCAAATAGCGACAATGGCTCTTCCTAACAGAGATGGTGCTGACAGTATCAAATAGCAAGAATGGTTTTTCCTGACAGAGATGGTGCTGACAGTATTAAATAGCAACAATAGTTCTGCTTAACAGAGATGGTGCTGACAGTATCAAATAGCTAGAACGGTTCTGCTAAACAGAGATGGTGCTGACAGTATCAAATAGCAAGTATGGTTCTCCCTGAACAGAGATGGTGCTGACAGTATCAAATAGCAAGAATGATTCTCCCTGAACAGAGATGGTGCTGACAGTATCAAATAGCAACAATAGTTCTGCTTAACAGATTTGGCGCTGACAGTATCAAATAGCAAGAATGGTTTTTCCTGACAGAGATCGTGCTGACAGTATCAAATAGCAAGAATGGTTCTTCCTGAAAGAGATGGTGCTGACAGTATTAATAGCAAGAATGGTTTTTCCTGACAGAGATGGTGCTGACAGTATTAATAGCAAGAATGGGTCTTCCTGACAGAGATGGTGCTGACAGTATTAATAGCAAGAGTGGTTCTTCCTGACAGAGATGGTGCTGACAGTATTAATAGCAAGAATGGTTCTTCCTGACAGAGATGGTGCTGACAGTATTAATAGCAAGAATGGTTCTTCCTGAAATAAATCGTGCTGACAGTATTAATATCGAGAATGGTTATTCCTGAAAGAGATCGTGCTGACAGTATCAAATAGCAAGAATGGTTTTTCCTGACAGAGATGGTGCTGACAGTATCAAATAGCAAGAATGGTTCTCCCTGAACAGAGATCGTGCTGACAGTATTAATAGCAAGAATGGTTATTCCTGAAAGAGATCGTGCTGACAGTATCAAATAGCAAGAATGGTTCTTCCTGACAGAGATCGTGCTGACAGTATCAAATAGCAAGAATGGTTCTTCCTGACAGAGATGGTGCTGACAGTATTAATAGCAAGAATGGTTTTTCCTGACAGAGATGGTGCTGACAGTATTAATAGCAAGAATGGTTCTTCCTGACAGAGATGGTGCTGACAGTATTAATAGCAAGAATGGTTTTTCCTGACAGAGATGGTGCTGACAGTATTAATAGCAACAATGGTTTTTCCTGACAGAGATGGTGCTGACAGTATCAAATAGCAAGAATGGGTCTTCCTGACATTGATAGTGCTGACAGTATCAAATAGCAAGAATGGTTCTTCCTGACAGAGATCGTGCTGACAGTATCAAATAGCAAGAATGGTTCTTCCTGACAGAGATGGTGCTGACAGTATTAATAGCAAGAATGGCTTTTCCTGACAGAGATGGTGCTGACAGTATTAATAGCAAGAATGTTTTTTCCTGACAGAGATGGTGCTGACAGTATTAATAGCAAGAATGGTTTTTCCTGACAGAGATGGTGCTGACAGTATTAATAGCAAGAATGGTTCTTCCTGACAGAGATCGTGCTGACAGTATTAATAGCAAGAATGGTTTTTCCTGACAGAGATGGTGCTGACAGTATCAAATAGCAAGAATGGTTCTCCCTGAACAGAGATCGTGCTGACAGTATCAAATAGCAAGAATGGTTCTTCCTGACAGAGATCGTGCTGACAGTATGAAATAGCAAGAATGGTTCTTCCTGACAGAGATCGTGCTGACACTATCAAATAGCAAGAATGGGTCTCCCTGACAGAGATGGTGCTGACAGTATTAATAGGAAGAATAGTTATTCCTGAAAGAGATCGTGCTGACAGTATTAATAGCAAGAATGGGTCTCCCTGACAGAGATGGTGCTGACAGTATTAATAGCAAGAATGGTTCTTCCTGACAGAGATGGTGCTGACAGTATCAAATAGCAAGAATGGGTCTTCTTGACATTGATAGTGCTGACAGTATCAAATAGCTAGAATGGTTTTTCCTGACAGAGATGGTGCTGACAGTATCAAATAGCAAGAATGGTTATTCCTGAAAGAGATCGTGCTGACAGTATTAATAGCAAGAATGGTTATTCCTGAAAGAGATCGTGCTGACAGTATCAAATAGCAAGGATGGGTCTTCCTGACATTGATAGTGCTGACAGTATCAAATAGCAAGAATGGGTCCCCTGACAGAGATGGTGCTGACAGTATCAAATAGCAAGAATGGTTCTTCCTGACAGAGATGGTGCTGACAGTATTAATAGCAAGAATGGTTTTTCCTGACAGAGATGGTGCTGACAGTATCAAATAGCAAGAATGGTTCTTCCTGACAGAGATGGTGCTGACAGTATTAATAGCAAGAATGGTTTTTCCTGACAGAGATGGTGCTGACAGTATCAAATAGCAAGAATGGTTCTTCCTGACAGAGATGGTGCTGACAGTATCAAATAGCAAGAATGGGTCTTCCTGACAGAGATGGTGCTGACAGTATCAAATAGCAAGAATGGTTCTCCCTGAACAGAGATCGTGCTGACAGTATCAAATAGCAAGAATGGTTCTTCCTGACAGATCGTGCTGACAGTATCAAATAGCAAGAATGGTTCTTCCTGACAGAAATGGTGCTGACAGTATTAATAGCAAGAATGGTTATTTCTGAAAGAGATCGTGCTGACAGTATTAATAGCAAGAATGGTTATTCCTGAAAGAGATCGTTCTGACAGTATTAATAGCAAGAATGGGTCTCCCTGACAGAGTTGGTGCTGACAGTATTAATAGCAAGAATGGATCTTCCTGACAGAGTTGGTGCTGACAGTATTAATAGCAAGAATGGTTCTTCCTGACAGAGATGGTGCTGACAGTATCAAATAGCAAGAATGGGTCTTCCTGACAGAGATGGTGCTGACAGTATTAATAGCAAGAATGGTTCTTCCTGACAGAGATGGTGCTGACAGTATCAAATAGCAAGAATGGGTCTTCCTGACAGAGATGGTGCCGACAGTATCAAATAGCAAGAATGGGTCTTCCTGACAGAGATGGTGCTGACAGTATCAAATAGCAAGAATGGGTCTTCCTGACAGAGATGGTGCTGACAGTATCAAATAGCAAGAATGGGTCTTCCTGACATTGATAGTGCTGACAGTATCAAATAGCAAGAATGGGTCTCCCTGACATTGATAGTGCTGACAGTATCAAATAGCAAGAATGGGTCTTCCTGACATTGATAGTGCTGACAGTATCAAATAGCAAGAATGGGTCTTCCTGACATTGATAGTGCTGACAGTATCAAATAGCAAGAATGGGTCTTCCTGACATTGATAGTGCTGACAGTATCAAATAGCAAGAATGGGTCTCCCTGACATTGATAATACTGACAGTATCAAATAGCAAGAATGGGTCTCCCTGACATTGTTAGTGCTGACAGTATTAAATAGCAAGAATGGGTCTCCCTGACAGAGATGGTGCTGACAGTATCAAATAGCAAGAATGGGTCTTCCTGACATTGATAGTGCTGACAGTATTAATAGCAAGAATGGGTCTCCCTGACAGAGATGGGTCTGACAGTATCAAATAGCAAGAATGGGTCTCCCTGACAGAGATGGTGCTGACAGTATCAAATAGCAAGAATGGGTCTCCCTGACATTGATAGTGCTGACAGTATCAAATAGCAAGAATGGGTCTTCCTGACAGAGATGGTGCTGACAGTATTAATAGCAAGAATGGGTCTTCCTGACAGAGATGGTGCTGACAGTATTAATAGCAAGAATGGGTCTTCCTGACAGAGATGGTGCTGACAGTATTAATAGCAAGAATGGGTCTTCCTGACAGAGATGGTGCTGACAGTATCAAATAGCAAGAATGGGTGTTCCTGACAGAGATGGTGCTGACAGTATCAAATAGCAAGAATGATTCTTCCTGACAGAGATGGTGCTGACAGTATTAATAGCAAGAATGGGTCTTCCTGACAGAGATGGTGCTGACAGTATTAATAGCAAGAATGGGTCTTCCTGACAGAGATGGTGCTGACAGTATTAATAGCAAGAATGGGTCTCCCTGACAGAGATGGTGCTGACAGTATTAATAGCAAGAATGGGTCTTCCTGACAGAGATGGTGCTGACAGTATCAAATAGCAAGAATGATTCTTCCTGACAGAGATGGTGCTGACAGTATTAATAGCAAGAATGGGTCTCCCTGACAGAGATGGTGCTGACAGTATTAATAGCAAGAATGGGTCTCCCTGACAGAGATGGTGCTGACAGTATTAATAGCAAGAATGGGTCTTCCTGACAGAGATGGTGCTGACAGTATCAAATAGCAAGAATGGGTCTCCCTGACATTGATAGTGCTGACAGTATCAAATAGCAAGAATGGGTCTCCCTGACAGAGATCGTGCTGACAGTATCAAATAGCAAGAATGGGTCTCCCTGACATTGATAGTGCTGACAGTATCAAATAGCAAGAATGGGTCTTCCTGACAGAGATGGTGCTGACGAATCAAATAGCAAGAATGGGTCTTCCTGACAGAGATGGTGCTGACAGTATCAAATAGCAAGAATGGGTCTTCCTGACAGAGATGGTGCTGACAGTATCAAATAGCAAGAATGGGTCTTCCTGACAGAGATGGTGCTGACAGTATTAATAGCAAGAATGGGTCTCCCTGACATTGATAGTGCTGAAAGTATTAATAGCAAGAATGGGTCTCCCTGACATTGATAGTGCTGACAGTATTAATAGCAAGAATGGGTCTCCCTGACATTGATAGTGCTGACAGTATTAATAGCAAGAATGGATCTCCCTGACATTGATAGTTCTGACAGTATTAATAGCAAGAATGGATCTCCCTGACATTGATAGTGCTGACAGTATTAATAGCAAGAATGGGTCTCCCTGACATTGATAGTGCTGACAGTATTAATAGCAAGAATGGTTCTCCCTGACATTGATAGTGCTGACAGTATTAATAGCAAGAATGGATCTCCCTGACATTGATAGTGCTGACAGTATTAATAGCAAGAATGGGTCTCCCTGACATTGATAGTGCTGAGAGTATTAATAGCAAGAATGGTTCTCCCTGACATTGATAGTGCTGACAGTATTAATAGCAAGAATGGATCTCCCTGACATTGATAGTGCTGACAGTATTAATAGCAAGAATGGGTCTCCCTGACATTGATAGTGCTGACAGTATTAATAGCAAGAATGGTTCTCCCTGACATTGATAGTGCTGACAGTATTAATAGCAAGAATGGATCTCCCTGACAGAGATGGTGCTGACAGTATTTATAGCAAGAATGGTTCTTCCTGACAGAGATGGTGCTGACAGTATCAAATAGCAAGAATGGGTCTTCCTGACATTGATAGTGCTGACAGTATCAAATAGCAAGAATGGTTTTTCCTGACAGAGATGGTGCTGACAGTATCAAATAGCAAGAATGGTTATTCCTGAAAGAGATCGTGCTGACAGTATTAATAGCAAGAATGGTTATTCCTGAAAGAGATCGTGCTGACAGTATCAAATAGCAAGGATGGGTCTTCCTGACATTGATAGTGCTGACAGTATCAAATAGCAAGAATGGGTCTCCCTGACAGAGATGGTGCTGACAGTATCAAATAGCAAGAATGGTTCTTCCTGACAGAGATGGTGCTGACAGTATTAATAGCAAGAATGGTTTTTCCTGACAGAGATGGTGCTGACAGTATTAATAGCAAGAATGGTTCTTCCTGACAGAGATGGTGCTGACAGTATTAATAGCAAGAATGGTTTTTCCTGACAGAGATGGTGCTGACAGTATTAATAGCAACAATGGTTTTTCCTGACAGAGATGGTGCTGACAGTATCAAATAGCAAGAATGGGTCTTCCTGACATTGATAGTGCTGACAGTATCAAATAGCAAGAATGGTTCTTCCTGACAGAGATCGTGCTGACAGTATCAAATAGCAAGAATGGTTCTTCCTGACAGAGATGGTGCTGACAGTATTAATAGCAAGAATGGTTTTTCCTGACAGAGATGGTGCTGACAGTATTAATAGCAAGAATGTTTTTTCCTGACAGAGATGGTGCTGACAGTATTAATAGCAAGAATGGTTCTTCCTGACATTGATAGTGCTGACAGTATCAAATAGCAAGAATGGTTCTTCCTGACAGAGATCGTGCTGACAGTATCAAATAGCAAGAATGGTTCTTCCTGACAGAGATGGTGCTGACAGTATTAATAGCAAGAATGGTTTTTCCTGACAGAGATGGTGCTGACAGTATTAATAGCAAGAATGTTTTTTCCTGACAGAGATGGTGCTGACAGTATCAAATAGCAAGAATGGGTCTTCCTGACATTGATAGTGCTGACAGTATCAAATAGCAAGAATGGTTCTTCCTGACAGAGATCGTGCTGACAGTATCAAATAGCAAGAATGGTTCTTCCTGACAGAGATGGTGCTGACAGTATTAATAGCAAGAATGGTTTTTCCTGACAGAGATGGTGCTGACAGTATTAATAGCAAGAATGTTTTTTCCTGACAGAGATGGTGCTGACAGTATTAATAGCAAGAATGGTTCTTCCTGACAGAGATCGTGCTGACAGTATTAATAGCAAGAATGGTTTTTCCTGACAGAGA
The DNA here is from genome assembly GCA_030765065.1 of Deroplatys truncata. Lineage (NCBI taxonomy): Eukaryota > Metazoa > Arthropoda > Insecta > Mantodea > Mantidae > Deroplatys > Deroplatys truncata. The sequence continues at coordinate 321,949,968 of CM060975.1, forward strand.
TGGTGCTGACAGTATCAAATAGCAAGAATGGTTCTCCCTGAACAGAGATCGTGCTGACAGTATCAAATAGCAAGAATGGTTCTTCCTGACAGAGATCGTGCTGACAGTATGAAATAGCAAGAATGGTTCTTCCTGACAGAGATCGTGCTGACACTATCAAATAGCAAGAATGGGTCTCCCTGACAGAGATGGTGCTGACAGTATTAATAGGAAGAATGGTTATTCCTGAAAGAGATCGTGCTGACAGTATTAATAGCAAGAATGGGTCTCCCTGACAGAGATGGTGCTGACAGTATTTATAGCAAGAATGGTTCTTCCTGACAGAGATGGTGCTGACAGTATCAAATAGCAAGAATGGGTCTTCCTGACATTGATAGTGCTGACAGTATCAAATAGCAAGAATGGTTTTTCCTGACAGAGATGGTGCTGACAGTATCAAATAGCAAGAATGGTTATTCCTGAAAGAGATCGTGCTGACAGTATTAATAGCAAGAATGGTTATTCCTGAAAGAGATCGTGCTGACAGTATCAAATAGCAAGGATGGGTCTTCCTGACATTGATAGTGCTGACAGTATCAAATAGCAAGAATGGGTCTCCCTGACAGAGATGGTGCTGACAGTATCAAATAGCAAGAATGGTTCTTCCTGACAGAGATGGTGCTGACAGTATTAATAGCAAGAATGGTTTTTCCTGACAGAGATGGTGCTGACAGTATCAAATAGCAAGAATGGTTCTTCCTGACAGAGATGGTGCTGACAGTATTAATAGCAAGAATGGTTTTTCCTGACAGAGATGGTGCTGACAGTATCAAATAGCAAGAATGGTTCTTCCTGACAGAGATGGTGCTGACAGTATCAAATAGCAAGAATGGGTCTTCCTGACAGAGATGGTGCTGACAGTATCAAATAGCAAGAATGGTTCTCCCTGAACAGAGATCGTGCTGACAGTATCAAATAGCAAGAATGGTTCTTCCTGACAGATCGTGCTGACAGTATCAAATAGCAAGAATGGTTCTTCCTGACAGAGATGGTGCTGACAGTATTAATAGCAAGAATGGTTATTTCTGAAAGAGATCGTGCTGACAGTATTAATAGCAAGAATGGTTATTCCTGAAAGAGATCGTTCTGACAGTATTAAGAGCAAGAATGGGTCTCCCTGACAGAGTTGGTGCTGACAGTATTAATAGCAAGAATGGATCTTCCTGACAGAGTTGGTGCTGACAGTATTAATAGCAAGAATGGTTCTTCCTGACAGAGATGGTGCTGACAGTATCAAATAGCAAGAATGGGTCTTCCTGACAGAGATGGTGCTGACAGTATTAATAGCAAGAATGGTTCTTCCTGACAGAGATGGTGCTGACAGTATCAAATAGCAAGAATGGGTCTTCCTGACAGAGATGGTGCTGACAGTATCAAATAGCAAGAATGGGTCTTCCTGACAGAGATGGTGCTGACAGTATCAAATAGCAAGAATGGGTCTTCCTGACAGAGATGGTGCTGACAGTATTAATAGCAAGAATGGTTTTTCCTGACAGAGATGGTGCTGACAGTATCAAATAGCAAGAATGGTTCTTCCTGACAGAGATGGTGCTGACAGTATTAATAGCAAGAATGGTTTTTCCTGACAGAGATGGTGCTGACAGTATCAAATAGCAAGAATGGGTCTTCCTGACATTGATAGTGCTGACAGTATCAAATAGCAAGAATGGGTCTCCCTGACATTGATAGTGCTGACAGTATCAAATAGCAAGAATGGGTCTTCCTAACATTGATAGTGCTGACAGTATCAAATAGCAAGAATGGGTCTTCCTGACATTGATAATGCTGACAGTATCAAATAGCAAGAATGGGTCTTCCTGACATTGATAGTGCTGACAGTATCAAATAGCAAGAATGGGTCTCCCTGACATTGATAGTGCTGACAGTATCAAATAGCAAGAATGGGTCTCCCTGACATTGTTAGTGCTGACAGTATTAAATAGCAAGAATGGGTCTCCCTGACAGAGATGGTGCTGACAGTATCAAATAGCAAGAATGGGTCTTCCTGACATTGATAGTGCTGACAGTATTAATAGCAAGAATGGGTCTCCCTGACAGAGATGGGTCTGACAGTATCAAATAGCAAGAATGGGTCTCCCTGACAGAGATGGTGCTGACAGTATCAAATAGCAAGAATGGGTCTCCCTGACATTGATAGTGCTGACAGTATCAAATAGCAAGAATGGGTCTTCCTGACAGAGATGGTGCTGACAGTATTAATAGCAAGAATGGGTCTTCCTGACAGAGATGGTGCTGACAGTATTAATAGCAAGAATGGGTCTTCCTGACAGAGATGGTGCTGACAGTATTAATAGCAAGAATGGGTCTTCCTGACAGAGATGGTGCTGACAGTATCAAATAGCAAGAATGGGTCTTCCTGACAGAGATGGTGCTGACAGTATCAAATAGCAAGAATGATTCTTCCTGACAGAGATGGTGCTGACAGTATTAATAGCAAGAATGGGTCTTCCTGACAGAGATGGTGCTGACAGTATTAATAGCAAGAATGGGTCTTCCTGACAGAGATGGTGCTGACAGTATTAATAGCAAGAATGGGTCTCCCTGACAGAGATGGTGCTGACAGTATTAATAGCAAGAATGGGTCTTCCTGACAGAGATGGTGCTGACAGTATCAGATAGCAAGAATGATTCTTCCTGACAGAGATGGTGCTGACAGTATTAATAGCAAGAATGGGTCTCCCTGACAGAGATGGTGCTGACAGTATTAATAGCAAGAATGGGTCTCCCTGACAGAGATGGTGCTGACAGTATTAATAGCAAGAATGGGTCTTCCTGACAGAGATGGTGCTGACAGTATCAAATAGCAAGAATGGGTCTCCCTGACATTGATAGTGCTGACAGTATCAAATAGCAAGAATGGGTCTCCCTGACAGAGATGGTGCTGACAGTATCAAATAGCAAGAATGGGTCTCCCTGACATTGATAGTGCTGACAGTATCAAATAGCAAGAATGGGTCTTCCTGACAGAGATGGTGCTGACAGTATCAAATAGCAAGAATGGGTCTTCCTGACAGAGATGGTGCTGACAGTATCAAATAGCAAGAATGGGTCTTCCTGACAGAGATGGTGCTGACAGTATCAAATAGCAAGAATGGGTCTTCCTGACAGAGATGGTGCTGACAGTATTAATAGCAAGAAGGGGTCTCCCTGACATTGATAGTGCTGACAGTATTAATAGCAAGAATGGGTCTCCCTGACATTGATAGTGCTGACAGTATTAATAGCAAGAATGGGTCTCCCTGACATTGATAGTGCTGACAGTATTAATAGCAAGAATGGGTCTTCCTGACAGAGATGGTGCTGACAGTATTAATAGCAAGAATGGGTCTTCCTGACAGAGATGGTGCTGACAGTATTAATAGCAAGAATGGGTCTCCCTGACAGAGATGGTGCTGACAGTATTAATAGCAAGAATGGGTCTTCCTGACAGAGATGGTGCTGACAGTATCAAATAGCAAGAATGATTCTTCCTGACAGAGATGGTGCTGACAGTATTAATAGCAAGAATGGGTCTCCCTGACAGAGATGGTGCTGACAGTATTAATAGCAAGAATGGTTCTTCCTGACAGAGATGGTGCTGACAGTATTAATAGCAAGAATGGTTCTTCCTGACAGAGATGGTGCTGACAGTATTAATAGCAAGAATGGTTCTTCCTGACAGAGATAGTGCTGACAGTATTAATAGCAAGAATGGTTCTTCCTGACAGAGATAGTGCTGACAGTATTAATAGCAAGAATGGTTCTTCCTGACAGAGATGGTGCTGACAGTATTAATAGCAAGAATGGATCTTCCTGACAGAGATGGTGCTGACAGTATTAATAGCAAGAATGGATCTTCCTGACAGAGATGGTGCTGACAGTATTAATAGCAAGAATGGTTCTTCCTGACAGAGATGGTGCTGACAGTATTAATAGCAAGAATGGTTCTTCCTGACATTGATAGTGCTGACAGTATTAATAGCAAGAATGGTTCTTCCTGACAGAGATGGTGCTGACAGTATTAATAGCAAGAATGGGTCTTCCTGACAGAGATGGTGCTGTCAGTATTAAGAGCAAGAATGGGTCTTCCTGACAGAGATGGTGCTGACAGTATCAAATAGCAAGAATGGGTCTTCCTGACAGAGATGGTGCTGACAGTATCAAATAGCAAGAATGGGTCTTCCTGACAGAGATGGTGCTGACAGTATTAATAGCAAGAATGGGTCTTCCTGACAGAGATGGTGCTGACAGTATTAATAGCAAGAATGGGTCTTCCTGACAGAGATGGTGCTGACAGTATTAATAGCAAGAATGGGTCTCCCTGACAGAGATGGTGCTGACAGTATTAATAGCAAGAATGGGTCTTCCTGACAGAGATGGTGCTGACAGTATCAAATAGCAAGAATGATTCTTCCTGACAGAGATGGTGCTGACAGTATTAATAGCAAGAATGGGTCTTGCTGACAGAGATGGTGCTGACAGTATTAATAGCAAGAATGGTTCTTCCTGACAGAGATGGTGCTGACAGTATTAATAGCAAGAATGGTTCTTCCTGACAGAGATGGTGCTGACAGTATTAATAGCAAGAATGGTTCTTCCTGACAGAGATAGTGCTGACAGTATTAATAGCAAGAATGGTTCTTCCTGACAGAGATAGTGCTGACAGTATTAATAGCAAGAATGGTTCTTCCTGACAGAGATGGTGCTGACAGTATTAATAGCAAGAATGGATCTTCCTGACAGAGATGGTGCTGACAGTATTAATAGCAAGAATGGATCTTCCTGACAGAGATGGTGCTGACAGTATTAATAGCAAGAATGGTTCTTCCTGACAGAGATGGTTGCTGACAGTATCAAATTGGTTGGTAATATGTCATGCAGAAAGTAGGAGCACTAGTTTTGACGATTCAGTGATTTATTTTAGATGTTATGAATATTTAATGTCGTCTATTGTTGGAAAATAAAAGGAGCTTATTCTTTGAGTATTTTAGTCCACAGCTGATTCAAGAATCACATTTTCTGTACACCAGCAATAATTGAGGTTATTTTATTCTTTCATGTATTGTAATAATGGATTAACTGTCTAATGCTGTGTTGTAAATACCTCACAAAACTAATGCTGCTGCTATAATAATGTAATTGTGTAGGTACAAAATGGCACTCACTGATACAATGTTACTAACCTGATTGATTGTTAACAAAAGAAGTATGAGCAACAACAGCAGTTTAGATGTATGCAAATGTATCAGACAACGCTACTAAAGTCTACAGTCCACACTCATGATGTACATAGTAATTCTGTGGGATACTGAAATACAGAATTACAATGTGCAACAAGATATTGGTGTTATCAGTTATGTTCTGTGTTTTTGTTTAATTTATGATGCAGAGCTGTCAGAATAACTTGTATTGTGTGTACATGTGTTGCATCATAAATTTGCATTACCTCATGTCTGAAAGACACCGAAAGTGAGAGGGAATCTCTGATAATAGTACTAAAAATACCTGCTTTCCACGCAACAGTTGGCAAACCAGCCTCTTTGTGAGTGAGCAAAAACGTAACTTGCATGGCTTGAATAATAATAACCCTGTGGGTTTCGGTTGGAGTGCTTCATATATAACACGAACAACACAGTAATCATGTAAAATTTCTGCATTTAAATCAGTGGCTCGTGGAAATTGTATATTTGCAAGCCTGCACAAGTCTTAGTGTGACTATCAACTCACTGACAATTAAAGCATGTTGTAGAACTTAACATCTGAATAACATAAACCTACTGCATAACATGAACATGTCCAGAGGTACAAATCTGTTCTAAGAAGCAAACATTACTAAAGTGTATGATAATTTATTTACTCAAAAGCATAAACATGATTAAGAGAAGGGTTGAAATTTCAAGGCATAGAACTTTAAGGTTGATTATACTAAAAAGTTTCAAAACCGGAAGCACCATCAAATGAATGAAAGATGGAAACTAGAATGGATAAAAACATTAACCCTTCTACATCAACAGAAAGGTTAACAACTTTGTAAAGTGCAAATTGTACAAGAAACACTTTACTACCCATGGTGTTAATACGCATCTAGCAAGAGGGCATAATTCACCATCTCAAATATCCAATATAAATGAATCTGATACAAACAATGTACTACCAGAAACATCAATTACACAAGATTCTATGACTCTGTCCTCTTGATGCCCACATTATGACTATATTTTGGCACGGATCATGGAGTAAAAATACATATTAGTAAAGCTCATCCTTCCATTCATTGTCAAGCGTTATCACATCATCAGCATAGTAAAACTACACAAAATATCAGTCCTGGCACTTCCGATTCTCTAACTGATAAGGTAAATAGCAATACTTCATAATCTACATATGATAAAAAATTATTAGGATGGCAAGACAAATTTGACAACACCTTGGATAATGAAGAATTTGACCATGCAGTTAATGAACTAACAACTATCTTCAATTTCAATTTCAATTTCAATTTTATTAATCCTTTAACATCAATTCAGTACATAGTACATTGATACAGGATACGTCAATAGTTATATTTATATATTTACATTACAATAAAGTTATATATAATTTGAGTTCAACTATGATATACAATAGATATATTTATAAATTAAATGACATACTACTAGATAACTTAACGGATTAGTACAATGTCTTATGCAAACAAGGATTTATTAAACTGTAAATATTCCTTTACGGTGTAGAAGCAGTGTTCCTGCAAGAAAGCCTTTGTTCTAGTTTTAAACACATTATAATTATTTATATCTTTAATGGCATTAGGTAGGGAATTATAATTCCTTATACTGGAGTGCAGTACTGCATTCTTACATATTGTAGTTCTGACAGAGGTTAAGTGTATATCCTTATTATGTCTAGTGTAATGACTATGGACATTGTCATTATTTTGAACATTAAATTTATTTCTTTTTACAAATAAGACTGTTTCCAATATATAAGAACATGCCAAAGTAAGTATGCCAAGCTTTCTGAATAGTGGTTTACATGAGCATAACTTTTTTTCACCACATATAATTCGTATGGCTTGTTTTTGTTTGATAAATACATCCTTAGTTTCTGGTGAGTTTCCCCAAAATATGATACCATATTTAATTATTGAATGTATATGTGCATAATAGGTTGTTAACAGCACATGGAGACTGACATTTTGACTTAAAATTCTTAAGGCATATATATTCCTGCTTAATTTGGTTATTAAATGTTTTATATGAGTTTTCCATTTCAACTTATTCTGTATCCACAAGCCCAAAAAGTTTGTCTCGTTTTTATATGAGATTAATTTATTATTTAATTTTACTCCAGGGATGTTATAATTATTGTTTGCACTATCAGTAATATGAAATTTAAGACAAACAGTTTTGTCAGTATTTAAAACCAGGTTGTTATTATCTAACCAATATACCAGATCTTTACTGGCCTGGTTTAATGAATTATTTAACATTTCATTACTCTTTTCTGTTATTAGTAAATTAGTATCATCTGCAAATAGAACAATGTTATGAGATTGTATATTATTTGTTAAGTCATTTATATACAAGATAAATAAAAATGGTCCAAGTATAGAGCCTTGTGGTACTCCATAAGTTATATCAAGTGCATTAGATCTAACTGCCAAAAGTGCATTAGTGTTAGCATTTTCATCTGTAATCTCTATTATTTGCTTACGGTTTGTAAGGTAAGATTCAAACCAAGAATATGCTGATCCTCTTATACCAAAGTCAAATAATTTTTTTAGCAAAATTTTATGGTTAATGGTATCGAAAGCTTTAGTTAAATCTAGAAATATGCCAATTGTTTTATCTTTATTATCTAAAGCAGTTATGACAATATTTAAGAAAGAATATATCGCAGTCTCTGTTGATTTTTCTTGTTGGAATCCATGCTGTGAATTAGTAATTATATTATTTTTTCCAATAAACGATACAAGTCTTCTATACATTATTTTTTCCAATATCTTTGAAAAAACGGAGGGTATGGAAATAGGACGGTAGTTAGCTACCTCAGTCTTTTTCCCTTTTTTGTGCAAGGGTATAACCTTAGATATTTTTAACATGTCTGGAAATATTCCACTAGTCATGGATACATTACACAAATGGACAAGTGGACCAATTATGTGGTCACTACATCTTTTTATAATTATATCTGGCACATCATCAACACCTGCAGAATATGTATTATTCAATCCATTTATTATATTTAGCATTTCCTCAGGCGTAACTTCATAAAGGTATATAGAGTTTACATTATTGGTAGTATTAGTCTTTATTAGACTACCAAGATGTCCATTATTATTTTGAACCAAATCTTTAATTATTTCTGTAAAGTAGGTATTAAAATATGTAACAACTTCTGTTGCATCAGTGATCTTTCTATCATTATGCTCAAGTTCTATTTTACCTTGCATATGACGTGTTTTATTAGTCATTTGGTTTACTATTTGTCACATAGCTTTGGTCTTATTTTTAGAGTTTTTAATATGATTGTCATTACTATTGATTTTAGCCTGTCTTATAACTTTATTTAGTATGCGTTTATAATTCTTAAAATAATTATCAAAATCTGTCGTTGTGCTACCCTTACTTAGGTCATATAGTAATCTTCTACGTTCACATGACTTTCTTATACCTGGAGTTAACCAATTTCTCTTAGCTTTCCCATTGGAGGTTCTTGATGTTTTGAGAGGAAATGCAGTATTAAAGCAGAACATAAAACTATTTACAAACAATCTAAATTTCTCATTAGTATCAGCTGTATTATACATATCAAGCCAATCTTCCTTGCTTAAGAGATAATTCATATACAAAATATTATCATTGCTAAATATTCTTTTTTTTATGAGTGTTGATATAAACATCTTAGTATTATTAGTTTCAATTTGAATTATTTGTGCCTCATGATCACTAAATCCTGTATTTATCACCTGTGCTTTATATGTACAATTTTCATTAATTATAGTTTGATCTACCGCGGTTTTTGAGCGACTAGTTATTCTTGTAGGGGATGTTATGACATGCATTAGGTTATAACTTCTAAGCAGATGTATGAGGTCTTGCTTTTCTTTGCTGTCTTTAAGAAAGTCAATATTTAAATCACCACATAATGCAAATTTTTTTTTGGTTTTCACAAGAATGTTGAGTAGTCTCTCTAGGCTATTTTGAAAAATCCTAACATTACTATCTGGGGCACAGTATAAAACAATCACAGTAATATCTAGTTCAATCAAATCCACACCTGCAACTTCAAAATCACTTTCTCGACATAATGTCCGCTTTAGCAATTAGTTTGTTACCAGGTCCTAAACATCCAGCAAGAAAATATTATCAGTAGCGGAAAAATAAAAAAAACCTGAACAACCAAAGAAAGTACAAGCAATCGACGAATCCAGAAAGCGCAACAAAATGTGACAGATTGAAACGCAAGGAAAAATACTATTACCAGCTTACACAATATCTATTTTTATAAGCATCGAAGAAAATTTATACAATCCATTTTAAAATATAATAATGAAATCTGCAACATTTCCCCAAGTAAAACAAATAGCTATTTCTCAGAAACTTTTGGAAAGCCCAATGTCATAGTTTGAAGACAAATCAACCAACATACACAGCAGAACGATACATTTGCAGAAGTTATAAATACAGAAGCCATCTTAGCCACTCTTGGTAAAATAAATAGCAGTAGATACAGCTCCAGATCCTATCATGTCATAGTGTGAGCCATTAAACACAAAAATGCAGCAAAAATGATTGCCTCATGTATATTAACTACATGGTTTGTACCGTTGGCATTCAAAAAGGCTAGAAAAATTTTACTATATAAAAGAGGTGACGCACATAATATTGCGAACTGAAGACCCATCACTATCTGTTCAGTTATCAGAAGAGTGATTGAACATGTACTCGACACTAGAATCCGTGAATTTATTCAATTCAATCCAAACCAGAAGGATTTCACTAGCAGTGCAGGCACACATATCAACACCGCCTTACTTGACTGCATATTATGAGATGCTAAAACAAGAAAATCCCATTTAGCTGTTATAAAATAAATTATATTGATGATCATCAATCATGATAATGATGGATCTGAGAAAAGCATTTGACAACATTGGTCATGATCACCTGATCATGATGTGAACATTAAATATGTTACCTATTGCCAAGTTAATTGTCAATCTGGAAATACTACTCAGATTCAATTGCAAGGAAGCAAATCAAAACACCTTTCTATTGTAGGAGGAGTTTTACAGGGTTCACCTTTATCACCCACATTATTTAACCTTTCAATAGATCATGTTTCAATGAACCCAGCATAATTACACAATCCCAATGAAGATCCTACCACTGTGTTAGGTTTCGCACATGATTTAGTCATCATAGGAAAAACCAAATTCTCTGCTTTAATCCTAGCTAACTATGCTATGCAGCAATTGGCTGAAATCAGAGGAATTTGCATTTCAAAAGGTAACCTATCTGAAGAAAACATAATTCTGTCACAGAAAATATGATGCCATCCATTAAAAAGAGAGAATTCATTAAACATCTAGGAGTAGCTTTCTTTCATCAAATCAATTTTGATTCTCTAATGACCCTGAATAAGCTTAAATCGACCTTAGAAACACTAATCAGTTCCTCACTTTTACAACCAGATCAAAAATTAGTGGTACCAAACTCCTCCATATGCCTATTACAAACTGTAACAAGATTCCTCAGAGGTTCATTAATGATGCTGATATCATGATCAGAGGAGCATTAAAAGAAATGCTACAACTACCTCGGGACATATGCTTTACACAGATACCATATTCAAGGGCTCAGAACTATTCTGCTCAGCTTGGGAAACACATGCAAGATATTACTGAAATCCACTCATAATTTCAACATGTAGCTTACACAAGGAAATCTCTTCTAGCCTGACAGAACTTATAGGTGCAAGGGAAATTGGTAGGCTTTAAGCGATAGTCAAATGTTTTAATGCTGGTTGCTATGTGGCGCATTCCATTCTCTTTGCATGTCCAGGACATAAAAAAAATCTGATGTGTTACACTCACATGACTTTCTCTACTCTTGTACAAACTATTTTTACAAACGCTTATTCTCCATCTACTTCATGTTAATCGAGATAAACATTTGCAGACTCTATCTTGTTCCTAATTTTCTTGTAGATGTAAGGGGAATATATATTTACAAGGGCAATATAGAAATGCAGTAGCCTTTAAGCACATACATATCTCTTAATAGCTGGTTGCTATGTGCAGCACCATTCTCCATGCCACAGATTAATACTCCTTGCATATTCGAGACAAAAAAATGAATAACGAATTCCCATTTGAGAAAATAAGTATTGAAAAATTTAAGGGAATAACAAGCAATATCTCGAAAATGGTTCATTCAACAAAAAAAAAATGTATATGACATAAATTGTGTATTTTAACGCGATCTACATTTTTTGTGTAGTAAAATTTTGTCTATCTCTTATGGTTTACCAGTTATGCAAAAGTCGTTCACAACGAAGAATACTTTTGGAGACATTCCCAGAAAATTCAAGATATACATTTTATTTGTCATAAAAATATCTTAAACATATGATATTTTAATCAAAATCGTTAGAGCCATTTTTGAGAAAAATAACATTTTCGAAAAATCCTCCATGTAAAGGGTAATCTGGAGTGGGGGGATTTTATTGAAAACCTTTGTGTCGCATCTCTGGAAGATACTGAAACTAAATACCAAGTTTGGTGTTTATCCGAATGTTCGTTTGTGAGTTATGCTGTACACACGCACGTGCACGCACACGCACACGCACACACGGACATGTTTCCAAAATGCTTTTTTTTGGATTCAGGGGGTCTCAAAACATGTATTTCCGGTGAAATCTCGGTATGGAATTTTTGGGTGGAATACAATAATTCCCCTACTTACTATACGTAGTAGAGAAAGTAAAAATGACAATATTCTTTACAAAGATGAGTATGTCGACATAAGAAAATTGTGTGCTGAGTGAAAACAACAGCCAGAGCAAAAAGGACCATAAGGCAAAGGTGTTGTATTATACAAACAATACACTCCAGCAATAGATGGATCACAGAGGTCTAAATTGCGGAGAACGGAGAGAAGGCATTAAGATGACGCAAATGTGTCAGCTGTGCATTGCACACCAGGTAGGCCCCAGGACAACAGCCTCTGCTGGCATTGCCACAGAGAGTTTGAAACAACGGACATGCCCTAGGAGCCTGCCCCTTCGGTGAACTACTATGCAACTCATATCACCACAATAAAGATCTATATTGGTGAATGCCTTAACAGGAAAAGGCTGTACTGTCTTTGAGAAAGTACATGATCTCTCCAACAAAGGTAGTAACCATAGAATAGGCGTCATAGCCTTTAAGCCCACTTCTTCTGTTGGTTACATTATAGATCCCACCATCATGACGAAAACCAGCCTATAAAAGTGAACAAAGAGGAGAAGACGACCAAAAGTAGATTTCTTCAAAGATAAATACCCCTTGAAGTCAATTTAAGTCAAAGGATTGAAGATTGGTGCCTAGGTACATTGCCACATACTGTTGATTGACTTCCTTAAAACCTTTGACATTCAGAGAAATACATTATATGTGATTATTATGACAGCACTCAGAGGTTCAATATCTATATTTACAAATCAAGCGCTTAGCCCATAATTTTGTAAATCTCTGGTTTCTTTACTTATATAATTTCATTCTATGTTTTCTGTCTTTAGGTGTTTATTTTGCTCAGATAACGATTATCTTCTACACTCGAATTGTTGAATATTTCTTTTTATGTACTGTTGAAACATTTCATTTTTTTTTTTTATAATTTCTGTTATTCCTTTATATAATTAAGTTGCATTGATAACCTTTATCTTTGACAGTCTATAGTTGAGTAGGAAGTTTAAAAAAATAACAACAAAAATGCTTCTCCACCCGACACAAACATGGTAAGAAGAGTATCAAATAGACAGAAAGGTTTTCCAACAGACCTGGCGAGGTCAGTATCAAATTGCAACAATGGTTCTCCAGCTGACACAGACCTGGTGAGGACAGTATCAAATTGCAACAATGGTTCTCCAGCTGACACAGACCTGGTGAGGACAGTATCAAACAGCAAGAATGGTTCTCCACCTGACAAATACCTGGCGAGGACAGTATCAAATTGCAACAATGGTTCTCCAGCTGACACAGACCTGGTGAGGACAGTATCAAACAGCAAGAATGGTTCTCCACCTGACAAATACCTGGCGAGGACAGTATCAAATTGCAACAATGGTTCTCCAGCTGACACAGACCTGGTGAGGACAGTATCAAACAGCAAGAATGGTTCTCCACCTGACAAATACCTGGCGAGGACAGTATCAAATTGCAACAATGGTTCTCCAGCTGACACAGACCTGGTGAGGACAGTATCAAACAGCAAGAATGGTTCTCCACCTGACAAATACCTGGCGAGGACAGTATCAAATAGCAACAATGGTTCTCCAGCTGACACAGACCTGGTGAGGACAGTATCAAACAGCAAGAATGGTTCTCCAGCTGACAAAACCTGGTGAGGAAAGTATCAAACAGCAAGAATGGTTCTCCAGCTGACACAGACCTGGTGAGAACAGTATCAAATTGCAACAATGGTTCTCCAGCTGACACAGACCTGGTGAGGAAAGTATCAAACAGCAAGAATGGTTCTCCAGCTGACACAGACCTGGTGAGGACAGTATCAAACAGCAAGAATGGTTCTCCAGCTGACACAGACCTGGTGAGGAAAGTATCAAACAGCAAGAATGGTTCTCCAGCTGACACAGACCTGGTGAGGACAGTATCAAATTGCAACAATGGTTCTCCAGCTGACAAATACCTGGTGAGGAAAGTATCAAACAGCAAGAATGGTTCTCCAGCTGACAAATACCTGGTGAGGAAAGTATCAAACAGCAAGAATGGTTCTCCACCTGACAAATACCTGGTGAGGAAAGTATCAAACAGCAAGAATGGTTCTCCAGCTGACACAGACCTGGTGAGGACAGTATCAAATTGCAACAATGGTTCTCCAGCTGACACAGACCTGGTGAGGAAAGTATCAAACAGCAAGAATGGTTCTCCAGCTGACACAGACCTGGTGAGGAAAGTATCAAACAGCAAGAATGGTTCTCCAGCTGACACAGACCTGGTGAGGACAGTATCAAACAGCAAGAATGGTTCTCCAGCTGACACAGACCTGGTGAGGAAAGTATCAAACAGCAAGAATGGTTCTCCAGCTGACACAGACCTGGTGAGGACAGTATCAAACAGCAAGAATGGTTCTCCAGCTGACACAGACCTGGTGAGGAAAGTATCAAACAGCAACAATGGTTCTCCAGCTGACACAGACCTGGTGAGGACAGTATCAAACAGCAAGAATGGTTCTCCAGCTGACACAGACCTGGTGAGGAAAGTATCAAACAGCAAGAATGGTTCTCCAGCTGACACAGACCTGGTGAGGACAGTATCAAACAGCAAGAATGGTTCTCCAGCTGACACAGACCTGGTGAGGAAAGTATCAAACAGCAAGAATGGTTCTCCACCTGACAAATACCTGGCGAGGACAGTATCAAATTGCAACAATGGTTCTCCAGCTGACACAGACCTGGTGAGGAAAGTATCAAACAGCAAGAATGGTTCTCCACCTGACAAATACCTGGCGAGGACAGTATCAAATTGCAACAATGGTTCTCCAGCTGACACAGACCTGGTGAGGAAAGTATCAAACAGCAAGAATGGTTCTCCACCTGACATAGATATGGTGAGGAGAGTATCAAACAGTCATCAAGGATAGTGATGGTTAGTTTCCTAAAGAGGTGCCAAAAATGAATGGACAACAACGGTGGCCAGTTTCAGCATCTCCTTTCATAAAGTTGGTAAGTAAAGCCTTTAAAAGGAGTTTTAAAAATGTTGTATGGTTTCATCCATGCCTTTCTATGATAGCGGCAGACGGCAATGAGTACCGAAGATGCGGACAGGAAAAGACACTGCGCAGGCGGTTCGTAGTTTTTTGGCTCACTCTGTATAATAGGGTTACAGAAAGCAATAGGTGAAATTCAAAAATATTGGTAAAAGTGGGGAATTAAGGTAAATGTAAATAAATCCAGAATGATAGTTTTCAAAAAAGGAACCAACTTGAGAAAAGAAGAGATACGGTTCCGGGGTGGACAAAATCTAGAGAAAAAATATAAATTAGAATAATAAAAGTGTCCCAGATTGTCACAAAAATAATAAAATGTTCTGTAGCCAATTTGAGAAACTATATCTCTATGGGAAACACATTAATTATATAGTATGCCTGAAATTGAATTGGTCCATTATATAGTATTATGTTGTTATTTTTATTATTATTGCTATTGTCATGTTTGTTTTTCATCACCATATTATGTTTATGTGATTAATTCATATTTTAAGTATTCTATGTCATTTGGCAAACCCTAAATAGGGTCAGATGATTAAATAGAAATAAAAATTAAAGACTTTGGCTATTTAGGAATAAGGTTGAGTAATAACAGAGAATGGGAAGCTCATGATAGAAAGATGTTAGCTAAAAGGAAGGCAGCCGTGACAGAGATGTCGAATAACTGGCTGGAGAGAATGTATGAGGCATTTGTAGGATCAAGAATGCTGTATGCAGTAGGAAACTGGACGCGGGGGAGGGGGGGGAGGCAAATTAAGCAAGAAAATTGTGGAGATGTATAGAATGTTTTGTAAGGAATTACTTGCACTGACAAGAGCAGTACCAGGGTAGTTCACACTTATAGAACTAGGAAGAATTGGAAGGTAAGGTATAATAATAAAAAGAATTTAAACATTTTGGTTTGCATGTATGACAAAAGAGGAAGAAGAAATTTTAAGGATATTCACGACGCAACAAAAGAGTCTGCAGTTGGTGGAAGGAAATGGAAATAAAGGTATGGGGGATATATGGAGCTCAGAAGAAAAAAAACATAGTTTTTGGGTGGTAATAAGAAGCAGAGTAAAAGATATATGGAGAAGCACAAAAGATAAAAAATCATTAGGCTTTTATAAAATAAAACAAGGTTGGGGAAGAGAGAGATATCTTGATTACTTTAATAGGCAAGAAAGGGAAGGTTTAGAATGGAGTAATGTATCTAAGATGGTTGAGAAGAATATGCAAGCTGTGTGGAGGAAGGGAAAGTAGATAGATTAGGTATCTTTATTAGTTACAAATTATTGAACTTATTACACAAGTATTTACTGCATGGGTCATTGACCATACATGCATATTTAAGATACAAGGTTGGTGACAAAATAAACAACAGAAAAAGAAGAAAAAATCCCTTTCTAGACAGATTTAAGAATTTTTCTTTGAATTTAATTGTTCGCTGTTTCTCCCACTGAGCGTATTCTGTCAAAATATGTACCCAGTTCTTATCCATATCACAGAATCAGCAGATTCTCCTGCCAGAAACTTCTATCATTGTTTGTGCCCTCCGGCCCCCCAGTCTAAACCATGCATGCCATTCCTGATCTTTCCTTTCTTCCTAAGCTAAGTATATATGCCTCTTTACCCCAATTCAATTTTATTTCATTTGCAAGACTTAGAGAAGGTTTACTTTTACAATCTGATTCTATTTTCTGTTGGTTGATGTCTCTTAGTGTTCTTCTGACACCTTTCCAAATGTTTGTCATTTGTTTCAGCTC
Organism: Deroplatys truncata; assembly: GCA_030765065.1. Classification (NCBI taxonomy): domain Eukaryota; kingdom Metazoa; phylum Arthropoda; class Insecta; order Mantodea; family Mantidae; genus Deroplatys; species Deroplatys truncata. The sequence goes on from CM060975.1 coordinate 321,966,748, forward strand.
TTTGCCATATTGACCCCATTGCTATTCTCCTCAAACCCCTTTCCAAATCAGCTGTCCAAAACTTAGGAGACAGGTTTTCTCGCTGGTATTTATAACATTTGGATCGCAGTGTGACAGTATGTAAAGAAATAAAGGTATGGAGAGAAAACATGTGCGAAACGAAATGACAAAATATGGATACAAAAATACTAACTATTAAAATGTTGACTTGTACACAAGGTAGGATAGATATTATATTATATAAAATATTGTATAAAATTGTAAGCAAATTGTAGAAATGTATTCATTCATGTAGTTTTCAGAATGTATAGGCTTGCTGTATATACCACACACCTGACACCATCACCACGAACCAGTCGGCCACTTCTGATGATGAGAGTAAGTACACTACGTGATCAAAAGTATCTGGACACCTGGCTGAAAATGACGTACAGTTCGTGGCGCCCTCCATCGGTAATGCTGGAAGTCAATATGGTGTTGGCCCACGCTTAGCCTTGATGATAGTGTTCACTCTTGTAGGCATACTTTCTTGGGGAATGGCAGCCCATTCTTCATGGAGTGTAGAACTGAGGAGAGGTATTGATGTAGGTTGGTGAGGCCTGGCACGAAGTCGGCGTTCCAAAACATCCCAAAGGTGTTCTATAGGATTCAAGTCAGGACTCTGCACAGGTAAGTCCATTACAGGGATGTTATTGTCGTGTAACCACTCCACCACAGCCCGTGCAGTATGAACAGGTGCTCGATCGTGTTGAAAGATGCAATCACCATCCCCGAATTGCACTTCAACAGTAGGAAGCAAGAAGGTGCTTAAAATATCAATGTAGGTCTGCGCTGTGATCAAGACATGCAAAACAACAAGGGGTGCAAGTCCCCTCCAGGAAAAACACAACCACACCATAACACCTAACCTCCAAATTTCACTGTTGGCATTACACACACTGGCAGATGACGTTCACTGGGCATTCGACATACCCACACCCTGCCATCAGGTCGCCACATTGTGTACCATGATTCGTCACTCCAAACAACATTTTGCGGCTGTTCAGTCGTGTAATGTTGATGCTCCTTACACCAAGCGAGGCATCGTTTGGCATTTTCCTGCATGATGTGTGGCTTATGAGCAGCCGCTCGACCATGGAATCCAAGGTTTCTCACCTCACGCCTAACTGTCATAGTACTTGGAGTGGATCCTGATGCAGTTTGGAATTCCTATGTGATGGTCTGGATAGTTGTCTGCCTATTACTCATTATGAACCTCTTCAAATGTTGGCAGTCTCTGTCAGTCAACAAAGAGGTCGACCTGTACGGTTTTGTGCTGTACATGTCCCTTCGCGTTTCCACTTCACTATCACATCAGTGGACATAGGGATGTTTAGGAATAGGGAAATCTCACGTACAGACTTCCGACACAAGTGACACCCAATCACCTAACCACGTTCGAAGTCCGTGAGTTCCACAGAGCATCCCATTCTGCTGTTTCATGATGTCTAATGCCTACTGAGGTCGCGGATGAGTACCAGGCAGTAGGTGGCAGCACAATCACCTAAAATGAACAACGTATGTTTGTGGGGATGTCCAGATACTTTTGATCACATTGTAGCTCTCGAAGCCAGTCAAGACAAAAAACATGTAAGTGATGCTAAGGGTTTCAACTCTGACTCATTTGTTCTATAGTTTACCATTCTTAGTGTTATTTTATATGTTATCCATTGTGAAAAATACTAGATGGTTTCCATTAAAAAAGACAAGTTTATATTGAGAGTTATATTTATCAACTACTTTAACAAGCCCCTCCTCCATGTTCATGGGTCTTTAGATTTGTTTCAGTGATAAATATGGTGGACAGATACTTACAGATGGGTTTAGGATGGAGATCATTGAGGGTGCAACGGCCACATTTACAGAATGCCACTTCTCGGTGGGTATACAAGCCACAAGCCTGTCAATTGCATCGTTCAATATATCCATGCCTGTGGCTCTCATTACTTGTGTTGAACCGAGGTATTGCGCCCGAAGTACCTTCTTGGGCTCTTCCATTGGTGTAGGGAATGACTGTGCTGTAAAAACAATCTTTCATTAACACGCACATATTTGCAACTAAAATGCTATATTTATTTCTTCCACTGAACCACGAGATATCACACTACTTTCTCTATTCATTCCTCTACAGGTAATTCATGCAAATGCTTATTCTTCTCTCTATTTCTTGTACACGGAGACAAATTTTCATTGCACATTTTGTTGTAGGTATAAGAAAAATCTGATGTGATACATTCACATCACTTTCTCTACCCTATATCTTTATCAGTGGGTATACAAACTGTTCTTACTCAAGCTTATTTTTCTATCTACTACATTTTAATCCAAATAAACCTTTGCAGAAATAACTACATTACACATTTCGTTATAGATACAAAGAGAACAGCGACAGTCAAATATTTAACAACTGGACACTACACGCTGGCCTTCAAATTCTATACTGTTTCCATGCAATTGAAGAAACAACTGAACGTTTACAGGACTTTAAAAGAATAACCAAGTAATGAGCAATTCAAACAATTAGTAATGGATCTCTCAGAAATGGCTTATGCCACAAAGAAACTTATTTGAAATAAACTGTGTGTTTTAAAGAGTTCTACACTTTTGTGAAGTACGTTTTCGTTTATCCCTTGATGTTTACCAGTTATGCAAGATTATACTAAATTGCTTCTGAATGAAGAGGACTTCACAGGCTATTCCCAGAAAATTCAAGAAATACGAGGATCGGCTGGTAAGTCCTGGGCCTCTCAATAAAAACAACATTTAAAAAAATTTTATTTTTTATTTCTCAACATAATCTCCAGAAAGGCTAATACATTTGTCATATCAGTGTTCTAATTAATTAAACCATCTCTGTAGTGCGATTTATCAAGGTCCTCAAAATAGCTGTTTACTGCATCAATGGCCTCCTTGTTGCTGTAAAATCTTCATCCTCCAAGAAATGTTTTGAGATTAGGGAACAGGTGGTAGTCACTGGGTGCTAGATCTGGTGAATAGGGTGGATGATCAAGCAATTCTAACTTTAATTCATAAATTTTCCCCATTGCAATGAATGAACGATGGGCCGGAGCATTGTCGTGATGAAACAACATTTTTTTTTTTTTTTGGTGCCAAATGAGGTCTTTGTCTTTTCACTTCATCACTCGAATGTTGCAGTAAGCTTGCGTAGTAGTCACCAGTGATACTTTTAACCTTTTCTAAGTAATCAATAAAAATAATTCCCTGTGCATCCCAGAAAACACTCGCCATAACCTTGTTAGCTGACAAAATTGACTTTGCCTTTTTTGGAGTTGGTTCACCTGGCGCAATCCACTGTTTTGACTGTGATTTACTTTCTGGAGTGTAGTGATGTATCCAAGTTTCATCCATGGTAATAAGCTGTCTCAAAAATTCATTGGGGTTTTTACAGTAGCGCTCCACATTCTTAACAGAAACAGTTTTTCTATGCAACTTTTGATCAGGTGTCAGCAAATGCGGCACCCACCTCGCACAGACCTTGTGAAAGTCCAAAATATTACCTGCATGTTTTTTGATACGTTTACAGCCTCTGCTATCTCAAACAACTTTAAACTGCAGTCTTTCAGTGCTAAACGATAAATTTTTTCAATCATCTCTGCAGCTGTGACTTCCACAGGGCGACCAGAGCGAGGTTCATCAGTAGTGCTCGTACGTCCCATTTTAAACTCTGCAACACACCTTTTAATCATTGAATATGAAGGAGTAGAGTCTTTCAATGTGCTGTCCATTTCCTCCTTAATTTCTTTAGGTGTTAAGCCTTTCAAATGGAAGTATTTAATCACTGCTCGTTTTTCCAAATCCTCCATTTTTGTGAAAACTCAAGTTGTCTTGTTTAAAATGCTGTCATTCAAAAACTAAACAAGCTATTGACCTGTGACTATGAATACAAGCTAGTCTAGAGCAAAACTATACGCTGCTACCGTCCAACTGGCCTAGTGGCACCATCTCTGTGCAAAGCCCGGGACTTATCAGACGACCCTCGTACATTTTATTTGTCATGTAAATATCTTTTAATCAAAATCATTAGAGCCATTTCTTAGAGACTAAGTTAGCATGAGAAAAGACAAACAGAGACTTGTCAACTGAAAAAAGTACAATTATTTGAACCAATAACAAAAAATATCTTTGAAATGTTTAAAGCCAGGAAAGTGTTTATTTGATGTAATTGTGAGCTTTAATGGATCTGCATTTTTTGTGCAGTAAGATTTTGTCCACCTCTTCGGTTTTGGGTCCTCTCATATTCCTAATCTTGTAAACAATATGCCTATTTCTCCAGACTATAATCTAATTTCTGATACTTCATTTACATGTACAGGTAAAGAATTAAAACAACTAGGAGCTAAGGCTACATCATCTCTAATACAATTGATAGGCAGCTCAACTCAAACTCAATGTTGATAAAACAAAATGCATTCTATTCCAACTTAGGAATCAGAAACAAGTATGTAAGTTACAGTATAACAATATACAAATCGAACAGGTAAACAGCACAAAATTTCTGGGAATTACCATAGACAAGAACCTGAATTTCAATGAACACATAAATGATCTCTGCAAAAAACTAAACTCTTGGTTATACTTACTAAGGAAATTAGCTAATCAACTAGATAACAACATACTAACACCAGTGTACTGCGGAATGATTCACTCACTTATTGAATATGGGATAGAAATTTGGGGGGAACATCCATAACCAATGTAAATAGAGTATTGGTGATCCAAAAGAAAAGTGTAAGGTGTATACTTAACTTAAAATGTTGCCACTCTGTAAAAGAAGTGTTTAAAAATGCAAAACTTCTAACAGTAGTACCTCTATATGTCTACAAAATTATTTTGTTAGTTAGAAGGAATCAAAATAAGAGGAATATAAACAAAGAATATTATACATATAAGACAAGGGGAATAAATAACTACCATAGGATGTGTACAACTAAAGCCGCAACAAACAAAGATCCATACATCAGAGGAGCCATACTCTTTAATAAATTACCACAATATATAAAAGCTGCACAGGGTAACTCTTTTAAAACATTGTTAAAAAATTATCTACTAAATAAAAGCCTATACAGAATAGATGAATTGTAATCTTCTAAAATCTGTTTTGTATGTTAGAGTATAAGTTTAGTTCAAATTGTAAATAATATTTTGTACTATTTTGTGCTTGAACTAAATTGTTTTTTGGTGGTATTGTATAAATGATAGGCTTAAATTGTAAATAGTATCTGATAATAAATATGTGACTCAACTGAAAATTACTATTAGTGTTATATAAGTGACAAGTCAAATTGTGAATCGATAATATGCCAATCCTTCTATAACAAATGTATGTTTGTGAGAATGTAAGTATAGGTTGAATTGTAAATAGTGTCTTGTAATCTGTTTTTGTGGTGTTGTATAAATGATAGGCCTAAACTGTAAATAATATTTGATAATATACATGTGATTAGATTGAAAATTACTACTTGTATTATATAGTGACAAGTCAAATAATAAATAGTGATTGTATAAGTGATACGTCAAATTGTACATTATATAATATGCTAATCCTTCTACAATGAAGCCTCAAACATGTAATAACAATGTCTATGGGTGAATAAATACTTTACTTTACTTATGGTACAAAAGTCATTCTCAAGACTTCACAGGTTATTCTCACAAAACTCAAAACATTTTATTTTTCATACAAGTATCTTAAACATACAGTCTTTTAATCACAATCATTAAAGGCATTTCTTAGAAAATCAAAACTAATAAAACATTTTATTATAAAAGGTAGTTTGCGGCGGGGGATTTTTTTCAAAATCTTTGTGTTGCATCCTTAGACGACGCTAAACTTAAATACCAAGTTTGTTGCTTAACCAAATTTTTGTTTTTCAGTTAAGCTATTCACAGACACAAATATATACACACTCACAAGCCTTTTTCTAAAAAACATTACATTCACATGACTTTCTCTACCCACTATCATTTATTTTTATATATCTTCTACAAACTGCTCTTACTAAAGTTTACTTTTCTATGTACTTCATTTAAATTGAGATAAGCATTTGCAGAAATAATTTTATCACACATTTTGTTATAGCTATATGGGGGAGAGAGAAAACTGAAAAGACTGTCAGATGTTTAAAACCCGAACATTATGCGCTGGTCTAGAAATTCAATACTGTTTCCACGACATCACAAGAAACAACTGAATAGCAACAGCACTTTTAAAAAATGACAAACTATTGAAAAAATTCAGACAAATAACAATGGATATCTCAGAAATGGCCGATGCCACAAAAAGATTTATTTGAAGTAAAATGTGTGCTTTAAAGATATCTGCATATTTTGAGCAGTACATTTTTGTCTATCTTCTATGATTTAGCGGTTGCATAAAATTATACAAAATTCCTCCAGTGTGAGCTTTACAGCCTTTTCCCAGAAAATTTGAGATATACTTTTTATTTGTCAAGTAAATATCTCAAACATGGTATTTTCATCAAAATCATTTTAGAGACGTTTTTGTGAAATCCAAAATTTTGAAAAATCCTCCATGTAAAGAATAGTTTGGGGTGGGGGAGCTTATAAAAATCTTTGTATTGCATGTTTGAAAGATGCTGAACCTGAATACCATGTTTGGCATTTATCAGACATTCCGTTTTTGGGTTATGCTGTTTTTTCTCTCTCTTGCATGCACAGAGCCTTTTCTAAAAGTACCCTTTTTTGGATTCAGAGAGCCTCAAAACATGTATTTCTGGTGAAATCTCAACATCAAATTTTTGGGTAGAATAATATACTCTTACCTACAATATGTAGGTGGTAGAGAAGGTAATTTCTTTTTAAATTCAGATTGTCTCTAAACGTGTATTTCCACTGAAATCTTGGTACTGAATTTATTGATCGAATAGAATTCTCTAGTATGTACTTACCTATAGCATGAAGAAGGTAAAAAGATATATTTATAATTGGGAGAAAAATCAGAAATACATAACTCTACCCACATACATTTTATAAAAGTTTAAAAGCAGTGTATCTAATCACACAATTACAGTTATATACCATTTTAATGAATGTCACTTTAATGAACATTTCAGTTCAACGAACAAAACTGAAAACCCCTTCTACACTGCAGTTTGCAACACTAAGAAGGAAACGCATGAATTTAATAGCACAGGTTAGGTACATGACAAGTAACAAATGATAAACTTTTCAAATCTATACATGACCTTTGAGCCCTAATATTCAGTATTTGGTGTGGCCTCCAAGCGCTGCAATTAGAGCTGCTATACGCCATGGTATTGAATCAAAAAGGTTCTGAATAAGTTCCTGAGGGATTTCCCTCCATGCAGTTTGTATTCGAGCCCACAAATCCGTGACACTGGTTACTGGAGAACCATGACGCACCAGGTGCCGACCAACCATATCCCAGACATGTTCAATAGGTGACATGTCAGGCAAATGTGCAAGCCAGGGAAGCAATGGTACCAGTCCTCGCAATATGTGGCCGGGCATTGTCCTGTTGAAATGTGGCCTGTGGAGATGCCTGAAGCAGGGGGAGTACTCAGGCTCTACAACCACCGTTACCGGTTGCTGTTCAAAGTGACCTCAATTCATAGGAGGCGAGATCGGTTGTTGTAACCAATGGCGCCTCAAACCATCACACCTGGTGTTTGTCCACTATGCCACTCAACAATGCAACCTTCCAGGTTGCGCTCACCACGGTACCACCGGACACGTATGCGCCCATCACTGTAGGACGCGAAGCGGGACTCATCCAAAAAGACTACATTTTGCAGCTCAGCACCCCAGTGACAGTGTTCACGTGCCCATTGCAGTCAGAGGAGTTTGTAGCTTCTGGACAATGGAAGCTGACATAATGGCATGCATGCAACCAGTCCAACCTGCAGCAGATGGTGACGAACCATTGATGCAGACAAGTTCACACCTGCTGCAGTGCTCCAGCGTTGAGCCAACGCTGTGGATGAAGCTGTACGGTCCGTTATGGCCATGTGGACAGGATGACGGTCATCCCGTGCTGTGGTCTAGTACCTGCTCTTCGCTGCGTATAACCTTCATCTATCCACTGCTTCCACACATGCATCACTGTCGTAGCAGCATGCCCTGTACGAGCCAAAATGTCCTGGTATGACAAACTCGCTTCCCGGAGCCCGATCATTCTGGTCCGTTCGAACTCGCTCATATGCTGATATGGCTCCCTTTGACATTGACGAGGCATACCGGCACTTACTTTATTGTTTCCACCTTGTTTGACAGCTCTGCAATGACTACACTAGGCGCAACACTGACCTTGTCGGACCGACACGAGAGGGCTCTGCTCAGCCTACGTGTACCCCATCTCTCTGCAAACCTAATCACTTATTGCTTGCACACTCTTCTACACTTCCACCAAGTTTGGAATTATTTGGGAAATTCTTTCTTGGCACTGCAATTTTCACAAATGGCAGTATATATCTCTTTAAGCGTTTATGTTAAATTGTTTCCACTGAACAAACATCTCACTATAGCAAAAATAACATGATCACCTTAATGAATATATGACCCTTGGAATGAATTTTTAAAACATTTTCTTAACTTACTGAACAATTACAGTTTCGTTTACTGATTCAAAAAATGGTTTGTTCATTCCTGACCACATAATATTTTGCCTCAGCTTACTGCAACATTATTATGCTTGTTTGGATATGGTATTAAATGTTAAAAAGACAGCCTGGATGAATTTTGAATAAAATAACAATTCCACAATTAGTAACAATAAAAACAGAAATAAATGGAGAAATTAACCCAGAAACAAATTACAGTAGCTTTTTAGAAGTGATAACTGACAAAAAACTAAATTGGAAACCATACATAAGGCATATTAATAAAATAAATAAATCAAGGTATCTATATAATGAAGCAGGCAAGGAATATTATGGATAAAGAAACTGTTAAGCAGATCTACTATGCTTTCATTTATTCACACATAAAGTATGGAATTACACTTTGGGGAAAAATCACAGAGATAGACATGAAAAAGATATTTACATTACAAGAAAGAGCACTTAGAATATTAGAAATATATATATGAAAGCATGAAAAAAAATATTGTATTAGAAAAAGAAGAGCAAAATAAAATAATGTTCATAAATATTATTTGAGAAACAACAGTGAATACTTAAGGTCAACCCTTAAGGGTACTTTAAACAACGGAGAAGTAAAAAGTACGGGGAAACAACTATTCAATAAGTTACATAAAGAGAGAAAAACAAATTAAAAATAACAAACGTATATTAAAATTGGTAAAAAAATATTTACTAGATTAAGCTTTTTATAGTTTAGAAGAATATAAATTAAACAACACAATGTAAAATAGGTTGTACATGCTTATATATATAAATCTGATGTGTCGTTTAACTGTTGTATTCAAAGGATGAATAAAAGGAGCTATTGTAATAAAAAGTCTCTCTTTTGTCTAATCCAATTCCATAGTCCAGCATTCTGTTTAAAAGATACTATTATATGGTAAACTTTTGTTTTTTCTGCTTACTGTTGTCTCATATGGTTTAAACAACGTCAAGCAACGGAGTAGTAGTGTTGTTGTTTTCTAATGTGCTGCATTTGAAGTCATCAGTAGCCTTGCTCTGTCCTGCAATCTTTGCTTTGTAATGCAATGCAATTGTCCAGATGGTGTTCATCCATATCCTCTTCTGTATTGTTGCATAAGATGTGAAGATGTGGCAAGGCAGATTGTTACACATAACAATCACAAGGATTACATATGTATCTGGATCATATTACCTCACTACCCATTCATAAACATTAAATATTTCTGGATAAAGGGCTAAAAAATAAAGCATTTTATTCACTAGAAGAATTCTATGAATGCAACAATTTTCATATAAATAAGTAGATAACTAAATCAGTTTCTTCGAGTGTTAATTAGCTCTTTATCTAATTTTACCTTTTTTATATATATATTTAAAATATTTTTTATCTAACTAATCCAAACTTTTTTTTATCTAACTTTAGCTTTAGCTAATTAGCTCTTTATCACCATTATATAAACTGAATGCAGTAACTAAATTATAAACAATGTAAATTGTAAATATATATTAAGTTCTAAAATTTATTGTAATAATTCCTCTCTCTACAACGTACATAGTAGGTAGAGAAGGTATTGCATTCCACTCAAAACTTTGATACCAAAGTTTCACCGGAAATACATGTTTTGAGGCCTCTTGAATCCAAATAAACACTTTTGTAAAGTATGTGTGTGTGTGAGGTACAGTGTGTGTCAGTACAACGAAATGACTTTCAAAGTGCCCAAAAAGTTGTTATAATGACATTTGACTGTAGAAGATTAACATTTTAAAATGTCATGCTCACAATACATGTTCTGCAAAATAAACAGGTGAGTGAAGCTAGTAAGAGTAACAAGGTTGACGCCACTTTCATGAAGTGTATGTTACTAATTGCTTCACATGTGAGATTCCACTAATTTTTGGATATTCTTCATTCTTCTTTATTTGTGCACACTGTGGTCATCCTCTGATATGCAAATAGGTATACTCATGTCAATATGCTGACATACATGTTCATCGAAACTGCAAGGTCACAGAGAAGTAGAAGCATATTTTTATAACTTGCTAAGTCCATTTTAATTTTTAAACATTTTCAAAACTTTAGTTTTTCCTAGAATAAAATGTCTGCATTTGAAATCTACTTAGAGTTTAAAAAAAAAGAAACCTGATTGTCATACTCACATAACTTTCTTTACCCATTACAACCTCACATAATCCTTCATATAAAACGTTATTCTTCTATTTACATTACTTTATAATGATTAATCTTTTGACTAGAAAAATCTCAAATTAAACAATATGGACTTGGTTCCATAGACAACTGTTCACATATTGTAAGTCAGTTTCTACTTTCTCTACTACATATAGTAAGTAGGGGAAGTATTGTATTCCACCCAAAAATTTGATACCAAGATTTCTCTGGAAATACATATTTTGAGGTGCCCTGAATCTAAATAAAGCATTTTTGGAAAGAAGTGTGTGCGTGTAGCTTACTCAAAAACGAAACGTCGAATAAATACAAACTTGATATTTAGGTTTCATATCTTCCTAAGATGCAACAAGAAGATTTTCAACAAAATCCCCCCCACACTCCAACTATCCTTTACATGGAACAACTTTTTTATTTATTAATTTTTTTTATTTTATGAAAAATTGCTCTAATAGATTTTATTAAAATATTGTACATTAAAGATATTTAGATGATAAATAAAATGTATATCTTAAATTTTCTGGGGATAGCCTATGAAGGCCTCTTTATTCGGAAGGAATTTTGTATAATCATGTATAACTGATAAGCAGTAGGTGATAGACCAAAACGTACTACACAAAAAATGTAGATCTCTTTGAAACACAGAATTTATTTCCAACAAATTGTTTTGTGGCATCAGCCATTTCTGAGATATCCATTATTAATACTTCAATTTGTTCAATACTTTGTCATTCTTTATAAGTCCCGTTGACAGTTGTTTTTTGCAATTGCATGGAAAAGTATGGAGTTTTAAGGCCAGCATATAGCGTCCAGTTGTTAAACATTTGACTATCACTGTTCTCTTTGTATCTATAACAAAATGTGTAATGTAGCTGTTTCTGCAAAGGTTAATTTGGATTAAAATGTAACAGATTGAAAAATAAGCTTTAGTAAGAATAATAGGGTAACAATAGGGTAGAAAAAGTCATGTCAATGTATCACATCACATTTTTATCTCTTATGGTGTACCACTTCTAGAAAATTGTTTCAGAATGAAGAGGACTTCACAAGCTATTCCCAGAATTTAAGATATACATTTTATTTGTCATAGCAATAAATACCTCAAACCATTTTAGGGTATACATACCATAGGATTGATGAACTGCAGTAATTGTAAACTTGTATTATGTAATTGTAAATGTTTTAAACATAGGCTTAAGTACTACTTATGGATGAACGTAATTGTAAGCTGTAAATATGTAAATTAAAATTGCAATGTCAGAAACTGTATTGCAGTCTATTGACAATAAATACATTATTATTACTATTATTATTTTTTTTTTTTAATCAAAAGCAGAGATTTCTAAGAAAATTAAAAACAAGTAAAGGGTAATTTCAGGTGGGGTATTTTCTTATGGCATACTTAAACTATGTCTGACTCAAGTACTGAAAGTGACAGAAAAGTATTATGGTGAAATATTGATATTGTATCATACTTCCTCTACCTGGTATAAGTGGGCAGCTTGACAAAGCAATAACTCTAGAGCATTGTAATTTGTTAAATACTAAGAAATTAATCAATGTAAATGCTGGTTCACAACAATCAAGAATGGTAACCAGAATGAGAATGACAAAGTTGAAATACAGTATTCACAACTGATGGGAAGCTTTCTCTGGCCCTGAAATGGGAAAGAAGACTTGGCCAAGTTTTAACTTTCTTGTTCTCGTTCCCTGGCATGGCATATTAGACTCTGGAGATTATTCTAGGTGGCTGTGGCATGAAACAGCCACTAGTGCTCTCTCTAGTCACAAGCTGGAAATATGAAACCAGAAGAAATTCTAGCATATGTGCATCCTGACATCTGCATATCCACTGAGCATTGGTTCTTCTTCTGTAGTTTGTTTGTATGCAACTGCAAACTGGCTATTACCTCAAAAACTACAAAGAACAGCAAAAACCTGTAGAAATTAACAAAGAACAACAAACAACTTTAATGTACACCATTAAATAGAGGAATTAAAGCTTGGTACGAATAGAGCAACTGGAAATGTAATGAATCTGCATTTAGATAATGTTTACTCTATTGAATTTTGACATTGGTAAACTTGCATTATGTTGGCTGAATTGGAAGCAGGTGAAAAAATATCATTGGTCAGTTAAAAATAAATGAAATCCCAATGCACAAAATCGACTTTCCCCTTTGTGATTGATATGATCAACGATATGCATTCCCATTCTCGTTACCAGGCTGTTGTGAACCAAAATCTTGTATGCTGCATTGGTTCGTGTTTTGGTTACCTTTCTCAGGTTATTGTGGACCAGCTTTAACGTTTTACTAAAAGAAAAGTATTTGTAATTATTTCTCACTGCAGAAGCTGAGTTACAAAAATACACAACACAACTAATAATGTCTTATTCCTCTTCAGTTAAATTGGTCAAGCATTTACTTACTGACTAATGCTTGTCCATTGCGATGATGAAACCTTCGGTGTTCAGTGGGAAGATTTGTTGGGCGTGTTGCAAGACCAGACCTGCCACCTATACCTAGAAAAACAATTAGCAAAAAATATTTTCTATTTGCATACTTACTTATCAAATAGCTATACAGCGGTGGGCAAAAGTAGGAGGTATATAATTATGGGTGTGCATCACAATGAGTAGTTCTGTTCTCCGCAAAATGGGGCTCCTGGTTGCTAAGCATGAATTATGTGAGAGCTTTCAGCCAAAGAGCTAAAGTGAATAGGACTAAGGGAATTAACTAAAAGGCCAACAACATCTCAACATCTTATTCCTGTAGTGGAATGGTAATTTAAAAATAATAATAATAATAATAATAATAATAATAATAATAATAATAATAATAATAATAATAATAAACAATTTCATTATGTTGGAAAACAATTTTTTATTTTTGCATTTTATTTGTCATGAAACTTAATACATACACAATGTGTACATTACATGACTTGTGGTTGGATGCTATGTGTAGTGGATACTAATATTTTAGAATCTTGCAATTCATTACTACTTTCAGTGCATAAATACTTTAGCAGAGGATAGAATAAATATTTCTTTTGGATATTAAAACTACCACTCGACAGTTTCCTATGCTGAATGCATTGCTTCCTGCAAATATCTCTCTTTATATGTTGAAGTACTCAAAAGAATTCGTTTTGATACTTCTCCCAATATTAACAGCGTTGTCTTCACTATATATTGCTGCCTCCCTTGCTTCTTTTATATTAAACTCTTCTAAGCATCTTCTGTGATGATCTGATAACATTTTGATGCTACCATAGTCTCATGGCATCTCTCTTCTTCCCTCTCAAGCACTGTTTATTACTTGCTTCTAGCAACCAAACTGTATTGCCTTTCCACATTTTATCCTGGTTTTACTACCTTATGTCCATGTTTCTTACAGCTCGCTATGCTAACAATTCTTGTTTATCTAATTATCTACATGTCCTTCGTCTTACCACAAGTCACGTAAGCCATATTTAAATGTTATACATTCCAATGGTTACAAAATCATTTTATATATACATTATATTAATTTCTTGCCTTTTTCTTCATGTGAAAACATTAATAATCACTTAGTTTATCTTTTTTGTTTCCCTTTATAGTCCTGAAATAAATTACGTGTATTTCTTTTGCATGGAAAACATTTAATAAGTACATATAATATTGAATTTAATCCTTTCTATTTATAGTGTCTTGACATAGTTCAATTCCCGTTTCACTGCTATGGATTTCTTTCCTAGGTCCAGTTTCACATTTTAAACTTAAGCTACAATGCAGTTTTACAGTACATAGTTCAAATAATAAGCTGAGCTTATATGTGCCTTGTCTTAAAGCATACTGAACTGTGGTTTAAGATAAGGAGTTATAATGTCATCTGAAGAAGATGATATTACTGATAACGAAATGCAAATTATTTTAACCCAAAATCCATAATAGAAAATGATCTAGGATGTTTACAATGTGTCCAAACCATTTTCACATATGGAATGACTGAGAATTCTACGAGAGATTGAGATTAAGTAAAGAATTGGCAATGGTGATACCAGAAATTATTGATGATGCAATTAAATATAAAACCAACTGGTAAGAAGCAAAACTTAACTTCGCATGCCATTAATTTTAAATTTATACTTATAGCATACATTGTTGCACTCACTGTCACTAACCTCTGAGATAGCCAAACTTTTTGAAAGTGTCTCATTGGGGAGACTAATTTCTTATTTTGATAAACATAAATTATTTTCAAATTTTCAACATGGTTTTAAAAAACGAAACTCCACAATTACGGCTATAAGCCAATTTATTAATGAAGTTACAAAAAAACTGGAATGTAATCACAAGGTTAGCTACCTATTCTTTGACCTATCTAAAGCCTTCGATTGTGTTGATCACAAGATCCTATTGAACAAATTGGAAAATTATGGGATAAGGGGTTTGCCAAATAAATTAATTGGTAGATATCTCATAGGGAAAAAAACAGTTAATGGAAATCAACCATAAAAAAGGTAACTTTATTAACAAAATACGGTCAGAAATAGAAATAGTTAAATATGGAGTGCCTCAAGGGACAGTATTAGGCCCCTTATTGTTCATCATATACATTAATGATATCACACAACCATTAAATACATCCATTGTTACCAATGCTGATGATACAACTGCCATCTGCTGGAGTGAGAACATAGAAAGATTGAATATAACTATGAACAATTCTGCCTCCTTGATATTAAAATATGTTCATGCCCTCAATCTTAAATGCAATATGGGAAAAACAAAAATGATGCAATGCAATACCATAAACAAAAATACTTCTAATATGAGTTTGAAAATCCAGGTAATACTATAGAGGAAGTAAAATCACATAAATGTTTAGGCATAGTTGTGGATAATCAACTGAAGTGGGTAGAACACATTAACCATACCTGCAGTGCCATCAGCAAATCAATTTTACTATTAAGGTATTTTCAGATGTATGGGGATATGCATATTTTGAATCTCATTTATTTTGTTTGTATTTATTCACACTTAGTGTATGGAACAGAAATTTGGGGCTGTTCTGCAAAAACACACAGGGATAAAATATTTATTCTTCAAAAAAATTGCATCCGACTTATATTTAAATTAAAACCAAGAGACCCATGCAGGGAGATATTTATCAATAATAAAATATTTACCGTTTATTCTCTGTATGTTTATAGGACTATACTGTATATAATTGATAAACAGAACTTAACAAGAAATTATCAACTACATGAATATAACACAAGGAGCAACTCTGATTTCCAAAGGCATAATTTCAACAGAGGTATTACTGAGAAAGATGTTAGCTTAAGAGGAATAAAGCTTTTTAATAGATTACCATCACAATTAAAAACTGTTGCAAATACTTCAAAAATACAATTTCAACATAAATTGAAAGAGTATCTAATAAATAAGGGTCTGTATGATTTAAATGAGCTATGAATGTATAAATATTAGAAATCTGTAATTGTAAATAATTTAGAAATAAGACTGACTTGTCCAAAATTGATGTAAAGTTGATAACTGGATGCAAATAAATTACATTACATCTACTATAACATATTCTTTATATTTCAGTAACAAAGCCCTCTTGTCAGAAACAACTCCTCCCTTAACACTGACGTTATATGCAAATGAAAGCATCCTAATTGCAGTTGCAAATTTTCATGGCATCTCAAAACTTACAGCATACAGAGCTATCAAAATTGTTTCGCACTAGTGTAACACTCTTTGTGCTAACATTTTTCCCCCATGTTTGGTTTTTCTTATTCCATAGTAGTTTGCCTGATTACTTGCACTCTATTGTATGCTTACACTGCTTCATAATTTCTAGGAGAATGCCGACTTCTTGAGAAGTAAAGTTCTGCATTTTGACTCTGATTTCTTGGTATTTTAACTAACCAACAAAAGTTTATTTTAGGTACAACATTGCCATAAACAAATGATGAAAATTCACTCCATGCAAGAGTTACAGTTACTGTTCTGTAGAATTGTTCAGTTCAGCAAAGCTTTGGCTAAAGGTTAAACTGTGAAACTGGTCCTTAGGGCTCTTAAAATATAAGGGTTTTGTAAGAAGGCCATGCACTGTTGATGACTGATTCAGTTAGGGAGGTATGCCAAGAAATGTTTACAAATAAAGAACTGAGCAGTAAAGAATATTTGAGTGTCAAATCTACACTACAGCAGACAGTAAATGTTGAACACCAACAGTTTGAATATACACAATATTCTAATGTTATGTGTTACTATATAATATATTAGAGTTTCTTTGCATACCGCATATTTCATTACTGTATACCTATTTTTACGAATGCCTGTATTATTTATTAAAATGAAACGCTTGGTCACTACAACATTTCATTATACAGTTTATTTTCTTGTCGCTAGTTTTCAAGTAGACATAGGATGACAATGGAGCTTCAACTGTATGATATGAGGCACATATCTCCTAGTCACAGAAGTTAAAGCCCTCTTGTTCTGAAGCAAGGAGTTATAAAAGGTATTCTTTGAATGCAAGCTGGGAAGCATGAGGGTCATTTGAAAAGTTCTCGGAATGATGCCACAGTTTTTAAAATTGTTCTTATTTCTCAACTTGCCTCTCTTAACCCAGCAATGCTCTTGACCTTTATCCCATCCAAGAAGTCAGATTCCTCCTGGCCTGCAGACCCCTCAACTGAAGATTAAACTTTTCCATGGACAGAAGTTTATTTCCACCAAGGACCTTTCTGAGTTTAGGGGACAGATGGAGCTAAGTCAGGGGAATAAGGTGGATGTGGCAGCAAATCATACCTCACTTTCTTCGTCAATGCAAAAACACATGTGCAAGGATGAGCATTTTCTTGATGGAATATTTTTTTTCTTTGACAAATCTGGCCTACTCTTGCACATTTTAAAAAGTTAGCATAATTAGCTCTGTGAGAGATTTTCAGGGGGAAGAGCACATCCTTGGCATATCAGAAAATCAATGCCATAATCTTCCCTGCCGATTTCAATACTTTGTTGGTGCTTCCATTTGCTAGAAGTTGATAATGTCCACAAAGAAGAAGCCAAAGTAGTTAAAATTTTGGCCGTATACCTAGATAATAGACTAAAATGGAATGAACAGATCAATCCAACTTGCAAAAACAATTTCTAAAAGTTGGCCTGGCAAATTATATAAACAGTAAGGCATGGATAAACATATAATCTTATGGGCTATCCACCCTTCTCTTGTGAGGTATTGAATTATGGAGTTGCAGAAATATTATATACTTAAGCTTAAGAAAACAGCATTAAGACATACTTTTAAGTTAAAACAAAGAGAATTGTGTAAGAACTACTTTATTATCAGTAGTAGTATAATAACAATCTATTAGATATACTCGTATGTATATAAGATTATATTACAAACTAGACAAAAGCAAAGTGCAAGCCAATATACAACATATCACTGGGATACCAGAAACAAGGGTGACCATTCCCAAAATAAAGTAAATAAATACAATTGACTAATTTTGAAGATTTAGAAGCTAGTAACAGTGATGTGTCATAATTTAAAATAAAGAGAGTTGAAGTTTGTTACATTACATCACTAAAATATTCTTACTTGAATGCGTTTCAGGAGATGGTTTGCTCCTATCCTCAGCATGTCCTCAACTGATTTTTCCGGTCATTGTCTGGGGGATGTGTGTGGCTAGTGGTGTTCTCTGGTGCTAGTGTAACAACCTTCAACTCTCTTTATTTTAAAAAATAAATCCAACTGTGAAAAAAATGGATATGTAATATGCATAAAATTTTATAATAATCTACCAAAAGAAATAAAAGAATTATTAGGAGAAACTTTCAGCAGAGGTGTAACAACTATATCCTAATACAAAGTATTGCATTTGGTTGAGGATTATGGTGGTGAAATCCCAAACGTAATGTATGGGAATGATGAGATGTGTGATTGGCTGCGCATGAGAGTGTAGCGCCACTCTGTTTGGTGATTGAGATTCTTAGGAAAGACCTCGTAGCAGCAAACAAAGAAATCAATGACATAAGAAGTGAAAATAAAAGAATATGGAGCGAGAGTGCTAAAACGACAAGGAGATGAACAGGAATGGCAACGAAGGATCACAATGGGCGTCAATACCAGAATATACAATCAGCGAGGCCACAGGAGGATGAAATTCCATTGCATAATAGTTTTCAGGTGCTGGAGTAACAAACCCATGCTGAAGATATTGTAATTTCAAAGCAAGGAAACCTTCAGGAAAGTTCAGATTACGCTGGAACACATGCTCGAGAAAAGACCAGTCATAATAATAGGTGATTCAATAGTGCGACACACGAGCGATTATGTGAATGAAAACACACTGGTGTATTGTTTCCCAGGAGCCAGGTTACAGCACATAGAAAAGAAGCTACAGGAAAACAGGGATGATCCGGACATCATCATCATCCATGCGGGCACAAACAACGTGCCCAGTGCAGGTTCGCCTGATGATATCATGCTATAAATATCACAACTGGTGAAAACTATAAAGGAAGTCTTTCTGCAAGCCAGGGTCCGTTTAAGTGCTATTTCGTGCCAGAGGTATGAAGACAATTGCTACATAGATGCTATAAACTCAGTGCTGGAATGGATACGTAAAGAAAATGACTGTAGCTATATGCATGGGTTAGGGACTATGATTTAGGTCGTGATGGATTACATTTGAACAGAAGGAGTGTGAGTAAGTTTGGTAGGTTGTTAAATAGACTTATAAATTGTCTCAGTCAAAAAAAACCAAGTTCTATACAGAGCGGTGGTAATGATATCCTGCATCAGGATGAAATGTGTGGATTCATGGCTAATACTGGAGGTAAATCAGCTAATACAGAGCCTCTAAAGGCTCAGCTTGCAGGGTAGGGAAAAAAGGAAAGCAGTCAAAGGTATGTATAACAAGTAATACAGGTATGAAACATTACTTAAAAATCTGCCACTTAAATGTTCAAAGCTGGAATAATGAAGTGACAGGGTTAGAGGTACTGCTTGAATCGGAAGCAATGAATGTAGAGGTACTATGTCTCACAGAACACTGGCTCAACAGTCAAAATGTAAATAGATAACTTTAAACTATCATCAGTATTTGTTAGGGACAAAAGCATGCATGGAGGATCAGGAATTTTTGTTCAAGTAGGTTTGGAAGCTAAAGATGCAAAAGAATTGCATTACTTAAGTGTAGAAAACTCTCTGTAACTGAATTAACTACATTCTAAACAGTAATTACATGCATTTACAGGACACCTGTCAGTGAATTTAATACATTCATAAAAAAAATAGATGAACTGCTTGAAAATTTAATAAAAAAGTATAAAAATGTTATGATATGTGGGGACATAAACTTAATACAGCATGGTCATAAAAGAATGGAAATAGAAAACTTATTTAGGGTATTTAACATGATTACTACAG